>CM054126.1:3955950-5155950 GCA_028751855.1 Ambrosia trifida | reverse complement strand
CGTACGTTCCGTATGCCCTGACGATCCTACAAATCGTCACCGTTTGTACACTTGGTTAAGGACTGACATCTACCGAACCTCTAGACCAACATCCAATGATCTTCTAGACTAACCGATAGTTCCCGAACCATAACCCGACTTAACTAACCCAGTTAAGTACAATATACGCGTGACTCGCTAAGGTAGACTTTCATCTAGACAACGTTGTTAACCCGAATTTGTCAGGTGTCACAGATACAAAAAAAACACAATAGATCACGAAATATGACACAATGAATCACAAAATATAACACAATGCTGAAGAAAAAAAGACACAATGAATCGCAAAAATATCACGATAATGAAAATAATAAAAAGACGCAATGATATAACATAAATTCTAAAGCTACAAGCTGAAAATCCAAAAAAGCAAAAACTTAAATACTAAGATAGTATGGTTCGATAAGACAGTTCTAATGCCGCTTGAATGAGTTCAATCGGAGCTCGTTTGATACATTTCCTACGACTTCCTATTTTTTTGACTGTGTGTTTAATCATAACCCTATATAATATATTTGTGATTTATTGTTCTCGTATCTTGTAAATTTGAAGACACTTTTTTTTACAATTCGTTAAATAAAATAAATTCACGAGTGTTATTCAGATTTTTAGAGGTATAATGGATGTCATCTTGTGGAAAAGTGGAGATCTGGGTGCCTGAAATACACCCGAGATTAGTTGAAAAGTATAAAGCGCCTATCCTCTACTAGATCTAGCTCAAGAGTACCCGGTCATTGGTTTCATAGTGTTTTGGTTGGGTGATTGTAGTTTTTTTGTGCTCGTTAGGCGAGAGTCTTGTATGTGTATTTTTCTTTTATCTGGTTTTCTAACCTCACGTTAGGAAACCTTTGTACTCGCTATGTTTTTGGTTTTCGTGTGGAATAAAATTATCTTCTTCTCCGTTAAAAAAACAATAAAAAAAAAGGTAGGAGCTAGTATAGTTATTAAATGGATACACTGTTTTCTTTGGTAATAACTTTTAATAGAAGTAAGTGTTTCTTAAGACTATAAGGAGTGGTGGGGGGAAGAGGTGGGGGGAAGCGCCATGTGGCACTTGTGGGGCCCTTTTGGGGGGAAAATAATTGTGGGGAGTGGAAGGGGGGGGAAGAGGTGGGGGAAAGTGCCATGTGGCATTTCTTTTTTCTTTTTTTTTTTAACTTTTTATATAAAACAATAATAATAATAATAAATACTTTTAATTAATAAAAACCTAGAAAAATACAAAAAAAAAACCTAGAAAATTAAAAAAAATACAATAAAAACGAAAAAAATTAAAGACTAAACAAATTAGTTCAGATTATATTTTTCAATAATATCACGCTTCACGAAAAAAAGTGGGTGTTTTGTAGTGAAATGGGGGTAATTTATAAAAAAATTATTTTTTTGACCGTTGGTTTTATAGCCGTTTGAAATTATTATTTATTTTTTTTATTTTTTTTTAAAGCTAACGTTCAAATCTTATGGGCCAATCACATCCCGCCACGTGGCAAGTCAATCTCCCCCACGCCGGTGCTCAACTCCCCGCCCCCAGCTCCACGCTCACTATCCCGCCCCTATGGCGGCGGTGTTCCCCCCCCCCCCCCCCCCCCCCCCCCTTCCCGCCCTTCTCCCGCCCCCACTCCCACTAGTCTAAGTGGTTTATTGTTGTACAAAAGTTAATGTGATGTTCGAGTAATGACAAACATGATCAAGTCAACCCGCGCAGTACAGGAAATTAATGTGTGACCAACTGAATATTTAGGGATTTTTCCGTTTTTTTTTTTTAACATCTCCAATGCTAAGGTAAAGTTTGTTTTAAACCCTCCATGTTAACACATCATACCATTCTAAATATTGATCTTAAAAAGTTAAATTTTTTACTCTTATGTTAAATCAATACAAACAATTGTCTCACACCCACTTTTATACAAAAATGTATATATATTATATTATATAATTATGTTTGTGTGTGGTCCCATTTTTGTGTTCGGATTGAGTCCGCCAGAGCGAACCAGGCCCCTCCAACCCATCTCCTTCGACGTGGTTGTGCATCCCGAAGTGAAGTCCAAAATTTCAAACTGGGTCTGAAACCCAGCGCTGAAGATGCTCTAATAAAATATCTCAAAACAAAGGGGTATTACACCTTATGATATTGAAGGTGTAGGGTCAACCAACCCCGTGGTTTTTACTATGTGGATCACGGTGGGTTTGAAGCATAGATAAAAATAAGCAAATCACGAACTTAGCGATAAAAAATCACAAACGGTATATCCGAAAGTCACGGAAAAGTTACTTCGTTATATACGAAAGCCAAGTTATTCTAACCAAATTTACACTAAAACGTATATACAGATAAACACGACGACCGCACATTTCAACGGGTCAATTTAAAGCAGATAAAAACAACACATTGCAACAATGTATTTAAAGATAAGCGTTGGACGGTTTAAAAAAAACTATGGTTTAAATAATCATTCAGTCTAAAAACAACGTTACGAAAAAGCATGTCGAAATGTTGATAAAAATAACTCACGTGGAGCGTTGACATAAAAAGCAAAACCCATAAAAAACACATAACAAAAAAATTCATCAAAAGCTCAAAATGATAAGTTTATTAAAATTTAGTGCTTGTAGTTAAATCTTAATAAAAGTTAAAAAAAATAAGCAACAAAATTACAAAGGGTGTATACAACAGTTAAATTAAAGTGCAAGAGAAAACATAATCAACTAAAGTGCAAGGTTGCAAACAAAAAATAAACTAACAAGAAGAGATCTGAAAGAGAGTTCAAGGTTAGGGACTGGGTTTATGTTAAACTGCAGGCATATGTTCAAAGTTCTTTAAAGAAACACAGACACAAGAAACTCTCTCCTATTTATTATGGCCCATTTCTAATTACTGAAAGAGTTGAAAAGGTAGCTTACAGATTGGATCTTCCTACTTCATCTTATATTCACCCCACTTTCCATGTTTCTTTGCTAAAAGCTTCTCCTGAAGGTCCAATTGCTATTGTTCCCCTGCCAGAAGACCCTCATTTTAGCTTCCAACCTAGAGCTATTTTGGATAGAAAGATGGTTCGAAAACGAGGACGTGTTGGTGTCCAAGTTTTAGTTCATTGGCAGAATCTACCTGCAACTGAGGCTACATGGGAAGATTTCGAAGAATTTCAACTCAGATTTCCTGAATTTGATTCATGAGGACATGAATCATTCTTTAACCGGGGGATATTGTTACGTATAGATGATAATTGGGGTTGTATTTTAATAAGTCTAATAGTAGAAGGGTTAATTGTGTAAAAGTAGTCTATAGGTTGTTAGTAATAACCGTTAGTGACCGTTGATGTATAAATAGGGTAATAATCAATAAGATGAGTAGCTTGATGTTGGTTAAACTGATTTCTCTCTGTTTTCTCTGTTTAATCTCTTCATTGGGACTATTGTGAAAAATTTGTTAAATACGGATTATTGTCGGTCAACAAGAAAAAGTTTGAATAATTAAAATCCAATTTCCCAATAAAATATCAAAATTATATATTTAGACCCAAAATTCAATCACCAAGACAATTAAACTTCACCTAATATGGTTACTTTAATGGACTCTTGTGCAGGTGATGTTCCATAAATTCAAACATAATTTCTTTAACATATACAAGTAATATCATGATTCAATGGATTCGACGGATTATTTATCAATTATATTCTGATCCTTTTTGGTATAATGATTTTTAAGTAATAACCATTTATTGGCATAAACATGTGGTGTATCCCACGCTATTTTACCAAGACAATAACTTTTAGAACTACCCAAACAGAAAACGTTAATATAACGTTATGAAGACATCATCATATTACGTTCAGTCCTAAAAATAACACTTTTATTCCTTTACTAGATTGGTTTATGTTGAATTTATATAAGGTTACTTGAAATAAATGGTTAACCAAATGCAGCATATGACTAAATATTATATTAGTAACACATTTTGATATTAGTTTACACTTTCATTACTTAAATAATATTATCTATATAGAAATGGTATACAGATTCTCTTGTAGAATAAGTTGTTGATGCCCTTAATATTGATAATTTAGCTCCTTACTACTTGATGTTTTAAAGCTTTCTATTTTTCGATAAGTACTTGCTAAAAAGGGAATATGAGTTTATGATCTTAAAAGATTGTAGCTCAGTAACATTATTGCAATAAGTTGGGTTTTATTAACATTTTACAACACATTTACATAAATCATGTACCAGACATGAGCTACTTTAAACATATTAATAATATGTAAAAAAATATTTTCTAAGAATACTAAGGTCATCAAATCAATAGAACTCATCTTTACCTCTTTACCTATAAACACAAACTAATTAACCTAACGCGTGCTATACAAGTAGACCTAGGTTGATTCAGCTAAGTATTTTCTAGTAATATCAATAAGATCCGCGCTTCCTAAGAAGGATTCAATCCGGAGAATCCATTTCACTTACGTTGTATGAACTTGTTAGATGCCGTTGTCTTTGTTCCAAATAGCTAGCTCACTTCGATTTTTCACAGATTTTTTCATCCCATTGTTCTTCTGTTTGTAGGTCATACCTTTAAATCAATTTTTGTTATATCCTAACAGTGCCTATATAACAAGCACTATAACAGTGAGGATGCTACACCATACAATGCCTATTCAAAAAATGAGCCGAAACACCAGGTTCCTCAACAACTGCCCGGTTAGGTCGCCCCAGCCAGGACTGAACCAACCAATAACCAAACTGACCCTCCCTTAACTAAAAATTTTGATTTCCATTTGGTCAATATCCAAAACCGACCCATGCACACTCTATGATTACAACTATTCATACACCTCTACTCATCAATGACATTATTCGAATTTAGGAAGAAATAAGGATACTATAGATTTATAGCAATACAGACTATATATATGACTTGAGCACATCATTATAGACCACCCAAGGAGCACAAAAACTTGAGTCCACCCTGTTCGCTGGGTGGAACAAAGAAATGAACAGGAATATGCAACGCTAACATGTTAAAACATTATCCGCATAATTCACACATACTAACTTCAATTCATTGGAGTAAAACTATCACATGATAACTGAACAACTATCAAATTAACAAACACAACTCTAGAAAACTACCACAGGACACACCAACCTTTCGTCTCTTTAGGATGATGATACACGTGTACAGTATATTGGTTAACACCTTACAAAAAAACCCTGACACTGCCACTTTTAACTTACCAAAGGTATGAAAATGAACTATACAGCCTCTATTTAAAGCATTTTTACTTATATGTATTTGGTCTCGTATAATCATCGTACAACGAGCGGTTTTGAAGTGGTACGTCACCACCCGGAAGAGTTCCGTATCTACTAGACGATGATAGTCTTGCACTCGAGTTGAGGCGTCCATCACCCATAAATGGTGGACCTGTGTCCAATCTTGGGTCAAAAGCAGACTGCCCCACACCCAATCGTGGATCAAATGTCGATGGGCTGGCACCCAGTCGCTGGTCAAGGCCGCTTGGGCCCATACCCAATCGCTGGTCACGAGCACTTGGGCCCATACCCAATCGCTGGTCAAGGGCACTGGAGCGCTGATCAAGGCCGCTTGGGCCCATACCCAATCGCTGGTCAAGGCCACTGGAGCCCATACCCAATCGCTGGTCATGAGCACTTGGGCCCATGCCCAATCGCGGGTCAAGGGAACTCGGGCCCATACCCAATCGCGGGTCAAGGGAACTCGGGCCCATACCCAATCGCGGGTCAAGGGAACTCGGGCCCATACCCAATCGCGGGTCAAGGGAACTCGGGCCCATACCCAATCGTGGGTCAATAGACGGGCTCATACCCAATCGTGGATCAAGGGCCGGTGGGCCCATACCAGTATCCAATCTTGGGTCACGAGCAGACGGGTGGATATCTAATCGTGGATTCAGGGCAGATGGGGGTAGTCTAGGAATTTCAGGCATGGTTTCTTGGTAGGGAAAGTTGGGGACCATGCGAAACCGGTCATCCAGAGAAGAAGTTGATCTAGAAAAAGAGTCCCTATACGGGCTAGAAATAAACTGACGTCCAGCCAGGTCGTCGGTAGGGTAACTAGTCAAACTTAATCTAGGATCATGAGTGAAGGAGTTAGATCGGAGTGGTATTCCTTCATATTCATAATCAGTTGGTACTCTGAAAAGACCAGCAGAGCTAAAAGGAACTGGGAATTTTTCCCCGCCGCTATAAGTAGGAACAAAAGGCCCGTTTTCTAACAATGGAAATTTATCAAGGTTCTGTTTTAGTGATAGTTTTGCCTGTTGAAGTGCCTCGAGAACAGAACCTAAATTTTCCGGACTTTTTACAGCTTCAAGATCGGGTTCATATGATTTACCTTGGGAAGATGACGCCTGTGATTGGCTGAGATCTGTGGGGGTACCCTGCAAAGCTGGTGGTTGACTTTGACTATCTAAGGGCTCATTTTTTGTGTCGTTGCCAGCTAGGGGTTCAGGGTCAGTTTTGGGGTTTTCACTTAAGTTGGGATCTTCCGCACCATGGTCAATTGATTGACCTCCAGAGGTAAGATTTTCAGTAGCGCCAGGCGATAATAGAGATGGAGCTTTGGTTTCTGCTGTTTCTTCTGTTACATCTGAGTGGGTCCCAGGGTCGCACGAATTTTCCTGAAAATATTCATGCAATGTTAACTTGTTTACTTATGAGTGGGTCTGTCTACTTACATTATATTCTGTCTAATTGGTTAAGCTTGTAAAATTAAAAGAACCAACTGAAAAGAAAAGTGCAATTGTCAAAAGAAACTATAGGTTTTTTTTTTAATTCGCACAAAAGTCTTTTTATTGCGAATGAAATATATAATTTTAGTTATCATATTGTATAACCTAATTATTTATGAAATCTTACTTTGAGAAAAAAAAAAGGTATTTCTTTTCAACCACACTCGATAATCCACCCATACCAATAATTATTCGTTTTGACCCATGATTGCAGCGTTAGTGCAGTGGACGTTAATAATTCATAATTAAAGACCCAAGATCGTTCTCTAGTTTAAAAAGGAGGTAAATTGGGTGGGGGTCATGGGTCAAAACGAATAATTATTGGTATGGGTGAATTATCGAGTGTGGTTAAAAAGAAACACTTTTTTTTTTCTCAAAGTAAGATTTCATAAATAATTAGTGTATACAATATGATAACTAAAATTATATATTTCATTCGCAATAAAAGACTTTTGTGCGAATTAAACAAAAACCTATAGTTTATTTTGACAATTGCCCTTTTCTTTTTAGTTGATTCTTTTAATTTTACAAGTTTAACCAATTAGAGAGAAGATAATGTAAGTAGACAGACCCACTCATAAGTAAACAAGTTGTCGTTGCCACCTAAACATGAGTAAGAAACAAGAGAACATACCGGTGTTGATCCATTGTTCTCTCTAAATTTATCTTCCCATTCTCTCTGCACCTTTTCCTCTTCTTCATATTGAGCTATGAACTGAGCTTGATGTTCTAGTGCTCTTTCCATTTCTGTTGCAGTTCCATTATATTGTACAGCATGCCCATTACACATATTGGTTTCTTCTAGTGAAGTCTCGGTTGCCAGATCAACAGAATTTTGAATGCCTTCTGAACTTGTTTGACCTTCATTTTCATGATGACCATTGGTAGCATCATTGTTTTGTGATACATCAGCCCCTGACCTGATAGCACAATGTAATAGCCATTAGGTGGAAAGCTAAGAGTCATATAAAAGGCTCTTGACCTAAGAAAAATAATATCAAACTGAAGTTGACTATTGGCTGGTTTGACCTCAAAGTAAACATGTATTTTTGTTGGTGTGGGTAGATTCATAAACTAGTTACCATTTACTTATGAAATATGAACGAGTCAAACTTGGTTTCCTTTTTTATATCAATCAGGTCAAATAAAAAGTTGCTGAAAGAGGGAACGGGTCAGATAGGTTGGAAGTCACCCAAAGACTATTTTCATGCATACGACTTCCTAAATTGTTTTATTCACAGATTTAGACTATTATGTTAATAATATTATTTATAAAAGAGAGAGAGAGAGAGAGAGAGAGAGAGAGAGAGAGAGAGAGATTGTGGGCCCAACCCAACCAGGCATGGCTCGTTTAACCTTTTATCAAAATGGACACGTTTCAATGTGAGCCCCTTTTGGCCCTTACTAAAAGGGACCCAAACCTGTTTTCCGGTCAACCCCTCCAGGTCTGGCCCATTTTGACCCTATTCAAATGAACCCGTTCAACCCAAACCTGTTTTGGCCTGTTGGCTGTTACCCTTACCCTTACTAAAAGGGACCCGAACCTGTTTTCCGGGTTACCCATCCAGGCCTGGCCAGTTTTGACCCCTATTAAAATGGACCCGTTCAACGCAAACCTATTTTAACCTGTTGGCTGTTCCCAATATACCAACTCTAATAGAAGTGTTTATACATATAGGTAGAACTCGGGATGCACATTTAACAAGCAACACACCCATGATATTGATTTGCCTCTCAGATATAAACCTTCCATGTCCATCATCAAAGTTTGAACCATCATCAAAGTTTGAATCATCATCAAGATTTTTCGGAAGTTCAAATAGATAATTCCACACTTCATTTAAGAAAATTAAAAAAGAACACAAACACCAAATCAAGTATAGACGAAAGAACAAACACTGACCTGTGTTCTCTGTGTCTTATCTGGCGACAAGATTTACCAATATGTCTTGGTGAAGAACCGGTTGATGAACAACTATTACGCCTTCTTCTAGAAGCATCTATGTACTTCTTATCAAGAATTCGAGAAGATGTATTTTTACTGTTTTTCCAAGATAAGCTTTTACCATTTACCGAAGAAGATTCAACCTCAGAACCTGAAAATCCTTCTGTTTCCACATGTTTATCATCCATGAAATCACTTGACATTTCTTCGTCAGAGCTTGAATCAGTTGGTTCCGTAATATCGTTTTTGCCATGATTTTCTAAAATAGCAAGAACGTCTGCTGCTGCTTTCTCTGCCTTCTTTCTTTGCAGGGACACAGATTTCAATTGCTTTTCCAACTCCACAACCTTTGTAAGTTACAAAACATGAAAAGAATCAAAACGGGTTAGGTGCGGGTCAGCACTGGCTAGGTTGACCTAAAAACACTTCTAATCTGTTTTTTAAACTGTTCATAAATCATTAATTTGTTATTTATGATTTTATTGCAAAAAATATCATAATTTTTTAATAAAGCAATTTAGGAGGTTGAATATATTCCATATAGACTTTAAACAACCTTCAAACAGCTTGACCCGTTCACTAAGTTATTTTATATGACCCTTTCGAGATTAAAACAAAACCCATATCAACCCGTCCATAAGTTAATGGGTCAAAACGGCCGGCCGGAACAGTTGACCATCAAATATCTTTTGTCCATCTTAACTACTCGTAAATAATTAGTGTGTAAAATATGATCATATAGAGATATTTAAACAACATTAATCTAAATCTTTGAATAAAATGACTAAGGAGGTTGCATGCATTAGAAATAGACAAGGGGCAACTTTGAACCAGTTTTACAAATTCCCCTTTTAGGTATGGTTTTTTTTTTTTTTTTTTTTTTTTTTTATCGACACGTTTGAGATAAAGCACTACCCAAATTCACCCTTTTAGGTAAGTTTTTTTCTTTCTTATTTTGCTTGACGCCTTTGAAATAAAACACTACCCAAAATTCACCGATTTTAATGAACTGAACTTGCCACCTCTAAGCATCAGAGAATATTATATGAAGAATTGAGAGGAAGAGAAGGCAAAAGAAATAAACTGTATTCTATGTATTTGATTGCATGTATCATGTATGTTTTCCACCATGAAATAAAATAAAAAGCGAACCCTTTTTTCCAGCTCATAAGCTCGCTGCTTTGCTGTCTTTGAAACAGATCTTTCAGCCAGCAATCGTGCCCGAAGATAATAGACTGTTTTGTCAGTTGAGTCTTCCATGATATGTTTTTTTCTTGTTCCTGTAGAAAACTATAAAAAGTGCAAGGAACATAAACCTTTAGAACATACGTATTAGGACATGATATTTGGAACTTTGTAACTGTTTTTTATTCATGACTCATGAGTGAAAAATTACGGATTTCCCCTGATGTTCCAGGTGAGATTCATTTAGCATAATTGAAAAAACAGAAGTTGGTTAATGATCAGTCAATCATTAATGACCTTAAATAACACTACAGCATGCCAATGTCATATATTGTGACTTTCAATCCATGAAAGGAGGTGCGCCTTAATTTCTAAGTCAAAGAGACTACTTTTCCAATTCTAAAATTGACATGAAATTAATAATTTCAAGAAAGAACTGGTTGCGATTGATATTAAATATACAAGTGAAATGCTTTGACTTTATATTCCACATATTATCTAATATGTCTATAGAAAGTCCTCCATTTTTTAATCTAAAAGACCAGAAGTCAAAGTTTCGCTCCTTATTGGGAATAGAGGAAGTGCCTTTTTATGCTACCAAATTACACACACAAATACTGTGAGAACTTTAAAATTATGTGTTAGTTAACAATTAAACATGTGTGATTTAAGTCGATTCACATGCGACTACTGGTGGAGGTTCAAATGAGAACAAAGAAGGTGAAAATCACAATATTACCTTTTAACTCGCATGTTATTTTATCTATTCACATTTGAATGGTCTGTGTTGTTTGCATGTAAACGGATTGAATCACAAGTAAATTCACACATAATTTTGTGGTTTGAACTTTTTTGGTTCTCAATTGAACCTCCGCCAATATTCATATACTTAACCACATGTGAATTAACACGTAATTTTGCTGCCCTCGTAGCTCTCAACCCTCTTATGGTTCTCATTTGAACCAGTCCCTATACATATATATAGATTTACAACACTCATAAGCATTTAGAGAGGTGGGGGTACAGAATATTCGAGAGTGTTACAACCAAGTCGAAAGTCACCCAAAGTGTATTCATATGTCAAATGGTAAAAAACTTAAATTTTAACTAAAATAAAATGTGTCAAACAAGTCGAAAGTCACCCAAAGTGTATTCATATGCTTGTAACCTTCACCTTCCAAAATAATAGATCATTGTTAATGGTATAGTTTACATGTGTATGTTATACTCTACTAATTTATAGAACGGTAAATTGACAAAGAAGTGTAAGTGGATCAACCAAACTAACCAGCAATTAAAAAATTAACAGTTTTGACCTGTTACCTAATCCACCCATTTTGCCATCTCTAGTACTGTAATTTGTAAAAATATATGGAATGGAGGGCATATTACAAACTTCATCAATTTGTAAAAGTCTTGAAAGCCGGTCTTCCACCCAAGGACTCAAAAATCCCCCCAATTGAAACCAAAGATATATGCTAGGATGACACAAATATTCCTACTTCCACTTTTCTCATTCCAACTTTTGAGTTTTGACAGTAATCAAACTACTTTTCATTAGTGACATTAGCATATAGATACATCTGGTTATTGAAGAAAATCTGACACAAGTATCAAAACATTGGCGAATGTAAAAAAGGTAGTCTTAATTTTGAATTTAGAACTAGCTGTGTTTAATATATAAATCTCAAAGAGTTATGGGCGATAACTTCTCTCACCATCAAGGTTTGAAGGGTTAGTTATTAGACCAGATGTTAAACCATCACTCCCAACCTTTTTCTTTTGGCTACTACGTTGCCACTAATTAGTGATCGACTGATCGGGCAATCACTCAAACCTTAATAAACACTATGAACACGTGCTGAAATTCTATTAATCTTCTGTGTCCATTACATACACTCTGATACAAAGCAGGGGTGACTTTTTGTCAAATACAAGCCAGACCTGGGCTGGGCAGAACTGGTGTCGGGTCTCCTTCTACCTGCGACAGTTTCTACTTAGTGGGGGGTAATTATTTATTCTCGATAACTGCTTATTGTGTCTAGAAATAGGGTCGATAGTTTTTATTAAGCTTTGTCTAGTAATCTGATTTGGAATTATCTTGTAATTTGGAGATCAACCCATCTCGAAGAGGGTCACTATCTTTATTGTTTCTTCAGTTAATAGAACTTCCAGGTCCTATCATTTGGTTCCATAGCTGGGAATCAAAAAATCGAATGGCGCCTACAACCCGGAATTTGGCTATCGCTGCTCAGCTATCAGCCATTGTAGCATGATTAAAAAACCATTTTAGCACCCCTGAAAGATGATATTGCATGACTCAAGACTCAGATGGTCAGAAATGGTTGTAACTGTGAAAAAGCAGATGCATAGTGGAAGAACAGCCTGGAGAAGGGCATAAAAGAGACGTCATTAAATGAAGGACGAACAAACGAACAGAAAGATAACGCCATCCCGGTGTCTAAACTTCTCAAGGAATGCATTCCACCCGAGCCAAAGGATGTCCAAGATGAAACTTCAAAAAACTCCGCCATGCAGAATTTAAGTATTCTGTCAAAAAAAAAAAAAAGAACTTCTATTGGTTGATTTTGGTTTCTCAAGTCATGCGTTTTACCCGCCTCCGCCCTCCATGCAGTCAAAATATCAATTCCAACTACATGTTATATGAATATACCACAATTACCATTGAGGTCACTATCTCTTTTCAAGCCATACACCCTGTATCTCCAAGTCTTCAAATTCACACGGAAACAGGAAGCCACAAGTACTGACCACCCTGGCTCAGTACTTGTGCCTACCACAATTCTCAATGTGTCTATGAAACGGGTCAGCCTAATATTGACTTATCGCTTTGCACAACAATTCTCATCCTTATGAATTGAGGACAAGTCGTTTGTTCGGGCCGGAAGCATTAATACAAACCGAGGGTGAGTTTTGGTCAAATACAAACCAGGCATGGGCTAGGAAGAATTGGCGCCGGGCTCCCTTTACTTGCGACAGTTTCTACTTAGCAAGGAGTTAGTATTTATCTTTAGTAAGTCAGTAACGTCGGTTTATCATGTCCTGAAATAGGGTCGCTACTCGCTAGTTTTTGTTTAGCTTTGTCCAGTATTTTGTTTTGGAATTAAAGCGTAATTTGGAGATCAACCCATCTCAAATTGGATCACTATCTTTTAGATACTGATTATTATTTCTTTTATTGCAATTAATATAGTTTCCAGATTCTATCACAGTCACAACTCACAACACAATTATCAAACCCAATTTTAAGCCTGGTAACCTAAAGCTAGATACAATATATTCTATTCTATATCCATCAAATCTTAACCAGTATTAATTTACAGCACTTCGAATTAAATGCCTTCAGTAGTTATCATACCAAATGTTAAACCATTATCCCTAACCTCTCTTTTTTCTACAACTAATCATGTATCAGTGATTACACAATCATTCATATCTTACAAAACACTTCGAAGACGCATTGTAATTCCATTAATCCTCTATCTCCATTACAAACAAACAGTCACAACACAACTATGAGACTATCAACCCCAATTTTAAACCTAAACCTGGATACAATATCCATCAAATCACAGCACTTCAAATTAAATGCCTTCGGATCATAACAAATCCAATCTAACTCCACGATTCAAGCGAACTAACTAAACTCTCGAAATCTAAACTCATCCACTCACAAAACCACAGAAAACACAATCAGAAACAGATTGTTCAACAACAACAGAAAATCTATAATAAAATGATCGATCTAAGCGGAGAAAACTAGGCATCGGTTTCAGAAACCCTAGGTACTACGATCAAAAGAATAGATCAAGTAAAAGAGTTAAATTAAGTGAAAATATGGAGAGAAAGTACCTTAGGAGTGGATATCCATGGAGATTAAGAAGCTTATTATTATTATTATTATTATTGTGAAGTGGTAAGGGTTCTATTTGTGGAAAGTGTAGTGTATATAGATATAGTGAGGTTAGAACAAATAAGGAGAAGGTTCCGTGTTGGGTCGCTAAAAAGTCAATGGGATTAATAATATTAGACTAAATTACTATTTGCGTCCCTGTGTTTTGTGGTTTTAACTAATTGAATTCAAATTCAAAATGTTTAACTATCTGAACACCTGATTTTTCAAATTGCAACGATCTGAGTCCAATTAACTAACGTCATCCAATATATCAGTTAAGTACAAGGGCAAAAGAGTCATTTACACATAAGGTACAAGCATTTGATGCATAAGTACTTAAATAATATTTTACCTATTTTATTATATATGTATATTATACACACACCATGTGTATCTCTCTTCTTCCTCTAAACCATTACACAACCACCTC
Source organism: Ambrosia trifida (assembly GCA_028751855.1). Lineage (NCBI taxonomy): Eukaryota > Viridiplantae > Streptophyta > Magnoliopsida > Asterales > Asteraceae > Ambrosia > Ambrosia trifida. The sequence goes on along the minus strand of CM054126.1, from coordinate 5,141,667 downwards.
CCCTCCACCACCAATCACCATTGCAACCACCGCCACTGCACCTCCGACCACCCCCACTACACCAAACCCCTCTTATCATCCACGTCCATCATGACCACGACGCCCTACCAGTTCACGACCCAGTTTGTTAGATATGGTACTTCTCTAGATCTGCATCCAGATCTTCAGCAGACACTTTCACAGCACGTTCTCCCCCTCTGCCTCTTCCCCTGCCCCTGCCACTTCTCCCGCCACCGCCGCCGCCACCGCTTCCTTGCCCCCTCATCTGACCACCACCTCCTTGCGGCCTCATTGTTTGACCACCACCTCTAAGTCTCCCCATAACCCTACCTTTGTAAATTGGAAGGATGAAAGTTAACAAATCAGTTTTAACTGTGTGTTGGGATGTGGGTCAAATATGGATAGTCAACTTCACATCATCGACAACAAAAGTAATCTGATTCGTTATGCCCACTCAGCAGTTAAATGTCTAAAGGCGGTTCATTCGATTTCTATTTTTTAATTGTTCTCATGTTGATTAGAAGATGTAGATTAGAGACAAGTTTGGGGTTTTATATGTTTCCTTAAACCCTAATTAAACACAGGTGCTTTCGACAAGTTTAGGGTTTTATATCGAGGACTTTTAAACGAAGTGGACTGGGTGTGGTACTGTGGTGATGGCTGGGAATTTGGTGGTGGTTGGGTGTATGGTTATGGTGGTGGTGATGGTGATGGGTTGGTTGGGTGTATGGTTATGGCTGGGAATTTACTGAAAGTGATTATATGGTGGTGGTGTATGGTTATGGTGGTGGTGATGGGTTGGTATGATTAGGGTTCTTGTTGATAAGTAAGAGAGAGAGAGAGAGGGGTTTGATATTTATTATGTTTTCATTTATTGTTAAATAAAAAGGGCATTTTCGTCTTTTCACAAAAACTAACAGACTTTGATGGATGGAGTTAGTTAAATGGACTCATATAGTTAGGGATGCAAACGAACCGAACGAACACGAACAAGGCCTTGTTCGTGTTCGTTTGTTAAGGAAATCATGTGTTCACGAACAGTTCATGAACACTTGCCGAACGAGATTTGTTGTTCGTGTCCGTTCGTTAAGAAAACACTTGTGTTCGTGTTCGTTTGTTAATTTTGTTCATGAACGCATACGAACACAAACGAACACAAAGAAATGTTCATGAACACAAACAAACACAAACGAACATATATTAACTTTGGAATAAGATATAATTCTTAAGACATAAGCTAGATCCACCCAAAATATAACTAAATTATCCAAACATATTTACCTCACGTATATTATTTATTTGGGTAAATAAAAGAAAATAAAAATTATAAACCCTATTAAACTATCGAACATAAACGAACATGTTACCGAACGTTCACGAACATAAACGAACGCGGCCTCTGTTCATGTTCGTTCGTTTAAGTAAATGAACAAATTTTTTTGTTCATGTTCATTCATTTATTAAACGAACGAACACAAACGAACTTCCCGCCGAACGGTTAATGAACTGTTCGCTGAAAGTTCAGTTCGTTTGCAACCCTACATATAGTTATAGATTGCAAAACTAGGTGCTCAGATAGTTAAACATTTTGAATTTGGATTCAACTAGTTAAAACCACCATAACATAGGGACTCAAATAGTAATTTACTCATAATATTATTTTTATTATTGGTTTAGAGTTTACACAGCCAACAGTGATGATAACAGCCAACAGTGATAAATATGATTTGCCTAAAAATACTTGTTTAAACTTGATTTTTATCACTGGTAATCCTGAGATTTCATTTTGGTGTCATTTTGGATACTTTTTTTTTTAACTTAGCTGTATATATCGATCGGTAAAAGAATCGGACTTACAAGCTGTATATATCGATCGAAAAGAAGGCTTCAAGTCATGAAAAATGGAATCGAAAATTGAAGCTTTACAGACACGATTTTTGTGATGTTAAACTGGGTTTATGTGGTTAAAGAGTGCAGAAGCCTTATGGATCGATTGGTTTGTATAAAAGTTGAGGAAAACAGACGTTTGGTGAGTTTACATTATTCTGGTCGTTACACGGCATTTACCCGATTCAATGCTCAATAAAATCATGTTTATGGCTTGTTTAAATATTGAAAATAATTAAAACTTAATGACAAAACGTATGGGATTCGAAATCGGATCATAAAAAGCATTAGGTGTTGTTTGTTTTTTGCTCAGAAGTACTTCTGACCTCTTTTGTCTGCACCACGCAGACGCACGCAGACGTTTGGGGTCTGCAGATTGTTTGTTTTTTGGAAGACCTTTCACTCAAAAAGGTCTTCCTGACCTCTTCTTGGTGCGGACTTGTTCCAAAGTCTTCTAAGGTTTTCAAAGGTCTTCTCCACTTCTCTTCTCCTGACCCACCACCACCACCACCACCACCACCACCACCGTCCACCACCACCTTCCACCACCACCACGGTCCACCACTACCCACCACCACCCACCACCACCACCGCCACCCACCACCCACCACCACTGTCCACCACCACCATGTTCCACCTCCACCACCCACCACCACGGTCCACCACCACCCACCACCACGGTCTACCACCACCACCCACCACCACCCACCAAGACCACCGTCTGCCACCACCACGGTCCACCACCATCCACCACCACTGTCCACCATGGTCCACCACCACCATCCACCACCATCACCATCCACCACCGTCTACCACCAGACTACTGTAAAAATAAGTTTATTTAAATTTCAGTTTATTTCAGCAGCCTGCAGACATTAACAAACAAACAGTCTTCTTCTTGCAGACTGCAGACCTTTGGTCCACCTCTTCTCCTGCAGATGTCTGCAGATGTGGTCCACAGACTGCAGACCTTTTCCTGCAGAAAAAACAAACAGCACCTTAAAATCCGGGTTTTATTCTTGCAGGAAATGTACCGGAGTTGGCCGGTTTTTCTTACCGGAAAAGAGAGGAGGGAAAGGGATTTGAATTTTATTTTGAGTTAATTGCCAATTTAGTCCCTGAGGTTTGTCAAAAATTGTCACTTTCATCCAAATCTTTTTTTTTGTCAATTTAGTCCCTGTGGTTTCATTTTGTTGTCATTTTAGTCATCTCACTAACAAGATTTGGATGAAAGTGACAATTTTTGACAAACCTCAGAGTATAATATTATCACGTGGACAGTGTTGATTAACATTATGCAGGTTTTAGTGAATCAGTCATATGGTATGTGAATCAGTCATAATGGTATGAATGTTTTGGTAATGAAATGTTATTGTAATGAATGAATGAAATGTTTTGGGGATGAAATGTTATTGTAATGAATGAATGAAATGGTTTGGTTAGTGAATCAGTCATATGGTTAGTGATAACAGGTCATTGAGGGTATGGTTAGTGAATCAGTCAAATGGATGTCATATGCAGTTTGTATAACTAAAACATGATAACAGGTCATTGAGGGTAAAGGTTAATGGGTAATGTGCAGGGTCAAAATGACTGATTCATTCAGTCATTGTGCAGTTTATTAATGGTTTGTGCAGTGTTAATGGGTAATGTGCAGGTTAATGTCAAATGGGTCAAATAATGCACTTTGTTAATGATTGTGCAGGGTCAAATAAGAATGTATGTGCAGTTTGACCATTATGTTCAGTCAAATGGGTCATCCAAATAATAGGTTTGTTTCATGAATGGTTTGACTGATTTAAGTAAAATGGGTCAAGTAATGCAAAATAGGTTAGTATGATCCTGCATAAATAGAAAACCAAAAAAACAACAAATAACCACACAATCCATTTAACTCAAATTGTCCTTTCTAACGGTCATTTTTCCATGTATAAACAGAGAACCAAAAAACAACAAATGACCAAACAATCCATTTAGTAAGATGGATAAAAATAACACAAAAAACAAAAGAGTAAAAACCAAAGACACTAAACATGACCATGCTGCTGATGATGAAGATCCAAAGGAACAAGATGTTGTTAATGATCAACATCAACAACCACAAGATCCACAACCACAACATGCCCCTGATGATGAACAACAAAAACATGCTGCTGATCATGAATATGTTTAGTTGAATCAGCTTGCAGATCCACTGATTCATAATAAACAACATACTGCTGATGATGAACATGATCATCAAGGAAAGACAGAAAAGGAATAGGAAGAAGCTAATCCATACGAGGATTATGATCCTGAGGTTTTGAAAAAAGCTTGGGATTATGCAGACTTTGATGATGACTGGTACCATGACCCGTATGAAGATGAGCGTCAGTCTGATTCATGCTCTGATGATGATCGTCACTGGAAGTGAAAGATGTAACAAATGGAAGTGAAAGATGTAACAAGTTGCTATGAATAAAATGTATGAAATGTTAAAGTAACATCATCATTTTCATTTCATTCCAAATCAAATTTATTACAATGTTGAATGCATACACCTATACTAACCAAATAAGAACAAAGTACAACACAAAGAACACAAAATCAAATATATTACAATGTTGAATGACAACAATTTTAGTTCATGACCATGATGTTCGACCCTGTGTTTCCTATGTTAGACCAAAATCTGCAAATTGGAGGAACATCACTCCATCTTTCATTTCGTAGATGCTAATTTGAGCTCCAATTGGACATTGTTGATCTCGAATTGAAGGAAAACATTGGATTTCAGATTAGGGTTTCAAGTGGAATTGGGGAAGAAGAAGAGTGCTTCTTCAAATTATAACGTTCATATTTCAGGGATGAAATGACCAAAATGCCCTTCATTTTCGAGTTGAACTGACCAAGATACCCCTCACGTGAGGTGCACGTGAGGGGTTTGTAACGGCAGATGGACGGACGTTAGTCAGAGGGATGTAAACTGTTAGAAAATGAAACCACAAGTACTTAGAGTGTTAAGCCTGGGCTGAACCTGTTAGTTTAGGCAAACCACATCGACGAAAACTGCAATTTTCTTCCAAAATAATAAAACAAAAGTTAATGGTAAATCATGAAAGATAAGCAAGCAACTGATTTTGCATAAAATCAGATTTGTGTTCATTAACCGAATTTGTATAAAATCCAGTTTCCTTTCCTAAACAGTTTTGTACCTTGGATCCAGAGCTATGCATTACTGGGTTCGAGCTTCACCTTCTGATTTCAATGGACCACTTCCTCAACCTCGTAGGTAATTAATTTATTTAAACCATCAATTTCATCCCTAATTATTATTATTCTAAACCCTAACTAACTGTTTTCCTTCATATATTTTATATAATATCTGGTTAACCATTCGTTTAATAATAATATCACGATTGCAGTGGCCACACCGCAGTCAACATCGGAAAGTCAAAGGTCGTCGTGTTTGGTGGTCTCGTTGATAAGAAATTCCTCAATGACATCTCTGTATATGACATCGGTATTGTTTTATTGTTTGATTGTTGATCTTATTATCAGTTAACGAAATATATAGATTATATCGCTTGGATGTTTCCGGTACAAACCGTGTTTATTGAGTTATTTTCACATAGTACTTTGGTTCTCACGGTTTTTACGGAAAGTAAGGTTTGTATTTGATCGCAAACCTATATCGGTCCTTGGTTTTTAAAAGTGTATGATGCGCACATAATGCGTGATGCGTTGATGAGATCGCATCAGGTGATGCGATGCGCCTATTACGTATGCGCTCGCATAATGCGCCATGATGCGTGCATTTTTGTAAAACCGATCACTATAGAGTAAACTTGTACAATGAGCTAGTAGAATGTGCTTAATAAGCTTGTACAATGAGCTAATGAAGTTGTTAAGTGAGTTCCTACATAGATTATTTGTACCTTTTGCATAGGCTACTTGTACACATAAGGGTTCAAGGCTTATTTTGGTTATATTGAACTTTTTTTCATGGTACTAAAGCTATTTTCTTGCATTTATTTATTTTAATATCTAAATTTTTAGTGTTTAAAGTCAACAAGTTAAAATGTTATTTATATATAATATTTTAAATAACAAAAGCGTTGTATACGTGATGCGCACACATCACGCATTACGCGTCGTGCATCGGCTTTTGGGATCAAAACGCATCGGAGCGCATCGCGCATTTTAAAACCAATTCGGCCTATTCGTTTCAGTTTTCGATCAGTTTGATTACTGCTAGATGCATAACAAGTAGTTGTTACTGTGAAACTAATTGACTTATGAATAGTGTTTATACTGTTTATATTCTTATGCTTATTGTTACTTGTTAGTTACTGTCAAAATATAGGTAAGGGCATTAATCAGTGTGTGGCTTTTGTGTAATTAATGGTGAGGAGAGGTATACATAGCAGCTCTTAGGTCAAAATTTGGGATGTAGGTAACATTAGGGTTTGGTGGTGGACAGATGTTAGGTTTTTTAGTTAATTGTTACGTCACTGCGTAAAGTAAGGATTTAAAGGGTTGGAGATTAGGAGAGAATTCTGATTAATCTTGAATCAAAGGGACTTAGTGGAAAAGTGTAGGTATTCTATGTAAAGGTCTGTGGAGAAATGTTCGGAAAGATATGGAACGGTTTAGAATGATATTGAAACATGATGGAAAGGTTGGCTATTTTCATGGAAGATTCTAAATTTTGTGTAGATGGATATTTGTATGGAAATCTGTAGAATAGATCAATAGAACACTCTAAATTAGGGTTACTAAAGCCTCATTTGGACAAGACACTACCAAAGTAGTGAAAGTACTACCTCAGGAATATCATGTAAGTGTTTTGTAAAGGGTTCTCAAAGCAATACAAAATGCTTTTGCGTTTACATTGTCTTGCTTCTGCTGCAAGTCATTATGAATCACTGTATCGGGAAATGCTGAACTTAGTAGATTAAGTGCGAAGTGCCACACAAAAGGTTGAGAAAAGATAAGGGTGACATAATGCTTTAAGTTTGCTTTTTGGAGTAACTAGTTTGCTATATGTGTGCCTTAATAGGTTGCATTTCTGATTTTCATTAATGGGATTACTTCTGTTCTAGTAGTATTGGAACACAAAAAGTCACCTATTATTGAAGTTACTCTTTTGTGTGGAATTGAGTTATGAAATTCCTCAAATCATAGTAATCTCTTGTTCTAATTTTCTTTTTATAAACTTCGTAGATAATAAGCTATGGTTTCAGCCTGAATGCACCGGTAGTGGTTCAGAAGGGCAAACGGCGCCCAGTCCTCGAGCATTTCATATTGCCATTGCAATCGACTGCCATATGTTTGTTTTTGGCGGGAGACTTGGTACCAAAAGGTTGTTAAATATCAACCTTTAGTTAATATATTTTTACATAATTACAAAAAGAAAAAATATTGGAAGTGTTTTAGGCCGATATCTTTATTGCTTATCTATTACTTATAAAGATACTCAACCTGCAGGTTGGGAGACTTTTGGGTCCTGGATACTGGTAAAGCCCTTCAACTAAATTTTTTTTTTTTACTCAACAACTACAATTTATAAATTTCTAGATGAATAATTTGTTGGCATCTAATTATACTTTCAGACATATGGCAATGGTCTGAGCTTACGAGTTTTGGTGATTTGCCTTCACCTAGAGATTTTGCAGCTGCTTCAGCTATTGGGAATCAAAAAATAGTAATGTGAGAACTGTTTCACATTATTTTCCCATAATCTCTTCTTTGGTTTATGTTACACGATTATATTAGTAAAACTTAAATGCTTGGCCATAGGTATGGCGGATGGGATGGTAAAAAGTGGTTATCTGACGTTTTTATATTGGATACAAGTAAAGATTTTGCCTTTCAACTATTAATGTATCTTCTATATACATTTTTATCAACACATTAAGATATTATTTATGATTTTTAAACAGTGTCACTGGAGTGGACTGAGCTGGCGGTTTCAGGAACATTGCCACCACCAAGGTGTGGCCATACAGCCACTATGGTTGAGAAGCGGTTGCTTGTATATGGTGGAAGAGGTGAGATAAGTATCCCGTTCTATGGAAATTACAATTAAGCCGTCCTGTGTAAATAACTACTACATAAAAAGTAAGAAAGAGGTTGAAGAAGATGCATTGACTTCTATTCAGAAGTCATGACTTAGACTTTTATCTGGCCTACATTTAAAAAGAAAAAAGAAATGATCCAGAATTTGCACATACGCTATTTGGTTGTTAACTTCTGATGTCAATAATTAGGATAACACAATATGCAAGTGTTTCAAGAAGCTTGATCACGTGTTTGATTGAAACATTTTTTTTTTGAATTTAGTGAATGGATAAATTGTGTTGATACTTTGGGTAAATCATGTATTTTTTTAACATTGAAACATTTTTTTCCTTGATGTGGAATGTATTTTGTTGTCTAATATGAGAGTTATAATCATTTGCACATGAAGGGCACAATTGTAAAACTGTCAGTTTTTTCTTCTCTCTTACATGCTTATTTTAAAAGAATATACTTCCTTTCTTTTCAACACAAGAACAGAAATAAATAAACAATATTCCTTTTCTTTTCTCTCTTTTATCCTTTTTCCTCTCTCTAACTCTCGAGAGTCTTCTTGGGATCACACAAATGATGTCAAAATCTAAGTGCATTATGTTAAATGTGTAATCGAGATCACACATGCGAAATGCTAACTTAAATAAAGTCAGATATCATATTGGAGAATGCATTTATCTTTCTTGTTTTGTTTTGCTGATATGTTCTTAAAAGAGTGATTGAGAAAAGAACTATTTGCATCTTATTGTCTTCTTGATATCTCCTCTAAATTTATTGCAATCAATACAAGTGCACCTTGGGAATGTATAATGTCTTATATTTGCATCTAAGCTAAATATCACAATGCATAAGTTTACCACAAAACTGATTAAAATATGATTACACAGGGTGAAGAAAGGCTAGACAGTGTTGAGATCATAGAATGATACTAATATCTATTAACCTTTAACTTGTTTCTGCGGTTGTGTTTTATATGACCTCACATGTAATTCCCATTCATCTCTTTTTAAAAAAAATAATATTCGTTAGATGATCCTGTCAATGTTCACAGGAGGTGGAGGGCCAATCATGGGTGATTTATGGGCGTTGAAGGGTCTCATTGAAGAGGGTATGCTTTTTTAAAAGCTTTTAAGTTTAATATCATAAATTGATTGATTAGATTCTGCAGTGAATATTACTTGCACACACATTTACATGTATCAACTTGTAAGTGTGGATGCTTAAGCTAACATTTAAAAATCAATTGGTGATTAAGTTACACCTATACTCAATTCAGTGTTAGTGTGTTACGATGTCACAAATATAATTTATGACTTACGAGCTCAAGGAAATTAATCTGAAACCAAAGTAATAGTCCTTGGCAGGCCCTGAAATCTTACTGGAAACAGCAAGAATAAAAATGGAAGTTGATTATTTGAATGTTAACGTTGTGCACTTTTTTTTCAGTTTCTCCAACTTCTCTTTTATTTACCTGAAATAGTTTCTCTTTTAATTTCTTGTGTAAGGAAGATACTGAAGTTCCTGGATGGACCCTACTGAAGCTTCCTGGTCAAGCTCCAGCCGCCCGTTGTGGCCATACTGTTACTTCTGGAGGCCACTATGTTAGTCCTTATTTTGGTTGCATGTTGACACGTGCACACACATATACGTTTATGTATTTATTTTCAAATTTCATTAACACGGTTCAAGTAAATTCTATGCTTTTCAGCTTCTCATGTTTGGTGGACATGGAACTGGTGGTTGGTTGAGTCGCTATGACGTTTATTATAATGATTGTGTTGTTCTAGACAGGGGTGAGTGTTTCACTTAAGATTTTGAGCACATTTCCTTTACTAGAGGTGGCAAAAATGCGTGGGTTGGGTAACGGATCATACAGTTAGTGGTTGGTACAGGTCTAAACGTCCTGGTTGGGTTGATTCAAAGCACATTTGTCCAAGGGTTTGTACTTTTTCTATTAATAATTGGTGTGGTAAATATTTTCGTCAAAGTTTCCTGGCAATTTCACATATATCCTTCTACTATTTCAAAATTTCATATTTGGCATTTCGAAATGCTGAAAATATCATATCATATTTAGCTATTGTTAAATAAAATAGAATCAATTATACCAAACTGTTTCACTGAATAAGCAAGGAGAACATTTTGCTCGAAAATAAATCACAGTAATATTGTTTTCCTAGTTTGTCTCGCTAAATAAAAAAATAGCCACTGATTTTATTTTATGGATAAGTATGTCATTCTAGTGATGTAAAAGGGTAAATATGAAATCATGAAATTTTGATGAATATGCAAGAAATTTTGACGGATATAGAAGGATATATATGGAATTATTTCAATGGATTCTGATTTTTGAATAAAACTGTTTCACTAGTTTTGTGCTTTAAGAATTTATCTGACGTTAGAGACTTGACCTTAGTATATTAAGCTATATTTTTTATAATTCATTTGACCTGCCAGTGATGAAATATAACATGAATCGACCCATTTATAAGTAAACAAGTCAAACTTGCTAACTCGATTATTTATAAGTATCCGTTTTCTTAACTTTGGCTCATCTGTTGGATCCCGTTCTAAATCTGTTTGGATTTCATTTCCTTTCAATATTCATTTTTTTATTATCAGTGTCTGTGCAGTGGAAACGCCTGGCAACTAACAGTGAAGCTCCTTCTGCTCGTGCTTACCACACCATGACATCTATTGGCTCCCGATATTTGTTATTTGGTGGCTTTGATGGGAAAGTGACACATGGCGATTTATGGTGGTTAGTCCCAGAAGGTATTTTTTTTTTAAAATCTGGATTTGATCACAGAAGTCCAAGTTTTTAAGATCATTTTAATATGTTTTTATGATTGATGTATGTGGAGGGGGCAATTTTGACCCATTTACTTATTAATGGGTAGAATCGGGATATGTTCTATCTACAATGGGTCAAATCGGTCGAATGCTGGCCTCAGTATTTTTATAATGCATGAAAGTTGGAACCTCTATCAGCATTTTGTTCAAAAAATTAGATTATTTTGGACATAATATGTTTTTTTTTTTTTTTTTTTTTTGTGATCATATGCGACGCACACTTGCACTAGTTAATAATAAAAAGCTAAAAAGATTTGGGCAAAGTGTTTCGTGTTGATCTGAATGACCAGTATCAAATTCACCCATTTTGACCCGTACCCGTCACCCTCTTTTAAAGAGCTAACTAAGATGGTTTTCATTCCAACTTTTAGATGATCCAATTACAAAGCGATTATCTGCATCTCCATCAGAAGCAATTGATGAAAGTCACAATTCATCCGTGCCTAGCGGCTTCAGATCCAAAACAAAGGTAGTTATATTAAATCTGAAGTATTCCTCTCTTTCAATTCATGCTTAATAAATCATGTTTTACTCCTTAACAGAATCATGTTATAACCTTTGGATTAGGAAGTTAAAAGTGGTAACATTGGCAGGGCAGGTTAACTTATCAAAACAAGTAATTTCTGGTAACGGTTGGGTTGGGTTTAACTGATTTTTTTTTTTATATTTTCCTGAAAAGTTTTTTTTTTAGAACTTGTTAGTGTTAAATATGATTACAAAAACTGGATTATTTCAGTGAATCTTTTTATTTTAATAGAAATAGTTTAGGGTATTTTTGGCCTTGAAAAGTTAAAATTACAACATACCCGGTATAATCCCACTCACAGCTAAGCTATTGGTGGGGTTTGGGGAGGGTGAGATGTAGGCAAGCATTACCTCTATCACCATGAATAGAGAGGTTGCTTCCAGTGAGACGACCCCAGCTCCCAGGTAATGTGTACACACTACACATAAAAGTCAATTAAATTAGGATGTACATTTGCTAATACGTATAACCTAAACAAGCATCACATTAACAAAACACACAACTAAGCAATAGTATGCAAACACCACCAAAAAGGGTTGATAAATAAATAAGATCGCTAAATAAATAAGATAAATAGTTAAACTAGACTCATAAGGCAAGACTAAAAGAACAAACAATGCCCTACACCTAAAGGTCTTTAACCTTAATTTCACGTCTCCACGAACTCCTATCCTTGACCATGTCCTTAGATTCTCAGAGAGGTTTAGGTGTAACAAATCCAGCCTAATCTGTTCTTCCCAGGTTAGTTTCGGTTTGCCTCTACTCCTCCCCTCCATCGTAAGAGTTTCCACGATTCTAACCGTGGTTGTCACTTGTCTCCTTGTAACGTGTCCATACCATCTCAACCTCCCCTCTCTTATCTTATCTGATATATTGGCCACTCTCAATCTACCTCTAATGACCTCATTTCTTATCTTATCTAATCTAGTGTGCAACACATCCACCTTAGCATTCTTATCTCTGCTACATTCAATTTACGTGCCCATGTCTTCTTAGCATTCTCATTTCGCCTTTTTACGTTTGTCTAAAATGTTAGAACTTTTTATATATTATTCAAGTGTTCTAAATGTAATTACAACATTTATATTGTAACAGCGATAATATAGTTTTCTGGATAAGAGGATTTAGGGCGTTTTATGCTTTAACAAAATGTACTTTGCATTTTGGGCAACTTTCGAATTTTTGACCTGTTTCCTTTTGATGTTTTCTTTTACTGACCTTAGAGATAAAAGATCACCTACATAAACCCATTCATAAGTAAATGGCTAAAAGAAATCATCTTGCATTAAATTTTTCTTTAATTTGTGCTTCCAGGAGAACCACATGGACGGGTCAGCCATCTCAGAGCTACAAAAAAGATTAAATATTGCTGTTTCATTTTCTAGTGATAGTCTTCAAATGATTCATGAATACGAAGATAAAGAATTTCTTGAATTGGCATCAAGCATTACTGGAAATAAAACATTTACTAACAAACAGGTCAAATATGTTGACAAGTTTTACTTCTTTTTGTCCTTCAATCTGCATCTGTAGTCGGTATTCAATACACACATGTCCAAATTATGGAACTAAAATATGTCATTATTAATGCAGGCAGTTCAAGCACTTCGGGAACATTGGCGAAATTCTACCCCAAATTCAATATGTTTGAAGGAGCTCACCGTGTTACTGCGTGACTACCAACGGCTGATTTCTCGCCATCACTTGTAAGTAAAATGGGCGTGTTAGAAGAGACGGGTTGATTTGTTCACCAAGAACACATTTTGTCCAAAAAACGTTGGCTTTTTTTAGTAAACATTTTTTGTCTCTTAATATAGTTACAAAAATTACACAATTTGAATAGATAATATGATTTTTTTACTAAATCATTTAGGAAGCATTATGCATTAAAATTCAAAAACACACTTTGTGCCGTTTATTGGGTTGTCTCTCTTTCTCTATGTATATTTTAACTTTTAAGCGCATTTTGATAATGGCAGGGCAAATGTTGGAACTGATTTACAGTCTACAGAATCTGGCTTTAGTGAGAAAGATGCATTTCGGCTTTATCATATTAAAAATGCTTCTCAGGTAAAAGAAAGTATATGAAGGGCTGATTATTTATCAAATAAAAGGGCTATCTTTAAAATCACTGTATCTTCTCACTTAAAGTAGTGAGAAAGTATGGTTACTCCCTAAGCTTTTTCTGTGATTAAAAGTATGGACCAACGAATTGGTAGGGTGTCTGGTTCGATATCCGTTCCATTTTTCAAATCTTTGGGTTTTGATCAAGTCCCTAAAGTTTATTTGTCTTGTTTAAAACTGATGGACTAACATATATTGAACTTTGAGGACTTGGTCAATCATGAAAAATAATCCACGGTCTTACTAGCGATATTAATTTATTTTAATTCCTTTTGCAATATTCATCTTGTTCTTAATTTTTTCAGCTACGCATGAGTGATATCCCGAGTCTGTTGACTGAGTACAAACAGCTTCCATTGGAATAAGGACATTTGCAATAGAATCTTGCAAACTAAAATGAATTACACAAGGTATGCAATTAATATATGAAAGAATTTTATATTTCAAAATTTAAGTCTATAAGTGAATCAATTAGGAGAAGAACAAGAAATACATCAACACAAAGCACAAAAGGCTTTAAATATTTCACTTATTATTTATTAAACAAGAGAAATGAGGTATATCAATTCAGATCACGTGCAATTGTTATATAATCACGATTCACGAATCAGCATGAAGGATCTATATGCTTGCTGAGTTCTTCTAGTTTCTTCATTCTTGCATCCTCACTTTCTTTCACCAACTGGAAAAAATATAAAAAATGATGGTGATTGTGAAATGAGTTAGAAACATAAAAAAGAAGTTTATGATAAAATTGCTAGGTGGCGGCAGCTTCAACCTGTTTGATTGTGTTACATATCAAATGGGAAAAATGGTTGTATCAGTAGATTTATCTAAATGGTGAATATGTCTAATGGCTCATGTTAATTGTTCTCTGTCATTTATATATTTAGAGATTTTAGATTATTATTTTAAGAAAGGGTTCATGCCATAAAAAGAAACAACATACAAACCTATGAATTTAATGGTAGATATATACAGTACGCAGCTGTTTTTTTTATGCTAACGTGGATGCAACAGACTTCTTTTTTTTGCTGACCATAAGAAACTAAAATTTCTTAGAATCCTGAAAACAAAAATATTATATTATCCACGTCAGCCAAAAGAGTCATGTGGTATCCATGTCTGCCTACATGGCATTTCTGTATGTTCTGAGAGACTGAGACTGCATGTTACCCACTATTACCATTAATTTCACAGGTTCGTATAATTTAACGAGTTCAGAGACTTTAATATGTATAAATTCGGATGAGTCACTTTTCATTCAATATAAGAAAGTACGTTGGTTTCTTATGGTATTAACCCTATTAGAAATAGCTTTTGTGTTAATAATTTACCGCACTATTTGTTTATAGAAAGTATAAGAAAGTTAGGAAAAAATGTCCCAGCCTATTTTTAATTTTTATGCTAAAATGACCTGTTATCCAACTGACCTATCTTGCCATAGTTATAACTAATTTGACTTGGATTTACCTCCAATAAAGTGGCGGTTAGCTGATTCTTCTCGTTGTTCTTTTGTTGGAAAGCCTCCAATGTTTCTTTATACTCTTTCTCCTGTTTTCATGTTTTTTCTTTATATATTTTATTACAGATAATAATACTAAGGCGTGCGGGCAGATGATTGTACCTTCTTCTGACAGCTTTGTCCCAGCGATTTCACCTCTCGGTTAGCCACATCTATCTTTTTTCTAACCGCTGCTATTTCTTTCCTCATCGGGTCTGTCAAAACTTCAAGCTCCTGAAATATGTTTTGGCACAAACAGAACAAAAAATCTTTGAATAAATCTTTAAATGCTTTCTGTTTCATATTTGTAACTTTTTGAAACTGTCTTCACTTCATTTTACATAGCATGTTGATCATCGTATATGCGCTAATAGCGACTACATTGTAGTTTGTCGTAAAGGTGACATAAACAAGTTCATTTGTAAGTGAGTCAAGCTGGACCGGGTTGAGCTGACCCTCAAATACGCCATCATCTTTTAAAAAATATAGGTAATAGTAATATAAATCTTTAAATAAAAAGGATTTAGGCGTTTGTATTCGTTAAAGTAGTCTTTTTAGTGACTTTCATCCTATATGACCCCTTCCCCTTTTAGCTAACATTTTACCTAAAAGAATAAACATGATTAATGCATTAGTATTGTGATCTAAAACCGAATTATGTTTGGTACTTAGTTTTGGTGGGCTTACTTCCCAAACTTGGGCTAGACGTCGGGTTTCTTCTTCTGCTCGGCCTAGCTTCAACTCAACCTTCTCCTTGACCATCATCTTCTTCTTTTCAATCTCTTCCTCTCTGGCCTGAAACGAAGCGAAAGCCAATTTTGAAATCGCATCCTCGTCATGTTCATCAACCAGTACACCACTTCCCGTTGTTGCCGAGTTCTTCATATTGCCTTTTGCCCCTAAACTTTCTTGTTTAATATCAAACTTTTGAGTTTCTTTATTTGGTGCATTCTTCTACTTTAGTCCCCTTTTGTATGTATCCTTTATTGGTCTTTGCTTTTGCTTTAAAACTCCCTCATCTTGCTTTTAATGTAAACAATCAAAGGAGAAGCAAGTTCATAAAAAAAAACTATAAGCATTAATGGTAGATGTAGCATTAGTGGTATACGCGGCAAATTGGACGGGTTAGATATCATTAGTGGTATCTGTGGCAAATTGGACGGGTCAGATATCATTAGTGGTATCTGTCCATTTGTCTCAAAATGGACAGGTCGATAGCACTAGTGGTATGTGGCCAAATGGACGGGCTAGGTAGCATTTTGGCAATATTGGACGGGTCAGATAGGTTGGGTAATAAGTTCGGGTCAAAGAAATATACATTTTTCTAACGTGGTTTAAAGATGTGTCGGTTTGTATGACCATGCATTATTTTTTTTTTTGTTCCTAGTTCCTTCCAATTCCAATAAGTGAGATTTTTTATATGATTATAAACAGTTTTGATGAGAGAGATTAGATGTTAGTATTGTTCTTTCAAAAAAAAAAAAAAAAGTAAAAGGTTACATGTCCATTTAAATACATTTTGGGTTGTGGTTCTTTCTGTCTAACTGACCCGTTAAATACATTTTTGAAGTTTTTTTTTTTAAAACAACCGAATTAAGACAACCGATATACGTAGGGCATTAGTCATAGAAGCGTATCAGTCATAAATGCTTGTTTTTTATTGTTAGTTTAGTGCAAACATCCGAGGGTTCTTCGACTAAATATATTACGTTATAATAAGCATCTTAACCTGTATGTATATATTGTCTATGGTGTAATAAAGATAATGGAGAACTAAGATTTATAGAAATCTAAACGGAGCGTTTTGGTATTGGGTTAAGTTTTATTTTAGCCTTGCAGTCAAAGGCTGCTCGGTTTTTAGTCACCGCCTCTCAAAACGGCAAACTAAAGGAGAAACCAATCTCCTATATAAATACATAAAGTAAAATGTAAAATGAGAAAAGAGCTAATCTTGGGGCATAAAAGAAGAAGCTAATCTTGAGGCATAATGCAAAAAGAACTAATCTTGGTCAATGGTCAAGGTCAATAGTGTTATCCTTTAAGATTCGATTGCAATCAAGATTCGATTGCAATCACCTGACCAAGCTTTTGTTATATATTTAATATATTACATATAAAAATTAATTATACTTGTAATTATCCTATCCTATTCTATATATTAAAAAACCAAGTTCAAAAAACCAAGTATAATGTCCAACACTAGTAGTCTAGTTGGTTGAGGGCTAAATTTCTTATGGGAGGCTTGGGTTCAATTCCTACTAGCTATATTTGGAGGACATTGGTGGAGGGGAAATGAGGGATGTACCGGCCATTGGCTTGGGTTCGAGTCCTGATCCCGACCGGTTTTACCGATTATCTCACTGTCGTGCCTTCGGGCGGGTGAGTGGTCGGGTTTTCCCGGGAATTGGTGGCTCGGGTACTCTCGAGTACCTGATTCGCCAAAAGGGTGCCCGAGAGTGCTCGGAAATTGATTCGTTGGCCGTTAAATAAAAAAAAACCAAGTTCAATGAATAGTAATAATTGTGTCTCCAGATTGGGCCGGGTGGTTTGTTGGTAACAAATTAATACTATATAGGATAATTATAAGTATAATTTAATATAATGTAAGTATGTAGAAAATTTGGAATCCACCAAATGGTCCAATGTAAAGGCCCAATAACATTGGATACCGGTTGGCTGTTCGGCTGTTTTATTTGCAATCACCAAACAAAACAATTAACCATTGCTTAAAGCATGAGCAAGTTTGTTCACTTGCACTTCATTCTATCCACTGTGCTTTATACTTTTTTCTTTTCCTAAAAAAGTTACCTATTTTGCTTAATACTATAATATAAAATTACAAAATTTTATTAGTTACATATTTAATAAACATGTTTTAGTTATATGGACTGACTTAAGTTATCATGGTACAGTTTTATATGGACCGGTCAGGGTTATTAGGATTTAACATTTGATGATGCTCTTAAAAAACTACATTGTTTTGAAACATTAGTATGTATAAATATAAATATTCATATGACCATGTTAGTTTAAAAGGTAAAATACCCTCTTCTCAAATAATTTATCAAGATTTTCACCTGTATTGAATATTTTTTTAACAAAGCTGTATTAATTGTATGGTCATAAAGTAACGTGTACATAAAAAGGTAAAATTACCCTTAATTACACCTTTTTACAAGTTTTTTCATTCTATTCTTAATTACAAAATTTTACAAAGTTGCCCCGAGTTTTACTTTTATATACGACATTTTTTTAAGTGCATCAAATTAACGAGCGCTTTATTATTTTTCCACCGAATACCATAGTGATATACAAAAAAGAGAAAAAAAAAAAACGATTTTTTTTAGTGGTTTTTGTTCATGTAGAAAAAAAAAACACAATGTGTTTAGGTAATTCATTAATCATGTTAAGATAGTATATATGTTTTTGAACTTACTATTACATATAAGAACCCGCTAGTTACATATATATTCACAGATAGTCAGTTTTGTAAGAATATATTCAACAAGTATATCATTCTTTTAGATTTGCTTACTTTACACATCAGAATCACGTATCATCATCATGACATATCATTTGATATCAATTTGGTTGTTATTTTCCCAGTTTGACATCGCTTCTTTAGAGTGTGTTAAGGAAGTGACAAAGTTGTACAGAGACTTCACTCGAGCAAGAGGTGCACACGTAAAGTTAAAATAGGTTTAATGAGTTATCGAGTGTTGATTTTTTACAATTTTTTTTTATTAAAAAACGACCTACTTCTTTTATGGTACACACATTTTATCATTTCATATTAAAATTTTCTACCCGAAAAGCTTCTGCAGGATAATTCATTAAATTGTATAAGGTGTTCGCAGTCTATAGTAAACTCTTATTTAAAACAAAAAGTGTGATTTTGTATTTTAGTTATTTGATGATAACTACATGTGGAAAACACACGTCCCACGTTAAAATTAGCGTGTGTTTTCGGTCTTCGTTTAATTTCAACCAACTTATATCAACCTTATCCTTATTTTTAAAGTTTCAACGAATTATAATTTACACAAAAAAATGATCAGTTTGGATGTAATATATCAAATATCTACTTAGACCAAATAATTTTTCTTTCTTATTTTAATCAAAACGATCAAACACAACATTACCATATGTATTTATAATCTCTTTATGTGTTTTGATTATTTTGATTGATAAAATATGAAGATAAATAAAATGAATCTATTGTGTAGAACTCTTCTTCATAAGTTTATAGCAGATTATGATGTTTATTTTAAAATCAATATTATTTACAATTATCATCAAATAATCGACTTGAATTTATAACGATACGTAAAAAAACTAAATAAGCATGTAAGACCTAAGAGGGTCAAAATGACTTTCTGCAAAGTTTTAAAAAGATTAGACGAAGTGTAACAAAGTTAAAGCTGAAGGGTTAGCTAAAAGTGGAAGAAAAAAAAAATTAGCTAGTGTAGCTGTAAAATTATATATGTAAATGTAATAATATGAAACATGAAAAATATCTTTATCTAGTATTTGTGGTCCTCCATGAAGTTGCAAATGTCAAAAGTTTTTGAAAAAAAAAAAAGACAAAAAGTCATCAATTTGAATTATCTCATTTGTGTTTATTTTTTTTGAACTGCAAGTGGTGCAACCGGTGAAGCTCCGGCTAACACCCTAAGCCAGCATGTACTGATTACTCATTTGTATTTATTATATCTTATTAGGGCTACTAGGGTGCACGAGCTACTCGACGGCTAGGGCGGTCGCCTATCATAGCTGAATGCCTACACCGCCGTCACCCCTGGCTTCTTTAAAAAACCAAACAACTTGATTATACATAGCTAAGCTGCAACGTTTGGAAACATTTAAGTTTTTTGACCGTTCTGACATGAAACGGTCAAAAAATTTAATTTTTTTTAACCAAAATGGTCATTTATAAATACCACAACCGTTCGTCATTTTCACCCACCATACCTCCCACAGTCACATCCTCCCACCGAGCTCCACTGTCCTCAATTCCAATTCCCACCAAGCTCTACCGTCACAGCCTCCGACCGAACTCCACCATGGTTTGTAGGACTGAAAACGAGGAGAGTGCCTGGTAACCGCCTACACCGAGGTTAAGGACGCACAGACTTAACCGCCGCCATCTCTTTTGGCCTTGTATCCTAGCTCACTTTAAGGAGCTAGTGGGTGACACCAACCGCATGACCGGTTCCCTTCACCAGAAGTGGGGTGACCTCTTCAAGAAGTGCAAGCGGTTTAACACTCAATACCAAAAAACTTTGGCGAAGGAGGGTGCGAACACACACGAGGGCGTGGCTATTGGGCTCATCCAAATTGAGCAGCAAGCTCGGTAAGAGTTCGAGTTTCCCCACTCACACTAAAAATCACTATATTTTCATCTTCATTTCAATTAATACGGACGTTGCAATTACACTAAAAATCACTATATTTTTCATCTTCTTTTCAATTAAATAATACCTTTTTTATGTCATTACCTTTTCTTTCTCTCCCCACTCACAACCGCTTTAAGAAAATATTAAAAAATAAATAAATGCATGGGACAATGTTCCTTCAAATATACCGATAAACAGTGACATTTTCTCTCCTAAACTCATAATCACTCATAATAGATGCAGGGAACAACGTTTTTAGAACTGGGCTTCGTACCGTTCACATTGGTCGGACCAAATGGTGTCGTAAAATTAATAGGGTAAAATTCTAAAAAATCCAGTTCAACCGGCCCGGTTCCCGATCCAATCGTTGGTTCACCGGTCCAACCCCGGTTGGATGCGCTCCCCGGTCCAATACCCCGACCTGGACTGGTTCGACCCCCGGTTCCCTCAAATATACCGATAAACAGTAACATTTTCTCTCATCAACTCATAACCACTTTTTAAAATATGAAGGATTAAGTTACAAACATACGAGGAATCTACTGTGAATGTTGCTTACATGTTTTTTTGTTAGATACAGTGAATGACAAAAGGAAACAATCTATATCTATATAGAAGAGGTTTTAGTGCGAGAAGAAGATAAAGAATTCATTTTTAACATTTTAAAAAAAAATAAAAATATAAGAAAATTGTTGAAATGTGTTGTTTATTCATCTATCTCGAAAATAAAACAAGTATATAATGTAATTTCATTAATTTATATAACCTACACATTTACAAATTTTGTGCAGGAACATTACCTACGCATAATATAACACATGTGTAGGAAAAAGTTTAAACTTTAAAAAAACATTTGATAGCATTAAGTTTTTGGGTTTTTGTATATATAACATAAACAATAATATATAAAAAGTAAAAACTTTAAAAATATATGAACCATTACTAATAAAAATTAAGATTTAGCTTTCTTCTCGCACTAAAACCCTCTTATGAAAATAACCTAATGCTATATATATATAATAAAACTATTAGGGTGGGGACAAATGTCACTTGGTAAAGCCATCTCCGCCTTTGGATTTATGCAGAAAAATTTAGATTATAAATAACTAAATGTTTATTAATTTATAATCTATAATAATAAGTAAATATTTTATGATTATCTCAATTGTACTCATAAGAAATGATATTATTAAATCATAATTTAACGTTTTCTTTTATTTATTTAATATTTTTTTTCTGAACTAATTCTTTTTATATTTTCGCTTTTTTTTTAAAACCATTTAATATTTTATTGATCCAACCTAATGTACATGTACCATTAAGTTTTCTAACCTAATAATAATAATAAAAAAATGTTATAACTTGTGGGATATACAAGTTTAATGAAATTTTTTACACTAAATGAAATAGTTGTTTTTTCATACAGAGCAAAATAGGTCAAAACTAGTCATTTTAAAAAAAAGCTACACCTTCAAGACCACGTCTCAAACACGCACTGCAATTATTGCTTCTACCTTTGCTCATCATTTAAACGTATATTTTCTCTTTAATATACATTTCCAGTCTTATTCACATGATTAAAATTATTATTTTCTCATATCATAATACATTAATTTATATGCTACATCGTAACACATATTTTATCATTTCATATTATATTTGTCTATACTAGAAAACTCGACGGATATAACCTAGTTATAATGTACAAGATATTATTTGGTTTGGAACGACCACTCACATTTGTTTTATTAGTTTCACTTTGTATATATTAAATGTTTGATATATTAATTTTAGAGAGAATTGCATGGTTGGTCTTTATGGTCTTCCAATATTGCACTCTTGATCCTAATGCTTCAATAATTACACCATTCGTCTTTGAGTTTAGCAAAATTGCACTCGTGTTGTCTTTAATCCTAATTGCCGTCAATTATACAAATAAATATTTACAACCACCATTACACCTGCCACCTATCTCTCAGGGCCGACTCTTAAGGGGTGCGGGGAGGACTCCCGGCCCGGGCTCAATTTCTCAGGGGCACATTGACCCTGCCCTGTGGCAATCCAAGTTTTCTTAACAGTGATGTCCTTAACTCGATGATTTTTTGTATGTTTGAGCCCCAAAATTGTTAAACAAGTATTAATCAAAGTGAATGGTAGTTTATATAAAACAGAAAGTAAAGAAATGTTGAGAGAGGTTAAGAATTATAGAAGAAAATGAAATGGTTTGAGAAAAAAATTGTAGGTTTATTAATGAGTTAAAAAGTATGTTCTTAGTATATAATTATAACATAATAAAAAAACCAAGTTATATCTGGATAATGGGTAAGCGAGCAACAAGCTGCGCCGCTATCCATTTTTTAATCGCAAAGCCTATTATATTAAATACACACTTAGTTGTTTTTGCCTTTTACCGGTTGGTTTTGACTTCCTTTTTAACTTTTATTTTTGTTATGAAACAAATTTTTTAATTGCCAAACTTTCCCATTTATATTTTCACCATTTTGGGATTCGAACTCCCAACCTTCCTAAAGAGGGTTTGTTCCCTCTACCGTTAGACTACAACCTGAGTGAAAAATAAATTTTGATCCATCAATTTGATATTACTTTAATCGTAGCCTAAAAAAAATAGTTTACATTATTTATTTCGTTAAGGCCTAAAGCTAAGGCTAAGGGCATAATTTTTACAGCTCGGCCCGGACACCTGAATTTTTAGGGTCGGCCCTGCTATCTCTTCACACCATAACTACACCACAACCACCGTTAAATCTGCACCACCTCCAAACATCCACACTAGTCACCAGCAACCATCATCACCAACCACATCACCGTTCACCTCTAAACCAAACTCCGCTGCACCTCAATAAACACAAATAATCTTTGCCTACCGCCTGCAACTCTCCACCACTATCTCCTGTCGCCATACCCGTGAAGGACAAGACCATTGTGGAACAACAATGTGGTGAGGTCGAGAAAAGCTTAAATTAATAATGGAGGAAACTGGTTGAATATAGGAGGGTGTGAACTCTGACAGCAAATGCGAACCATCATTAACGAAACATGTTGAAGGTGTGGGGATTTGTTCTAATTTTTTTTTGTTTTTTTTTTTAAACGGACAACGAATCAATTTCCGAGCACTCTCGGGCACCCTTTTGGCGAATCAGGTACTCGAGAGTACCCGGGCCACCAATTGCCACCAATTCCCGGGAAAACCCGACCACTCATCCGCCCGAAGGCATGACAGTGAAATAATCGGTAAAACCGGTCGGGATCAGGACTCGAACCCAAGCCAATGGCCGGGTCATTCCTCATTTCCCCTCCACCAATGTCCTCTAAATGTAGCTAGTAAGAATTGAACCCAAGCCTCCTATAAAAAACTTTAGGCCCTAAACCAACTGTTCTAATTTTAATGGATACATGTATTTCCAAACAAATATTTAAAAGTCATAAAATTTTTAATTTTAGGTTAAGTTTTGAAGTATATGGCTTCCCGTTTGATCTTGGGCTTCAGTTGGAGGTTTGATTTTAGATTTTTGGTGGTGACTGGTGAACGATGGTGGTATGAGAGGTATCACATTTGATTAGATAGATAGGCAGGCAAGGAGAGGTGGGTGACAGTGGTGGTGGTGGGGGGTTGGAGAAGAAGATAAGATAGGGGTGAAGTGTGGTGGTGTAGTTATTTATTTATAATATTTGTTTTTTTTATAGGGGCAAAATAGACATTTCATATCGATTTAAGAGTGAATTTTAACGACTACTAGGAGCAAGGACCAATAGAGTAACGAAATTAATACATTTGGATCATGCTAGTAATAAGTTTACATCCATCGGGACCAACGATACAATTATTAAACCAGTAGAACCAGAAATGCAATTTTTAAAATGCACATGGACCAACCATGTAATTCTCTTCTAATTTTAGATGGACCAATTATCACGTGCTAGAGTGAAATGTGATGTGACCCATTTAGACTATTTCAAAGTTCCTTAAAATGGTAAAGATTTCTACACCACACGAAAAGATATTTCTATGCGATCACCATCGAATTATATAGCATTCCCATGGGGTATGGGCCCTCTATCAACAGAAGCGGTTAAGGTGACTTCCGTTGATGTTTGTATCTATCTATATATATATATATTGCAAAGCTAATAATCCTACATGTTATACTTTTATGCAATCTCTCCTTTGAGAGATGCCACATAATATATGATGTGTCAACTCTAGACCAATTAAAAAAAAGAAATAAATATGGTTTAAATATGGTTTAACTTAATCTATTAAATACCTAATCTACTAAACTTAAATATTAAACCTTTATTATTTCTCTCATGTTTCCTCCCATAACTTTTAAACGTTGATATCTTTTATATACGAGATTTTTTAAAGAAAAAAATTACACCAAATTAACGAGCGTTTTATTATCTTTCCAACGAGTACCATAGTGCTATATAAAAACGGAGAAAAAAAAAAGACTATTTTTTGTAACCCGACAGGTATTGTGTCAGGTTTGGAATTAGTTTAAAAAATATTGTGGGTTTGGGTCGGGCCTGGGATTAGGTGATACCCGAAACCACATACCCAAATACCCGATCATATACCCATTAATTTTTTAACGCATCACATAACCCTTAAACTAATGCCTTCGATATTTCAATAAATAACTTTTTTTCCTTATTTCATGTTAGTTCTTTTTAGAATGATCGATTACAAACTTCCGAATTTATTTGACATTATATAATATTTTGTAATGGCAGTAGATTTATACCCCGACGCAGAGATTTGTTTTTTTTTATATATATATATTTTAATATGATAACTTATGACAGAAATTTGTTTAAAATAAATAATAATAATAATAATAATAATAATAATAATATATTGGCAAGTCATTAATTATGTTGTCATATTAGATATTTTATTATGTCATTAGATATTTCAACCCGGGACGCTCCCGGGATAACAACTAGTGTATTATATAGTAACTATACAATTTCAATTGATGAACAATACTAAATCAGCCATTGGTCCACGTGTGTCGTGGGCTCTTTTTTTTTTTTTTTAACGATTCTATTTTAAGGCTACATGTGAGTATTGAAGTATTGCAGGTACACAATATCACATGTGTTTCAGGTTCTAGATTGAGGCGATTTGATTTCCATTATTTTCTAGAAATGAACTAATCTAATTTAGGCATTTTTTGTGACAACATTTTTAGTTGTTATTTGAAAAAAAAAATTGACTTATGTTTTTCAAATGTCATTATGTCAACTATTTAAACAATAATATTTTTTTTGAAAGGCATTTAAACAATAATATTTAATCACCAAAATATAAAAGAGTACAATGATGTAATTTTCTTTTTGATATTAATTTTTTTTTATTTAACTATACGATCTTTAATAGGTTTTGAAATGGTTCCTTTCATACTCTCACTAAAACTAGTGGAGTGCCCGTGCGTTACGGCGGAGACCACAACACTTCAATTGGTGATTTTAAGGGTGTGTACAAGCTGTTGTTCGGCTCACTTCGGTTTTGAGACATAACCAAAACCAAAACTTTCGATTAAGATATTTCAAAAACAAATTGCTCTCAATTATTCATTTGTTCCCATTTGGTTAATCGGTTGTGAACATCGGTCCAATTGTTTTCAATAAATAACCAAAAAATTTACTTGAGCTGGAAATGTGGATTTGAGTTGAAGTACTCAGGAAGAAGAACCCATTATTATTAGGGGTATTGATTTTAATAATCTCAAGTTTTAACCGTTGGCCGATAATAATCCCTACTTAAAAAAATTTCAATAATAATCCTAACTTTCGAACATTTGGCCTCTGGTAAACCTTTTTTAACTGAGCACTAACTGGGTTAGTTTGTGCTGACGTGGAATCTGACTAGACACGATGACGTGTACAATTTAATATTACGTGACATTTTATTGGATTTTAACAATCCAAACTTTCACCTATTGGCCGACAATAATCCATACTATAAAATTTCCCAATAACGATCCCAACTTTCAGACATTTTTCCTCTAGTGAACCTTTTTTAACTAAGCACTAACTGGGTTAGTAGGTGCTGACGTGAACTATGAGTTGGCAGCTGACGTGGTAAATTTAATATGAGGTGTCATCTAGGTGTCATTTCCTCTTATATAAACACTAGTTTTTATCCCGGGAGCGTCCCGGGTTGAAATATCTAATATGACATAATAAAATATATTATTATTATTATTATTTTAAACAAATCTCTGCCATAAGTTATCATATTCAAATATAAAAAAAAACGAATCTCTACGCCGGGGTATAAATCTAGTGCCATTACATATGAATTCGGAAGTTTGTAATCGATCATTCTAAAAAGAACTAACATGAAATAAGAAAAAAAAAAGTTAATTATTGAAATATCGAAGGCATTAGTCTAAGGGTTATGTGATGCGTTAAAAAATTCATGGGTATATGATCGGGTATATGGGTATGTTGTTTCGGGTAATCGGGTCGGGTATCACCTAATCCCAGGCCCGACCCAAACCCACAATTTTTTTTAAACTAATCCTAAACCCGACACAATACATGTCGGGTTATAAAAAATAGTCTTTTTTTTCTTCGTTTTTTATATAGCAATATGGTACTCGTTGGAAAGATAATAAAACGCTCGTTAATTTGGTGTAATTTTTTTCTTTAAAAAATCTCGTATATAAAAGATATTAACGTTTAAAAGTTATGGGAGGAAACATGATAGAAAAAATAATAAAGTTTTAATATTTAGATTTAGTAGATTAGGTATTTAATAGATTAGGTTAAAGATTATAATAGATTAGGTTAAATCATATTTATTCCTTTTTTTTAATTGATTTACACTTGCTACATCACATCCTATGTGGCATCTCTCAAATAAGAGATTGCATAAGAGTATGACATGTAGGATTAATCCCTTTGCAATATATATAGATATAGATTATAAACAAAAGATTAACTCAAACTCAAAACCCTCCACATCTACATAATCTTCTATAACCCTCCCATCCCTCCCTCTCTTTCCCTCTCTCTTTAAAATCAAAACCCTCGTGCATAAGATTATGTAGGTGTGACTTTCACCTATTAAGTTACATTAATCTTTTGATTTTGTATAGCGAATCATTGTGACCAAATAATCTATATATATATATATATATATATATATATATAGGGTAGAGATCCTAAGAGAACCAACCCCTATTTGAGAACTGAGAGAACCATTCTGAGCCACACATTTCATATAAAGGCAAAAAAAAAAAAAAAAAAAAAAATTTTTTTTTTTTTTTTTTTTTTTTTTTTTGCTTTAATCGCACATTTTTATGCAAGGAAAAATTTTTTTTTTATTTTTTTTGAATTTTTTTTTCATTTATACATATGTGTATATAGCAATTATACATATGTGTATATAGCATTATACATATGTGTATAATGCAATTATACACATGTGTATACTGAAAAAAAAAATACAAAAAAAATAAAAAAAAAATTTTTTCTTACATATAAAGCAGCGATTTTTGCAAAAAAAAAAAAAAAAAAAAAAAAAAAAAAAAAAAAAAAAAAAAATTTTTTTGCCTTAGAGAAATGTGTGGCCCAGAATGGTTCTCTAGTTCTCAATTTGGGAAAAGGTTCTCATTTGAATATATATATATATATATATATATATATATATATAGGGTAGAGATCCTAAGAGAACCAACCCCTATTTGAGAACTGAGAGAACCATTCTGAGCCACACATTTCATATAAAGGCAAAAAAAAAAAAAAAAAAAAATTTTTTTTTTTTTTTTTTTTTTTTTTTTTTTTTTTTTTGCTTTAATCGCACATTTTTATGCAAGGAAAAAATTTTTTTTTATTTTTTTTGAATTTTTTTTTCATTTATACATATGTGTATATAGCAATTATACATATGTGTATATAGCAATTATACATATGTGTATATAGCATTTTTCAGCTATACATATGTGTATATTTCAGTTATACATATGTGTATATAGCATTATACATATGTGTATAATGCAATTATACACATGTGTATACTGAAAAAAAAAATACAAAAAAAATAAAAAAAATTTTTTTTCTTACATATAAAGCAGCGATTTTTGCAAAAAAAAAAAAAAAAAAAAAAAAAAAAAAAAAAAAAAAAAAAAAAATTTTTTTTTGCCTTAGAGAAATGTGTGGCCCAGAATGGTTCTCTAGTTCTCAATTTGGGAAAAGGTTCTCATTTGAACCAAATCCTATATATATATATATATATTGCAAAGGGATTCATACATATCATACTCTTATGCAATCTCTCCTTTAAGAGATGCCACATAGGATGTGATGTGACAACTTTAAACCAATTAAAAAGAAAAAAATAAATATGATTTAACCTAATTTATTATAATCTTTAACCTAATCTATTAAATACCTAATCTACTAAATCTAAATATTAAACCTTTATTATTTTATCTCTCGTGTTTCCTCCCATAACGTTTAAACGCTAATATCTTTTATATACGAGATTTTTTTAAAAAAAATTACACCAAATTAACGAGCGTTTTATTATCTTTCCAACGAGTACCATAGTGTTATATAAAAATCGGAGAAAAAAATGACTATTTTTTGTAACCCGACAGGTATTGTGTTGGGTTTGAGATTAGTTTAAAAAAATTGTGGGTTTGGGTCGGGTCTGGGATTAGGTGATACCCGACCCGATTACCCGAAACAACATACCCAAATACCCGAACTACATATCCATGAATTTTTTAACGCATCACATAACCCTTAGACTAATGCGTTCGATATTTCAATAATTAACTTTTTTTTTCTTATTTCATGTTAGTTCTTTTTAGAATGATTGATTACAAACTTCCGAATTCATTTGTAATGGCACTAGATTTATACTTCGGCGCAGTGATTCGTTTTTTTTATATTTGAATATGATAACTTATGGCAGAGATTTGTTTAAAATAATAATAATAATAATAATAATAATAATAATAATAATAATAATATATTTTATTATGTAATATTAGATATTTCAACCCGGGACGCTCCCGGGATAAAAACTAGTCTTTTAACTATTTATCAAACCAAGTAGTTTAACGAATCATGTCTACGTGATTTCAAATTAGTACAAACTAGCTTATTCAATCCGCTTCACATACATGAAACCTGGGTGTGATTATTCTTATAATTCTTGTTTCAGCTTCATTAGTTTTAGTTTTTAATTATCATACCGCAAAAATATCACCTTTTAATTTAGTAGAGTATAAATTAAAAGATGATATTTTTAGGGTTAGAGGTAAGGCTGTCTACATCTTACCCTTCTCAGACCATATCTTAGCTTTTCTATAGATGGGATTAACTGAGTAAGATGATGATGATGATGAATTTAGTTGAGTATAAATAATTGAATAAATCGTGTAATGTTGACCATATCCTACATAAAACTAATTATAAGTTTTATACCTATAAATATCTCGATGCATTTAATCATAAGTTTGATTATAGTTGAGTCCCTGCACATTTGTTTGTGCATACTCAATCATTGTTAATCTTACAAATCCAAGTCATATAGGCAAAGCAGGGCAAACTCAACAGTTACAGATAAAAATCAAGTATCGGATACTGAATAATATGCAAAATTATATATCCGGGTCATTTGATCATGTAACCAACATTGTAACACATTAAAATCCCCTTAGTTTAGAAAATTTTGAAAAAATTAGTGGAAAAAATTTTAAAAAAAATTAGTGAAAATCAGTAAAAATCTATGAAGGGAACACTTAGAAATTATTCATGAATACACCACTGTTAAAATCTAGTCCCTGTTATTGCTATTGGGCATTGTATTATATTTTTTTTATTTGAATTAGAAGAGATGATTCCATAAACAACTGGGAATTATATCTATAAGAGTAAACTTAAAAAGAAAAACTTCACCGGAAATTGTTCTTTGCAAAGTGACTAAACTCTGTTTTTAAGCTTTTTTAGTCAAATAAAAATCGGAAACGTGTAAAATAATATCCGTTCCTGTGATATAAAACTCTATTTTTAAACTATTTTAGTCACAATACATACAAACATCAACGGAAGGAACCTCAACCGCTTCTGTTGATGAGGGCCCGTACCCCACAGGAATACTATATCTAATTCGACTTCAACGGAGATTGCAGAGAAAAAATAGTGGGCCTTCCCTGTTAGACTATAAGGAGTGGTGGGGGGGAAAGAGGGGGATGAAGCGCCATGTGGCACTTGTGGGGCCCTTGTGGGGGGGAAAAATAATTGTGGGGAGTGGAAGGGGGGGGGGGGGGGAAGAGGTGGGGGGAAGTGCCATGTGGCATTTTGTTTTTCTTTTTTTTTTTTAACTTTGATATATAAAACAATAATAATAAATATTTTTAATTAATAAAAACCTAGAAAAATACAAAAAAAAAACCTAGAAAATTAAAAAAAATACAATAAAACCGAAAAAAATTAAAGACTAACAAATCAGTTCAGATTATATTTTTCCATAATATCACGCTTCATTTGAAGCGTCATCTCTAACTCCGGACCTTGCATATGCTCGGTGTTCATGGCGAGAAATTTCAAATCCTCGCGTTTTTCGCGCTGCTCTTTGATAGACAATTTGCGCTCTTTCATAGTCAACTTTTTTTCAAACGCTTCGCGAATATTTTTTTTTCTCCTCGAGCATTTTTTCTTGAATCGTATTGAACTGAATCATGGTGGCATTTAAATCTTGCAAGTCAGCGCTGTAGGCGCCGGTTGATCCAGAACCCGAACCCGAGGCAGTAGATTTTTGCGCCCTCTTTTTTGACTTATCTCGACCGGGTGGGCGACTCAATTCCTCTTCAAACTCGTCTTCATCCAAATTAACGGCTTCTACGTTTTCAGGATCAGTTTGACGGTTTCTTGACGAATTTGTTTTCGACCTTTTTGCGGAGTTGCTTGCAGTGGGGACGTACGCCCATTTTGAGTGGTTCTTGGCGATTTCCCAACAATGAAGAAACTTGAATTCGAGGCCGGTTTCGTTACGAAACGCTAACAGCGACCGGGATAGGCTGTCGGTGTCCGTTTCACCGCTCTTTGGATTGTTTCTTGCGTAATAATAATGCGGATGAAACGAGTTCATTGCCCTGTTTATCTCTGTCCACTTGGACGAGAGACTATCGTTTGCTCGATAGAACTCTCGTCCCATCAACCCATGGAACGCGGCGTTTATGTCGTTCCAAAATTCGATTTTATGGCGACTAGTTCCTACAAAAAAAAAAAAAAAAAAAAATATTAGCAATATTACAAATAAAAATCATGTTAAAAAATTATTAGAAATACCTTCTTGTTTTTCCGACTCGCTTATCCACGCTTTCGTTAAAGCGAGCTCTTCATCGGGTGTCCACTTAAGTGGTTGGCGGTTAGCGGCAGCTATTGCTTTCTCCTCCGGGGTCTTCCTCCTGTGACTTCTTCTTGCAGGGGGGTTTTACCCGAAGACGATCCCGCGACATTTTGGGGTTGTGTTTCGGGTACGGTTTGGGTTAAAGGAAGTTGTGAAGGAACGGGAGAATCATTGAATGGGAAATTCGGATAAATTTGCCCACTAATGAAACCCGCATAACCCGCGTAGTCGGGACAAGGTGAAGGAATGGGTGGACGGTTTGGGATCGGGCGAACCGGTGGTGTATTCGGGTTTGGGACAAACGCGTATGGGTTGTTCGGGTCGAAGCCTCGGTTGTATGGGTTCATTTTTGGTTGAGGAAGTGTATAAAATTTGGATGAAAAGTGTATAAAATTTGGTTGAAAAGTGTATAAAAATTGGTTAAAGTGGGTGTTTTGTAGTGAAATGGGGGTAATTTATAAATTTTTTTTTTTTGACCGTTACATAGCCGTTTGAATAATTAATTTTTCTTTTTTCTTTTTTTTTAAATGTTACCATTCAAAATTGGGCCAATACAACGCTGCCACGTGGACTCCCCCTCTCCCCCACGCCAGTGAACCCCCTCCCGCTCCCCGCCCCACGCCATCAATCCCGCCCTACTGGCGACGATGTTCCCCCCCTTCCCGCCCCTCTCCCGCCCCCACTCCTGATAGTCTTACAAAATAATCTCTCCTATAGTCCTATGGTGTAGAAATCTTTACAATTCTCATTAACTTTGAATTTGTTCCATCTAAAATTAATATATCAAACATTCAACAAATACAAAGTGAAATGAATAAAACAAATCTGAGTCGTCGTTCCAAACCAAAAAATATCTTGTACATCATATTTGTTCCATCTAAAATTAATATATCCTTTAGGTTTTCTAATATAGGCAAATATAATAAGTATAAAGTGACAAAAAAATATATTACGATGAAGCATATAAATTAATGTAATGTAATATGATAAAACAACAATTTTAATTATCCTCTTCAATCCTCTCCAAACAGAGCAAAATAAATAAATGTGGAAAGAGAGAGGATTTAGCACAACTCTAGAGTTTCTCTGTCTGAACACCACAACACTACATTGAAACCACTTTCGCTCTTCACAGATTTGTTGGAAAGAGAGGATTTTGCACAACTTCGATGGTTCTAGTATCGTTCTTCATGGTGGCTTCATCGTTTGGTTCAAATCTGCGAATGATGATTAGTTTGTCTTGGGCGACAAGCGATGGTGAAGGTTGGATTTGGTGGTGGATGGGTGGTGGTGGTCGATTTAGGAAATTAGGGTTACATGGTGGCAGTTGCAGGTGGTAGCTGGTGAGTGGCGGTGATTGTTGTTGCGGGTGTGTGACAGTGACTGCGGGTTTGTGCCATTTTTGAAATAGAGGGTGATGATTTGAATGAATGGTTGAACAGAGGGGAAGGGAATGGTGTAGATGATGATAATGATGGCGGTGGTAGGTTTTATAAATAAATGGGCCCCAAAAATGACATGGAATTAAAAAAAAAAACACGTCAGCATGCCACCTCAACTGCCACATCAGCATGCCACCTCAACTGCCACGTTAGCTTTCACAAACACAGTTAGCTCAGAGTTAACGGAGGTTTATTTTGACACCAAATGTTCACTTTGGATTATCTTGGTCCAACGTTAAAGTTTGGATTATTATTGGCCAATGACCCAAACTTTGATTATTAAAATCCAATACCCCTTTAATTAACTTTAGTATATTATATGCTCTTTATGGTTATGATATCTGAACTAACCTAACTACATAGGTTAATTAGGCTTTTACATATTCTACAACTTTTTTCTTTCTATAAATATCTTATAAATATCTCGATGCATTTAATTATAAGTTTGAAGTTGAAATGCTTCTACCCTATCAATATTTAACACGTGGCCTAGTAGGACCCACAACCTTCTAAATATTATAAATTCATGCAATACTCTCATTTTTCCTTCATGATCATCATCATCACCATCTAAACAACTCCAATTCTCAAACTTAAAAAAATGATGATGATGATCAACATCTTCTTCTTCATCTGTTTCATCATCCCAATCATTCGAATCAAGTCCGATCTACTCAAATCTTTAAAAAATTCCATCAACATGTTCCGGTACTACAGCCATCACGAAGAGATTAACGAATGTGTGTTGGATCTTCCAGCTATTCGATTCGAAGATCTACAGAATCATCGTCCAAGATCTATCGACCGCATGTGTTTCGTATGCTCCAAAGATTACGACAAGGATGATGTGCTTTGCCAGCTCAGTCGATGTGGTGACATCTTCCACTCCAACTGTGTTGGAAAATTGATTAACCAGAAACAAACTTCTTGTCCATTCTGTTGCACTCCATTCTTCTCTGGCCTTTCGACTGTGCCCTGCGAGTGAGGTTTCGAAAAGCGGTATTGTATGGTTTGTTAGTTACCCGTAGAATTAGTGAGCGTGTGAGTTAGGAGTACGTTCTATAAAAGATTATCTGTATTCTAATATTTATGGTGAAACAGTGCTATCTTTTTTGTATGTTATTGTTAGAAGTTATAATCAAGAAGTTTAGACGGCTTATGGGTTTCTTTGGAATAATAATAGGAATACAAATGTTAATTAATGTACTTGGGAAGAATGGTGTAATTGTGATGTGATGTAATGGCCGTCTAGTTTCTCGCTTTGAGGATCTTGCGGCTCTTTAGTTTTGTTTTAATGAAGTTCAATTTTCAAAAAAAAAAAAAAAAAGTTTAGAAGGTCAAACCTTAAAAGTCAATCTGAAAGAAAAAAGGCGCCAAAGTTAAGAGACGCTTTGATTATAGTCGTGTCGGTTATGTAAAGCGGTTTATTAACTGTTAATTGTCCGGGTATAGATACCCTCATTTATATATAATACAAAATGCAACTTAACTTCCGTTTAATCGCTCTAAGGCCGTTAACTTTTCCATCAGCAGTTACTAATTTTTATTTTTTGCATGAAACATGTGGAACCAATCAAACCAAACCTATACAAACTTTCCTTTTATTTTCTTCCGTTTCATTTTCCTTTCTTCGGTGTAGAAATTCCGGCCAGAAGACCAACACATAAAACCCGCCATCGCTGGTCAGTAAATCATCGACCTGAGCGGGATCCGCAACAAATTCATTGCTCTGAACCACAGTTGAAGTCACGAACGAAAAATCAGGTGTTGGTTACCGAAACATCAAACATGCTTGACTTACTTTGTTTCGGAGAGAAGAAGGGAGATTGGAACCTTATATTATTGTCGAATCTAATATGCAAACAAATCATCGATCTGAACGGGATCCGCAACAAATTCATCCACTTAAGTTATGTTACAC
Organism: Ambrosia trifida; assembly: GCA_028751855.1. Lineage (NCBI taxonomy): Eukaryota > Viridiplantae > Streptophyta > Magnoliopsida > Asterales > Asteraceae > Ambrosia > Ambrosia trifida. The sequence goes on along the minus strand of CM054126.1, from coordinate 5,106,565 downwards.
CATGACAATATCCTGCCACAACGCGCGGATCAACGTCAACTCGTTTGTAAGCTTTTGTGTTATGGGAACATTATAGTCTTAGCCCACTTGCGTTTACAAAGTTGTTTGGTCCAAATATATTTATATCAAAATTAATTCAACTTTAATTAAGCATGTCTTAGTCAAAAGAAAAATTAATTCAACTGTGTGGATCATTTTTTTTTTTGTTCTTTTTTATTTGTTGTCACGATATTGGTTGTCTAGTGTCCAATGGGTGTCCCTTTTGTGTATTGATGGGTTCACATATCATTGATTATCTTATTCATACACCATGTGACGTCACATTCTGGGGGTGTGACATCACATTTTAGGGTATGTGGCAGTCTCTTATTGGTATGTGATGTGGGTCAGGGTGTATGAATCCTAAATAGAGGGTGTATGAATCCTAATTACCTAAGAGAAACATAAATGATCATCTGTTGAGTTCATAATAAGATAATCATTTTCGAAACGCAAATCCAAACAGAGAGGAAAACATAAACTTTCATGAAGACAAACTTGTTCATTACAGACATACATTATTATTATTATTATTATTATTATTATTATTATTATTATTATTATTATTATTATACCCCCTATTTGGTAATTAGGATTCATACAACCCCTATATAGGATTCATACACCCTGGCCCACATCATTTACCAATAGTATGCTGCCACATACCCCAAAATGTGATGTCACACCCCCAGAATGTGACGTCACAGGGTGTATAAATCCTATAACCCTTATTATTATTATTATTATTATTATTATTATTATTATTATTATTATTATTATTATTATTATTATTTCTACTAATCAAAAAACCTAATATCACTTGCAACATCCAGAATCCATCTCCAAATGTGAAAGCATTAAAATGTTAACAACTTTCAGCAGTAAGAACAGAAACCGGGCAAACAATTTTAACATTTGGTGAGATGTTGACTTTGACTTTTGACTATATTGGTCCGGTGACCTTTTGGTATCTTTATCTGATATGCATTGATCATCATCATGCTCTACAGCATTTAAATTTTCAGTTGCGTTTAAGGAAGGGGCAGGATCGTCATTGGGATAAGAGGATGTGTTTCGTATGCTCCATAGATTACTAGAAGGATGACGTTAAACTTCTTGAACATGGTAAACAAGAACAAAAACTTATTGATTTGGGGCGTGATTGTTAGAAGTTATAGTCAAGAAGTTTAGAAGGTCAAACCGTAATAGTCAAAATTAAAGAAAAAAGGCGCCAAAGTTAAGAGACATGTCGGTTTGATTATAGTTGTGTCGGTTATGTAAAGCGTTTTATTAACCGTTAATTGTCCGGGTATAAATACCCTCATTTGTAAACATTTGTATTATGGGAACATTAGCATTATAGTGTGTGTATATTGTTTGATCACCCATCCTCTGTTTCTAATACAAGAGTCCCTGCACATTTGTTTGTGCACAGGGGCGAAGCTTAGTTCTCGAATCGGGAGGGGCCGAACTCAGTTTTTTCGATCGGTAGTGGCAAATCGGTGGGGGCCGGACTCAACCCGAGCTCAATTTACCTACGAAAATCGCAAATTTCCACTACTGCGCCAAAAAACAGGGGGGGGGGGGGGGGGGGCCAGGGCCACCCTTGGCCCTTCAAATCCTCCGTCCTTGTTTGTGCATACTCAATCATTGTTCATCTTACAATTCCAAGTCATATATGCAAAGCAGGGTAAACTCAACAGTTACACGTAAAAAATAAGTATCGGATACTGAATAATATGCAAAATTATTATATATCCGGGTCATTGATGAGGTAACCAACATTGTAACACATTAAAATCCCCTTAGTTTAGAAAATTTTGTGGAAAATTGACAAATTAGTGAAAATCAGTAAAAATATATTTTTAAACTATTTTATTCACACATCGCAAAGAAAAATAGTGGGACCTCCCTATTACAAAATAATATCTCTTCCTGTGGTGTAGAAATCTTTACAATTCTTAAGAACTTTGAATCGTTGGGTCACATTTCACTCTAGCATCACTCTAGCACATGATATTGGGTCCATCTATATTTAATATATCAAACATTTAATAAATACAAAGTGAAATGAATAAAAAAATGTGAGTAGTCGTTCCAAACCAAATAATATCTTGTACATTTATAACTAACTTATATCTCGGGAGTTTTCCGGTATAGACAAATCTAACATGAAGTGATAAAATATGTGCTATGATGTGGCATATAAATTAAAGTACTATAATATGAGAAAACAACAATTTTAATCCATCCATAGTGGTGGAGTGGCTTTTGTTTCACCTATGTGATCAAAGGTTCAATCCCCACTTCCATCATTTATGGTTTGGTATCCGGGTGAAGATTGAATATGGGTGGCGCCGGTTCGAATCTGACGGGCGGCGAGGTTTTACCGAGTTCTATAACACTGTCGTGCCTTCGGGCGGGTGGGGCTCGGGTTTCCGCGCATCGGGAGAAGGCGGGGGCTGTTGGAGGTCGAGTAGTCGATTCTTGGCACGGCGCCCCGCAAGGGTGGTTGCCACACAGTTATTCGCCGATAAAAAAAAAAGACTCAAAATTAAATAACTCAAAATGTATAAGTTCATGGAGTGTGGTAAGTTTTATAAACAGCGGTGGGCTAATAAATAAGAATGTTAAATAGAGATATTGGGCATGCTTAACTGGGCTGGAATAAAAAAGATAAAAAGAGGACATGAAGGGAATGAAAGTTATGTTCGGCTAACTCGCCATTGGGGTTGGTGGCCCAATGGTAGAAGCAAAGCTTCTAGGAACACCTAAGGGGGAGGTCATGGGTTCAAGTCTCACAAGGATAAGAAATTTGCCGTTCAAAAAAAAAAAAAAATGTTCGGCTAACTCTTTCGTGATCATCCACCATTGAAAGTACTGTTTTCTTGAAACCCAAAACTAATAATTAATTAGATTAATATTAAGTTGCATTAATCTTTGGGTTTTGTCAGTGAATTATTGTGACCAAATAATCTATCTATCATTTTTTTTGAACGACCAACGAATCAACTTCCGAGCACTCTCTGACACCCTTTTGGCGAATCAGGTACTCGAGAGTACCCGGGCCACCAATTGCCACCAATTCCCGGGAAAACCCGACCACTCACCCACCCGAAGGCACGACAGTGAAATAATCGGTAAAACCGGTCGGGATCAGGACTCGAACCCAAGCCAATGGCTGGGTCATCCCTCATTTCCCCTCCACCAAATGTCCTACAAATGTAGTTAGTGGAAATTGAACCCAAACCTCCCATAGAAAACTTTAGGCCCTCAACCAACTAGGCTACAAGTGTTGAACAAATAATCTATCTTTTAACTATTTATCAAACCAAGTAGTTTAACGAATCTTGTCTACGTGATTTTCAATTGGTACAAACTAGTTTATTCAATCCGCTTCACATGCATGAAACCTGGGTATGATTATTCGTCTTATTCTTGTTTCAACTTAATCGATTTTCTTTTCATTAGTTTTAGCTATTTAATTATCATATCCCCAAAAGATCACTTTTTAATTAAGGGGTATTGGATTTTAATAATCCAAAGTTTGGGCCATTGGTCAATAATAATCCAAATTTTAACGTTGGATTAGGATAATCCCAAGTGAACATATGGGTGTCAAAAATGAACCTCGGTTAACTCTGAACTAACTGGGTTAGTGAAAGCTGACGTGGCAGTTGAGGTGGCAGGCTGACATGGACTAGATGCTGATGTGGCATCTCTCAAAGGAGAGATTGCATAAGAGTATGATATGTATGAATCCCTTTGCAATATATATATATATATATATATATTATTTGGTCACAATGATTCGCTATACAAAATCAAAAGATTAATGTAACTTAATATTAATCTAATTAATTACTTGTTTTGGGTTATAAGAAGAGGTATTGGATTTTAATAATCCAAACTTTCACCTATTGATTAGTAATAATTTGTACTTTAAAAATTGCCAACAATGACTAACCAAGTTAGTGGACGCTGACATGACATGCCATGTCAGCATGCCATGTTAGCGTTCACATTATCATCCACTAACTGAGTTATTTCTCAGTTAACAAAGGTTCATTGTTGGCCAATACGTTGAAAGTTTTGATCGTTGTTGAGAATTTTTAAAGTACAGATTATTATCTGTCAATGAGTGAAAGTTTGAATTATTAAAATCTAATACTCCGTTCAAGAAAATAGTAGTTTCAACGGTGGATGATCACGAAAGAGTTTAGCCGAACATAACTTTCATTCCAGCTTGTGCCCTTCATATCCCCTTTTTTTATTCCGGCCCAGTTAAGCAAGACAAATATCTCCATTTAGCATTCTAATTTATTAGCCCACGTAATTTATAATACTTAGCACACCATGAACTTATGGAAATTTAGGCTTGTGCAGAATTTATTCCATTCGATTTCGTTCGGTATAAAAGCTCCAGTCTGCTCCACAAGACATTTATTTCTTAAATTGCAATTAATAATTACATTATTACAATTTAAGTTTGCCTCAGGAATTGTTTCGGTTGGTTGATAAAATGCTGGTTTTTAAAATTGACGTTTCTGAATACAATTTTACAAACGACTCCCATGTTTACACAGTCATGAAAATATGTGATGATCCAGTCATAATTTCTTAGTTGATTGCGCTTAATAGTAATGGATATTATAATGTGGATGAGGTATTAAATTAAACTCATTTGTAGGGATTGTTTAGTATGTGTTGACTTTCAAACTTGCCTCAACAGTTAAGTTTTGTATTTTTGTTTTGTATGAGCACTCTTTAAGTCAGTCAGACAGATTGTGAGTTTTATTGAGATTGTAGCAGTTTTAATGTTATTTATTAAGAGTTTTAATGTTATTTATTGACATTAATAAGAATTATTAAATTCTGATTGGACTTTATTGGCAGAGATGAATGTATATCGTATAATTATTACGAAAATTATAATTTATTAATTAGCATTTACTTGAAATTCATTTACTTTGAGTAGATGACAACTCATCCACTCAAAGGCTCCAAAGGAATAATTGCTACTGTCGGCATATCACACAGGGAGAGGTTAGAGCAACACTTAATAAAATGGGAAGGGCTAAGGCAGTTGGGCCGGATAACATACCGATTGAGGCGTGGAAGTGTATGGGAGTAGTAGGAGTTCAATTGCTAACAAAGTTATTCAATCTTATTTTCAAATCTGGAAGGATGCCACATCAATGGAGGACTAGTGTAGTAGTACCTTTGTATAAGAAAAAAGGAGACGCCCAATGTTGTGGGAATTATAGAGGGATTACACTGCTAGGACATACTATGAAAATATAGGAGAGGGTAATCGAGTCTAGACTTGGAAGAGAAACTCAAGTTACGGTTAACCAATTTGGTTTCATGCCAGGGCGGTCTACCACAGAAGCAATACATATCCTTAGGAGATTGGTGGAAAAATATAGGGAGAAGAAGAGAGATCTGCATATGGTGTTCATTGATCTTGAAAAGGCATATGACAGTGTGCCACGTACACTGATTTGGGACAATTTAGAGAGTAGAGGGGTTTCTGGAAAGTATATAGGCCTAATTAGGGATATGTATGTTAGGACTGAGACTAGCGTACGGTCGCCTGTAGGAGATACTGAATCTTTCCCTGTAGAAGTAGGACTCCATCAAGGGTCTGCCTTGAGCCATTTCCTGTTTGCGGTTGTCCTAGACGAGTTATCAAAGTCGATCCAGGAGACGGTCCCGTGGTGCTTGCTTTTTGCAGATGATATTGTGTTATTCTTCGAGAGTAAACAAGGTTTGAATGCGAGGCTAGAGGAGTGGCGTTTAGCGCTAGAAAGTAAAGGTTTAAGGATTAGTCGATCTAAGACGGAGTACTTGTACTGTGATTCAGTGGCGTGGGCAATGACGAGGACACTCAGATTACCATTGAGGGACAGGTGGTGCCGCAGGTAACTAAGTTTAAGTATTTAGGATCATTTGTACAAAGGGATGGAGGGATAGATAGTGACGTAGCCCACCGCATACAGGCTGGATAGTGTAAGTGGAGAGCAACTACTGGGGTTTTGTGCGACATATGGTTTCCAACTAACTTAAAGGGGAAGTTTTATAGGGTCGCTATTAGACCAGCTATGTTATATAGCTCTGACTGTTGGGCAATCAAGAAATTGCAAACACAGAAGATGGAGGTAGCTGAGATGAGGATGTTGAGGTGGATGTGCGGACACACACGGTTAGATAGGAAAAGAAATGAGGTTTTTAGGGATAGATTAGGGGTAGCTAATATCTTGGATAAGATAAAATAGGGGAGATTGAGATGGTTTGGGCATGTGAAGAGGAGACAGTCGACTGAGCCAGTTAGAGTGGTAGAAGGTCTCACAGTGGAAGGGAACAGGAGTAGAGGCGGACCAAAATTGACGTGGGATGAGCGGGTTAGACAAGATTTACTGGGGTTGCACCTCTCTGAGGACATGGTCCATGATATGGGTTTGTGGAGGCAAAGGATAAAGGCTAAGGACTATTAGGATATGGGAAAAAGGCATTTTAGGCGTTTCGTAGGGTCTTACTTTTTTTTCACGTTATGTGGATTTTACATGTTTGTCTTCCTGTATATTTGTGTATAGGTTGTTTATGGTGGTATAGTGTCTATTCTTTCGATGCATTGCTTTCAATGTCTATGATGTTTTCAATAGTTGTGTGCGTGTATATCTTCCTTTTTTTTGGGTGTGTGTATGTATGTTTTTCGTTATGTGTTTGAGCAGAGGGTCTCCCTTGAAGCGGTCTCTCTATCCTTAGGGGTAGAGGTAAGGCTTGCCTACATCCCACCCTCCCCAGACCCTACTAATAACTTTGCTATTTGTGGGATTTTACTAGGCTTCGTTGTTGTTGTTGAAATTCATTTGTAAATAAATGATAAATTCCTCAATCATTCAATTGTATATTAATAGAATAAATTTTGTCGGTAATTAGCAGTTTCCTAAAATATATACTATATCAAAATAATTTTCAATCATATTAATAATATTACGTCTTTATTACTATTATTAAATTAATTTACGTCATTATTACTGTTAAATAGATTTAGAATACGTCTTTATTACTATTAATAAATTCAATCAGTCATTCAATTGTATATTAATAAAATAAATTTTGTCACTAATTAATAAAATAAATTACGTCTTTAATACTGTTAAATAGATTTAAATTACCTTTTTATTACTATTAATAAAATAAATCAATCATTCACTTGTATATTAATAAAATAAATTTTAATCATATTAATAATATTACGTCTTTATTACTAATAATAAATTATGTCTTTATTACTATTAATTAGATTTAAATTATGTCTTTATTAATATTAATATAATAAATCAATCATTCAATTTTATATTAATTTTCAATCATATTAATAATATTACGTCTTTATTACTATTAATAAAACAAATCAATCATTCAATTGTATATTAATAAAATAATTTCAATCATATTAATAATGTTACGTCGTTATTAATAGTAATAAATTACGTCCTTATTACTGTTAATTAGATTTAAATTACGTCTTTATTAATACTAATAAAATAAATCAATCATTCAATTGTATATTAATAAAGTATTTGTCACTAATTAACAGTTTACTAAAATATATACTATATTCAAAATAATTTTCAATAATATTAATAAATTAGTAAATAATTTAAATTGTTAAGTTAACTTTTGTCATCCATTTATTACTATTAAGAGTAATAATTATTACAATTATTAACATCAATATAAAAAATCTTCATTTGTCATGAAACCCTCGATCATTAATAACATTCAAATTATTTCGAAAATTATAAAAAAAAATTCAATTAATGATAAGAGAAAGATTCATGCAATAATTTTGGTAAACAAAATGTATTTAAAATATATAATTTAAATCTATTCTTTTAATAATAAATATAATTTAAATCTATTTAACAATTTCCTAAAATACATAATATATTCAAAATAATTTTCAATGATATTACTAATATAACGACTTTCATTTTAATATTGTTTACCGATAAACATAAAAACTTTTTACATTTTTGTTACTTTGATGGAGGTCAATTCTTTGACTTTATTTATTTTTCATGTCTTACAATACACTTATTAGTAATAAGTAACGAAATTAGTAATGAAATATCATTTTGAAAAAATTACACCGTTAGTCCTTATGGTTTCCTCCAAATTTCAATGTAAGGTATTAAGGTTTTATTGTTTCACTTTAATGTATTAACCTTTTAATTTGTTTCAATGTCAGGTATTAGGGACTAACCTAGTTAAAACTTAACTGAGTTTGAGGGGTATTATGGTCCATTCATTTGCATGGTCCATTCAATAACTATGCGATCGTATTTTGCATAAATCGTGTGACATCCGTCACTTTTCATTGTATTCGTTTAATTATCTGTACGTTTTATCGCAATTAATAAACGTGGCATTTTTTTTATTTTTTGAACGTTATTCCGGGTTCGTTTAAATCATATAAGATAATAATAATAATAACAATTATTATGTTGAGGCCCACCTGATGAAGCCCAACAGCCTCCAAGCCCAGCCCAAACCCTACATGTCTGGCCCATCATCCCAGGCCCAATCCCCTTAGGCTGTTTATAAAAATAAAAATAATTATGCTTTGGCCGGGGTTCGAACCCGCGCCAAAGCCACAGCTACACACACACTTAACCAACTGGGCTGGACCAGCTTGTCTGTTGTAACCCGGACGCGTTTTAAATAAATACACATCTTTAAAACCTCACAGTTGACAAGGAAAGTCAACTGTGGGTTGCCTTGTTAATCAATCCGTCCAATTAACGATTGATTGATTCATTTTTAGTAAATTAGTGTGATTATCGGCCTATTACAACCTCAATTACACGCTATTACAAATCAATCGTTGACCAATTTGATAATCATACGCGTATGCATTCAATTGAAGGTCAAACCTTCCAATTGAACCCACCTTTGATCCTCAGTATAAATAGAGGTGCTACGAACCTAATCAACTCGCTCACTCATCTTCTTAAACCTCCAATTCTCTCTATCAAACACTGATTTTGTTGAACGAGTTCGTGGTTGACTTATTTCTTTGACTCGATGATTACACACGATTACACACTGTGAGTCACACTTTTGTTATGGGTTTTGTTCATCGGCTACCCAGCAACAAAAGCCCTATAATTAATCGGGCTCATGTTGCCTGGATTGTTTGATTGAAAATTCTAGGGCTCGTGTTCTTGTTTTGGGGATAAACCAGTTTTCACATCGCGCTTATATTTATTTTTAACCCAGAAAGATCACAACCACCGGCCTAGGCCAAGTGGTTGTGACCATGTGCTAACCCAGAGGTCACCCGGGTTCGAGTCCCGGCTCTGACCGGTTTTGTTTCTTTTTCTTTTCTTTTCTTTTTAAATACAAACAATTAAAATATATATAATTATTAAATCCTTTTAAATCTTTTAAATTCTTTTTAAAATACCAAAACTATTTTATAAATTCTAAAAAAATTACATTTGTTAAATCTGTTATAAAAGTTTCATTTATAATTTTTATTTTTCAGAAATTCATTTATTTAATATTTATAATAATTAAATCATTTTTAATCTATTAGATTTATAAAAATCCATTTATACATCAAAACAATTTTATTAATTTCTCCAAAATTTATCCTGACTTTATTTAAAGTTAAACTTTACTGAAATAATTTTTAATTCAGTAAAATCATTTATTTTATATTTTTAATTAATTTTTGTTAGATTTAATCATAATTAAATCATAACAAATCCAATTTTCATCATTTTTGCACCAAAATTTTATACAAATTATTTTTAATCATTTAGAACAGAAATATGATTTTTAAAATAAGAATTCTTTAATTTTAGTATTTTTAAATATTAAAGTTAATTAATGACTATTTATAAATAAATAGATTTAAAAATCTATTTTAAATGAAATAATTTTATAAAAATTATTTCTATACTTCAAACACTTTATTGTGTATATCCTAAATTCAAATTTCATTAAAAGACTTTTATTCATTTATTTATTAAATTTCTCATAATTAATAAACAATTTGTTTATTTACACAAATAAACGTAATCCCCAATTCGAAGCCCTAGATATACATGCATCCTAGAGTTATTTCACTCACACATTATCAATTACTTTAGGTTAATCTTTTGGGAGAAATCTCAAGTTCATATTTCGTTGTCCAGTCCAATTTCAAGTTACTACGTGAACAGTGAGTATTCCTACCCCTTTTTGCCTTTATACATTTTTGGGGTGTTACATGTACACTATTACAATTTCAAATACAAGTTTACATTTTTACAATACAATTCTAGTACTATGTGCATTGCTTACAACGTGCTTTATGCTTAGACAATACATGTGGATTACATTTGTACTTAGTGAAATCATTAACATGGTACAAGCCGACCTTAACATTGGATAGCGCTATTTGGATTGACAACCCGCCTAGGTTGATTCTCCCCCTTTTTCATCGGAGAATCCGTGGCCATTGTTAAGTTATTATCCACTTGTTGGATAAGTACACTACAGTTCATACAGTACATTATACAGTCACAGGGTTGATTTCGCTCATTTGTTTGATACATGGTTTACATATCCACACTGTAGCTTGCACTTGAATTGTATAACTTTTAATCTACTATATATATCAAAACTAGGAATGCTCACCAACATTTCTTATGTTGACCAAACCTATTTTTGTACATGTTTCAGGTGCAGTTTGATCAAGATACTTTTAGCGCTTTATTATGCAGTTATTTCATTATTTATGTTTCATTTAAGACCTTGTATTTCCATTTTCCTTGTAAGACAATTTTTGGGTTTCATTTAATAATATTTACATTTAAGTACCATGTGCTTTTGAACAATCGTCACTACGTGACACCTCGATGATTCCGCCATCGGTTGGGGTGTTACAGATTGGTATCAGAGCCATGGTTATAGGGAATTAGGTTATTAGAATGCCTTTTAGCCTAGACTATAACCGAATTTCAACTTCCAGGTACAACACTTCCTAATTTATCATCCCTCGCATTACCCTTCACTTTCCTTCCTTAATCTTTCCCTTTCTTCTCCTTTCTCCTCATCTTTCATCATGACGTATAAGGATGGTGTCCTACAAGGAGTGGAAAGACTACATCATCATGGAGCAGGAGCAGTACCTTTCATGAAGACACTCTTAGGCATGATGCCTACTCTTATTTTGCTCCTTCAAAGTTGTTGAACTTTAATGAGTGTGAAAAAGGACACGTGCAATCTGGAAGGGTGGACGCCTGTACACTGGGTTTTCTGGCATAGGCAAGCATAGCGCATAAATCCATTTACGGACCTGTTATGCTTACCTGGGGATTCCTGGAGTGAGTGTCCACTTATAGGCTAAAGCATGTCTTCTTTGATCACCATTGGGCTCAATTTCTTTGAAAAGTCAACGTTCTTGTTGGGCTTTATAGCTAGACAAGGGCAATCCAAACATGTTATACATATATATTTCAAATGATATACCTTTATTTCACATACGATATCTTGTGATCATAACTCTTATGCACTATTACACTTACATTTATTAATCTCATAACTTTTCATTGACTGTCTTGTAGATGTCTGCTCGCCGTATGCTCCGTGATGCTAGCCAACGCACTGTTCGTGCCTCTGGACAACGTTCTGATCGTCGCCTTGCTTCTCTTGTCGCTGAGCAAATTGCTGCAGTGATTCCGAATCTTGTTAGTGAGTTAACCCAGAACAGCAACAGTACCAATACTGAGGGTGCAACTCAAACTCGGTGTACCTTCAAACACTTCAACTCATGCAATCCCACGAAGTTTACTGGAGAGGAGGGTGCTACTGTTCTCCTCCAATGGTTTGAAAGTATGGAATGTACCTTCGTGAACAGCGAGTGTCCTGATAACCTCCGCGTTCGCTATGCTACCAGTGTCCTTCAAAAGGGGGCATTGACCTGGTGGAATGGTGAGAAGCGTAATCGGGGCGCTGATGTTGCTCTATCCTTGTCTTGGACTGAGGTCAAGGAACTTATGATCGCCAAGTTCTGCCCTAGGAATGAAATGAGGAAGCTAGAGGAAGAGTTCCATGGGTTAAAACAGGACAGTGGTGAAAATCTTGCATACAACACCCGTTATCATGAGCTCAGTATTTTGGTTCCACACATGGTTACCCCGGTCTCTCGAGCAATCGAGAAGTATATTGAGGGACTGCCTGACCTAATTCAAGATGTAGTCACTGGAAGCAGACCCACTACGGTGGAAGAAGCCATTCAGCTTGCAGCCTCCTTGACTGACAAGCACGTCAAAAAGGGAAATTTGGTTAGGAAAGGAACCAAGAAATCAACTGAGAAGACCCCCACCCCTACTACTGAATCATCAAGAGTTGCTGTAGACAATACCGGTTCCAACACTAGGAAGCGGAAGGCCAAGGGTAGAAACTATGCTGTTGTGGCCCCAGTAACTCGGGCTCCAATAGCACAGGCTCCAATGGCTCAGGCTCCTCCTGTTAAGAAGGTTTACAGTGGAAACTTACCCAAGTGTGCCACCTGTCAGTACCATCACCCCGCAAATTTTCCTTGCCGCCACTGTACCACCTGTGGTAGGTATGGTCATGTAGCTGCCACATGTCGATCTACGTTTCGACCTCAACCTATTAATGCTCAACCTGTTAACCCTCAACCAGCTCGCCAAAACCCACAACCTATAGCATATGGTCGAGCTTGCTTCAATTGTGGTGATCCGAACCACTTCAGAAACCAATGTCCAGCACTTGTCCCAGCAAACCATGCAGCAAACCCAGTGGCTCGTGGTCGAGCTTTCAACATCAATGCAACAGAAGCTCAGGAAACAAATGACGTAGTGAATGGTACGTTTTTACTTGATGGTCGTTATGCTTCAATTTTATTTGATACTGGTGCGGATAAAAGTTTTGTGTCATTAGCATTCGAACCTCTATTATCTCACACTCGCTCTAGATTAGGAGCGCCTTTCACGGTCGAGGTCGCAGATGGTAAACCCATCTCAATCGATTCTATCATTCTGGGTTGTACTCTTAGCCTTAACGAACATGACTTCACCATTGATCTTATACCCATGAAATTGGGAAGCTTTGATGTTATCGTGGGTATGGATTGGCTTTCTAAACATCATGCCGAAGTTGTCTGCTTTGAGAAATTTATTCGGTTTCCTCTCGCATCGGGTGACTTTTTACAGGTTTATGGTGAGAAACCATCCAGTGGTCTTAAACTCATGTCTTGCACCCAAGCACAGAAATATCTACGCAAGAAATACGTAGCTTTCTTGGCCCATATTGTGGAAAAGAAAAGTAAAGACAAGAGTATTCAAGATGTTCCTGTTGTCCGTGAGTTTCCCGAAGTTTTTCCTGATGATTTACCGGGACTTCCACCAGTGCGTCCTGTCGAATTTCGTGTTGATCTTGTACCTGGTGCTACGCCCGTTGCTAAATCTCCATACCGCCTTGCACCTTCCGAGATGCAAGAACTTGCGAGTCAACTTCAAGAGTTGGCAGACAAGGGTTTCATTCGTCCCAGCTCATCACCTTGGGGAGCTCCAGTCCTATTTGTAAAAAAGAAGGATGGATCTTTCCGTATGTGTATTGATTACCGGGAGTTGAATAAGCTCACTATTAAAAACCGGTACCCTTTACCTCGCATTGATGACCTCTTTGATCAACTTCAAGGTTCGACTTGTTTCTCAAAGATCGATCTTCGTTCGGGATATCATCAGCTACGAGTCCATGAAGACGACATTCCAAAAACAGCTTTCCGTACACGTTATGGGCATTACGAGTTTATGGTTATGCCTTTCGGGCTAACGAATGCACCCGCTGTCTTCATGGATCTCATGAATCGCGTGTGCAAACCCTTCTTGGATAAGTTCGTAATTGTTTTCATCGATGACATCCTCATCTACTCTAAGACCAAATCAGCCCACGAGCAACACCTTAGACAAATTTTGAGTCTTTTGAAGAATGAACAACTGTATGCAAAATTCTCCAAGTGTGAATTCTGGCTTAAAGAGGTTCAATTTTTGGGACACATTATCAGTGAAAAGGGTATACACGTGGATCCATCTAAGATTGAGGCTGTTAAGAATTGGATTACACCCAAGTCTCCCACGGAAGTTCGCTCTTTTCTTGGCTTAGCGGGTTATTATCGTCGATTTATTCTCAACTTTTCCAAGATTGCTTTACCTCTCACTTCCTTGACCCATAAGGATAAACCATATGTATGGGGACCCAGTCAGGAAGAAGCATTCCAAACTTTGAAGCAGAAACTGTGTGATGCTCCAATTCTCATCCTACCGGACGGCAGTGAGGATTTCGTGGTTTACTGTGATGCCTCTAATCAAGGCCTTGGTTGTGTCCTCATGCAACGAGGCAAGGTTATAGCATATGCATCACGACAACTGAAAAACCATGAGAAAAATTACACTACCCATGATCTTGAGCTCGGAGCGGTCGTCTTCGCACTTAAGATTTGGCGTCACTATTTATATGGTACAAAATGTGTGATCTTCACTGACCACAAGAGCCTTCAACACATTTTCAACCAGAAAGATCTGAACATACGACAACGACGATGGGTCGAGTTGTTAAATGACTACGACTGCGAGATTCGCTACCATCCTGGCAAAGCGAATGTTGTAGCCGATGCCCTTAGTCGTAAAGGTCATGCCCAGCTTTATTGTGCTCAGGTCCAGTCCGATATTAAACTCCGCATTATTGAAGCCCAACATATCTCTGTTACTGAGGGCAACATGTACGAAGAAATGTCGTGTGGAGCCGAAAATCAGTTGGAAACCAAAAATGGCTTACTTTATTTCATGAACCGTCTTTGGATCCCTGATCGTGACAACCTGCGTACCTTCCTCATGGACGAGTTCCATAAGTCTCGTTATTCCATTCACCCTGGTGCAGATAAGATGTATCAGGATCTGCGTACCTTGTATTGGTGGCCCGGTATGAAAAAGGACATAGCTCTTTATGTAGCTAAATGCCTTACTTGTTCTAAAGTCAAAGCTGAGCACCAACGTCCATCTGGTTTACTTGTACAACCAGAAATACCAGTGTGGAAGTGGGAGAACATTGCTATGGACTTCATCACAAAACTTCCACGCACTACTCGCGGGCATGACAGTATCTGGGTTATTGTCGATCGTTTGACCAAGTCTGCTCACTTCCTACCCATTCGCGAGACCTACACAGCTGAGAAACTGGCTAAGATTTACATCAGTGAGATTGTCAGCCGTCATGGTATTCCTCTAGACATTATTTCCGATCGTGATAGCTGGTTTACTTCTCGCTTTTGGCAGACATTTCAGTCCGCACTTGGTACACAACTAAATCTTAGCACGGCTTATCACCCACAGACGGATGGCCAAACTGAACGAACCATCCAAACATTGGAGGATATGCTTCGAGCGTGCATCATCGACTTTGGTGGTAATTGGGACACGCACCTACCCTTGGTTGAGTTCTCGTATAATAACAGCTACCATTCCAGTATTAACATGGCACCATTTGAGGCACTCTACGGTCGCAAATGTCGTTCCCCTGTGTGTTGGAGCGAGGTTGGTGAAACACAAATCACCGGTCCCGAACTAATACAAGAAACGACAGACAAAATCCACCGCATTCGTGAGAACTTACAAGTTGCTCGAAGCAGACAGAAGAGCTATGCCGATCAAAGGCGCAAACCTCTAGAATTCCAAGTCGGAGACATGGTACTTCTCAAGGTTTCACCTTGGAAGGGTGTATTTCGGTTTGGAAAGAAAGGAAAACTTGCACCACGATTCGTAGGCCCTTTTAAAATCCTTGAACGAGTTGGGAAAGTAGCTTACAAGCTTGACTTACCACCGGAGCTCAATAATGTTCATCCAACGTTTCATGTTTCTAATCTCAAGAAGTGTTTGGCTGAAGATAACCTCCATGTTCCTTTAGAGGATATCCAGATTGACGAATCGATGCGCTTCATAGAGAAACCTGTGGAGATTATGGATCGAGATGTCAAGACGCTTAAGCGAAGCCGAATTCCTATTGTAAAAGTTCGTTGGGAATCCAAACGAGGCCCAGAGTTTACTTGGGAGCGTGAGGACCAAATGATGTCTAAGTATCCCCACCTCTTTCCAGAGACTACCACTTAAAGGAATTTCGGGACGAAATTTCTAAAAGTAGGGGATGCTGTGACATCCGTCACTTTTCATTGTATTCGTTTAATTATCTGTACGTTTTATCGCAATTAATAAACGTGGCATTTTTTTTATTTTTTGAACGTTATTCCGGGTTCGTTTAAATCATATAAGATAATAATAATAATAACAATTATTATGTTGAGGCCCACCTGATGAAGCCCAACAGCCTCCAAGCCCAGCCCAAACCCTACATGTCTGGCCCATCATCCCAGGCCCAATCCCCTTAGGCTGTTTATAAAAATAAAAATAATTATGCTTTGGCCGGGGTTCGAACCCGCGCCAAAGCCACAGCTACACACACACTTAACCAACTGGGCTGGACCAGCTTGTCTGTTATAACCCGGACGCGTTTTAAATAAATACACATCTTTAAAACCTCACAGTTGACAAGGAAAGTCAACTGTGGGTTGCCTTGTTAATCAATCCGTCCAATTAACGATTGATTGATTCATTTTTAGTAAATTAGTGTGATTATCGGCCTATTACAACCTCAATTACACGCTATTACAAATCAATCGTTGACCAATTTGATAATCATACGCGTATGCATTCAATTGAAGGTCAAACCTTCCAATTGAACCCACCTTTGATCCTCAGTATAAATAGAGGTGCTACGAACCTAATCAACTCGCTCACTCATCTTCTTAAACCTCCAATTCTCTCTATCAAACACTGATTTTGTTGAACGAGTTCGTGGTTGACTTATTTCTTTGACTCGACGATTACACACGATTACACACTGTGAGTCACACTTTTGTTATGGGTTTTGTTCATCGGCTACCCAGCAACAAAAGCCCTATAATTAATCGGGCTCATGTTGCCTGGATTGTTTGATTGAAAATTCTAGGGCTCGTGTTCTTGTTTTGGGGATAAACCAGTTTTCACATCGCGCTTATATTTATTTTTAACCCAGAAAGATCACAACCACCGGCCTAGGCCAAGTGGTTGTGACCATGTGCTAACCCAGAGGTCACCCGGGTTCGAGTCCCGGCTCTGACCGGTTTTGTTTCTTTTTCTTTTCTTTTCTTTTTAAATACAAACAATTAAAATATATATAATTATTAAATCCTTTTAAATCTTTTAAATTCTTTTTAAAATACCAAAACTATTTTATAAATTCTAAAAAAATTACATTTGTTAAATCTGTTATAAAAGTTTCATTTATAATTTTTATTTTTCAGAAATTCATTTATTTAATATTTATAATAATTAAATCATTTTTAATCTATTAGATTTATAAAAATCCATTTATACATCAAAACAATTTTATTAATTTCTCCAAAATTTATCCTGACTTTATTTAAAGTTAAACTTTACTGAAATAATTTTTAATTCAGTAAAATCATTTATTTTATATTTTTAATTAATTTTTGTTAGATTTAATCATAATTAAATCATAACAAATCCAATTTTCATCATTTTTGCACCAAAATTTTATACAAATTATTTTTAATCATTTAGAACAGAAATATGATTTTTAAAATAAGAATTCTTTAATTTTAGTATTTTTAAATATTAAAGTTAATTAATGACTATTTATAAATAAATAGATTTAAAAATCTATTTTAAATGAAATAATTTTATAAAAATTATTTCTATACTTCAAACACTTTATTGTGTATATCCTAAATTCAAATTTCATTAAAAGACTTTTATTCATTTATTTATTAAATTTCTCATAATTAATAAACAATTTGTTTATTTACACAAATAAACGTAATCCCCAATTCGAAGCCCTAGATATACATGCATCCTAGAGTTATTTCACTCACACATTATCAATTACTTTAGGTTAATCTTTTGGGAGAAATCTCAAGTTCATATTTCGTTGTCCAGTCCAATTTCAAGTTACTACGTGAACAGTGAGTATTCCTACCCCTTTTTGCCTTTATACATTTTTGGGGTGTTACATGTACACTATTACAATTTCAAATACAAGTTTACATTTTTACAATACAATTCTAGTACTATGTGCATTGCTTACAACGTGCTTTATGCTTAGACAATACATGTGGATTACATTTGTACTTAGTGAAATCATTAACATGGTACAAGCCGACCTTAACATTGGATAGCGCTATTTGGATTGACAACCCGCCTAGGTTGATTCTCCCCCTTTTTCATCGGAGAATCCGTGGCCATTGTTAAGTTATTATCCACTTGTTGGATAAGTACACTACAGTTCATACAGTACATTATACAGTCACAGGGTTGATTTCGCTCATTTGTTTGATACATGGTTTACATATCCACACTGTAGCTTGCACTTGAATTGTATAACTTTTAATCTACTATATATATCAAAACTAGGAATGCTCACCAACATTTCTTATGTTGACCAAACCTATTTTTGTACATGTTTCAGGTGCAGTTTGATCAAGATACTTTTAGCGCTTTATTATGCAGTTATTTCATTATTTATGTTTCATTTAAGACCTTGTATTTCCATTTTCCTTGTAAGACAATTTTTGGGTTTCATTTAATAATATTTACATTTAAGTACCATGTGCTTTTGAACAATCGTCACTACGTGACACCTCGATGATTCCGCCATCGGTTGGGGTGTTACAAATCGTTTATTTTTTTATAATTTTTTGTTGTATGATTTGTTAAACTACATTTATTTACTTTGAATTTAATCTTCATTTGCATGTCGTTACAATAAATATATGTTTATTCATTTCATTATTTGTTTTTAAATCACGTTACATCAAACATTGTTGATTCATATATCTGTTATTGGGTAACATTAAATTTTTTTATGATAATTTACAATCAACCAAAATTGATACGAATTGTATTACGTAACTTTCAATAAATAATATTTACATACTACAATCTTTATAGAATTTTTTTCATTTGACATTAACTTGTACCGCGTGTACACACGGGGCTCTAACAGTGTTCTCTTACATACAACTCAAATAGTGTTCTCTTAATTAAATATATATATATATATATATATATATATATATATATATATATATAAACTCCAGTTAATCAAACTTCAACCAATTGAATGCCAAAATTGCTCGAATTCTATCAAGCAAGAAACATGATAATCAATTGATTATGGAAAGGCAAATAGAAAGCAGTTCTTCGAGAAAGACCTCTCGTATCTCTAACAGATAGGCCGGGCGATTTTCGAACTTTAGAAAGAAAAAATCCGGACTAAATATCTAAACCAGAAGTAGTTTTTATGCTTGTTTTTTTTATTAAATGGTATGTTATTTTTTAAAAACTTGGCTTGTATTTTTTTGTGTTTATTTTATTTAGTTTAAATAGTATTTTACTTAGGTTCAATTCCCACTAGCTACATTTGGAGGACATTGGTGGAGGGGAAATGAGGGATGATCCGGCCATTGGCTTGGGTTCGAGTCCTGATCCCGACCGGTTTTACCGACTATTTCACCGTCGTGCCTTCGGACGGGTGAGTGGTCGGGTTTTCCCGGGAATTTGTGGCAATTGGTGGCCCGGGTACTCTCGAGTACCTGATTCGTCAAAAGGGTGCCCGAGGTTGCTCGGAATTGATTCGTTGGTTGTTAAAAAAAAAAAAAAAAAGAAAAGAATAAAGACACATATATACGTGGCGTAGACGTGACTAGAGGCTGCGATTCATATCACCTAAATTGTGTCATCCTATTCATGAAACCGATGGTGAACATGTTTTTCATCTTCTCTTTTAAATATCTTTTTCGTCAACGATGTCTTTAATTTGTGTTTGTCTTTATGTTCTAAATCATTACTTCCGGCATTTTTATTTACAAACATGCCGTCTAGGCACGAAAATATAATTATGCTATGTGTTGTGATCTAATGTGTACACAAATATTATTCTATCATTTGAAGCTACCTAGACGCTGATATGGCATTGGATAAAGTTTGAGTTCACTCACCTGACCTTGTTGTGGCTTAAGGTGAGTCTGCTCGCTCGCGCCGTTGTTCCCACCTGCAACTTTTCCTTTTATTTTCTCGTTCGTGGGACCGTTAACGTGTGAGTGTCGTGGTGTTCGCGAGCCATGTGGCTCGTTGGCTTACTCGCGCCTTGTCGCTCGCAGGCCACAACACACCTCGTTAGATAAGTGATCAAATATGGGCCAGGTGCTAACTTAGTTGTTATCATATTAATATCTCTGTTGATTTTCATACCTACATGGCTACATGTGTATGGGGCTATATATAAAATGAAGAGGTTCTTAATATTAGAGATGACCATGTTCAAATTATTTACTTCTCGGGCCTAGAGATGTACAAAACCATGTTTGTAAGCCGGTTTGCGTTATAAACCGAACCATGTTTGTGGACAAAAAATATAAATTGTTTGTAAAAAAAAAAAAAAAAAAAAAAAGGAAAAATGGAATTAAATAATCTCAACTTTGGCGGATTGGAAGGCAATAATCTTAATTTGAAAGTTATAATATAACAGTCCTAACTTGTCAATGTTTTTATTTTGTTGGTCCCAAACTAACTCTAGTTAAGTTTTTCTGTTAAGTGCCAACGTGGCAATCCACGTGGCAAAATCTGTACACATGGTTAAAAACGTGGGCCCCACATTGACACATGTCTTTTTTAATTAATTTTTTTTTATAATTATTACAAAAAATATTTTAATAATAATAATAAAAAAGCTTTTAATGAGTAAATACTCATTCTATCATAAAAAAAAAAAGATACATACAAGCTTTTAGTTAATGACTATTTTGGTCATTTTATTAAAAGTTTTAGCTACTTTGACAAACACTAAAATATATTTAAAAAGTTACAGTTTCCAACTACAAGTCATCAATCACCAGCTAGTTTTACCAAACATAGCCTTAGAAGCTGCGGCTGCGATTCATATCACCTAAATAGTGCCATCCTATTCATGAAACCGACAGTGAACCTATTTTTTTATCTTCTCTTTTAAACATCTTTTTCGTTATCGATCTCTTTAATTTGTGTCTGTCTTTATGTTCTAAATCATTACTTCAGGCATTTTTATTTACAAACATGCCATCTAGGCATGAAAATATCATTAGGCTATGTGTTGTGATCTAAGGTGTACACAAATATTATTCTATCATTTGAAGCCAACTAGACGCTGATATGGCATTGGATAAAGTTTGAGTTCACTCACCTGACTTTGTTGTGGCTTAAGGTGAGTCTGCTCGCTCGCGCCGTTGTTCCCACCTGCAACTTTTCCTTTTATTTTCTCGTTCGCGGGACCGTTAACGTGTGAGCGTCGTGGTGTTCGCGAGCCATGTGGCTCGTTGACTCACTCGCGCCTTGTTGCTCGTGGGCCACAACACACCTTGTTAGATAAGTTATCAAATATGGGCCAGGTGCTAACTTAGTTGTTATCTTATTAATATCTCTGTTGATTTTCATGGCTAGGCTGAAAATTGTGGGGAGTGGGAAGGGGGGGGGGGGGGGGGGGAATTGAATCGTTTTGAAAATGATTTTTAGATTATTGCGTTTTGAAAACGCAGATAATCAGTTTTTAGTGCTTGGGATTGCGTTTTGATAACGCAGGTAATCAGTTTTTTAGGCTACCAAAACGCAATAATCTATAATCAATTCCAAACACCCCTAAGTCAATATATGAAACGCTTAAATTCAACATAATCATGTTGTACTTAAGAAAAGTTGGATGCTTTCGCAACAAAACACAAAATAATATAATCTCAGTGTTTTTAGTCAAGCTTTAGTTAATGCACCCATGATAGTGAGTTTTTTAAAACATGGCCATGTAAGGTGTAACTACACGTCCACCATTTCTGAGCTTTGTCCCTTTTAAATTTATAGCACGTACTTTGTCAACTCTCTAATCCTATATAGTCACTTTATTTTTATACTGAGTTAACCTAAATCCACACAAAAATATTGGAAGCTATGGGTGTCCATAATTCGATTCGGATTTGAAAACTTCAAAATATTTAGATGTATACACATAATACTTAGAAATATTTAGATATATACACATATTTAGATTCGGTTTGATCTTTTTCCTATTATCTTGTTTATCACAATTAAAGCTCTGATCATTGGTCGCATGATTGTGTTTATGTTCTTTTATAAGATGAAAATTGTGTCGGTCCGACTGTTGATATCTTTCCATAACCACTACAACGAACTCTGTATGGATGATATTGATCAAACATTCATAAAACAACCAAACCACCGTTCGAAACCATAACTTATTACATTATTATTATATTTGCAACCTAGTTCCTTTGAATTATAAAGAACATTAAAGAAGGATTTGTGCTATTTTTTTCAAACTCTTTCATCATATACCTAACACACTACAATAATTCACCATTCTATACATACATCACACACCTTCAACCTATTCATCGTAAACCAGGAAAAAATGGCTATAGTAAAACACTTCAGGATGATAGTTTTGTTTTGTGGATCAGACGAGGACTTGCATGTGTTGTTTGAGCCTTTGCCGATCCACGATCTCATTCGTAATATTGTCTAGACATTTTTGGATGTGTAGGTGCACTACCTTGTTCCATATATCTCGCCGCGAGCATACACACACTCGTAACCGCATCTTGCTCCACTCTTCATCTGTCAACTCACCCTCATCACCTAGACCTCTTTGTAATAATGCTTGGCAACGGATGATGACGCTGGGGAACCTATTTTTTTTTTTTTAAAATATTGTGGCGTGTTTTAGTTGGATGGTTGAATGGTTTGTGTTGTGGTGTTGTAGTATATGGTTTGTATATATAAGAAATTGTTAATTGAAAAAAAAAATGTATTTGACCGTTTGAAAAATTAGACGTTGAGGGAATAGAGTCGTTGAGGGGATTGAGGTGTCGAGCCATGATTGGGTGTTCCATATACATTTCAGCGCTAAAAATAAAACGTCCAACCCTTATTTTTCAAGTTTTACGCCCCTACGTAATGATGTAGGGGGCGCGGAAATCAATTTAGCACTGCCATCAACGCATGACTACGGGTGCTCTGAATAACAGTTTCATTTTGTAGTTTGAGGATAGATTCAACACATTTATGACTTTCGAATCCTACTCTTCTTCCGAATCCCCATACAACGAAACCACTACATTCATACCTCAACAAGAAACTATTTATAGGTAGTGAGTTATCTTGGCCTTTTCTGCCAACTTGAGTTAAAAATTAATAAAACAAAATATATTGAAAAATAATTATAAATTATATCTTAAAAAGGAAAAGAAGTTTGTCACATGTCACGACCTAAATCGAGCGAAGCAATATTCATAAGCCATCGAAATAGGTTTAAAAATAGTTGGACGATTGTGAGTCCTTTTTTTTTACGGTGAGTTTTGTCAAAGCAGAAGTGGCAGAAGTTCATCAAACCCGTCTAATCGGCAGGCCCTAACCTTTTCCACACGCCCAGACTATGTTGTCTGAACCGGGTCCACGCTGGCACGGTGGGGGCTTCGGTGTCCGCCCGAAAACCGTACTGCCTCCACACGAGTTTTACGTCGCTGGAGTAACAGCCGGACGAAAACCAGGTCAGCTCAGGATCTAATTTGCATCACTTGGACCACAAGCCTCACCATCATTGCCTTATGTCCCTCAAATGCAGCCCGTGGGAATCGAACTCAGGTCTCCCAAAGGGAAGACTGGTCCCTTCACCAACTGAACTACACTTGAAGGACGACGATTGTGACTCCTTAAATAAGTTAAATTGAAATTATTTATTATGAGACCGGTGGATAAAGAGGTTATTAAATAGGTAGTAAGAGCATTCACATCCCCTTCATCAAACATCTCCTCATTTTTTAAATTTAAAAAAACTTACTAAAAACACCATACATCCTATCCACCATTTTATACCTTATCCTTATATTTTGAAAAACCCATCTTTAGCTTTTTATATATAAAAAGTTACTATTCACCCATATTAAATTATTGTGAGTGTATTCTAACGAGTAATATAATAAAATAAGTGTTTGTAAGTAAGATAAAGGTAAATATGATTGAGGGGATGTGGAAGGTTTTTTAAAATGAGAGATAAATTTTGAAAATGATGATTTTTTGTTTATAAGGTATAAAATGGTGGAGGGAATGTGAATGCTCTACTAAGTTAAATTAAAATTAGTTGTTAACTGATGGATAAAGAGGTTATTAAATAGATAGTGTTTGCAGATTAGACAATCAGTACAGAACATGAATTAAATCATGGCAACCACAAACTTATACACGTAAGGCTGTAAAAGAACCAAACGAACACGAATAAGGCCTTGTCCGTGTTCGTTTGTTAAGGAATTAATGTATTCACGAACTGTTCATGAACACTTACCGAATGAGATTTTTGTTCGTGTTTGTTTGTTAAGGAAATAACGTGTTCACAAACTATTCATGAACACTTACCGAACGAGATTTATGTTCGTGTTCATTTGTATTTATTTGCTAAAATTGTTTGCTAAATTTAGGTGTCGGACAAAAACGAACAAAAACAAATACAAAGAAACACAAATGAACGTAAACGAACACAAATAGGCATTACTGAACAAAATCGAGCACAAACTAACACATTAAATTATGAAAATTGGCATTTTTTATAGCTAACATTGTCCGCCCTGAATATACTAATTCAATTACCCAAATATAGGTGACATAATCTTGATCACATAATGTCTTATAAAAACCTAGAGGTATCATGTTAAACTTGAAATCCTCGTTTAATCCACCAAAAATAACAGTTAATCAAAATAGTTAAAGTAATATTAACATGTGATACACTAATATATATATTAAATAATCTACCACTGGTCGGCAGGATAGCTACGAAGGTGGAGCTAAGCAGACGTGGGGTTACTCTTTCGGATGTGTTATGTCCTAGATGTGGATATAGAGAGGAGGACGCTGATCATGCGACATTTAATTGTATTTAGGCTAAGGCGATTTGGTGGAACGTATTAGCTTGGATGAAGATTTCATGCCGAGTGGTATCGTTTCTTTTGCCGGGTTGGTTAACTTCCTAAAGACATGTCCTGGTTCGAAAATGTGGAAGAAGATTGTCATTTCTATCATTATGGCTAGGGCTGCAAACGAACCAAACGAACACAAACAATGCCTTGTTCGTGTTCGTTTGTTAAGGAAATTATTATTATTATTATTATTAGTTAAAACAATTAATTATTGGGTAAATAATCATGCGCTTCTAAAAAAACTGTTTAAGTTAACTTAATTAGTGGAGTGATATGGCAGTACATGATTGATGTAGGGCGCTCCTCCCCCTTATATATCGACACGTTAATCACCCGCACTTCGATTAAAGCCGAAAACAAAAGCGTATTTATTTAGAACGGTTAGATCAAGAGGCAGCGAACACTTATAAACCCATAAGATCCGGGTTTGATACGTGGCTCAAATAAAACCCCCCATAGGATCCGGGTTTGATACACGGCTCAAAGACACCTAATAATTCAAGTTAAAAACTTAACTCTCTCAAATAAAAAGAGTTAGTTAGTTAATTAATTCATACCATAATTAGCATCTAAGCATATTTTATATTTACATTTGATTTCACACAGAACCGAAACCCCTAAACAACAAAATTTCAGAAAGCAGAGGAAACGCCGGAGAAGATCGACGACCGGCAGTACGGACAAGAACCCTGTTTCTGGTGAAGCTGTTTTCCAACACAGTTAGAATGGAACACGTGGCCACACCTGCTGAGCTGGCAAAGAACGTCGTCGTTTAGGTAATCAGTAGAGCAAATAAAGCACATCCGATCGACCGATCTATGTCGGTGGTTCTGCAGGTCTTCGAATCGAATAATCGGAAGATCCACCATGCAAACGTCGTGGTTGTGATTAACGACGTCGTATCCGAACAGACACAGGATGGATCTTTTTAAAAGATTGAAGAGATCAGACTTGATTCGAAGAACAGGGAGGAGTAGACATATGTAGAAGATGATGTCAATTGTCGTCATGTTTTTGAGTTACTCCGTATTATTATTGATTGATGAGGATTGTGTGTTTTGGTTTGGTTGTAGGATGAAGTGAAGTATGGTGTGGGATTTATAATGGGTTGATTATTATTATGTTGTGACGTGGCTGTTTATGGATCATAATAATATTATAATACTATTAATTGAAGGAGGTAATGGATAGTGATAGACATGTACCTGTGATGAACTCATTGGACCCTCCTATGACGTGTCTGCTTTTGGATATAGGCCCTTGTCAGTCTTAGAAACAATATGAAAACAAAGAGATTGTGTTGTTGTACCATTTGAGAGTCAGAAAGATTTTTACGAGAGACTTGGGTTTAATTCTAAGTAGCTATATTTGGAGGACATTGGTGGAGGGGAAATAAGAGATAACCCGGTCATTGGTTTGGATTTGAGTTCTGATCTCGACTGGTTTTACCGATTATTTCACTGTCGTGGCTTTAGGCGGGTGAGTGGTCGGGTTTTTCTGGGAATTGGTGACAATTGGTGGCCCGGGTACTCTCGAGTACCTGATTCGCTAAAATGGTGTCCGGGAGTGCTCGAAAATTGATTCGTTGGCCGTTAAAAAAAAACAAAGAGATTGTTGTCGTTTTTTATACTAAAGTAACTTTGAAACTATCAAATATGAAAAGAAACAAATGCATGAAACTTAGCGAGAAGTAAAGTAGCTTACTTTATATCATGCAAACAACTAGTAGCACAATATAATGCAGAATAATAAATGATAAGTCTTTAAATATTCAGCCATGCAAACTTGACACTAGACCCATGAGTTCATGACCCGTTTGACACGTAAACAATCGATTAAACTCGATAATCACCCCTCTTAATCGGTTGTTCACATCATCCACTCTACGTGTGGCTGTGTTTTCTCTAGTAGCAGCTACTAATGATGCTAGCGCTGCTAAAACTGATTTGATGGGTGTTGAGGACTTTATCAAACGAATTAAAAATAGTGACTCATTAGTATCATCTTATTATGGTTTTTTGATTATTTCGTTAGTGTCCTTGGCAAATTTGTGGATTACTATTGGGTTTCTTTGATTATGTATCTTGCAAACTACTTTGTCCCGTTTTAAATAACCTGGTTTTTGCCTTTACCAATTTGTAGGAAATTCTTTTTTGGAGAATTGAAGACCATTATATCACGGTTCATTAAACATTTTGCATTGTAAAGATACATGATGCTTAGCGAAATGTTTTTGAATTCTTGTGACGTGAATATTATCATTATTTTGTGACGTGGCTGTTTATGAATTATGATTAATTGACACGTGAATTCAGGGGGTGTAAACTAGTTGAGTGAGTTGAAGCCTAGCTCGCCAAGGCTTGAGGTTGACTTTAATTTCGGTTTGGTTTTATCTTTTTTTTTTCCTTTAAATTTGAGCTTGATTTATGGGTAGTTTTTTAACTTAAGCTTAGCTTTGGTTCGCCTAGCTTTTTGTTTATTATTTAATTTATATTAATTTTACTTATTTTTTTTAACAAAATCTATATTATATATATATATATATACACACAAAATCTAATTATTTGCAAAATAAAAATATATTTAAGATATATAATATATTGAATAAAAATAAACTAAATAATAGACTCGTATAGTCTCGCGAGCTAGCTTTAGCTCGATGAGTGAATCTTGGGTCAAGTTATCCTACAAAGTGTAAAAAAAATGAGAATAGTGAGAAAGATATTAAAAACATAATAAATCACGAAATATAACACAATGAGTTACAAAATATAACACAGTGACAAAGAAAAAAGACACAATGAATCATAAAAGTGACATAATGAGTTACATGCATTCTCTCTTTTGAGAGTGTCATGTAGGATCCCATGTGATCAATAAAAAAACAAAAGGGATTGAATTATTTTAGGGAAAAAAAAATTTTAAAACAAATTTAAATTTTTCTCTCTCATGTGATATGTCAAGTTATGATATAAATAGGGTTTATTTGTTCTGTAATTTTTTTATTTAAAAAATAGAAAATCGTCTTGAGTGCATTTTTCACAAAATCTAATTGTTTATTTGTGTCTATAACCCGATTGTTCCACCAGAAATAATAACCGCAAGTGGGAAAAAATGTCGAAAGGAAGGTTCCACAGTTCATGGACTTTAATTTTATTATTGATGAAAATACATACAATGGATGCGCTTACACTTATTTGTTTCCTCTCACGAGACCGGTAAAACTTGATTCGATACGTAAATAAAATAATGCCGTAATACACAAATATTTATTAGAAGATAATATTTAATAAATGACAAGAGAAAAATAAAAAATGCATAAGTCCTATCTATCTATATCTATAATAAACCTGAAGAAACAATGAGGTTTACTCGGGTATAGCCAGGGGGTCGCTACTCGTATTCACTACAACATATAATCATTTGCTCACAGCGAGACTAGATCCATGGCCCGTAAGATAAAGAGAGGGTAAAGAGATGATACACAAATATACAAGATATAAGTGGTTCGGTCTCGTTGGCCTACGTCCACTGAAAAAGGTAGTCTTTATTGCTTTGAACGATTACAAATATAAAGACGAGATACAAGTGTATTACAAGTGTGTGTGTGTTTAAGTGGTAGATTGATCGACCTCTAAAAAGGTAGTGAAGTCCCCCTTTTAGAGAGGATGCGTGGGCTGGGTGTATTGGTACAAAACAGGCGTGATGGGCATGGGCCCGGGAGTTGGGGCTGCCTTCAAGAAGCCCATCCAGTTGGATTTGGACCAAAGGTTTGCATAAAGCAAACTGGGTGAAAACGGTGCCCTGC
Source organism: Ambrosia trifida (assembly GCA_028751855.1). Taxonomy (NCBI): domain Eukaryota; kingdom Viridiplantae; phylum Streptophyta; class Magnoliopsida; order Asterales; family Asteraceae; genus Ambrosia; species Ambrosia trifida. The sequence continues at coordinate 5,077,565 of CM054126.1, read as the reverse complement.
CATTGGTCCACGTGACGCATTGTGATTGGTCGTCAGGGGCGGCGCCCTGCCACTGGTACACGTGGCGCCTTGTGGTTGACTGCAGGGACCGCCTTTTCTTCCTACTGGCAGAGGGTGTCAGGCGGCTTGCTTCGTCTAGAAGATTGTCCGAAGTGACGTCTAACACATAGAAGGTAGTGCAGCAAGTGGGGCTCAAGGGGAGCTGCACCTTGTCGCCGCCAGCTGTTATATTCTGTGGGTGACCATCGCCAGGACTGAAAGCTGAACTCTACGGAGGTGTGTTATGATCTTGAAGTTATCATCTCGAATGGCAAACTCTCCGCATGTGTATAATAATAGCAATGTTGTGGGGTAGGGTGCGCCTGCGCTAGAACTAGTACCCTACCTCTTCAAAATTAAAGCAATAAATCCTATATGAGGTCAACCTCTTCATTGAGTGTGCCATGTGGTATGCCTATGTGACATTAAGTAATTTTAGAAAAAAAAATATATTTAAAATATTAGAGTTATACATTATTTTAAGTTATGTATTGAATATTGATATTATAGTTATGCATTTTTTAAGCCTTTATGATAGGTGCTAATACTAGAGTTATATATTGTTTTATGTTAGGTACCAATATTAGTATATTAGAGTTGTATAAGTTTTTAGCTTTTAGGATATGTGTTAATATTAGAGTTACATTGGAGTTATACATTGTTTTGGGTCAGATATTAATATTAGAGTTATACATTGTTTTAGATTAGATGTTAACATTAGAATTATACATTGTTTAAGGTTAGGTGCTACCCGGAGCTTTCCTGCATGTAACTGTAAAGAGCATCACTCTATTTAATATGTAAAATTAATGTGTCATATTAGATTTGTCAACCCGAAACTTCTCAGGGTATAATCTAGTTTATAATAATAAAAAATATTCAAAGCCAATGTCCCTTTACAATTAATATTAGTTATTATTATTAAAAGAATGGGTCGGCTTTGAGGTAGTCACGTGTCGAAAGATTAGCCGTGAGTGGAAAGATGAATACAATGGATGTGTTTACATTGAAAATAAATACAATGGATGTGTTTACATTGAAATTTTTTCCACTTACATGTCAATATCCCAAGTGTCAAAATCAAAAAACATATCATAAGGATACATGGTTAAAGCCCTTTCATGTTATCTATACCATCTCGTACAGCAGCGTGACAATGGCATAGGGCTAGGTAGGTGGTGTTTCTCACGGGCGTGGGGCTCTTGTTGGGTGATGATGTGGTGGCGGCGATTGCTTCGTCTCTTTCTCTATCCCTAAACACAACATTTCTTTTTTTATATAGGTGGTTTGCGACGAGATGTTTTGAGTAATGGTGATGATGAGCAGAGGGATGTTTGAGTGATAGTGACCGAAGGAAAAGTTTTGGTGGTCGGTGGAGGATTTGGATTTGGTGGTGACCGGAGGAAAAGTTGTGGTGGTCGAAGGAGAATGTTTTGAATCTTTTTTGAGGTTAAAATGTGTTTGTAGGTGGTGGAGACGATGGTTCAAGTGGTTTGTGGAAAGGTGGTTCGAGTAGCCATATCACTTACTTTTCCTTATTTCACTTCACCCCATCTCAAGGAAACGGTTTAAATAAATAATTATTAGTGTTTTTTGGTTCAAATAAATAATTATTTAGTCTCATAACATCCGGATAACATGTGAGCAAATAACCTATTTAACACCCTTTAACCCAACGAGGGAGTAGTGTGCAATGTCCGTTAAGATGTCATGTTTTCTTTATCACCCTAGATGATAGGATACACCCTAAGGCCTTATGTCTGCGTCACATAGACAATGACTTTAACTAACTTACTCATTAACTAGTATGGTGTGGAATAAAGTCACTTTTGTAGGAAATAGAATTCACTATTTTATTAAACTAATAATAAAATAAGTATAACGATACTCTCGTTATTCGTAGGAAATAACATAGTACAATACCGATTACAAAACTAAATGTAAATGAAAATAAAAACAAATACATATACCGAATCTTGATCCAAGTCGAATACTTTAGTAAACTTCAACCGAACCATCTTTTGTAGCACTCCGCTGCAAGAATAACAAACTTGTTGTAGACGATTTTTGGTTGAGGATCGTTTTAGACACGGGGCCCTTAAAACAGATTCCGCGCCTCCTCTCAGACGGGCTGTTTCTCAGGGTAAAACAACCGGAACAGTAGTCGTACTGCCGGAGATGGTCTTGAGCCCGAGATTACACCGGATGGTTTTGTGTTCGTGACATTAAGGAAAAAGAAAAGATAGTAATGGAACAAATGAGAGTTCTCCTCTCAAAGATGAGAAAAGTTTCTAATAAATTTTGTCATAGAGAATTTCTTTTCATCCCTCTCTATATCTACGAAGATGAGTACAAGACTCATGTTTTTATATTAGACAAATTATGAAACATCTTGCAATTTAATATTGAAATTAATAAGGTTATTAATTATTGTAATAATCAATAATAAATTGCAATAATCATGGATTTAAGTGGTGAACTTGAAACCGTCAAGTTACTTTATGGCATGACTTGAAACAGTCGGTTTGACCAAGTCAACTGACTGGTTTGACCAAGTCAACTGACTCGTAACAAACTCCTGCTCCAATGCTGTGTGAGCCGCGTGCTGACCAAGATGACACACACTAACTAGGGTGCTACCTGGTCATGCGCCACTATAGTCCTGCGCAACTACGTCATCCGCGGATGACCACCAGTGTCAAATGGAACTCGTCACGCGCACGCCACATCATCTGTGGACGCCAAGCGGCTCAGTGCCCATGCGCCACTTGTTACGGTTTACGTCAACACGGAGACCAGGACGCTACCTGGTCTTTCGCCATGTACTAGACCATGCGCACGAGGTCAAAAATACAATGCGAGTTAAGGGTGCTTCATACCTTTTAGGGTACCACTAGTGTTTGGCTCATGCTAAACAATGTACAGGAGTGCTCCTCCTTATAAACCACTTCATGTTTTGTCATCCCACCAATGTGGGACAAATCTTAATCCATTTTCTCATCTCTGGTTGTTCCAACCTACAACTTTCAAGCTTCGATATCTCATTCAGCTTAGCTCTATTTTGGACATGGTTTGGTTCGTTGTGATACTCTCACAATATAGTATGCAAACCCAAAAATAATTATTTATATATCACATATATAAATACATTTATTTGAGTCCAAAATTAGTGAAAAATCAATTTGCACTACCATTTTTCCAACAACTTTAACTATCTATACCTATGTCTATAATACATTATAAAGCTTTTTATATATACAAGGTAATTCACATAAAAAAAATTTAAGATATCTATTAAAACTTTTGAAACATATGGTACAAGTGTTTTGTACAATACTTTTTAATTTGCCCCATTTAATAAACTTCTCCTAATTACTAATATAAACAGTTGCACTATCCAAAAGAGTCTTGGTGACACCTGTCACATCGCATAATAGTATCTAATTTATGGGGCAATTACATATATCCCCCTCCAAACTTCATAAATTACATATATACCCAACTCAAAATTTTATTTACATATTTCCCCTTCCCAAACTTCATAAATTACATGTATACCCAAGTCAAAAAATTTATTTACATCTTTCCCCTTTCAAAAAACTAAAAATATCAAATATACCCATTCTATTATTAAGTACCTCATATCATTACATGTTATGATGAATGTAATGATATGAGAGCTTAGTAATGATTATGTAAGAGTGTTAGAACACTCTTTTCGGTGAAATCAAGTTGTAGGATGCATGAAAACATTTTGCATGTTACATGTTCTTTGTGTTCATAATTTATTAAGTTGGAAAGATCGTATGAATATAAGTTGTAGGATACAAAGAATGTGTTATATGACTTGTCGTGAATATAGTTTAGTAAAAGAATTGGGGTAAAATAGTTATTTCCCTATGCATTTTTAATATAATGGGTATATATGTAATTTATGAAGTTTTGTAGGGGGTATATGTAATTTAAATTTTGGGTTGGGTATATATGTAATTATAGTTAAAAATAGGGGGATATATGTAATTAATCCCTAATTTATATACATAAGGATATAATTACTAAATGTTTACATTGTTATAATAATAATAATACATAAACATATCAATTTTTAAAGCATGTCGGATTAGACTGCGCTCTCCAAAAGAGCTTTGATGACACCCGCCACATTAGGCAGGTTAACCCACTACTTAATAAAAAAATGAAACAAAGAGATAAAAAAACAAGAAAATATGCGATATTGCGAAGGCTAACCCACTAATTAAAAATACTAATACAAAGAGAAAAGACAAGAAAATATGTGATCGGTTCAATGCACATGAGCCCAACTCTATCTCCCTCTAACACCCACTAACACGATGGTAGAACCTTCTTTGACACCCTCCGTTGGTTACGGTGGATGGTGTTAAAGCCTAAAGGGCGTTATAGCATATAGGCTAAAGCGGAGGTGGGCCTTAACCCACAACCCCACCCCACCTTCCAAATAAAGCTATTTATCGACTCAAAAAGAAATCATAGATGAATGCCATTTGCGTCGGTTGCAGTAATTAGATGGGACGTTGACGTCCCTGCTATGTAGCAATAGGATGATGCCACTACACATACTCTAGTTTTTTTTGAACGACAAATTTCTACTCTTTGTAGGACTTGAACCCATGACCTCCTCCTTAGGTGTTCTAATATTCACTACACATACTCTAGTGAAAGGTGAAAACAATGGTTATTAAATTATCGGTATTAAATGCAAAGTAATCAATCAAGTAAATGAAATGCAATTTTGTGGCCTAAATTTTTTTTTTTGAAACTTAAACTTCATTAAAAAACGGCTAAACCCAAGAGAACAAGGGCCGCCAAAAAACAAACAATTACAACAAATACAACGGGAATTTACACCATTCCTTCCAAGTAACCTCTAGGCTCTTGGTTCTACTACGACACCAAAGATAAGAAAACGATTTGATACAAGCAATCATATCACAAACCCTTGGATTTTGTGGCCTAAATTCATTTCCGTTTTGTATTTGTATTTCATATGAGACACATAATTAATTAAGTTTAAAATAGTTTTCTGTGGTGAATATTAGAGATTGTGTTTATCACACACAAGATAGAAATGGGACCCAAAAGACTAGAACATGTGCAAAAACTTAAATATACTCATTTTCTCTTTATATTTTATGGAATATTTCATGTAATAATAATCATATCTTATCAGTGGGTACAGACATTGATAGATAATGATAGAAGGCTAGACGGGTTTTATCGGTATTTTCGTCGTCGTGCTTACGGGCAGTTGAGGTACCGGGTTTTCCTTGGAATTGGTGTTTGGTGACTCGGGTTACTCTCGGAGTACTCGATTTGTCTGGTGAGTGCCCTGAGAGTGCTCGGGTTCGATTCATTGGCCGTTAAAAAAGTGTTTCAATTAGCTTCCTCGTACTTTTTTTTTTGTCTCAATTAAGTCACTTAACATTCAAATCAAGACTTGTCAAATTTTATATGTGTCAAGAAAGAAATGGCGGAGAAGATGTTGGGTCAGGATTTTTAATGTATGTAACTATATTAAAATCCACGACATCATTTACGTTGATATTAATAAATAGGAAAAGACAAACAAAAAGCCACTACCATTGTTACCTACGGAATAGATAAAAAAAACCTCTCCCAATCAACCACACCTTCTTTAAACCTATACTTAGACCACCTGTACTCGAGCGAGAAGATGGGCGCCAAAAGCCAATTCGCGCCGGCTACACCAAAACGCAGGGGCGTGAAGATGCAAAAATGGCCCGGAGCGTTTTAATTATAACGCTCCAACCCTTAATCATTTACCCAATCAAAATGTGCCACGTACGATAAGACCACCTGTTCGTTTTTTTATATCTTGGTGTTGTACGACGGTGGTGATGGTTCACGGTGATGATGGTGTACGGTGGTGGTGATCGATGTGATCGATGTGTGTGAGAGAAAATGTAGAAGAAGAAAAAAGAAAAGAAGAATAAAGAGTTTCAGAGGGCGAAGAAGAATGAAAGAAAGAAAGACAGAAAGGAGGAAGAAGAAAATGGAGGAGAGAGAGACATGGTTGTGACGTTTTCAGTTTTTTTTTTTTTTTATAAAATAGCACCCCCAATTTTTCACCCCACCGCTACACCCCATTTTCACTTCAAACCCTATGCTAACTCAGCTGCCATATAGATCAATGAAAATCAGGGGTCTTATGTTTTTCCCTTCCCCACTACACATGGTCTTATACCATAAGAATCTTAAAGACATGATGTCCGCAACAAACGTGTTAACAACTAACCAGTCCTAATGTCTTTTGTAGTACGATTATTCAAGACAGGTTTCCAAAAGTTACCATTTGTTTTATTTTTTTAATTTCATGTCAACCTTTTCATTGTAAAAACATTGAGATTTTATTGTTAGTTTTTTTAATTATATATAAAATAAAAAAAATAAGAAAGCGACGGGACAACCTAGTCGTTTTCTGTCCCCAAATAATTGTTTGGCTTCTAGAGGATAATGCAACTGATGACGTAGGCAATCAAATCGTGAGATTGTGAGGCTCTCCTTATTTCCACCTCCTTATAACTTATTACTTTTCTATAAAGTTGATAAGTTAAAAAAGTGTTTGGAAAATATGACTTATGACTTCTACTTATAAGATTTTATAACATGAAAAATGAGTTTTTAAAAAGTAAGTGGATAGTAACTTTTCAAAACTCCTTATGACTTTTTGTAAAAAGTTATTAGGAGGTGGAAATAAGGAGAGCCAAACATGCTCTGTATTTCTAAATTTTTATTACTTTTTTAACGGTCATTTTCCTTGTGTTTAGTCATACCACTTTCTAAATTGAAGAGTCTTGTTGCTGCATTTTGGTCACACTAGGTTGTCTTAACTAGACTCACGCTGACTTAAGAGTTTGGTTTGGGCATTTCACCAGGAAACAGGGGAGGACATATCATCTAACGTGGGGTGGCGTCCGTTACCCATCAACTTTTACTGTATAGTGTAAATTTTTCCGTATTTTTATGTTTTTTGTATTACGTTACCCCTGAAGGTTATGTAACGTTACCTCTCGATTTTTTTAAAACCCAACACACCCTCAAAGTTTTTAATATAAGCTTAACATAAAAATAGATAGAAACTTATAGGCCATAACCTATTCCACTTGTAATTTATTAATTAAATATACAAGCTCATTGGCCATGGTTAAAGTATTGAATAGGAGTGCAAACGAGCCGAACAACTCGTAAGATAGTCGAGACCGGCTTAATAAAAAGTTTGAAACGAGCCGAGCCTTATTGAGCCCGATACGAGCTTGAGCTTAACACAAAGCTCGATTATTTTTTGCGCCCGAGCACGAGCCTGGCATGTGAAGCTCGTCAGACTCATAATATTAGTTTTATTAATATTTTATATTATTTACCCTTAATTTAAAGTTGTTTAGTAAACGAGTCGAGCCGAGCTTTTCACTTATCGAGTTTGCTAGCCTAAACGAGTCGAGTTTGGGCTTGAGAAACTACCAACGAGCCGAGCTTTTCACCTATCGAGCCCGCGAGCCTAAACGAGTCTATTATTTATATTATTTTTATTTAATATATTAAGTAATAAATAATAAACGAGCTGAGCTCGAACATGAGACACTACCAACGAGCCAAGATCGAGCTCAAGCCTGGTGATGTAAAATGTTTTGACAAATCATTGGTTAGAATATAGCGTTAATCAAGAAAAAAAAATATATTGGTTATGAAAGTATGGTAAAAAAAAAATTGAACATTATTTATTATCGTGTTTTTATTTTTGTTTCGTTTACATTGTATGAAAGTACCTAGTACGGTAAAAAAAACGTTACCCCTAAAATTTTAATCTAGATCCGCCACTGCCAGGAAACCATGGCGCCGGCTGCCACCTAACAGTCGTTGTGCAGTTACAAGAGAAGAACTCTCTGGCGTAACACATAATGAGACGAAAACCCTGGTGAGCCCGGGATTCGAATTGACAACCTCACAAAGCCTAGCTCAAGTCCCACATTTTTGTTGTACTTACCAAAACGACTTTGATCTGGCGGTATCCGAACATTAAGGGGTTGTTTGGAAGCCTCTTAATGAGGCTCTTAACCATTCAGCGCTGAATGATTCAGCATTCAGCGCGTTTGTTTCAGCTTCTGAATTGAATGGTTAAGTCTGAATCATTAAGATTTGAAATGTTGCTGAACCATTAAGCACTGAACTATTAAGCACTAAACTGGGCTGAACCTTATTGAGGATCTCCTATCAATGTGGGACAAGAAAACTAACCATTAAGAGGTCCAACTTAATGATTCAGCGCTTAACCATTCAGACTTCTTAACCATTCAGACCTCTTAATGATTCAGCACTTAATCAACCAAACAGCCCCTAACTCTTATCAGGAAGTGTTAAAAATTTAGCCGGGTAAAATAATGTCGAAAACAGTTTGATATTTTAAAGATTAACTAGTCATAAGGGTCGGTTCTCTCTTTGGGGGAGCCGGGTTCGATTTCCACGGGAGGCATGTGATGGATACCCCCACCCTTGTGGTGGGGTAGGTGGTTGGGAAGTGATGGAGAGACCCTTGACCCTTGTGGTCATGGGTTCGATTCCTGATCCCTCCAGGTTTTACCGGTTCACTACCGTCGTGCCTTCGGGCGGGTTTGTGGGCCGGGTTTTCCCCGGAACAGGAGACGGGTGGGCCGAAGGGCTCTGTCCGTACAGGCTAGAGGCCGTCTGGACCCCTTTCGACCATTGGGGGCCGCGTACAGAGTACCCGACAATACTTTAGTTGATCGTTCAAAAAAATAACTAGTCATAAGGGATTTGTGAAATTAAGTGTTCTAAGTTTTCAGCAAAATAATATCACAACCAGTTTATAAATAAAGTTATCCTTATAAAATAATAAACAGTTCGAAAAAATAATACTTTGTTTATGTTGTCAACCATATTAATTGTAATTATTTTTTCATGTGATTTCTTTATTCAAATTTGTTTCAATTTCATAGACTTTAGTTATAGCATAAATTATATATGAAAAGTAAACAGGAAAGTTGATCGACAATCTACTAGGATGTTCTTCGGTTTTGTTTTTGTTTTTAGTTTGGGATTTGAGTTTTTCAAGTTGGGTTGCTCAGGTTTCTGGCTGGGAAAAAGTGACTCAATAAACGACTCAATTAAAGTTCTAGTTGGTCTGATTCGGGTTTAAATGTCAAATGAAAAAAATGTATCATAAAATATCATCAAAATTTATCATGCTAATAAAAATATAGAGTTAATTACTATTTGAGTTCCCATGTTATGGTAATCTTAACTAGTTGAATCCAAAACAAAAATGTCTAACTACCTGAGCACTTGGTTTTTTAATTTGTAACCATTTAAATCCAAATTACTAACTTCGTTAGATTTTCTCAATTAAATTTTGTTAAATACCATAAATGCCCATACCATTAAAAATAAATAGTATATATCTGCATGTAAATATACATATCTTCTTCTCCACCTATCCTTTTCTCTATCTTATTCTCTTTTCTTCTACACCACCTCACCACCACGGACACCATTATGCCACCTCCGGCCACTGATCTAATCTTAAACCTCATGTCACCACAAGCCACCGCGCCAAACCTTCCACCACAAACACAAATAGTAATTGACTCTAAACCTAATCAACTCATCTCTATCTCTCTCTATACTTATTCAGATTTTCTACCAACTCATCACCACTGCAACGACAATACACCTCCATAATCTCCATAATCATCGGCGTAAATAGCCAAAGAGTTACAACGAAACCACAACCTCATCCTGTTTTCGGAGATTAAATAAGATTCGTACATGGATCAAACCGGTGGGTGTGTGATCTGTGTCACCCAATGGTGGTGAAACGGTTATGGAATGGTAGTGATTGGTGACGTCGCCAGCGGTTGATTATGGATTTGTGGTAGAATGATGTTTGGTTCGACAAAGGTGATTGGTTTTGGGGGTTAGGGTTTTGCGATCGGAGAGAGGAAAATGGTGGTAATGGTGGTTGCAATGACACGTAGTGGCTAATCAAAATGTTATGGAAACAAATGGTGGTTAGTTTTTAAGTGACAGTGGGAGACGAGGCAATGGTGGTGGTGATGTGGTGTGACGGCGGTGCAGTGCGGTGGGGGTGGAGGTTGAATATGGTGGTGCAGTGCGGTGTGGGTAGGAGTTGAAGATGGTGGTAGTGCGGTGCAGTGATGATGGTGAGGTGGTATTGATGTGGTGCAGGTGAATGAGAGTGAAAACAGAAGAAGATGGGTAAATATAGGAATAGAGTGTTTTTTTTAAAGATTTTTATTCTTAGTCTATTTTTTTAATATTTTTTTTAAGTATACAATGCATTAAAAGGTTGTACATTAGGTGCAAAATGACATAAATTCCGTGCTACTTAACAGAAAATATAACATAGTTAGTCAATTGGACTCAGATCATTGCAATTTGAAAAAACCAGGTGCTCAGATAGTTAAGAAATTTATATTTGGATTCAACTAGTTAAAAACACAAAAATACAGGGACTCAAATAGTAATTAACTCAATAATATATTATCGAAACTCAAACATCGTTTGACAACATAATTTGATAATGTTTATGTCACAAAAAATACTACTCCAAACCAAATTACATCTATAACTAAAAATAAATGTTTGTTTTTTTTTTTTTTTTTTTTTTCGGCTCGGGTTGTTTGGGGTTTTGACTAGGAAAGTGACAAGATAAGCGACCCATATAAGGTTCGGGTAGGTTGTTCGGGTATTCTCAAATTCTAGGTCAGGTGGCTTCGGATTCAGGTCGGGGTTTATCTCCCCGTCACTTTCTTTTCCTCTAAGGTTATGTTCCCGAGTTCACTTAACAAGAGAAAATAAAGTATTTGGAAGGAAATGGAAACTTTTTTATGTTCCCGAGTTTTATTTAAGGAAGGAAAAGAAAGAAAAACAAAACATGTTGTGTTTCCAAGTTTCACTTAAAAAGGAAATGGAAGGAAAACTATGCCAAATCCTTTAGTTTAAACTTTCCTTTCCTTTCCTCTCCTTTGGTTATTTTTCTTTCTTTTCCATCCTCAAGTAAACCCGGGAACGGAGCGTAAGCACTTTTTTCTTTCTACCTCTTCTAAATTTCTCACTTCTCCTCTGATTCTTCTTGCAAAAAGGTGCCTACTTAAATATACATGGGCCTTATTGTACTTTGTTTAGGCTTTTGTCAAATTAAATGGCATTTTTTACACTACTGAGCTAGAGTTGGGGTTTTTGTGAAATGAAATGGTTCTTTTACATGTAAATCTTGTTGAAAATCAGTTGTCGCAATGGTTGAAGCCACCCTCAAAATCCATTGCAACGCGACATGGCATTTACGACTTTTTAAATGGTCACCAATGGTCGTATGATAAACATGGTAATATGCTTGTACTTTTTTAATCGTTTGATATGATTATGCATAAATAACAAAATGTCTTTATTGAAAATCCTGAGCATCTTTATGGATAAAATTTGTCCTCGATTAGGCAGATTAGTTATTGTTTTAAGTGATTTGTTAGTTTGTCTAATATGCATAAGTTTGTTCTTGATTAATTTGATTGATTCGTTCTCAAAATGTTTGGCAAAGTTTTATAAAACTTATAACGGTTTTGGTAAATTTTATGATATGTATACTTTTTTTTTTGAACGGTCAACAAACTTTCATTAAACACCCAGGCTAGTGGGAAACTAGCAAATCGCCCAACATACAAGAGAATAGGGATGAGCATACAAGGCCGAATACCGATCCCTTCTTGTCCCGATACCGTACCGAACCGAGGGGTTTCGGGATCGGTATCGGTACCCATATTTATGGATTTTCGGTTTCGGTATTATCGGTATCGGTACGGAATCAGTATGGTATCGGTATTTTAAGGCAAAATATCAATAACATACCGGTACCGTACCGATACCGAACCGATACCGTACCGATGCCGAACCGATACAGTACCGTGCCGTATGTGTTCGGTATCGGTATTGGTATTGGTTTTTTGGACTTTTCGGTATCGGTATTGTCGGATCGGTATCGGTTCGGTACCGATACCGTCCCGAGCTCATCCCTACAAGAGAATAAGCAACCGGTCACCCATTTACAAAATATAAACATAAACAAACAATACAGTAAACTAGACAATGCGTGTCAAGTCGAACCTCCGCCATTTCTCCCAATCCAACTCGCTCATATTCGCACATGCCTTGACCCATAAGAACGCCAAAGTTTTAATATCACCTATGATTTTTTTTGGAGAGATGGTTGAACCTGTTTGAAGATGAGCTCATTTCTGCAGCACCATAATGTCGCCAAACAAATCGCATAGAAAACCTTCTTCGCTTTATTTGTTCCGGCCGTGAGAGTATATAAGGTCAGCAAATCCTTAACATCAAATGCATAAATCACCCCCATCTTGCACCATTGAGCGACTATTTGCCAAACCGATTCTGCGAAAGGACATGAGATAAACAAGTGATCCCCTGTTTCAGGCATGTCACCACACATTGGGCAAGTAACCGACCTCACGTTAATGTTTCTACTACTCAGCGCCACTTTAGTTGGTAGTCTATTGAGACCTGATTGCCAAGCCATAATTTCAACTTTGCGAGGGGTGTTTGGGATAGCTTTTTAAAAATAGATTATGCGTTTTTGCGCAGTAGGGTTGGAGCGGCTTTTAGATTATTGCATTTCGATAGTCTTTTAAAAGCAAATAATCTATTTTTATAAACCTTTCCCAAACACTAAAAACTAATTATTTGCATTTTCAAAACGCTATTAATCTAAAAATCAGTTTCAAAACTCAACCCTAAACACCCTTGTGATCATTCATAAATAATAACGATGATCATGTTAATAATAAAAAAATATAGTTTAAGTGTTTAATTACACAAGATTTTAAAACTTAAAAGGTTAGAATATCATCTATCAACATTGATAAGTTACGATAATAATATTTATCTAAGAATATTATTTAATAGTTAATACTATAAGTATACTAGTTTATACCCCGGGAGCGTCCCGGGTTGAGAAATCTAAGTAAAGTGAATAAAATTAGAAGTATCTAAACTATTAAAATGACATCTGCCAATATATGATTAATGAATATTATTATTATTATTATTATTATTATTATTAAACAAATCTCTGCCATAAGTTATCATATTCTAATATAAAAAAAAGGGTCATTGGGTCGGGTATCACCTAATCCCAGGCCCGACCCAAACCCACAATTTTTTTTAAACTAATTCCAAACCTGACACAATACCTGTCGGGTTACAAAAAAATAGTCGTTTTTTTCTCCGTTTTTTATATAGCACTATGGTACCCGTTGGAAAGATAATAAAACGCTCGTTAATTTGGTGTAATTTTTTTCTTTAAAAAATCTTGTATATAAAAGATATTAACGTTTAAAAGTTATGGGAGAAAACATTAGAGATAAAAATCTAATTTTGTTTTTAAATTTTAAATTATTATTTTCCTAAAATAAAGGTCTTGCCACATAGGATGACACATGGCACACTCAATGAAGAAAATACCCTCTTTGAGTGACATGTCATTAAAATGGCTTTGGTTTATTATAGGTATAGATAGATAGATAGTAATCTAGCTAAAACTTTGATAAAATATTAATTTATTCATTTTGAAACCGAGATTTATTTAACATTTTATCTAATCTAATTAATATTATTATTATTATTATTATTATATATATGGTTTGGGCCGAGGGGTCAGTAGGCAGACCAAGTGGGACAGCCCAAGCTGCTGGTCAGCCAATCAGGCTTAATCCTGAGCCCAGATCTGCATCGAACCTGAATTTGCATTCTTCAGTTCACTCGAATGGTTTCAGATCGCCCCAAAAACGGAATATGGGCTTTGTTGCTTCTGTGATATTACTAAGGTGGTCCGATTATCCGAAGGTGGAGAAAGAGGGTGGGCTTGTTACTTTGTTAGGTGATCCTGGCCCATAATTGCGGTTGGATAAAGCCGGATCTCGATGGCTTTGGGGGGGGGGGGGGGGGGGGGGGAGGATATAGACCAAGAAGAAGAAGAAGAGCACGAGCCCGACATTAATAGCCGAGGGAATCAAGGAAAGCCTGTCACAAATGTGTTTTTATGGTTCGTGTAATTTAGGCTATTGATGCTTGATTTCGGTTTTTGCTTTTTCCAATGTTTTCATAACCTGACCAGCCATTGAACTAATGGTATTACCGGTCCGTTTGTAAGACCAGTTTAAAAAACAGATGATGTAAGATTACATGTGCAAATACTTTATGTGTGAAATTGCATTGTTAATAAAATATAGAGTGTGGGTTGTTACCAATTCAACTTGTTCAAATAAACCCAATCGAACTAGTTATAAGGTGTTCCTAGAGAGACTCAAATATAATTATATTTATCATATATATAAATAAGGAAAGTTTATGAAGAGTGCCTAAATGATGAGTCAAATAAAATCAAAAATATAATTTTAACAATTTCAAAAAAATAAAATAAAATCAAAAATAAAATCAAAAATATAATTTTAACAATTAGATTGGAACCTTAACATAACTAAGCTTGTAATCCGGGGTAATTACAAAATGAGCATTCTACACCATAACCTAACGTACATGCTAAAAGTTTAATTCAAAACAAAGTACTATGAAACATAAAAAAGACATGTTTTACGTTACAAGTTTGCATGAAACGTTCAACAGACTAGATCTACAAAGAGGGCAAGTGAAATGGCCATGATCTAGCCATCGCACAATGCAACGTTTGTGGAACACATGATGACACTTGTCGAGTTGGCTTACCCCGTCACCAACCCCAAACTCACACAAGCAAATGGAGCATACATCATCCTCCACTTTGCTAGTGGTCCCACCATCTCCTCTCGTGCCAACATCATGAAATGGAAGAGTCAGGAGATGGTGGATGTCTGGAAACACTTTCCAACAGACATCATTATCATGGGCGTTACCATGATCATGATGACGATGTTGTATATACAACATCGTCATCAAAACAGATATTATCTTGGAAATTGTGTTTTTTAATTGGACAAATGGAACCCAAATGCAAGTGATGAACACAAGGGTTGTTGTTGAAGCTCCATAGCCATCGTATATTAGACAAATCATGTTTTCAGGTGTTTTTATGTGTGTTTGTAGAAGATGAAGTGAAGGTAGAAGGGTAGGGGTGGGGTAACCCTTTATATAATAACAAAGGTTGCAGAGTCAATGAATTGTTAAATATTTTCTTTATTTTCAAGGAATAATAAATTAAATATAATATAAAGTATAGTACATGTATCAAAGACCTCGTTTATTATTATACTAAGGACGGCAAAAAAATATTCAAAAAAATAACGTACAAATATGTTTTGAAGATCAAATATTTAAAAACTAGCTTATACCCAGGGAGCGTCCCGGGTTGAGAAATATAAGTAAAGTGAATAAAATTAGAAGTATCTAAACTATAAAAATGACATCTATATAGCAATTACCTGTTGGAAACCGTCCCGGGTTGAAATATCTAATATGACATAATAAAATATCTAATATGACAACATAATTAATGACTTGTCAATATATGATTAATGAATATTATTATTATTATTATTATTATTATTATTATTATTATTATTATTTTAAACAAATCTCTGTCATAAGTTATCATATTATAATATAAAAAAAGTAATTGGGTCGGGTATCACCTAATCCCAGGCCCGACCCAAACCCATAATTTTTTTAAAACTAATTCCAAACCTGACACAATACCTGCCGGGTTACAAAAAAATAGTCGTTTTTTTCTCCGTTTTTTATATAGCACTATGGTACTCGTTGGAAAGATAATAAAACGCTCGTTAATTTGGTGTAATTTTTTTCTTTAAAAAATATCGTATATGAAAGATATTAAAGTTTAAAAGTTATGAGAGGAAACATGAAAGAGAAAAATAATAAAGTTTTAATATTTAAATTTAGTAGATTAGGTATTTAATAGATTATGTTAAATAATATTTAAACCATATTTATTCCTTTTTTTTAATTGGTCTAGAGTTGACACATCACATCCTATGTGGCATCTCTTAAAAGAGAGATTGCATAATATTATGACATGTCATCAAAATAGCTTTGGTTTATTATATGTATAGATACTTGTTTATGGCATTAATATATACTCTCGGTTCATCTAATCACGGTGTTTATGAACAACTTTTTATCTCCAAGTTAATTTGTGACACGGCAAACTTTTTGAGTTTGGGTTTAGTAAAAAAATAATAATCTCGGATTAGTTTCGGAATGAACATGTTTAACACATTTAGTTAAATGGGCCGTGTCTTGGTGGACACGGGTTGACATGTTTACCTCTATTAACTTTTTTTAATGTGTGTTGTATACCTTATTTTAATTGGTTCTAAGCTCATCCGTAGTGGGCGCTAAACTTGGGCGTGAAGACCCCCACGCCCGGGTACACCACCCCACGGGCGCTATGGGGCAGAAATCGTGAACAGCATGATGGTCTTCACAGGGTGGCCCTCCGGTTTCCAAAAAAAATAATAAATAATCAATTTCTACACCCCCTTCTTTTACATCAAATCAAACCTAACTTTTACACCCAAATAAACCATAAAAAAGCCTTCTTATAAGCCCCCATAAAACCCCTACCACTACACATTATTTTTATATAAAACCCTTTATCTCATTTTATTAATATTTTAATATATAAAGCCCCTATCAAGTCCCCCGCTACACATGACCTAATGTCATGTTTAGAAGACAAAAGAGAAACTTGTGTCTTGTTTTATGTTTAAACATAACAAATTCAATTTATGCATTTTTGTTGTAAATTTCTTATTTTGGAATGTTAAATGTACAAAAAGAAAATCAGGTTAAGAGGGTGTTTGGGATTGAGTTTCAAAACAACTTATTGACTTATTGGCTTTTTCAAAAAGCCAATAAGTCAATAAGCTGTTTGTGTAACCCAAAAGCACTTTCTGTTTTGACTTTTGGCTTTTAGCTTTTAAGGGTGGAAAAATTGTTTTTGAAAAGTTAGAAATCCTGGCTTTTGGCTTTTGGAAAAAAATTACAAATATACCACCCATACAACCAATATTCACAATAAGTTAAGCGAAACACTTAAAAAAACAACAATTTATTGACTTTTTGACGTTTCTCATCCCAAAAGCTAATCCAAACACTTTTTTTAAAACTCCTTTTCAAAAAACCATAAGCCAATAAGCACTTTTGACTAAAAGCACTTTTGCATCTCCAAAGTCAATCCCAAACACCCTCTAAATGGGTCGTGTTTATGTTAATATGCAAACACTCATTTCATGTTCTGTTTTGTGTATGACATGTTTGGGGTTTCATAATGTTCTCAAGGTTGTATCCTATCAATCCGCAAAACTGACCCATTATTTTTTTTAACGTTTGGATAAAATGCATCAATTTAGAGGCATACAAATTTCAAAAACAACTATACACTATATTTCAACTTCAAGGCAAGAAGATTTATTCTGATTCAGTTATTTTTTTATTGTTAAAAGATATTCCGATTAGTTCTTACACAATTAAATAGTTTGTTGTCAAATCAAGTGTTCGATTATGGATTATACATTATTATTAAATTTTAGTATATTAATATGATTAATTGAATCTAAAAGAGTTAATTGTAACAACTTCATAAGCATATAACATATGTAAGTGAATTATCGAGTTAGGGATACGTGATCATATTGGATATGCGTAATATATACGACATATATGGAGTATATGCAGTATATTTTACACATGCCTGGTATTGAGTCTTTTAGGTTTCTTATAATGAAGAGTTTTCTCATAATCTTTCCCCTGTTGAGTTAATATTAATATCTTTAATGTATCAGATCTAAAGATTTCAATTTTGTTTAACTTGGAAAATGCTTTTGTGCAACTAATACACACTTTAATAATCGTCAATAGATGACATATTAACTTATCTGCCAAAACTCGATATAGACAAAATTCCAGTTCCTTAAAAACGATCACAAATTTGATTAAAAAAACATTATCGTTATATCATATACATTATTCTTTTAACAGATTTTAAGTTTTGATGATCCATTAATTAAAAAAACATCATGTATTGTACCATATATTACACAACACTTTACCATCCAGAGGATTAACATGATCTACATTGTAAAATTGTTGAATTCAATATTTGAAATCCAAACCACCCACTCTAAAATTCTAGTTAAATTAAACATAAGGTTGACTTTTTAGTTATTGACTTCTTAAATCTTTGACCATTGAGGAAGCAGGAAGTCAAAGGCCGGGCCGACCCTACCACCCCTTCTCCACTTACCACTTAATACAAGTCAAATGGGTTAGTTTTTTATTGGATTGAATCTTAAAATTCAATTATTTAAAAATCCTCAGATACACATGAAAACATTGTTGATTTTCTTTTTGAAATTGAATCTTTTTTTTAAATATATTTTAAATTCTGGTAAACTGTATTTTGATGATCTCCCATTGATGACTTTCATGTGCACCTTCCTTCATAGGACAGCTACCCTTGTATTAGACTATATGGTGTGCCCCCCTTTTCCCCCAACTCCCCCAAGTGCCACATCAGCGCCACATCATTTCCCCCATTTTCTCCCCCAAAGTTTGGAAATGGTATTTTCTAATTCCCCCACTCCCCCTTCATTTTTTTATTATATAAAGTTTAATAAAAAAAGATAAAGAAAAGAAAAGAACCCAACGTGGCCCAATCAAGAAGCTCGGGAGGAACAGGGTGAAATCCCCGAAGGCACCGAAACCGAATCGGGAGGGGCGGTGTTCCCGATCGGGTACTTGTCCAGCTCACCTCCCCGAGTCTTCTTCCCGACTGCACACCGTTTAGTCTTACAAGGCAAGTGTCATTTGTTATTTTAATTTTTTAAGGCTACATGGTGTCGAATAGAGTCTAAGGGTCAATTATGTCACATTAACCATCACATAAGAATAGCGCCCATTTTAATATGATCGGTGTGGAATGGAGCTCAATAGTGCCACGTTTTTTTTATTATTGAAGTGGAGATATGCTTGTTGACCATCGTTATTGGAGGGACGCCCCATTGTGTGTCGCGACCGTGAGTTCGAAGAGAGGAAGAAAAGAAGGCATTTTTGAAGATTAGATCATCAAACGAGGTAATCTTCGTGATATTGATTCATAACCATACCAGTATCATCAATGGTATGTTAAATTGATGAAATGTGATGTTAGGGTTTGAAAGGAAGCAGGGAATTTGATAGAACAAGATTATACGAGATTCGATTAGCAGGAGTTCTTTCGTGATATTGATTCATAACCATAACAGTATCTTCAGGAGTTATTTTCGAATCTCTTAACAAGATTAGTTGTTTTTGCTTTTTACCGGTTGGTTTTGACTTCATTTTTAACTTTTATTTTTGTTAAGAAACAAAAAATTTCTTTTTAATTGCCAAACTTTCACCCATTTATATTTTCACCCTTTGTAGGATTCGAATTCCCAACCTCCCTCAAGAGGGTTTGTTCCCTCTACCGTTAGACTACAACCTAAGTGGGAAATAAAATTTGATCCTTCAATTTGATATTACTTCAATAGTAACTTAAAAAATAGTTTACATTATTTATTTCATTAAGGCCTAAAGCTAAGGCTAAGAGGCACAATTTTTGCAACTCGGCCCGGGCACCTGAATTTTCAGGGCCGGCCCTGGCAGTTAACCCAAGCAACTGTTTTGAACCCCATATAAATAAGGCCCCCATTTGAAAATAATAGCATTTACTATGATACTTGGGATTTTATAAATTTACATTTGTTAATTTGTTTTGAAAAGGGGAATTGGATTTTAACACCCTGAATTATTGACAATTGGCCGCTGATGCGCTGAACTACAAAATTGAACAACACTACACTGTACTTTCAACTTATTGGCCTGTATCACCCTTAGACTAACCATGGTTATTTTTTTACTGACGTGACATGGTGACGTGTCCATTTTTGCTGACGTGGCATGGTGATGTGTCCATTTTGCTGATGTGGCATGGGGAACTGGATTTTAACACCCTGAACTATTAATTATTGGCCGCTGGCGCACTAAACTACAAAATTGATGGATTTGAGCTTGGTTCAAGAGTTTCAAGTCATCATCTCTGTCTTCTGTAGTTCGATTATTTGTATTGTTCGGTCATTAGGTTCTTTGTATCATTGGACCAAGATCCATCTTTGTAGTGAATCATTTTGGACAATAATCACACTTGAAGATATTTCGTTTGTGTTTGATTTGGTTTGTGTTTGATTTGTTAACCATTTAAATGTGTATGTTAACAAAATGATTCACCACAAACCAAATCAAACACAATCAGGCTTGAAACTCTTGAACCAAACTCAAATCTATCAATTTTGTAGTTTAGTGCGTCAGCGGCCAATAATCAATAGTTCAGGGTGTTAAAATCCAATTCCCCATGCCACGTCAGCAAAATGGACACGTCACCATGCCACGTCAGCAAAAATTAACCATGGTTAGTCTGACGGTGATACAGGCCAATAAGTTGAAAGTACAGTGCGGTGTTGTTCAATTTTGTAGTTCAGTGCGTCAGCGGCCAATTGTCAATAGTTCAGGATGTTAAAATCCAATTTCCCTTTTGAAAAACCTATGTTACTAAATCAGATTTGAATAACATTGATTAATTCCTCATAAACGAAAACTAGTTAATTTGATAATTTCAATAAGGGAGTTGATGCATAGTTCAAAAACACTTCAAAAGATAGATCAGAACTAAGCAACCCAAAATTGATTCAAAGCCATTCAAGAACCAATTGATAGTTGGTTATATTTTATATACTTCTATAAAACTATTACGTGCTATTTAAGTTCATTATGTAAGTTAATTCTATGTCCAATAGAAACCAAAAGTACATACACCAAAAAGCTTGGAAAAGGGCCCCTTGCTTCGTTTTGAGCCGGAAATGCTTGAGCCGGCCTTGTTAGTAGTGTCATATTATTGATGATACCGTTTTTAAGTACTGACAAAATAATGCATAATATATTTACATCACTTCCACAGTTATTCGTCTATTAAACCATGTGTAGTGAAGCGTGATTAGGGGCGTGAAAATGAACTTAGCGCCCCCCAACACCACTACAGGGGGCGCTAAGTGCTAAAAAGGGGCGGGGACCTTATAAATTTAACGTCGTACATCACCAACAACAACCAATCATCTTTCTACACCTCAGACTCTCTCTCCTGCTCTCCCATCTTCTTATTTTTTAATTATTTTATTAATTTAAAAAACAAACACAGATTAGCGCCCCCCCCCCCCCCCCCACTACACTCCCATTTTGAATTAAAGCCCCATACTGACTCAGCTGTCGTCTGTCACGTGAACCAATCACAGAGAGGGGCCATAAATTTTTCCCGCCCCCACTACACATGGTCTTATGATCTTAGAAAGAGCATCATTCACTTACCCAACATTTTTTTTGAACTTTTAAAGAAAACAGTCTTGGAAAAATGTCTTTAAGAAACTTGTTTATAGCTAAAGGATCAATCCAATAGTGAATACTCTATGAGGATATCCTCACATCCTTCTATCAAATTTTGTAATTTCTGACTTGCAAATGATATATTCGATTTCGCCTTATAAAATTGTTTCATACTCCAATAAAACTTTTGTTTTAAGGAAACATCGACCAGGTTTTATTATTTTTATGAAGTACCATAATCACTTTCTTCCAAATACCTTGATCTTCACATTTAAAACACTAAGTGGTTGTTTGCTTCATTAAGTGTTGAATAATGAGGCTTTTAACCATTCAGCGCTGAATGATTCAGCATTCAGTGTGTTTGTTTCAGCTTCTGAATGGAATGGTTAAGTCTGAATCATTAAGATTTGGGATGTTGCTGAACCATTAAGCACTGAACTATTAAGCATTGTACTAAGCTGAACCTTAATGAGGCTCCCCTACCAACGTGGGACAACAAAACTAACCATTAAGAGGTCCAACTTAATGATTCAGCGCTTAACCATTCAGACCTCTTAATAATTCAGCACTTAATCAACCAAACAGCCCCTAAGATGTTTTGAATGATTAAGAGGCTCTGAATGTAGAGATGAGCTCGGGACGGTATCGGTACCAACCGATACCGATCCCAAAAACTCCCAAAATCCAATACCGATACCGATACCAAAAACATACGGTACGGTATCGGTATTTTACCTTAAAATACCGAAACCGAAAACCTCTAAATATGAGTACCGATACCGGTATCGGTTCAGTTAATTTTTGTTGACGTCAGCAAAAACTAAAAGTTGGGGCCATCGGCAGTGATTCTTAAAATCGGGACTGGTGATGGCCAACAACTAAATTAGGGTTATTTAAATCCAATGTTCTAAATATAATTCGCAAAACAATAAAAAAAAAAAAAAAAAAAAAAAACATTGAAATTACAACTACAATTTATTTTATATTTTTGGAGTGGAAATATGTTACCACTTCAATACCCAGTTTTTATAAACTAGTTATTTTTGTCAAAAGAAAAAGACCATAAAACCACTAATTTTATAGTGTACTTTAAGGTTTCATACAAAAACTTAACAATCAATATAAGCTCAATATCACAAACAATGCCTTCATATC
This sequence comes from Ambrosia trifida, assembly GCA_028751855.1. NCBI lineage: Eukaryota > Viridiplantae > Streptophyta > Magnoliopsida > Asterales > Asteraceae > Ambrosia > Ambrosia trifida. Next base: position 5,054,858 of record CM054126.1, on the reverse strand, counting down.
ATATGCTTTGTACTTTTGTAATGTAAAAATACTTATGCCTGAATTACAACCTAAAATCTCTATAAGTCTAATATCCATCCCATTTCGCTAACCGAAAACTTTAGATCACACCATCCGGCACGTATCCTTCATCAAACAACTGATCAGTCAACCCGTTCAAAACTTCAAACACGCGATTCCCTTCATCTTGACCCGACGAAAACACATATGTTCTGCTCATCAACTCAATCCAACTATAACCAGTTTCCTTTTTCAACACCTTTTCCTTCATAAGTTTCCTAATTTTCACTATCTCATCCCATTTTCTTGATTCTGCGTAAATATTCGACAGCATAATATGCGCAGAAACGTCATCAGGATCAATACTGAGTATTTTTTCAGCAGCATATTTCCCCAAATCAAAATCTTTATTCTTTTTACACCCTGATAAAAGACACCTCCACACTACCTTATCCGGTTTTGCAGGAAAAGTGTTTATAAAATCAAAAGCTAACTTTGTTAATCCTTTACGCGAAAATAGATTAACCATACACGCTAAATGATCGGTTCTTGGGGCTATACCATAATCTTTAGTCATAGAACTGAAGTGAAATAAGCCGTCTTGTAAAAGACCAGAATGACCACAGGCAGATAAAACACCGATAAATGTAATGGCGTTAGGCTTTACGTTATGATCTAGCATCATGTTGTAAATCTCTAGAGCCTTTTCACCATGACCATGATGCGCGTATCCCACGAGCATTGTGTTCCAAGAAACGATGTTCTTGAAACTGAAGTTATCAAATACTACCCTAGCGTTTGATAACCGTCCACATTTTGCGTACATGTCAATTAAGGCGCTTCCAACCACAACATTTGAATCAATCTTTAGTTTGACGATGCAACAATGTGTTTGTTTACCCCATTCGATAGCGGGTAGATCACCACATATGGTTAAAATGCTTGAATAAGAGTAAAGATTTAGTTCAAATCCTTTTGATAACATTTCATGGAGAAATTCGACTGCTTTTTCGTATAAACCCGAGTTCATATGCCCCGAAATCAGCGCGTTCCATGTGACGACGTCATGTTCGTTCATTTCTTCGAAAACTTTCAACGCTTCTGTAATATGGCTAGATTTGAAATAGAAATCCATAACTGAATTTCCAATAACTGTAAACGATATGTATCCAAATTTTATGATTAACGAGTGGAGTTGTTTCCCGAATTCGTTCGCATCAACAAACGCTCCAAAAACAGTTGCAAATGTTCTTTCATTTGGTATATTATCACCCGAGGCATGTAATTGACTAAAAAGATTAACCGCTTCTTTATTTTTTCCTCGTTGAACATAACCCCCTATTAGCGCAGTCCATGCAGTTAAGTGAGGATTTTTAGCCTCACTAAAAGCCCGATGAGCCGAGTCTAAATGACCACATTTAGCATAGAGGTTAACCAAACCGGTCACAACAAATTGATCCATTCGCGTGCCACTTTTTACTGCATGAGAATGTACTTGCATACCAAGTTCTACATTCTCTAAAGCAGCACACGCACCCAATACACTCGCACAAGCGAATTCGTTAACTTTAACCGCCGCTTTATGCGACCACGCAAAAATCCGTAACCCTTCAAGATTTTCACCACATTGACAAGCACACGACACGAGTGAAGTCCAAGAAACCTCATTCGGGTCCAAAATCGACTCAAAAACACACAACGCATACTTCAACATCCCACATTTCCCATAAAAGTTAACCAAAGAATTCTCCACATGACTGTTTAACTTCTCCTCAAACTTCAACATCCTTGCATGAACTTCTTTACCAGTTCTTGAAACACCTAAGCTAGCACAAGCCGATAACGCGCTAACATAAGTATAATAATTCGGGACAAACCCGTTCTCCACCATCGATCTATAACATGTCAAAGCCTCATAAAACATACCCATATGAGAATAAGACGAAATTAGCGTTGTCCAGGAAATAACGTTTCGTTGAGGCATTTTATCGAACACCTTTCGGGCATCTTGAATACGGTTGGTTTTGCAGTACATTGTGATTAAATGATTGTGGGTATAAATATCTGGGTAAGCCCAATATTTGATAAGCATTGCGTGGACAGCTCTGCCTTTGGAAGCTGAGGTTGGGTTGGTGAAAGATCGTATGAGATTAACGAAATTCATAGTGTGTGCTTTTCTGTGGGATAAATAATATTATGGAGTGACAGTTGCCTTTCAAATGACTGCAACTGCTTAGCTTTGACACTTCAAGATCAAGATGCATGATCAAATCTTCAAACACAACATACATACAAAAGAAAGCTCACTTTATTCATTGCTCGAACCTGATTTATACATATTATGTTTATGCATTTCAGTTAATAACCAAAACCAAACTTGGGCTAAAGTTTTTGTTTAAAAATACTTGAAAGGAAGGTATAAAGGCTAGATATATAGGAAAATATGAATAGTTCGGTTTGGTTCGGTTAAGTTAATTTCGGTTTATCGAAAATACAAAAAACACTGACAACTGATTTTTGGTCAATTTAGTTTTTGGTTAATTGGTTTTCGTCTAATTTGGTGCATGATTGATTTTGGTTTGGTTTCTTCCATATTTGTTAGGTTTTGGTTACTGGTTCGGTTGTTGTTCACCTATAGAAACTGTTAACCTGGCATTGTTTTTATTGATGAAATTGATTCGTTGGTTGGTCAACGTGGTGAAGGCAATGAGAGTGAAGCATCTTGTCATATCAAAACTGAGCTTCTTGTCTAGATGCAACTGTATTGTGTTCAATTAATTCTGGGGTGGTGAATTGGATGGATTAGATAACGAGTGTAATTAGGTAATTTAAGTTACGAGTTGAAACATGTCGAATTGGATTGACCCGATACACTTTTATCCAAAAAAAATTAACTTTTTTACATAAATAATTAGTGGACACATCAAATATGATAACAAAAAGGTTATATTATGATAATAACACTCTTTTACAAGTTTATGCATTAGAAATTTAAAATAAATTAGTCAAAGGTGGCTATGGTTGTCGAGAGATAGAGAGGCAGAGATGGAGTTTTATAAAAAGGCAAAAGACGAAAATGACCCTAACAAATATCAATATTACAAAGTTGTCATCGGTACTATTCAAATAGCACAGCTATAAAGAGTATATAATTATATATATCCTTGAAAAGAAACGTTGATGCCATCCATTTCGACCAACGGCGTGGTGCCACGTAGCCACATACTAATTTCTCTTGTTTTTTTCTTTTTTATATATTTAGTCTTTTTAATTTATAGGTTTTTGTCTAACTTTCAGAGCAAAGACATTTGTTGGCTTAGTGGTAGGCGCCTCTTTCTTTGTGGCAGCAGGTCTTGAGTTCGACTCACGTACTCCTCTGCCTACCTTTTTCTTCTTCTTTTGATCCGGTACATATATACCAATTATATACCAATTAAAGCCAAATAATAACATACCAATTAAACAATTGTCAGTTGTTTTGCTTTTATCTCGGCCAATCGACTTTTGTTTTAAAGCTAAATAATAACATACCAATTAAACCATATAGTACTACATATTGTTTAGATTAAAACGCATACACAATAATCCATTATAATAGGCGAAAACAGCACGTATTCTGTATTCATCAATCTATTCACACATTATATGTATATCTTAGTTTAGCTTTTTTTTTTTTTTTTTTTTTTTTTTTTTTTTTTTTTTTTTTTGAGGCCTCATGTTATCTTTATGATTTACGTTTATTTATGTAGGGTTTTTTTTTCGATCCACAATTTGGGAAAAAAAGGGTCCTGTGACTTTCGGTCCTCACCATCCAAAAGTTCAAGTTTTGCCACTGGTCATTGTGCAACAGACGGTAAAGTGTTTTAACCGGTTTAGCGTGCGGGCCTAAAACCTAGTTTTGGTATGAGTTCATATCGGTGGTGGAGACCTCAAACACTTTTAGTCCAAGCTCTTAAAATTTTTTCAATGATCAATTATTAGTGTTCATGTTGAATATGATCACAAATGTTGCAAGTTCTTTATAATTTAAAAAATAATTAGTTAAATTATTTATGAGGTTTTATGCATTAAATTACATAATGAGTGACTCTCAGTCTGGTTGACCTTTTTTTAACTATTTGATTGTTTTTTTTTTTTTTTTTTTTTTTTTTTTTTTTTTTTTTTTTTTGTAGACACATTAGATTTATAATATAACCTTTTGTTAATTGCAAAAATTGATGAGTCCAAAATTAATAATCGGGCCAACATCATTGTTCATATTTTCAGGGTGTCCGGAATGATGATAAGGGCATGTGTAGTGGTCACGTTATCCGGCGTTTTGCAGCCTATAGCGCCCGGGCACACCGCCCCCCGGGGCGCTATAGGGCGTTTTCGATGCTTGACGTTTTATACATAACGAGCATTGTGGGTGTTGGTGAATGTGCATACCGTTGAACGGTCAAGTTGGAATATTTTAAAAAAAAAAATCAATCTCTATATAATGCACACTCTATCCCATATAATTTTTGTTGTTATCTGTTAATTTGGCTGAAAGATGCAAGTTTTTGTATGAAAATTTTGTTGTAGGTTTTTGTAAAGATAAATGAAGATGGAGATAGAAATAGTGATTTGTATGTATAGGTGATAGTGTGTGTGAATATAAAATAAAAATAATAGGTGGGTCCATGTATTGTGTGGATGGAGAACCAATGGGTGAATGTTTTTTTATTAAATTCTAGTGAAATATTTAGGTTTTTTTTATCAAGTATTTTCAAGTGTTGTTTTTGTTTTTATTTTTATTATTATTTTTACTATTATTAATATTATTATTTAAACTATTTAATATTATTATTTAAAAAAGAAAAGAATAATTAACCAATGATTACTTAATCATTTATAAAGCCTCATAACCCCCTTCCCACTACACCCTCTTTTTCCATAACCCCCCCTTCTATTACTTTTTAATATTTTAATACCCATAACCCCTCATAACCCCCCACCACTACACATACACTAACAAATTCTTGTTCTTTCAGCTACAAACACTCCATATTCATTAGCTCATGTAACATTTTTGGACATCAATTCTTTAAAAAAATTTACAACCAACACAAAATTCAAACATAACTCAAATCAACCCATTTGTAGGTAAACGCGGTTTTGTTTGAACCGGTACGGAAAACACACAAGATGCAAAGTTCTTCATATGAAAGTCCGATGACACTTGGATGCCATGTGTACCTCACCAGCCCGGCGCCATTGAGATCACTATGCATGATCTAGCTTCCCAAGGGGAAGCATCAAAGGTATGGAGAAGGATAGGTGAGAAGTTGATAATATGTAAAGATAAAATTAGAGTTAATTAAGAAACCATAAATTTACATTAACTAAACCATTCAAAACAACATTAGTATCTTATTATATATCTCTTACATGGTTAAGATACTAGCGGCGCTTCCAAATTATCTCCATCCTCTGGCGGCGATTCCAGTTTCAACGAGCATGCAAAGCACAACGAAATCACCTGAAAAGTTGAATACATCCCATCAGACAAAAGTGTTTGTAGAGGTGGTTGGTGATGGTTGAGTAGGATTACCATGCATAAAGAGGCACAAATGATACTAAATCCTTTGCAGTCAAAAGGCGCATCAGCGGACAAGAACCATGCTGTAACATAGGAAGTTGAAATTCAAGTTATTAGTAAACGGTTTGGTAACGTGTCAAAACAAGTAATTCTAGCTTAGCGTGGGTTGGCTCGCTCCACCTTTTTGCCCAAAAAATTTTAAAACATCATTTATAATTTAGCTTTTGTGCGTTAAATATGATTATTAAAAATCACTATAACAATAATAATAATAATAATAATAATAATAATAATAATAATAATAATAATAATAATAATAATAATAATCTTACTTTCTGAATATAGAAAATTTACTAAGGTTTAAGTATCTGCAAATCTAACAATACACCTTAAGCGACATTCGACTCATTTAACCCATCTTGTTTTCCTCTGCTAATAGTTTTTGTGTGTATATACGCCTACGAAAATCATTATTAAAATAAATCTAATTTTCTAAATATATAACGTCTAGTATGTTGTATATACTATCAATACATCCAGGCAAATTTCGACCTGTAGAAGTCTTTTGTGTGCTAATATGATTACTAAAACAAAGTATTGCAGTAATAGTCTCATTATCTTAATATAAAAATAAATTTGTATGTTGTGCATGTAGTTGGGCGATTTCGACCCGTTTGACCCCTTGGAGATGATGCAAATAAACCAATTTATATGTATATGGTTTGAAATTACCAAATGAATACGGAATCAAGATAGAGATAAAAACTCACTAGTCAAAGGAGTCATTGCTAATGGTGATAACAAGCTTGCAATTGATTGCACACCGGCAATAAAAGTCTGTGCTTTTCCCTGAGATTTATATGTTTTCACCATTTTATGAGTCCCATTATATAAGAAAATATGGATACAAAAACAGAGGCTTGAAATTGTGAAAAATGTACAAGATTAGTAGTACACTAGTACATGATAAAACTTTCACAAACCTGATCGGTTGATCTTGATCCTTTTGATATAACCGCATAGGTCTGTTTAAAAGATTAAATTTCAATTATATATACAATAATGTATAGCACTAAAAAAGCTAACATTGATTAAGAAACCTTACAGATGGTTTAACTAGGATATATATCACCCCAAATGATGCACTAAGATAAGGTACCTGTAGATTCAAAAATAATAATAATAATAATAATAATAATAATAATAATAATAATAATAATAATAATAATAATAAAAAAAAAAAATCATTGTACAGAATCTTTGAATAAAAATGATTTAGGAGTTTGTAACATGCATGCATGAGTTTGTCTACTTTCAGCCCATTCAATATATTTGACCCGTTCCCCTTTTAGAAAAGGGGTCGAAGATGCAACCTTCGGTTTGAAAAAACCAGGCCTTAAAATTATTTAGGTTGCATATAGACAAGATGAAATGAAGGATGAAGATAATTACCCAGGGAGCCCATGCAAAGCCATAAAGTAATGCCTGCAAATAACAACAAATTTATGAGAATATACAGTCAAATTTGTGTTTTAATTAAAGTGGAGTGAACTTACATAAGCAATTGATGCTAATAAGCCTGCACACAGTATTATTTTCTCCCCAACTATTGGATTAGCAAGAGGAAGCACCACCAACTAGAAACAAATGAAGAATTTAGAGAAAAATATTACTTAATACAAAATTTTGGTTGCACAAAGGAACACAAATTTAATGATTAGAAATCCAAAAAAAAAAAAATTAAAAAACAAAATTGTATAAAAACAGAAGAACAGACCTGAGAAACAATTGAACCTACACCAACCATGCTTAGGATTTCTGAAAGTTGATTTTTGTCAAAACCGAATGCTGCTTTCAGATAATACTGTCAGGATAAAAGAAGGTTAAAAAAACCAAAAAAAAAAAAAAAAAAAGTGGAATGAGTTGATTAATTAAAATCCTCATGTTGCAAGTTAAATTCTAGAAAAAAAACAAGCCTTTATATAAGTTTTTTTTATGAATGACTGAGTTATGCACTTCCTATTAAACTCATGGCCACTTATTTTAATACAAGAGGCAGTATAATTATAAAAAAATATATTTATATATTTATTTCAACGAAGTATCTCTGGAAGCAGCCTCTCTATCCGCAAGGATAGGGGTAAGGTCTACCTACATCCCACCCTCCCCAGACCCTACTCTTAGCTTTGCTAATTGTGGGATTTACTGGGTAAGGTTATTGCTGTTGTTGTTGTTGTTGTATCTATTTCAACAAAATTTTGGTTTTTGTTTATTCACAATAAAAACCTTTGGGCGATTTTTTACCATTTGGTCTATTTATCTTTTACCTCTTTTATTAATTTTACTTGTTAGGGATCAAACATATCCTAAATTGATCCATTTATGTAAACATGTCGAAATTCACTTATTCATTCATTCTAAAATTAAAAGTAGCTTAACACGATGAAAATAAAAAATACGTATATATAAAAATAAAAACATACCAGTAAGACAGTGCTGATGCCAGACATTCCCAGCTCATAGAAGAAAGAAACGACAGAAATACTCCTTAGAGTTGGACTAAAAAAACACGCATGTTAGAATTAACTTGACGGAGAGCAAAAGAGTAATTAGCACAATGGTGAATCTTTAAATTCACATACGTGTTTAACATGATAGTTACAGCATATTTCATTGTTTTATATCGTTCTTGAACAACTGCGAGTGCTTTATTCAAATAGGATGAATGCCGATCCACCTTTGGCGTTGGTTTAACCGTTTCAACCAGAAAGAATGCCATATAAACTGGACAGAAGATCAAGAGAGCTATTGAAACCTGAATCAGAAGTAATATCTATCAGAAAAATTACAAGGATACAAAAAATGGTGCATTATGCTATAGAACGTAAACAGTTGTACTTCAAAAATGTACTCTTCAGGAAGAAAACGTGCTAGGAGATTTCCCACGACATGTGATGCAGAAAATAGGCCTGTTATCCAACTAAAAACAGCTGCCCGCTTTCTATTATCAACAATATCTGCCTGCAAAAATAACAATAATAATAAGCCTTCCAGTGATGTAAATCAAGCATACAAACTATTAGAGGTGGCAATATAGTCAGTCAGGTGGTGTATGGTTGAAACATGCCATTTTCAAGTAGGAATTGAAACGGGCCAGAGTTCCAATTTTATAAATAACTTATGCTGTATAATCTTTTGCTGCATTAATTATGATTACAAAAGAACATTGATATAAATATATAATAATGATCTAGATTTTTGAAGAAAATGATATAGCATGTAGGAGGTTGTATGCACTAAAAGAGGCTATAAGGGGACTTTCAACACATTCGATCATTCGACCTGTTACCCTTTTGCTATCCAAAAGGGGGGTGGCGGCGCAGCTTGTTGCCCGCTTAGCAGCCGTCCACTTGTAATGTGTTGATTTTAATTTAATGAAAACTCATTTATTAAAAAAAAAAAATCAAACCATTTATAATGGGTCAAAATTGCTCTGCAAACAATGTTATGTACCGAAAAATCAAAGAGATGCAGTTTGACTATTGGGGTAAACTGGACTTCCTCTCAGCATCAAAAACCGATACGGGGGGCTTCTTTTGAATTTTATTGAATATTACATGCATTTATATTTAGTGCGTTAACAGGGAGTAGAATTAAATGAGATGTCTTACCACATAAGCAACAGCAATGCAGAAAATACTTCCTTGACTAATAATATATGAAATTGTGCGAAGAACATAATAAGCATACACAAATGCTCTTGACTCGCTGATGGCCAGCAGGGCTGAAAGATAACAAAAAAAAAAAAACAAAACAGTGTGAGTATGGTTTTACAGTAAAGAAAACTGATCATGGAAAAAAAAAATACTTACTAAAGGGAAGTATAGTTGTAGAAAGCGTTACAAGAAGAAGTGGTTTACGTCCGTACTCGTCTGAAAGCTGGCCTAGAATCGGAAGCATGATCATCTTGAATATTCCTACAATCTAATAATACACAAATACAGAAAGATGGGAGTAAAAATGATATAAACATTTAACCATTACAATACAGAAAACTACTAGAAAAGAACAAAATTAAAATGAACAAAAGGATCAGATAATGCATTCAATAATGGCAGAATCCATTATCCATCTGACAGTCAATCCTTTGTGGCCCTGATTCATAAATTCCAATATATAAATTATTTTCTTCGAAAAGAAGACAGGGGATGACTTTTAAGATCAAAGGTCACTCATTTTCAGCTGCAAAACATATACAAATTCTTAGCTTTTGGAGGTCAAGATTATCTTTACCTGAAAAAAAAATCAGTATTCAACTCCTAAAAGATATGAAATAACATAAGCTTGATTTTAAAAATCAAAGTATTGTTTTAAAATTTTAAAAATTTAAAATATTATCTTATAGGGCTATAGGACACTGATAACTTCAAACATTCATAAATTAACCCAAGTACCAGGGTCTCTCAAACTCATGCTCATGGTGTATCATAATAAACAAGAACAAGATCCAAATATGATCAACAACTATAAGATTCATATATTTTCTTTAATTAAATTAAACAAATCAGCATAATCACCATAAGAAACTGATCCCATGAAACATCACTTAAACTATCTAATCAAATAACAGCTATCTGCAATCATAGGAAAGAAAATTTTTTTTTTTCTTAATTCTTTTTTTTGTCCGTAATTTTCATTAAACCAAAGACAAACCAATTACAAGTGATACGTAGGTAAACGGGCCACAAGTTGCGCCGCTACCCCTTTTTGTATTGCAAAACCTACTCTATTGAAAATAAAACATTGGCCCTTAGCAGCTGGGGAATTACTTTGCATAACTTTCTTCACGCGATCGAGGAGCTTGATTGCTTACGGGGCCAGCGCTCCAAAAGTATCAAAAGCGAAGGGCACAAACACATGCTGGTTCTCTAGACAAGCCGCTTCATGTTTATCCACTTTTTTGCCCTCGGCTTTCAAAACTGCCTGCCCAGCCACAAAGCCGATGTGGCGTGCAAGGCAAAGGAGGCAATTAAGGACCTAAACGTTTCCTAATTAATTAGTTATCTAGCATCCTAAACGTGTTAGATTAATCAAACAATTCTAGTTATAGTCCAATAGGTGTGACTAGCTATACAAATACCATGATGTGAGTATTAAGAATTGTACGTTCAAGTTTTGAGATAGTTTCTTGAATAATAAAATCGTTTTGGATGCTTAGCCAAATACGCGTGTTTAACGATTTACTGTCTAATATTGATTCACAACTTGACATGGAATTTCAAGTCCAGCAGGTCGTGCATAGTAATTTTTCGACCTTAAGACTCAAAGCTTTGTTTTTAGTAAGGATCAGGCTTGCTATCCAAAAGTGTTGCAGCACAGCTTGTTATCCGTTTACCTGTCACTTTATTGTCACCGTCTTTCAAAATTTTAGATATCAGATCATATCTCTTTTTAATAATAATAATAATAATAATAATAATAATAATAATAATAATAATAATAATAATAATAATAATATCACATATGTATATGATGATGATGATGATAAATTAATAATAATGATTAGAATGAGAGAGTGATTATAAATTACAGTCTGTTGAAGGCCATTGAGATAAATGGCTTCAGAGCAGGTGTTTTCTCCAGGACAGAGAGCTTCAGTGGTGACGTCAACAAGGACAGAAACAGTCATCTCTTCAGCAATCCAATGAAAACAGAGTGGAAACAAGAGGTGCACTAATGGCTTGAGCTCAAGAGCACCATCCCACCACCTTGACATTGTTGCAGGTAAGGTGTTCGATGAAATGATTGAGTGACTGAGGTTTTGGTATTATTATTATTATTATTATTATGTTTGTGTGTTTATATGAAAAGGATGAATGCAAATGGTGGGAGTTGGTTAGGTATGGGAGTGTTATTTTATTGGTTTGAATGATGGTTGGATAGTTTGGCATGACCCAACCCTCTACTTTTATTATTTTATTTTATTTTTATTTTATAAGATATTTTTTTTTAATAATAAACAAAAAAGTCAGCATATTTGTTATGTTTTTATATTTGAATACCAATTTTATTAATTATTTACAGTTATTTTACGTTACTTAATACAGAATTCACAGGTTTATAAGAAGCGGGGTTTTAGACTAGGTTCGGGTTGAAGCTTGAACATGGCCTAGTGGGTTGATTGGAGTCACGTGCTAAACTGTCTAACCTTTTAAGTTCTCTGATGTAAAATCCTACATTGTTATAAAAGTTAACTGGTTTATGATCTGTATTTTATATGCATGTCTTTGGATTTAAATTTATGTATAGAGTAGTAATATATGTAAAAAGTATTTTAAAAAATATAGGTTAAATGGGTTGTGTATGTGTTGACTTACAAACATGCGATTCGTGTTTGGAGTTGTGTACTTGACAAGAACTTTTTGCATGTATAGTGGTTGTTTGACTTGTCAACATGTAAACATATTCTATTTAAAAAATATATTTATTTTTATGGGTTGATTTTAATAAAGCTTATCTAAAGTTTCAAAGATAGCTATAAACTTCTTTATGTTTTAAGTTTGTTAAATTCAACATTTGTTACAAATCGGTTATTGGAGCCCTTTAATCGATGAAATAAACAAAGTAGATAATGAAGGATTAATTGAAAAGATCAAATTCAACCTTCTTACAAAAGCAATAATAAGTTAAAAACCTTGAAATGCGTATACTAACAATATAAACAACTAATGGTACTTACCCGTGCGTTGCCGCGGAGCGCGGTTTACACAAACATGTTGCTGTGAGACGCGATATCACTATATTGGCATCAAACCGGTACCATTACCGAAAGCATCGATCAAGAAAAATAACAAGAATTGGTACATGTAAGAATACCTAAAATGATCGGTACAACGTTTCACTGCCGGGGAGCCTGTTTCGTTGAGAGTTTAGTGGGCATTAGAGATAAAATTATGTAATTGTTGCCGCGGGATGCGGTTTACACCCATTTGTTGCCTCGGGATGTTGTTTGAACGTCATACGTATCGAAACAGAAATGCTAATAATACCAAATAAATGTTTTATTGGTAATAATACTCCATTTTCAATTAATTTTATATTTTCACGTTGAGAATTTTATAAAGCCATGTTGAGAAAACTACAAAAAAGAATACGGCATCGGTACCGGTATTAAGACAATACCTGGCCGGTCCTCCACAATAAAGAAAAATATCACTATACCGATACTGAAAAAAATCATTAATATTTTAGAGTATAATCCTTTTTTTAGATATTATATAATAACTTAAAAAGCATGGTCGGTGGAGGACCATGCTTTTTAAGGTTTAACCCTTCATCTTTCACAACATGACAAATTCACCCCTTAAGCTTTCAACTTTACAATAACTAACTTTTTATTTTGACAGAAATGATCCCCTACCTTTTAACTTGACAAAGATGTCCTTTTTTACTTTCCAACTTCTTTTTTACACTGAAACTTTTGACATGTAACCCATTATATCGGTTGGTCTACGATCCTGACATAAATTTTGTTCGAAAACGAGTCGGATCAAATATAAAACGTTGTAATTCAACAGTAAAAATTCGGGTTACCTATGTGTTGTTATAAATTCATCTTTCTATGTAAACGATATAAATTCATGTTTCGAGCTAAGGTTTTTTCAGAAACGAGTCTGGTCAAATATAATACATTTTCATGCTTATTTTTACGTGCGATTTCGGTTGGTCTACGTCTCTGACATAAATTGTGTTCTGAAATGAGTTAGCTCAAATATAAAACGTTTTCATATGACGGTGTAACTTCGTTTTACCTACGTTTCTGACACTAACTGTGTTTGGAAACGAGTCGGCTAAAATATAAAACGGTTTTTTTTTGACGGTATAATTCGAGTTACATACGTCTTTGACTTAAAATGTGTTCCAAAACGAGACGGCTAACGTGTTTTCGTATGGTTAACGTATCACATAACGTGAAATTGTTTAAAGCGCCGCCGCCGCAACGCGCGGCCTACGGTCATAATCTAGTTCTTAATGAAAATCTAAGGTACCGTTATACTTATATGTTGGCAGGGGAGGGTTATCTTGAGAACGCTAAATATCGCGAGAACCGTGAGAACAAATGAGAAAACCAATCAAAATCATTTTTTTTCAATACAAACCTAATTATAATCAAAATACAACATTAAAAAACGAATTTTCTTTCCAAATAATTCATCTTTTCTTGCAAAAACAGTTTCAAATTAACTTTTTACACATGTGTAAATGAAACAGTTTACACATGTACAAACAGTAAATTTACACATGTGTAAAAACAATTTATTTCCGTATACGTTAAAATTTTTACGCGTAAATTGTGTTTTTGGAATTGTATTTTAGTAATAAAGATAAGTGTAAAAAGAAAATTTTGATTTGAATGGTTTTAGATGGCGTTCTTACGGTTCGCACGAAATATAGGTGTTCTCAAATTAACTTTTCCCTATGTTGGCAAGTGATTTACTTAATAAATATAACAATTAAGGCTGGCAATTTAGACACGAACACGATAACCTGATACGAACCTACACGATTTTAACAGGTTTCGTGTTTGGCCTTAACAGGTTTCGTGTCTATAACAGGTCGACACGTTAAGACCTGTTTATTTTCGTGTCGTGTTCGTGTTTACCTATTTCGTGTTCGTGTCTTATCGTGTACGTGTCTTAACAGGTCTTGTCGTGCCTTATCGTGTTTCTTATCATGTCTTGTCGTGTCTTATCGTGTGTTATCGTGTCTTGCCGTGTCTTATCGTGTCTTGTCGTGTTAACTTATTTTAGTAGGTGTTCTTTATCGTGTCTTGTCGTGTCTTATCGTGTTAACCTGTTATACACAGGTTCGTGTTCGTGTTTGAAAAAAATGACACGATTGGATTTCGTGTCGTGTTCGTGTTTACAAGTTTCGTGTTCGTGTCTTAACAGATTCATGTCTTAACAGGTTCGTGTAACCTGTTATGCCAGCCCTAATAACAATTTGTATTAGCAAAACATTGGGGTGGCCAAAAAACAATCAATTACCTGGACAGGGCAAGAAAATAATGTGGCTTTGACCAATCACAATGATTCACTCTTTATGTGTAATTTCTTTAATATTGAGATAATAATATATAGAAAATGGAAATAAGAATAAACAAGGTTTGAAGTCTAAACAATATATTGATTCAGAATTTTAGTTTTTTTAAGGCGTAGTTCAATGGTGAAATTCTAGTCCTAACAACCTTCGGGTCACAAGTTCGAGTCCTCCCACATGTCAAGCCCTTTTAACCTTAATGGGTATGATTTTTCGATGGACGAGAATCGAACCTGTGACCAACCCCTGACAAAACCCTCTGAAGAGGTAAACCATTCCATCTCAAACCAGCTGGGGGCTGGAGATCATTGACAATTCATAATTTTAGTTAGCTAAAGTTAAAACAATAACATTTGAAGTGTGTAAAAAATTAACTGATATGATTTAAAATTAGATTGAATTAAAGTTGGAAAAGGATGTAATTTATTTAATTTGATTAAAATAAAAATGATTATTATTATTCAATTTATATTAAATGATTTAGTACATACAAAAAAAATTAGAGAGGGATAGAATTTAAAATAATCATAAGAAACCATTTAATTAGACTTAAAAATAGAAATTGAATGGTGAAGGGGACAGGGCGGATAACAATCATAATCTTAACACAAGTTGTTTTCATTTTGGTGTCTTGTATATATCCAATTTGTACGGTGTATGGCTACTGTTCCGCTAGCATTGGTGAAATAATATTTTGTTGATCGTTCGAAAAAAAAAAAAAAAAAAAAGTTGTTTTCATTTTCATGCACCACGCAACCACCATTTTCCTTCTCTCTCGTGGACCCTTTGCTCCATCATCACTCTTGATATTTCTTGACATGTGTTAGTTTCCTATTATTTTCATTTATCCACTCACTATTGAATAATTGATTATTTAGTGCATTGAAATTTCACCCTTTATATACTTTTTTTTATGAGCAATTGAAATCTGGAAAAATAGTTATCTTTGATACTGATAATATGTGTTTTTTTTTTACATCAGTAAGAAAAAAGACCTTTTTAAATAGAGGCATACAAAACTTTGAAAAGGAAACACAATATTTTAAGGAGAATATTGGGTCTAACGGCTTTTTTCCTTCTTGTGTCTAAGAGCTCTTTTCCTTTTTGATATACTAGTAGGGAACTCGCGCGTTGCTGCGGAGGTGACATTTGTTACATAACTTTTGGCTATCTAGAGTAGTTGCACTTTTTTGTACCATCATGTAGATATTTGTTCCGGCGTACTCCCTGCAAAATACACAACAAATTACCCGATGACTTTAATCAAATCAAAGAATATTCACGTTCCTCAAGCCCATTCTTGTGAAAACTTTAGTACTATTACAAATAGCAGAAAGTGTACTCACATTAGCAAAAAGTTATTGAAATTAAAAAAAGTAACACCTAATAAAAAAACTGAGATTCGAGAAGCCAGTGGCAAAGCTTGGTTCTCGAATCGGTGGGGGCCGGACTCAGTATTTTTTTCGATCGGTAGTGACTGGAAGATCAAATCGCTGGTGTCCAAACTCAACCCGGACTCAATTTACCTATGAAAATCACGAAATTCCACCACTGCGCCAAAAAAAACACGGTGGGGCCGGGGGGCCCTTGGGCCCTCAAGAAGCTTCGTCCCTGCGAGAAGCATTGGCTAAGTTTTAGCAGAAGCGAGTATTAAGAAACTAAGGACTTCGTGATAGACGTAGAATAATGTTAGATCCATATGCAAGTTTGTCATCGTTCATGCAACTTTACTTTCTTCTGTTATCGATCCAAAAATACCGATCCCGAAAACTCCTAAAACCCAATACTGATACCGATAGCGAAAGTATGCGGTACCATACCGATACCATACCGATCCCGTACCGATACCGATAATACCGAAACCGAAAACCTCTAAATGTGGGTACGAGATCGGGATCGGGACGGGATCGGTATTCGGGCTATGTGTTCATCCCTAGTTAATAGTAAAAATAGCTAAACAGGTGAGTTTAGGGCCAACCCACATCCTATTCATCTTTCTTTTGTTAAATTTCATAGATAAATGATGGTATATATAATTTCAAAAACTATATTATTAAGCTAGTATATTTTAAATGAGTTCTTAGATATTGAGCAGGGGTGAAGCTTGGTTCGCCAATCGGGGGAAGTCAATGTTTTCAATCGGTAGTGGAAATCGGCGGGGGCCGGACTCAACCCGGACTCGCCTCGCCTCTGACATTGAGAGTATAGTTATGGGCGATTTTGAGCCCACAACCTGTTTCCACTTTAGCAAAGTTTTTTATGCTTACTCATTTGAACACTTAAGAGATAACATTTGATCCATTATCTACCCATTTACCTATAAGCAGGTCCGAATTATCACCTTATTATTTATGAAGACAGTAGACTAATTACCCTGTATGTTAACTCTTCATCTTGTTCGAACCTAATAAGTGCCATTAGTACCTGCAAAGGACCACGTTACAAAACACAACATTACTACAACATATAACATCAAAATAAAAAAATCATATCCTTTACAGCTCTTGTGAATTTAAAACAACTCATAGAGGTTACATATGTAAGTCCAAAAGCCGACAATTAAACAATATGTAGAAGTATCAGTGGTACTTAGATCACCATTAAGACATAATTGTTGAGTTGGCAGAAAAATTAGCAAATTAGATGCAATGGCACTACTAAATCTAAAGAAAAATGATTCATTTGCCTAAAACATCAATCTAAAATATGCCTTGCAAGATAAGTAATACTCCACCATGATTTTCAGGGATTATAAAGCACTGTGGCCCATCATAATGTTTTAATTCAGAAAGGGTACTCAATAGGACAAAAGAAACATATTTCATGATTAATGTGAGGGTTACCCTTAATGACAGCTGCATCAACTTGTTTTTACGGACAAGTACACCAACTAATCAAGTCAAATACAAGGGAATGATATACCATCTGTGAAACAACTCTGTGTTTGAAAGTCACACAACTCGAATCATGTTGTTTACACAAAAATAATCAATTCATCATCAAATTCAAGTATTCATGGTTAATAAGTCGCTTGCAACGCAAAAATCAAAAATAAATTACCTGGAATCATAGGTGAGCATTCGCCATTCAGCCATCAAAGCACTCATTCATCGTTCGGGTTAGGATTGTAGCAACCAACATGTTATACCCAAATGGTCACCCCTAAAAAGCATGAGTTACAACCAAACATGCAACATAATACAACAATTAATTGGATCAAAAATCAACTTAACAATAAACCCAAATTTTATATATTTGATTCAATGCTATTAATCACATCAGAGGCTTGCATAATGTAAACATGTGAAAACAATAGAACTTTAAAGATGTACCAAATAAATAAGTTGTCACACATCAAGCCTAAAAAAACATGTTACAAGTTGGCATTACACGTTGAAAAACCTTTAAATCCTCACATAACTGGATCATCCAACCTATAATAGTTAACATTAGTCAAAGTAGCAACTTAATTACCATGGTAAACGCTCTTCACTAATAGTTGTTATAATGGAAGCTGCAAGATCCGAACTGGAGATTATATTTGTTGCATCACGGGCACCACCTAATCCAGCCTTTAAAAGGGAAGATAAATCATTTATTGACACTTAAGTATACAGTTATAATGAGAATTTTAAGGAACTTTGGTTTGAGATAAAGATAAGAAGTGGACCTGAACAACTGCAATGTTAACATTCGCTTCAGCAAATAGATTACATGCCACAGCAGTGAGTACCTATATTATGAGATAAACAATGTATTGGTGAGTACCCACTTCAGCACATAATTGCTATCCTTTTGACCTGCAGAAACCAAGATTTTTCTGACCGAATGAACCAAGAACTGTTTAGATGAATCCCCGACCCATAACCAATCATTTCTAGCTTCCTTCAACTGCACATTAGCCCGTACCAACAGCCACTGCTGCCAATCTGCCCATTCGATATCTGACTGCACTTTATTAATCCAATCCGCCTACAAACAGTAACCATAACCCACTGCATAAATCCTGTCCGCAACCCAACATGTTTTATTCGACTCCAACCGGTATAACTTAGGCCATCTATGCTTTAACGGGACCTCGCCTAACCGGAGATCTACCCAAAACCTAGTCTTTTGGCCGTCTCCAGCCTTGGCTTTAATAAAATTGTGCAGCAACATATCTTTAGACTTCAGCGATTTACCAACCTTCACAATCGTTTTCCAGCAGGCCGTACTATTAGCATTTAGAGGCAATATCTCCCGGTTTTTATGACTTTTCACGCCTCCACAACCCGTCGCCATAAACTCCCTTCCTCCTTTTTATATCGCCAAACCCATTTAAACAACAACGCAATAACGCAGTTTTGTAATTATATTTAACACGTTGAATCATTAATTATCCATAAAATTTATACAAAAAAGGTAATAGACATGTTTATAAACCGACCGTCTTGACCCGTGCTGAATATTACCTACTTCGACATGTTACCCAACCGCCCATTTTTTTCCACATATAGCTATGTTAGGCTGTCAGCTGAAGATGACAGTCAACCAACAACCATCACTGCCCTTAGGCAAGAAAAAAAAGAAAGAAAGAAAGCAAATTGCCAGCAAACGCTCACAACGAGGCGAACTTATAGTTATTAACAAGCTATTTAGAAAATAAAGATCCAGATATGAGTGATAGATAAGTAACCTGAAAAACAAGTCTTTTTTGTCGCCTATCAGGCAAAGGAAACTCAATCTCGCAATCAAGCCTACGAGGGCGAAGAAGTGCATGCAAAGTATCAGCTCGGTTAGTTGCCATTATAACCTTAACATTAACTGTCTGGTAAACCCATCCATCTGCAGATAACCCAAATCAATGGTTTTGTAAATCCAACAGTAACAGGACATCATATAAAAAGAACCGAAATATACATAAATTAGTTCTTTCAAAATATAAATTAACTGAACGTTTAGTGAACTATATTTAGTTCACCTGATTTAACAGTTCCATCATAATACGCTGCACCTCTCTATCAGCTCCAGTCTGAGCATCAAACCTGGCAGTTACAATTGCATATACCTTGTGGGTTATATCTCTGTTTGATTTTCTAATGTGTAGAAGACAAACGACTCAGTCAATTTATTGGGGTTTATTGAAATTGAATGGGTTTAATTTGGTGCTAATGAATGGATGGTTACAAGTTGAGAGGGATATAAAGAGTTCTTGAATGATGAAGAAGGAAAACGCAAATGATGTTTGTGAGGGCATGGATGGAAGAAGGAGGGTAGTATGGTAAAAGTGTATTGATATTGTAATGGATGGGGGTGGGTGAAATGTCTAAAATACCCTCCTAAGTGTCTTAATTGTCACATTTATACCTATTATACCCTTATAAATTAAGCTTAAATATCTTGTACATGTTGCTTGTTAAGTTGGACGGCTATGAAAATTACTAAAGGGTACATCACTCTTCCTTTATAATGTATTATAGATTGAGAATAATGAGGAGATGATGATGTATTTCTGATTCTTTAAAATAATTTCTAACACTCCCTCAAGCTGAGTAGTGGGGTTTCTAATATTCAGCTTGCTTAGACAATGGTTGAAGATTCAATATATCTGTTGACGGCCTTTGTCAATATATTTGCTAATTGGTCCTTGGAATTGACGAAAGGTAACTTTATAATCCCTGCTTCGAGTTTCTCTTTAATGAAGTGTCTGTCAACTTCTACATGTTTTGTACGATCATTTTGGACAGGATTTTATGAGATCTGTATTGCACCTTTGTTATCACACATGATCATAGTGGCCTCGGTTTGAGGGAATCCGATTTCATTCAGGAGTTTGCGTATCCATAGAACTTCTGCTCTCGCACGATCCCTTGGAATTCTGCTTCTGCGCTAGATAGGGCAACAACCCTTTGTTTCCTGCTCTTCCAGGTAACTAGATTTCCTCCTACCAAGGTAAAGTACCCTGAGGTGGACTTTCGATCCCCTTTATCTCCAGCCCGGACTGCATTAGTGTATGCTTGGATCTTTAGGTGTTTGTTGGATTGGTAGAGAACCCCATGTCCCGCAGTACCTTTGAAATACCTCATAATCCTCCATACTGCGTCCATATGAGCAACTTGAGGTAGGTGCATAAATTGACCGACTACCCCAACTGCATAAGCAATATATGGGCAGGTATGTGAGAGGTATATCAATTTACCCACCAACATTGATATCTTTCTTTATCTGTTGACTCTACTTCTTCTTTTATGCAAAGTTTTTGGTTAGGAATTATCGGAGTATCAGCGAGCTTGCAATCAACCATTCCTATTTCAGCTAAGAGATCGAGGATATATTTCTTTTGACAAATAAAGATCCATTGTTTGGATCTTAGAACCTCAATTCCGAGGAAGTACTTGAGTCTTCCTAGATCTTTCATTTCGTGTTCTTTGAACAAATTTGTCTTCAACTGTTTTATTTCTTCTTCATCATTTCCTAAAATGATCATGTCATCAACATATATAATTAAACAGGTTATAAGTTTACCTCTTTTTTATGAGAAACAGAGTGTGATCGGAGTTGCTTTGTTGAAAGTCATATCTTTTCATAGCTAATGTAAATCTACCGAACCAAGCACAAAGAGATTGTTTAAGTTGATAGAGAGTTTTCTTCAACTGACAGACTTCCTGGCCTTTGAAGTCTCTTGTAAATTTGGGAGGGACATCCATGTAAACCTGATGTGTCGTAAAACACATATATTTTTCAATGTATTTTGTGTCATGTTTGAGTCTGTTGTATATAGTTTTCATTAGATTTAGGCTTGTATTTTATATCATTTTATTATATTTTTATTAGTTTTGTGTCGTTTTTAGTATTTATTTGCTCGTTTTAATATTTTGTTAGGTGTGCATGGACATTGGAGTGTAAATGAGTAACTTTGGTCCCGAGACGAGTAATAATAATAGATATAATAATAATAATAATACTAATAAATGATAATAATAATAATAATAAAACTAGTAATACTAAAATGGAAAAGACTTTAGGCCAAGTCTACTGTCTACGGCCCAAACCACAAGAAAAAAGAAAGAAAGAAAGAAAGAAAAAAAAAAAAACTTCGCGTGAATGCTTCAATTTGTGGGTTTTGGTGACTTGTGAGTTGTGACCCAAGCTATTTCTATTTAAAACACCTTTTTTTTAACGGTCAACGAAACGTTTCTGTCCGACTACCCATGGGACCCTAAAACTGGCGAACCCAAGAACCCCCAGACTATGTAAGGGGTTGGCCAGGGTAGCCAGGCTTGCCCACGAGGTTTCCAAACCGGGGAAAACCCGATACTCCACCCGTCCGAAGACCCGCTGCGGAGAACCGGTAAAACCCGGGCGAGATCCTGATCATAGGTAAGGAGTCATCCCTCATTTCTCTTAATGTCCTCCAAATGTAGCTAGTGAGAATTGAACCCAAGCCTCCCATAGGAAACTTAGGCCCTCAACCAACTGGGCTACAAGTGTTGGACCTATTCTACAATGTTAAGGGTGAAGGTTTTGACGGCAGAATATTTTTCGAAGGAGACAAAAAACAGCAGCGCCAAAATATTAAGAGCAGGAGAGGTTTTGGAGGTGACTTTGAAGGGGAGAAGGTCTTAGCCCCAGGCACGTTAAAGATTAATATTTAATGAACCTCGGGTTTGGTTTAGTTTTCGATTAGCGTTCATGTTATGAATATTAGTAAACAAGCCCACATATTTTCTAATTTCGGCCCACCAACCGGAAATCATATCGGAGGAATGCATTTCACCCCCCCCCACTTGTGCGTAGACAATTTCCCGGATTCGTCTCCAAACAACCTTCGTCCGTTGATAGTTGGCTACAAAAATAATAACCAAAAGATTAAAAAAAACCATTATAGTAACAACATTATATATTTGCATAAAAAAAAAAGATACCGGCTTTTCGATCTTCCGAAACCTCCACTCACGCATGACAAAGAGCTATTTTTTCATCTTTCGTCCATGGTGTCACTTGCCGTTTTGGACGTGCATATTGTTCGGGCGATTTGCCACCTCTACCACCACGCCTCCCCGCCGTCGTGCCACCTATCCTAAGACCCCTCCTTTGCCCTCGCTTTTTTGGGGCTGCAACTTGCGTATCCGGAATAACAAAATCCAGAGACGGGGTGACATTTGGCTAAGATTTTATTCGATTTCAATATTCAATCCATACCCGTCTTCATCTAGGAACTTCAACGCCGGTGTGTAACATCCTTCCCATTGAGATAGATCCATTTCAATGTGTAGTTTAAACGTTTGAAGATTGTTTGTGAATTGTTGTGATTTTGGCGTAAAAATGAATTAAAAATGATTTTCTTATAAAAGCTTAAAACTAGCTGTTAGCCAACGGCTAGTTGCTGCCAACGGTCATCTTTGCCTCGCCATCCCACGCGAGCAAACTAGCGTGGGCTCACTCGCACCATTGTTCACCCGGCTGTGTTGTGGTTCACGCGATCTACGTGGATTTGTTTGGGGCTCGCGGTTACTTGCTCGCAGGCCATGGGGGTGTATACATAATAAAGTCATAGTACGGGGGCTAGAACCATAACTTTGGTAATTCGTTTTCATCATCATCAGATGCAGATGCAGACGAAACACACAGTAATAATAATAATAATAATAAGTAACCCTCACACGCACCCTTCCCCATCAAACCCTATCTATCGTCTTCCCCAATCAATCCCTAACAATTTAACATAATAATAATAATAATAATAATAATAATAATAATAATAATAATAATAATAATAATAACCGTTCCGTACAGTAACCATGGCTGGCTCAGTAGACGGAGCTCCACCTGATTCATGGGAGGTTGCTGACCTAGACGCTGCCGTAAGCCGTTTAATGCTCTCTTCTAACCGTCAAACCAATAACAACAACTCATCTCCTAATTTGACTGAGTTTAATTCGGATTCGGTTAGGACGTCGTCTGGTGGTTTGGTCGAGGAGATGCTGAATTCTGTTGATCAGTTCCTTCGTGATGCGTTGCAAAACCCTAGGGAGCGCCTTTCAGGTGTGTGTTTTGTGTTTTTATTATTATTATTATTATTATTATTATTATCATTATTAGGACATGACATGATAAGACATGATAGATAGACGGACTTGTTTAGAAACAGGTTAACACGACACGACCTGTTTAGACATGAATTTAAATAGGTTATTAATATGTTGACACGCTTTAGACACGAATTTAAATAGGTCGTTAGTAGGTCGACCTGTTTAAGACATGAAATCTGTTTAGACGCCAATATAAATACAGGTCATTAATAGGTCGACCTATTTAAGACACGAAACCACCTACAGGTCATTAATAGGGCGACTTGTTTAACTCAGTGTCGTTTCATGCTCTGTTAACAGGTTTGTGTCAACTGTCAAATATTACCAGTTCTAATTGTAGATATATTAAGTTGAATTTGCTTCTAAATTATACTTGAAAGTATACATAAAGCGAATGATGGTGTTAGGTTCTTTTAAGAGCAGGTGTTTCTTTAACCTAAAGTGTTATTATATGGAATAGCTTAAAACTGTGACATTGTAGGAGGATAATTAATAAAATATTTGGTATTTGTTTTTAGCAAGAACTAAACTCTAGGCAGAATGAACCAGTTAGTTACGCTCTGATTCTCATTGGTTGTTTTGTTTCTTTTCGAACTACATAAATGAATCCTTACCCAAGGTTTATGAGATCTCATCATTGTTGTGTAACATCACCAATTTCCAATGAAAAATGAATGTAATGGTAACTATCAATATAGATAAGGTTCCTTGGTTTGTGTATGCAAATGGACATTTTTATGGTTTTTATTAACGCCGTATAACATATGCGTAATAATCGTATGCTTTATTCAGTGTTAAGGATAGAGCAGGATGTAGAGAAGTTCATTAGAGATCCTTCACAACAACAAATGGAGTTCTCGCAACTGCCTACTTCTTATCTGCGGTTAGCAGCACATCGTGTAGCTCAACATTATTCTCTTCAGTCCACTGTCTTACTTGACAACAGCATTCCGGAGGGTTCTGGTTCCAGAATTATTATCCATAAGACTTCTGATTCCCGCCTTCCTGTAATACGTTTGGCTGATATCCCTGTAAAATTACCAACCGATGACTCCACCAACAACGTTGTCAAGGTTGCAATCAAACAAAGACCAAACAAAAAATCACAAAATGTTGGAACAAATTCAAATTTACGAAGGAGCGAAAGCTTAAAAAGTGTTGAGGAGAGAAAAGAAGAATACAATCGTGCGCGTGCAAGAATATTCTGTTCTGGTAGTTCTACCTCTGGTGGGAAGCAAGAGAGTGATTCAAGGACTAATGAAGTGTTCAACCATGGGGCATTAAAGGCAGAAGAAGTTTATTCTTCAACAGGAATGGATATGAGTAGTGGCAGGGGTTCAGTTACTGGTACAGATTCCACAAGTAGAATTAGATTAGAGGAGCCAATCGGTAGGCCTAGGAATAACAGTAAAGTGGCAATCTTTCGGGACCGTGAAGTTGAGAAAAAGGATCCTGATTATGATAGGAGCTACGACAGGTATGTTTCTCTCCCCCCACATTACACAACAATGGGCTGGTTAGGTAACGGGTCAAAATGGGGGTTGGGTTAATACGGGTAAATAGGTATGCAAAGTATAAAAAAACATAATTGAGCCTTGAGGCGTTTTCCCTTCACCTCACAAGGCGTAAGCCTCGAGGCAAACCAAAGCGGATTTAAAAAATAAATATAAAAATTATATATCATCTAAAAATAAAATACTAACTAATTTCATTACAAGATTCATCAAAAAGACACGGAATGTTTGAAATTGACACAAAAAGTCTAAAACATAAAAAAACAACACAACAAAACCCCATGAGGTTCACCTTTTCTTACCGCCTCAGCCTTACGCGGCGCACTTGCAATAAAACCCCATGAGGCGCCACCGCAGACTTGTTTTCTGACCCCTCGCCTCAAGGCGCGCGCCTCGGCCGTTTTTTAAAACTAGGTAGGTACATGGGTTTGTGCCTAACCATTTTTTCATCCATTGTTTTCTTATAATAGCAATTTAGGAGGTTTTTATGCATTTAAATACACTCGACATGGCTTTCGATCCATTTGACCATGTGACTTGTTAGTGATGAGTAAACCCTTTTTGTAGGTAATTGGCTTGATACCAATTACTACCCTAGGATTTATGTATCATCTTATATTTGTTTCTAAATCCAATTCAGTGGTCTACCATATCCGTTATAATTCATAATGTGATTATATTTGTTTGGGTCAGCTATTGATTTATGAACCCTGTTTTTTAGTCTATATTTGTTTAGCTTTGTGATTGCTTTGGGATCATCTATCATCATGTAATTATCTGTGATGGTTTTGCACTAAAAAGATATAAGTGAATATAAAAATCATCATTATGTAATCAGTGGTTATCTGTGTATATTTTACCAATATTCAATGGTATATCATATATGAAAAGTTAGAATCAGTCTTATTTAGTTAAATGTTTAGATCTTTTGAACTGATTTATGTGACAAATGCTATATGTGTATCGTAGTAGCTAGTTGATTTCATTCTGTAGCCATGCTTAAGTGTTAGAGATGACAATTTGACCCAATTTGGTTGAAAATTTTGTAAAGTGAATTTTAATTCAATAAATCTTCTTAATCATTGTATCAAAACATTACATTATTATTGAAATAATGTAATGATTTCTTTAATCATTTTCGATACGCTCTGTTTACATAGAAGCTAAAAGTTTCCTACTTAAAGCATTTTGAGTCGACCTAATCTGATTAGAAAAGTAAACCTATTTTGACCTGTTATCCAACATTCCAACCCAACTGTCCCACCCATTTTACCCCTTCTATCAAGTATATAACCAATAACAAATTGTGTTTTCAGATATGCACAAAGATTCGATCCAGGCTTTGGGTTCAACGGTGGCTCATACCCCATACAACCCATGTACACACCTGTCTTGACCTACAACACTGAATTTCCACAACTTGGTTCAGTTCATACTGCGGAACAACACCAACCACACACACTGGCTCAACATTTACCTGGACCATGGGTTGCACCATCCTCACACTCAGGTCTTGGTTACAGACCCCCTGAGTCAATGGTAGCTCCGTTCAATCCCAATCATGGTTCTACAATATACATGCAGTACCCTTCTCACGGTTCTGGAGTGACGTATATTCATCCTCATGAACAAGTTCACCAACAATTGGCGCAGGTAAATATAATTTTGGATTTTTTATTTGTTAATAATTCAGTTTCCTTGATATAAATTAAATCATAAAACATTAAAACTTAGTATCTGGTTACTGCAAGTAGAAGTCTCAATCATAAGTTGTATAAAGTGATATTAAATCACTGATCATTTGATTATTTTGGGGTTAAATGATCGAATCTTGATCATCATTTTATAATTACTATAATTTTTTAACAACTAATCGTTCATAATATTATCAAAACATGGACTCGACTAATACAAATTTGTAATTATTTTTATAATTAGATGCAACTTACAAAATAAACAAATTGTTATATTTTAAATTTTGAAGACTTCAAAAGTATTTGTACACATACATCTCTTTAAATCTAGCATGTTATCATTTTTAACTATATATCTTTAATGACCTGTTTTTTGCAGTCTCAGCAACAATCTGATGCGAGTTTTGGTTTAGCCTCCCGCCCTCGATGAGGGGCAAGGCCGTGCCTGCACCTCGTCAGACTAATGCCCCATTCTTATCTGGCACTGGATCATGCTTATCCGGTAGGGGTGCGGGCCTAACCTTCTGAGTTTGACTGGGATGTACATCTTTACATTCATCAACATGTTTTGGTTCCGTTCAACCTATGTCAGGTTTCTGAACAAACTGATAATCAAAATTGTGAACGTATGCGTCTTATCCTAGTGAAGGTAGTTGTTGACATATGTTTCTCTTTTTTAACTTCTTTTTTCAAATACCGGTCGTTTTGTTATGCGATGCATAGGAAGCTGTATCCGTTAACTATATTTAGTAGTTCAAATTTAAATGATGATTCTGCTGCAGCACAAAGGTCTTGTGAGATGTATAAGGGTCATGTTCCATAGGTGATTTTAGTTTGCATTTCTATAGCATGCATCAAAATTTTACAAACTCATTAGACTCTGTGTTGTGGACTCACGAGCGACCATGCTCGAGCAGCCACAACTGTCCCACACTCACCCTCAGCCCCACGCTAACCTGATGCTAGCGAGTCAACGCGAGCAGGCTCACACAGGCTCATAACGCGAAGAAAGGAATTTGTGTTGGATTTGTAGGTTGTGGTCGTGCCGGTGCTTACCCCTAGCGACAACAGCCTGGCGTGACCGGGTTACTTGAGAGTCACGTTGTTGGCTCAGAGTAGTATTCACCGCGAACCACAACATACAACCTTAGATCACACTCGTGGCTTACAAAGCAGCATGCGAGTGCTTTTTAGCCATCGTGAAAACACATTATACATCTATTAGGCGACAAAATATAAATCGTAAATTCTGTTTTACCACCCAGCTTTTTCGAGAACTATACCACAGCTCTAGGTGGATTACTAATACGTATCGGTATTATTCATACATGTAACTTTATCTTTAAGTGTGTGCTTTATCAACACTATCTTCATGTGTTAACCAAATGTCCATTTTGTGTGTACTACAACAATTAATTTTGACACAGCATTACATAACCTAGATAAGATGACCACAATGCATACCAAATGGTTACTGTTTCAACAAATATGTATTCGATTGACCACACAAGATCCTCTATACCTTCGTTATTGATGTTTTGATTGTATTGGTCGATGCCGACAACCGTCCATATAACGTTTTGAAATTGTTTTCTGGACTTAGATGTCATCTAGGTTGTAGAATGTCAAGAGAATTATATTTCAAGGGTAAATCATTAGAGATGATTATAAATGGTGGTTTATCTTACACAACTACAAAATAATATGATGAACATTATTATCGCCATCTTTCATTCCTAACGGTGTTAACAAACTTAACATTGTTGGAGGTCACGACTTTATATCGCGCCCATGGAAGTAGGTTCTTGTACATTTGTGGTAACCAGCCAGAATAATCAATGGCAAAGCTTGGTTCTTGAATCAGAGAGGGCCGGACTCAATATTTTTTATTGGGTAGTGGCCGGAAGATCAAATGCAGCCAGACTCAACATGGAGTCAATTTACCTACGTAAATCGTAAATTTCTACCATTGCGCCAAAAAACAGGCCCTTTAAATCATGCACCCCTGAGAACAACGGTTTAGGTGGCATCGGGTACCAAAACTAGACTATACCGCTATACGTCCGGAACCTTGTATGGTTTGCATGCCTGCTTGCTTTCCATCATAACCTTACAAAGCCTTTCTGCTTAGCCTTGAAACATAAGTTCATTAGATTTTGACAACAAATCTTTTAATAGGCATTTTGAAATACTACTTTGATGCCTAATCAATGGAGAAAACAAATCAATGCTTTGAGAACAGGACTAGTTGTTCGGATGGGATGGGTTGAGCGGTCCGCTTCATGGTATCATTATATCATAACCGTTTTGAGTGTGACCAACTGGTTAGACCGGAAACCGGGGGTTGAACCGAAAAATGATTAAGTTCTTCGCATTTTACCCTATTTATCTTTTATAATATTTATGATGTCATCCAATTCTTAAATACAATTCAACCAGTTCGACCAGTGAACCGGTAAGGAGACCGTTCAACGTACTCACATACCATGGCACTTGAAGAGCTCCTCCGACCAATTATGAAAATAAAGTAATCACGAAATTTATTTGCCATTTTTTGATCCATATTTTTAAACGCTAGACAATTTTGAAAATATCCTCAAAACTAAAATTGATTCGTTATTTGATAAAAATGACCTCTTCATGATACTCCTCCACATGGTTCTCAAAATCCAGTCAATTCCCTAACCCTAAATTTTCTTCAATCATTTTATAAACTAGTGACATTATACGCCGCGTTGCGGCGGTAATTTGGTCGATGAAGCAGAATTTGTTAAACGGATAGATAACACACCACATA
Organism: Ambrosia trifida; assembly: GCA_028751855.1. Classification (NCBI taxonomy): domain Eukaryota; kingdom Viridiplantae; phylum Streptophyta; class Magnoliopsida; order Asterales; family Asteraceae; genus Ambrosia; species Ambrosia trifida. Next base: position 5,025,120 of record CM054126.1, on the reverse strand, counting down.
AAGACCACATAAGATCTTATATCATCACATAAGTTATTAACGAATTGGCGTTTTATGTGCAGTACATGTTTGATTCCCTGCACTGCTGGTCGCAGCTTGTGCTGCTGCTGGTCGCAGTATGCGCGCTGCTGCTGGTCGCAGCATGCGCGCTGCTGCTGGTCGCAGCCTGCGCTGCTGCTGCTGGTCGCAGCCTGCGTTGCGACTTGCGTATGGGTCAAAACGGGCGAGGGCAGGTCATTTCAGTCTTACGGAGCATTTCTGCACACAAAAAGGGACATAGAAGGTGCAAAGCTTTTTTTTGTATACGGAAAGAAGTACATTGCTGTATATTCATATATAATATAGATAACTAACAATGCAATTATTGATGATTAAGAATGGATTAAACCTGATGGTCAAGACCAAGGTCAACCATCCACCATGAAGAGTTTATCCCATACACGACATCTAGATTCACCACCACCTGTCGAAATCCATCATGTAGATGTTACAAATACTCTTTCAGTACACCTAAAAGCCAACCAATAAATCACAGCAAACCTGTATTAAAAAAAACGAAACTAATTAAACCAATGACGACAACCACAAAAAGAAAAATGCTGAAACAATACATTCTTAGTTTCCTTACCCCCAAATAAAAAAACATCCAAACCACTCACCTAGTTTTACAACTGCTTGCTTTCACCACCCTCTTGTTGTACAACCACCTCTTGATCGCCTACATCACGACAAAATAATATACAACGACGCGCAAAAGCAAACCCGTTGTAAACGTCAAATGGATGGATAAGTTTGCGCAAACCACGTCAAATGGATGGATAAGTCAACGTATCATGTGGCACGGAGCTATGTGATCAAAAGTAACATAAAGATGCCTGGCGGGATCAAATCAACCTAGAACATCCAAATAATTATAAAAACCACAAAGATATAAATGATACTTCAGCGAACAAACACATGAATAATAAGTTGCTTGCTATCAAATAGCGAATCTAAGTGTACCTAATGCATTAGACTTAATTTAGAGTACCTTTTAGGGGACATTGTACTCGATGATGAAGGATCCAGGTTTGTCGCCGCTAGAGGTAAGCCGTCTAAGGTTAGGCTGTTTGCCAAAGTAGCATCGGACATTGTAATCAAAATCTCAACGAAGCCGGTTAAAAATTAGTAAAAAAAAACGAATTTTAGTTTGGTAACCTTATTACATTAAATCATCACTATATAAACTATGTTCAACAAATCAAGGTCGATCAAAGAATATATTTCACATATGTATGTAACTCCAAAGATTTTACTAAAAATCATGATTAAATTTTTTGGTAGCTAAAAATTGATTTGGTATATGTTTTGGGCTTATTGCTGACTAAAATTGGATAAAAAAATATACCGTGAAAATAACAAAAAGATCACGATATATTTAGTTCACTTGAAGCTAAAGCGAATAAAATAAATGATTAATCTTCCATCATCGTCATCGCCGCTAGTTGGAAAACTTACATGCTGGAGGTTGCTGCATCTCAAAATGTGCAGGATGCAATGCATTAGTTGTAGCGCAAGCTTCATGCTCTTCTTTCGCTTCATCTGGTGGTTAATTTAAAGAATTATGAGGTCAATAAAACACACCAACCAAGCATTGTATACAACAACACAAAACACATAAAACTCAATAAGCATTAATTACAAAACCACTATGCAAAAAAAAGCTGCAAATTAATACTATATCAATTGCTCTGCCCAAGACTTTTATTTTGAGCATTTGCTTGTATTAAAGTGTGACTTACCCCTTGCAAACTCTTTAGTTTTGTATGAAATTCATAAATCTGATCAATATCATAACAACAAACCAAACCTAGGGTGTTAGAAATTAGCCTACTAATTTCGAACATTAACACAAATTCAACAAATACACGGGCAACGGGTAAATTGATACCTGGTTTCTTGAGTACCTCTGAATTCGAAAACATTAGCATCACAATCACCTACAACCCAAACAAAATCCTTAAAAAAATACGGCATATTCAAGACAATGCCACTGAAACAGATCAATAACATCAGCAATGAGCTGTTACCTCAAATTCATTTGCAACAATCAAAAATCATCATCCTTGATTCAACTCTGAGAATTGTACCCAAAAAATCAATATACCAACTCAATTTCATCAACAATAGAGTCAACATATAAAAGAGAAGGAAAAAGAAGCAGGTAAACAACTTAACTGATAGTCGTTAAAGAATGTTGATGCCGAGAGTTTGCCAGAAAACTGAACCTTCCAACCGTACACCATAACCCCAGTTTTACATCAGACAACCTAAATCGATGCCTCAGCGGTACGTCTTTAGACAAAGGAAAACGATGAAGAGGATTATTGCGCCGCCGGCAAATTGTTATGCCACCGCCATCGCTACCGGAGTTGGACACCACTAAGAGAAACCCTCAGTCAGTCACCTCTCTCCCCAAGTGTCAGGTGGTATTCCAAAATAAAAAGCAAAATAAGACCCAAACAACACGTGTCGCAACCATCTAACAACGTGGAAGACGGAGAGATATGAAGCAGACAAATGGATAATTGATGATGATGGTGTAACTCCTTACGCATACTTACCTACTCGTGACAACCTTCCGACCGGCCAACGATCTAGGGTTCCGAAGAACGTCGCAGCGCCCCATCTCCTCTTTCTGAAAAAACCCAAAAAACAGAGGTCGTACAACAATCCAAGGTTCCGACGAACGCCGTGCCGCCCTATCTCCGCCTGCCTCTGGGCTCCGTCTTCTCTTTCTCTCTCTTCTGCATGTGTTGTCTGTGTTTTAGAAGAACCCAAGTATGTGGCCATGTGTATTGTTAGGTGTTAAAATCAAAAAAAAAAAAAAAAGGCTACCTAAAAGACTCGAACCCGGCTCACTGCACATACACAACAACAATACAACCATCTGCATCAGCACAAGTTTTGCTATTAAGTTTAAAACCAATAATATTTATATTAACAGTATATAATAAAATAATATTAAATTACTGTTCATTCAGTTTGTACATTTATATTATAGAATTGGATAAAAAAAAAACTAATATTCAAATCATTTTTCATTAAAAACTATCAGCCAATTACAAGTGATACGTAGGTAAACGGGCCACAAGTTGCGTCGCTACCCCTTTTTGTATTGCAAAACCTACTCTATTGAAAATAAAACATTGGCCCTTAGCAGCTGGGGAATTACTTTGCATAACTTTCTTCACGCGATCGAGGAGCTCGATTGCTTGCGGGGCCAGCGCTCCAAAAGTATCAAAAGCGAAGGGCACAAACACATGCTGGTTCTCTAGACAAGCCGCTTCATGTTTATCCACTTTTTTGCCCTCAGCTTTCAAAACTGCCTGCCCAGCCACAAAACCCGAATCCCGAAGTCCCACCAATGGGGATACCCCAGTCAGGTCAACTGTACAGTATCAAAACGTTAAAAGTGACAACTTTGTTGTTAGCCTTGCCCCATTGGAAGGAATTTTCACTATGACCCGAGTCCAGTGTAAGAATAAGTAGCTTTCAGTTAAAAGTGTGCTTTATGAAGATAGTAAATGTGAGTTCTACATGAAATTTTCTATGATTGTTTTTACGCTTGTCCAATTTATAAACACATGAAAAATCGTATGTCCCATCACCTTTTTTCTTCCAAGTCAACAACGCCATTGACTACAAGATCCTTTTCGTCATGTTGTGTATAATGTTTTAATGCATTGCGAGTATGCTCATCAGCTCATGAGTCATGTCATGTTATATTTTTCATACCTTCATTTCGGTAACAACTTTTATTCGGTTATAAGGTTGTCATGGTACGAAATCCATGCAATTGAGTGCTCATGATTCCCTATATGTTACTCTGGAGCTTAGGGCTTAGCCCGCCAATCCAGACATAGTGAAACCAAAGATTTTATGCTCTATATAGACTAATATAGAGGTTTGTTGGCAATATTCGGCCAGGTTCTTGGTTTGGGAGTTCTTTAAGAAGCTTATTAAGTTTAGGGAATATTTTATAGAATAGTAATCAAGTTTTACTGGTGTTCTAATTAGATCACTCATAAAAATATTTGTACTAATTAAGTCATTAAGGTTTATTTTATGTTTTAATCCTATATAGTTTACCTGAATAGCAGGTATAATATCTATAATTGGAACATTAAAGTAAACTTCAGTGACCTGATTAGAACATCAAAGTAAAGTTGACTTATCTAATTGGAAAAAAATGTTTTTGTAAAAATTGTGAATATTTAAAAAAATGCAAAAATTTTAAATGTGTTTATATTTTTAATTTTTTTTTTATTTTTTATATTTTTTTAATTATAGAAATTGTGAAAAAAAAATGTTTAATAAAAATTGATGACCTAAATGGGTAAAATATCTATAACTAGAACATTAAAATAACTTTAGTTACCTAATTGGAACAATTTTTTTTTTATGAATGACTTGATTGGAACACTCCTAAAACTATATTACTATTTAGCAAAGTTACCCCTTAAGTTTATTGCTTATCCTCGGTCTCGGTGGCAAAGCTTGAAAATTCTGACCGGAGGTCGGAAGTCACGGGGGTCGAAACCGTATATACAAAAAAATTCTATACGGATACTATATAATAGGAACTTCTTAGCAAAAATTTCGGGGGTCGGGCGACCCCCCTTGCCCCTTATATGTTGCGCCACTGCTCGGTCTGGCCTAGATCTATTACTGAACTGGATCTTCCCAAAACCCTTTTTATTTTAAATCTTCAATGTGTAAAAAAACACTCAAGTTCGTATTGGGTAAGGGTTTATTGTCTTGGACCGGTGACCCATCATTAAGTTGTTTAGTTCAATATTTAAAACTTGTGAGTATTTAAGACTATAGCTTAAATAAAAGAAATTATTAGTTGGGTTATGGGTTTCATACATCACGTGACATCACATTCTGGAGGTGTGACATCATATTCTGGGGTATGTGGCAGTATTCTATTGGTGTGTGATGTGAGCCAAAGTGTATAAATCCTAATTAAGGGGTGTATGATTCCTAAATACCTTATTAGTTATCATGTCTTGGTTACATAATGTCACCGAGTCTGGTGTCTCACTTAATACGTGACATCCGTGTTCTAGAGTATAACATCATATGTAGTCTTATGTTAGGATAGATTTGGGAAACATGTTGATTTTTTTTATATGTGACGAAACAGTCCGCTTGGGTTTTACGTTTTCTTTAATTCAATCTGCCTTTTGCAAATAAATTGGTTGTAACATGATCAATGTTACAAATAAAACTTTGTTCCTAAAAAAAAAAAAGAATACTAAAGAGTTCGTTCCCACTTATAGGAAGTTTCTATCGAGAACAAATTGTGACCGATGGTTGTAACTTAGGAGTCGTATAATCAATCTAAAAGTAAATCCTAACACAATGGTTATTGTTTCTAAATGAACAAGTTGCTACCGATAGAATCTGGAGTTGCACGACGTCTCATTCAATCTTGCATGATTGTAAACTTGTAACTGCTTCTGCTAGTCTATACTTAACTTTAAACTGCATGAGTTGGTCTTATTACGTTGAATTTACTCATATAGTTGTCGTTCTATGTGACCATTGACTTGGTCCTGGTATATCACACGCCTCTCGGTAAAACCCGCAAGTGAAATTTGAGGGTGTTAAAAATGTTCAGGGTCAAAAAACATTTTGTGATACAAGTAGCTACATGTCCTTGTAACAAATCATATTAACTGACAATGTAACAAGATGGGCGTTTTGCAAGTTCCACCATATGTTTACAAACATCCGTTGTTGCATCCGTCACTAACGACTACCATGAGTGGGTGGTTGTCACCCATATGTTTCATAATGGGTGGCGGTGTTAGATGATGATAGTCTTAGCCGATTACATTGCCTATTGTTTAGTATTTGATTATTCTAGATTATTCTTATTGTTTAGATAGAGATAATGTTCATATTTAGGATTGTATATCCTTTCCTTATTTTCGGTTGTAATATCCCTATTTAAAGGATATCATTGTTCAATAGAAATCAACACAAAATATTGAACCATAAACGCTTTTATGGTATCAGAGCCTTGGCTCTTCTATCAACCATAGTCGCCGGCCTTATCTAGCTTCGGCTTCCAAAGCTTCGGCTTAACCCTTTTCTTTTTTTCCGGTTATCTCCCTGCTTCATGTTCCTTTTTTTCTGGTTCTGAATTCGTTTGTTATCTTTAGATACATGGGAGTTGATCCCACGACCGGTCGATCGACCGATTATCATGTGCATGTGGTTTTTCCGTCATAAGTTCAAATCTGATGGTTCTCTGGAAAGGTATAAAGCACATTTGGTGGTTACCGGGAAATATGAGACAGTGGGTATTGATTGTGACAAGACTTTTAGTCCGGTTGTTAAACCTGCTACTATACGTACTGAATTGTCCTTGGCGGTATCTCGGTCGTGGCCTATTCATCAATTGGATGTTAAGAATGCGTTTTTGCATGGGAATTTGAACGAGGTCATTTATATGCACTAGCCTCATGGGTTTGTAGATACGAAAAACCCCAACTTTGTTTGTCGTCTCAAAAAGTCCCTATACGGACTTAAACAAGCCCCTACAACACGGTATTACAGGTTTGCAACTTACATTCTTACTCAGGGTTTCAAGAGTAGCTCGTGTGATCACTCGTTATTTACGTATCATTGTGGGTCTGACGCTACATATCTATTATTATATGTCGATGATATCGCGTTGACTGCATCAAATAACACTTTGCTGCAAAAGATTATTGCTATGTTGTCACGCGATTTCGCGATGACTGATTTGGTGAACTTACATCATTTTTTGAGTATCACAGTCACACGATAAAAACAGGGTCTCTTCTTATCACAAGCTCAGTACACCAAAGATATCATATCTCGGGCCTCCGTGACAAATTGTAAACCTTGCGTAACACCAGTGGATCTCTCGGCCAAGCTCAGTGTTACGGATGGGGCACCGTTTAATGATCCTACCCTATATTGAAGCTTAGCTGGAGCGCTTCAGTATCTTACGTTCACGAGACCTGATATTTCTTGTGCGGTGCAACAGATTTGTCTCTTCATGCATGAGCCTCGTGTTCCACATCTTATGTTCCTGAAGCACATCATACGATACTTACAAAGAACGATTGAATATGGTCTTCGGATCATACCTTCTTCTTCACATTCTCTTCTTGCATATTTTGATGCTGATTGGGGCGGATGTCCGCATTCGCGTCGCTCAACGAGTGGCTACTGTGTGTTTCTTGGTGATAATTTAATATCTTGGTCCTCTAAGCGACAGCCTACTATTTCTCGTTCAAGTGCCGAAGCAGAATACAGGGGTGTCGCCAATGTTGTTTCCGAAGCGACCTGGATCCGTAATCTTTTACTAGAACTGCATGTTCCCTTACGAACAACCTCAATTGCATATTGTGATAACATCTCAACTGTCTACATGTATGATAATCCAGTTCAGCATCAGCGTACAAAGCATATCGAAATCGATATTCACTTTGTACGCGAGAAGGTTCGCATCGGTCACATCAAGGTTCTCCATGTTCCCTCATCCTTGCAGTATGCTAATATTCTTACAAAGGGGATTCCTCAACATCTTTTTCAATCATTTTGGACCAGTTTGCACATCTGTCCTCCGCCCGTACAAACTGCGGGGGTGTCTTAGCCGATTACATTGCCTATTGTTTAGTATTTGATTATTCTAGATTATTCTTATTTTTTAGATAGAGATAATGTTCATATTTAGGATTGTATATCCTTTCCTTATTTTCAGTTGTAATATCCCTATTTAAAGGATATCATTGTTCAATAGAAATCAACACAAAATATTGAACCATAAACACTTTAAGATAGGTGGTGGCTGGTGTTCATAATTTAGAAACACATCAACAAACACTCGGAATATGTAACCGTTTGAATACACATGATAATTAAGAATATGTTTCTAGGTAGTTAACTAAATTGGGAAAGTTCGGGTCTAGGTCAGTGGCGAAGCTTGAAGATCAAATCGGTGGGGACCGGACTCAATTTTTTCGTATCGGAAGGGGGCCGAAAGATCAAATCGGTGGGCCCGAACTCAATCTATATAAAAATTACCTACGAAAATCGCAAACTTCAATTACTGACCCAAAAAACGGTGGGGGCGGGGCACCCCCTGGTCCTCACTAACCTTCGCCACTGGTCTAGGTATTAACTAAAATGCCGCAGTTATATAAATGAAGTTTTTGCTTGTAGTTTTAGAGGTTGCGTATCTAAGATTATGTGTGTGACAACACCATATTTACTTTTTCCTTGATACTTAAAAGATTGATCAGATATTAGTTTAGCAAATGTTAACAAAACCATAATTAGTAATTAAAAGTCAGATCATGATCAGCGTATTTCAACGCGTGAGAGTTTAAACGTTCTTTATTCTGAAATTTGTAAAAAGGCAAGCACAAGGACTTACAAGAACATGACATGTGGAGTTCGAAATGTTTCCCTAGTAACTATCTTCACCTGTTTCCGACTTTCGAAAGTAATAGCGCAGGCAATTGGTCAACACCTGCACATTTAAACCAGTAAAGATAATAAGACTACTTACGATGACGTATTTCTGTATCAAGCTCAATGTTTGGACTTGGGTCCCATAAGTGCGGTCCATTAGGCCTAATCCAGACTACAAGAGTAAAAAAAGAATGCAAGAGTAGCTAAAGTAACTATTTGGTTACCTGAGACAAAGACTCGTTTAATGCTGCGCCCCCATAGCTAACATGAAATTTATCTTTGGCAACCAAACCCTGCAGAGGTGTCGATCCGACCAATTATTTTGGTTCTGTATATTCTTAAATGTGTGAAATAAAAGTAGATAAAATAGGAACGGGTCAAATGGGTTGAAACTCTCCTAAAGTCTAGTTTTAAATAATAGATAGATTAAAACAGTTATTGTAATAATATTATTTTCTTAATCATAGATAGATTGATTATTTTTGTAACAAATATTAAAAGGAGTAAAAAGTTTTTTTGTGGGTCAGATACCCGGTCCAGGTTGTTTGACCCACCCATTGTAAGGGAGAGATGGTAACATACTTCGGTATCAATTTCAGCTGATTCCACAGTAATATTGACATCTGCCAGGATCTTGACTATTTCTAAGAGCAATCCAGGTCTATCTTCTGTCTCTATGCATAGCAAGCTAAAGCCAACCGAGATACAAAAAGTCAATGCACCATAAACTGATCAATTTAATTAACATACATGATTGCTAGCTAACCTCCTTTTAGGCCCATCATCCTTTACATGTATATGAGTTGGAATATCAACACCAACCTGTCATTAAAACAAAACGACGTACATATATGAATGATAACACAGTCACACATACAAATGTGATATACCGATAAACTATAGGGGATAAAATGGGTGGGGTGTGTAAAGCGTCAACATGGGTAAATTTTTAGCGCATGTCACATGTACATGTTTAAAATGACCCAAGTTAGCAGTATAATCCAGATTGACCCATTATTACGTATATGGGTTAAAATGACCCTCCAATATTTTAAATAAATTTGAATATTACAGAACTGAAACATATAAAGGCGTGTAAAATACAAACACATTTTTCATCTTTATTTTGGGGGATTGAGGTGTTTACATATAACAACATGCTTCCATCACTGAGTTATACCAATAAAAAAGATAACAGTAATTTAGTTAGTGGTAGTCGTAACTGTCGTATCACTTTCCCTGAATCTCAATTCTCACATACAAGACGTTTCTCGAGAATCAAGAATAAAGGACAAAACATATTTATTTAAATGATATGACGAAAAAGTGAAAAACAACTTTAATTGGGGGATTGACGGGTTTTCATATAACATGTTTGTTTATAACAAGGTGGCAAAGCACGCTAAAGCGTGCGAAACATGCTTTTGTCCCTTTGGCTTTTGACACTTTTGGCTCATTGGCACCGGAAGCGAACAGGTTTCTGGCGAGAGTCCAGCGGGTGGTCCACAACAACTTCTCGACTCCCCAGGGGCAAGGATTTGTATTCTCTAGATTAGGGTTCTCTATCCAGAAGGGGGTGGCGGCGCAGCTTGTTGCCCGCCTACCTGCTATTCTTATGTAATTTGCTGCTTTTGTTGAAATGTTATCATTTAATTATGTTTTATATTACTTAATTGTTCTACCCGTGTATAACACTGGAAGCTAATCTAGTATATTCATATATTCAGAAGACGGAAGTTTTATAAAGTTACCTTCTTGACTGGAGATTGTATTCCAAAAGCTTCTCCCATTGCAAGCCGTGAGCTAGACTCCTTTAACATTCATATACAAACAGAAAGCAATTTTCATTGTGTAAGCAACATTATCGACCCAAGTAAATGGTTATACTAGCTTCATCATTATATTAATGAATAACTAATAAGCTAACTGTTCATGAAATAGAGCATCCGTAACATATACATACTGGATGGTACTTTAAGAGATTGTTTATGATGGTCAATCTGATTCTCTCCAGGAGATCTGGATCTTCAACTTTACGCCCCGATGATCTATAAAATTACAAAATTTAGCAGAAACGGTTATAATACTGAAAATAAAGCAGATGAAGTTCGAAGAACTATGAAGTATACTCACAATCGAGTAATAAAAAACTTTGTTTGTGTGACTGGTCCTTCAGTTGTGACGGTTCCTTTTGCTACATCCAAGCCTAGATCCTTCAATGCCTTCATCTGCAACAGCAATCCAAGTGTATTAGTCAACTTAATGTGTCCATATAAAGTTAATGAAACGCTGAGGTAATAAAAATAAAAAAATGATAACGCCTTTCACAAACCAGTACCCAAAATCGCACAGATGTTTTGAAGATTACTAGTTTTATTACCTCAGTAATGCAGGTTGCAGGTAGAATTACTTGATAGGAACAAAGATATTAATATAACTAGAATTCAGTATTTGAATTTCTTGTTAAGGTTGCAATGTTGCATTATCATGGTAAGGAATTCAGTTTACTCTAATTTTATGCGGTCAGGAACTAGAACAGTGTTCAAGAAAGTAACAAATAATTAGTGAGCTGGCTGTCAATTACTGTATCAATGAGGGCACCAAGACGATCACCGAAGCTGAGTTGTACAATCGTTGCAGATGGATCTGAATCTTGATCGATTAAAACAATTGGAGTAGGAATATCAGTATCCTGAAAAAAAATTATGAACGAGATACAATGTCAGTGACTCAATGTCAAGATCAAGATACATAAGACGGATGGTACATTAGTCAAAGTATAAGAACAAAAAGTTTAGATGATAAAGCATTTATGAATACAAAATCTATAATCCCTAAAAAGGTATTCACTTTATTTTAGCATGGCCAATGCAAACAGTAGAGAACAGTTTCCTCTTAACAGTTCAAGAAACATTATAATGCCAAAAAGGAAGAAATTAACACATATTAATGGGTAAAGGAGCAAGCATGACGTTTAAAATGTAAGTAACGATTTTAAGGAGAACAATGAGTATGGATGCCTCATCAAACCAATACACCAACTCCTCGTTTAGAAATACATAAATACAGCATATGCAAATAACATATACTTAATATAAAACTTCATTTACAAATCTTTTCTAGACTTTCATACACAAGTCACAACAAGAAATTTTTAACAGAACTCTATAATAGATCACAAGAAACTGTTTAACAGAAGTATATGATAGATCACAAGAAATTGTTTAACAGAACCATATACTCTTAGGAAAGCGTATATCTTTTTGCAATATTTGGCAGTTTATGAATAACTTTTGGGCTCAATATCAGTGCTACTTTTGTTGATCCTAAGACAACTGGTGGACAAAAGATTTACTGAATGATATGATCCTTGATATTTACCGAGTGATATCACTTCCAAAACATTAATCTCTCAATTGATCTCACAAACTCATATGTGAAACAATTTAGTTAACAGGAAAAAAAAAAGATGGCTCGGGATCAGACAACACTAATACTTCGATGTTAGAAGAAAAACTAGGTAGTCACAAAATATGTGCATAAATATCAAACATTCCTTATATCTGCAACACGGTTTTTTTTTTCGCGTAACTATTTAGTTGTAGCAAGGAAATATGGGAGAAAGAGTTCTAAAACTGACCAGTGAGTTTACACCCAATGAATCCACACCATCAACGGAAGCCTTCACAATACTCCTGAATAACAGTCCAGTTAGTACATAACACTATTCACCAAACACAATACATAATTTAATTAAAATCAGACTTATCAGCTTGTTTACTGTCACATGTAATTAGAGTTGTAGCAGAGCACTATTCGAGAAGAAAATTGTAACATGTGAAAACAAATGCACCGCACTAACAAAATGATACCAATAGCGTAGTCTAAAAGATCAAAACTATACCATGTTTCCCTAAAGTGAAAAGGTCATATGATAATCAAGGATCAACTGCAGACTGAAACATACTTATCATCTAAAAATAAAAAAAAACACTCAAGCATAGATGATACCTATGGATCTACTACCATTAACATTGTTCTAGACTTTCTAACTGTTTGCTTAAAAACAACATTATTGAAAGAAAACATATTGTCAGATTTTTGCAAATCCTGATTAGGTCAATTAGTTTATAACCTTTTCACCTCTTGCACCTTGATATTGTCTAAACTATAACAATCACTGGCAGAAACCACCTACTTCACAGAACAATCGAAAAACTAGTTAACTAGTGAACAATCGCACCTCATTATCAATCAATCAATTACACTACAAAATTATTCTCATTCAGTCGATGATCGAAACATCACATCAATCAAAATCTCACAATCCTGATTAGGTCAACTAGTCCTTAACCTATTCACCTCTCTTGCACCTTGATTTTGTCTAAATTATAACAATCACTTGCAGAAAGTCTCCTACTTCACATAACAACAGGTATTAACTAGTTGACTAGTGAACAATCGTACCGGATTATCAATCAGTTACACTACACTACTTCTCTAATTCACTCGATAATCGAAACATCACATCAATCAAAATCTCACAATCCTGATTATGTCTAAATTACAACAATCACTTGCAGAAACCCTAGCCACTTCACAGAACAACCGAAAAAACTAGTTAACTAGTGAATAATCGAATCCCACCTGATTATCAATCAATCACACTACACAATATTTCAAATTCTGTCGATAACCGAAACATCAACATCAATCAAAATCTTCTAACATCACTCAAGGAAACAACCAGAAAAACTAGTTAACTAGCGAACAATCGCACCTGATCATTAATCAATCAACAACACTACACAATTATTCTAATTCACTCAATAATCGAAAGTCAAAACATCACATCAATCAAATTCTCAAGATCTTCGAAGATCAATCAACAAGATATCATATTTCTAGACCTTATTGAAGAAACTGCCTGCTTAAAAATAAATTTATCGAAATAAAACATATTGCCAGAATGACACGATCCTAATTAGGTCAATTTCATTTGGTCCAAATTACAACAATCACTTGCAGAAGCCTTACGACTTTGCAGAACAACCGTAAAAACTAGTTATCTAGTGAACAATCGTACCTGATTATCAATTAATTACACTACACAATTTTTCTAATGCAGTATTCAATCAAAATCTCACGATCCTGATTAGGTCAATTAGTTTACAACCTAATTCACCTCTCGCACCTTAAACTTGTCCAAACTATCAACAATCACTTGCAGAAACCCTAGCTACTTCACATAACAATCGGAAAAACTAATTGACTAGTCAACTATCGTACTTATCAATCAATTACATTTCATGAATCATGCTTATCAGTTATCACATACTAATGAAATATCATACCTGATTATCAATCAATAAATTCCACTACACGTTTTTTTTTTCTTTTCATGTTCAATCGATAATCGAAACATGACATCACATAAATCAAAATCTCCAAAAATCAAACAACGAAACAGCCGTAAAAACTAGTTAACTAGTGAGCAATCGCACCTAATTATCAATCAATCAATTACACTACACGTTGTTTTTTTTTTCAAATTCATCGATAATCCAAACATCACATCACATCAATCAAAATCTCCAAAACTCAATCAATAAAACATCCGTAAAAAACTAGTTAACTAGTGAGCAATCGCACCTAATTCGCTCGATAATCAAAACAACACAACAATCAAAATCTCTACAAATCAATCAACGAAACATCCATAAAAACTAGTTCACTAGCGAGTAATTGCACCTAATTATCAATCAATCAATTTCTGTTCAAATTAAAAAAAATTAAAAAAAAAAACACTGCACCGAATTTTCAAATTCAGTTGATGATCGAAACATCACATCAATCAAAATCTCCAAAAATCAATTAACAAAACATCACAATCACCTTTCATATTCAAACACTAAACTTACTTGCTAACAAAACGAGACGATCCACGTGCATATACATCGAAATAAAACGACGACGACAACGACTTGAACGGAGAGAGGCGAGTATTAGTAGTAATAGAAGATGAAACATCGAGTACGGAGAGTTTGACCGGAGAATTAGTACGGACGTTGACGGAAAACAAGGAGGCGACGGTGGCGGTGGCCATGGATCGTCGGAGAGTATTATTTTCCGGCAATGTATTATTATTATTATTAATTTATTATTATTATATTATTATGTATGTGAGTTGAGAGCAGTTGCTTGAAATGGTGATGGAATGACGTGAGGAAGTGATTATGTTCGAATAATATTAGTAGACTCTAGTGGGTCCCCTTTTTTTAATTATTGGACCCATGCCACGTCATGCGGCACTTTTTTTTTTTTTTTTTTTTTTTTTTTTTTTTTTGAACGGCCAACGGTACCACCCATAACGAAGCCCCGCACCCTCATGCGGCACTTTCTTGAAGTAAAATATATACTCGATTACTCGTTCAATAATTAGCGGTTTTTTTTATACGGATATTGATTGATTATGTTTATATCACTAAGGGGTGTTTGGGATTTATTATTCAAAACAGATTATGTGTTTTGGAAAAGCAGGGGTGAAGATGCTTATAGATTATTGCGTTTTGATAGCCTAAAAACAGATTATCTGCGTTTTTAAAACGCAATCCAAACACTAAAAACTAATTATCGTTTTCAAAACGCAATCCCAAACACCCTCTAAATATATTATTGTTTTGTAATTATTAATCATATGTATTAAGTTTAACTAGTGTTTAGTATTTAGGACTCGTGCTTTGTGAATTGTGACGGACGAAACCGGTACACTGAATAAAAAGTAAACGCAAAAAACATTGAACTATGTACAACCGTTGTAGCGTGTTAACTCGTGATTATTATACCGAGACATAATATATAGAAAAAATAACTAAGTTGACTTAGGATCCAGACATTTTGAACTATGTACAACCGTTGGATGCTTGTCATTAGACAAATGTGTACACATGAACAATTCTTTGTAAAACAAGAACCAGCATTGCTAGGGCTATCCCAAGAACACAAATCATAGGTTACGATCCAGATCAGTGTTTTACACAATCAGGAGTGTTCAAGGTCCGGTTCAGCCAGTTTTGATGAAACATTGATCTGGATCATAATACGCTATATATATAGAGCGTAAACCAAAACTCCAAATGTAGTCACGTCAGGTCACCAAAAAAAAATAAAACAATAAAAAAAACAGCGCTTAACGGTTTCACCAAGGTCATTCCATTTTGGCTTTACATGCATCAAACCAACCCAAAATTTAGCTAAAATGTTGTTTCAGCAAACTATTACCAAAATAACCCCTAAACACAGTATTAATAGCATGATGGATGATATGTACAAGTGATTAAAACCCTAAAGATGCAAACTTCTTTAAACCATTACACTTGTGGTCACACAAACATATAAATAAAGACGATCCGAAAAGCAGACGACGAAGCATTTGTATTTATCCAGGTCTTGGGTTATGTTCATGATGAAATTGGTTCATATGGATATGATAACCATGGGTGTTTTAAAGCTTCTGTGGCTGAAGGTCGTTTTTTCGGATTGATTTCAAGCAAATGAGAGACGAAATCTATGAATCCTTCATCACCCATGGGTAACCGATGCCTTAATGATGTTTTTTTGGGAATTAAGTACTCTAATTTGTTTGTGTCCTGAAAAAAAGAAGAAGAAACATGCAATTTGATTATGATAGGAGTATAAAAAAATCTAAAGAGGTGGCATTTTTACCCGTTTACTTATGAACGCGTCGCAACGGTTTGGGTTGTGTTTTATCTCAAGCAGGTCAAATAAAATGATTTAGGTGTTTGAACAGTATGCATGCATAAACCCTGTTAAATCATTTTTATTTGAACTTTTAAAGATTTTGATTATTACTGTAATATTGTATTTGCAATCATATATAAGAATTCATTGTTAGAAAATTAATACAGTAAAAGTGTTTTAAGGTCAACCTAATTTCAACAACCTGAAGCCATTTTAACCTGTTGTGCAACCCGCCTATCTTGCCACCTCTAATTATCATCATCATCATACTCAATTAATCCCACCAATAGCAAAATCTAAGATAGGGTCTGAGGAGGGTAAGATGTAGAGAGCCTTACCTCTACCCCGTGGGGATAGAGAGGCTGCTTCCAGTGAGACCCCCGGCTCGATAGTGGTTTTGTATCAAGCCATGGACATAAGGCACATAATGCTTAGCAATCGGGACAAACCCGATTTGTGCATGTACCCCCTTGTCTTTTGGCTATCAACGCCACCACATGATGCATGATTAACCGTCCGTCATTTTTAACGCTATTTTTCACGAAATTAGTAAAATAACGTTAAAATTAGTGCAACTTTACTTCCCCCCGAGGGCCACACATATATACATTATATGCGGACAGCCGTAAGCAGGGCTTAAAAATGTAAATCCCCAAATACACTAAGAAAAGAAACCGACCTTAGAACTTATAGCAAACGAGACAATTAAACATGTACCTGGTTACGCTCATAGAGCATGTGGTTTTTGGAAAAATATTTGTACGTATCTCGTCCTTTGGCAAGCATATCTTGACCAATTGGGCTAATAATTCCAATCACCCGGGCAAGTAAAGTAGCTGGAGAATCGTTCTGGAAGAGAACCTATAACACAGGAAACATCAATTCAATTACATCTCGGTCAGATTGAAAGTTTTTATTGTAAGGATATAGTTTTGATCATTATATTAACCACATTACCTATTGACAAAAACATTCAAGAAAATGGACAAAAAGGCGTTCCTAGTCAACCACTCAACCCAGCCCGACCTGTTCCAACTCACACTAAATAAATGCCTATTTAACCCAAACTACGTCTAATTTGTTAAGCCGTCCATTTTTTATTTTTCAACCTTAGTTTTAAAGTATCAATCACCCTAAAGAAAGAACAAACTTTATAAAAACCTTAACTTTGAATACGTCGGCTTGGGTTATGCTTTAACATCATGTGTCAAATATTAGGTTGACCTGAAACACTTATACTGCATTAATTTTCTAATAATGAATTCTTATATATGATTGCAAATACAATATTAGTGCTAGAGGTGGCAATGTCGACCCATTTACTTATTTATGAAAGCGCTAGTTCAAGTTATGAACTTATGATCTATCGCCAAGAGACAATGGATAAGAAAATAGTTTAAGAGACGAGTTGAATGGGTCAAACACTATGAAAGTCACCCAATGTGTATTAGTAAGGGCGAATGTCAAAAAAAAAACACCCATGGACTTTTTCTGAATTCACACATAAGTCAGTAGACTTCATTTTTGCAAAATGGTTAAGTAGCTAAAGTTGTAGAAACTCACAATAAACGTCCTTCATATAATGTTTAGGAACTTAGTCATGAAATTGACATTTGTTAAGACTAGAGTCGGGACTTTTGCATTGACTTTTCACAAGTTTAAGGATTTAATCAAATATTATGTAAAATGAGCACAGGAACTTCTGTGTGAACTGAGATGTCAGCAAAAGTTCATAGGTTTGTTTTACATGCGTACTACTGTTTATGCATAAAAACTCCTGAACAATCTTATTGAGAAAACCAGATTATTAATTTTCTGTTATTATATCAAACACACTAGTTATTTATTAAAAAAAATTAATAAGTTCGAACAAAAAGTGTTTTAGGTCAACCCGCACCAATTAATTACCCAATTTGACTAGATGCACAACCCACCCGACCCGGACCTGACCCGTCCAATTTCTACAAATAGTTGTTGATAGAGAAAACTCACATTTCCAGTACAAAGTTCAGCCAAGATGCAACCAAGGGACCAAATATCAATCTTTTTATCATATGGAAGCCCTAAAATAACCTCTGGTGCACGATATGATCTAGATTGAACATAGGAGCAAAGATGATCTGTTTCAAAACAGCTACTTCCCAGATCAATCACCTTCACTTCACATCTACTGTAGCTTTTCACCAAAATGTTTTCCGGCTTCAGATCACAATGTATAAGCCCAAGCCCATGCAAAAACTCAAGCGCCTCTAAGCACTGGATGGTTATTGACTGCAACATAAATAATAAAATTGAAAGCAAGGTAAATATTAATTTTATCAGTTTCTTTCTCATAAGGACCACTTATATTTTTGACGATTTGGGTTATATTTTCCATAGCTAACAGGGCAAACTAAAAAAATTAGGTGGTGTTTTGGTTTGTACTGCAGGAATGAGTATGGATTATATGGGTTTAACAATAGGATGGAATGGTAATGGACTTCTAAACCCAACCCTTTATGCATAGTTGTTAAAAGCCATCGCCTCTTGCGCCTAGGCCCATTTTTTAGGCGAGGCGAGGCGACGCATTTGCGCTTTGAGTCGAGGAAATTGCGCTTTAATTCTCCAGTTGATGGTTTAGACGCAAATTTCAATTAGATTCCCAAATTCCAGAGCATTTCCAGCCAAATTCATTTACTTATGGCTAGATTCCGGCCAAATTTCTACTTTTATCCAAGGAAAACCACTTCTATACACTAGTACATCAATATTTTAAAAAATTTTGTACTAACTAGATGAAAAATAGTATTATTTTAATACATTTTTACTTTATTTTCTTTGTTCGCTTTTTTTTTTATCTCAGGCCCTCGCTTTTTTGCGCCTAAGCCCCCAAGGCCTATGCGCCTTGAGTGCGCCTAGCGCCTTTGATAACTATGCCTTTATGTAGGTATAGAGGATACCGAGGATATTCACAGTTCGGTTCAGGCCGGTTTTGACGAAAATTCTTGTCTGAACCGCTAACTACGGTTTCAGGGAACGAAAAAACAAACCGGTCAGGTTGGGTGGGTCAGCTGGACTGGCTGGTTTGGGGGTTTAACAGTTCAGTTTTGGCAGCTTAAACCAGCTTTTTTTTTAACATTAGTTTGTTTTAATTTTTTAAAATGACAAAGATGGTTCATGGTTACAAACTTATAATACATATACATAATCCAAAAATAAACACACACACGTATATAAGTAATATAAATTAAACCATCGGTTCAGTTTTCATGGCTATACCAAAGTTCCAAACCAGACCAAAACCAAACCCTTAAACCGACAAATCGCCAAAACCGAACCGTTTGGATCTCAATACCGGCCAAACTGACCTAATTGCTTTTGATTTGGATGGTTCGGTCGGTTTCAATTGTTTATGGACACCCCTAGAGGATACCCAGTTGTATGGCTATCAACCCCATTCCTTCAAACACATCCCCGCAGACCAAACATGCTCAGACTGTCAAAGCCAAACCCCCCAAATCAAACACCCACGCATTAAACAAGTTGTCATCCACATGGTGTTTTTATATATACAACCTTGTAAATTGTAAATCACATCATGGGAGGAAAAAACACAGATTAAGACTGTGACAATATAGTTTTCCTAATGGGCAATTATCAAAAGAAAAAACCTATAGACTTTCACTGAACTCACACATAAGTCCCTAGACTTTATTTATGCATGATTACATACCTAGATTTTAGAAACTTAATGAAAAAGTCCTTTTATAAAGTGCAAGTACTTGATCATGCAAAAAAAAATAATACCTTTTAGTAAAATTTTGAAAAAGTCTAGGGATTATATCAAACAACAAATATAACAATTTGAACATGGACCTTTATAATTAAGTTAAGGGATTTAATCATTGCAAAATAAAGTCTGCAGACTTATGTACAAATTCAGCACAAGTCCATAGGGTTTTTTTTACAACAATTGCCCTTTAATAATCATATGAACAGATAGTAAGAAATAATTGGACAAAAGGTGATTAGACTTTAGAGTCAACTCGAACCCACTTGTTTCAACCGCACAAAAGTGCCTGTTTTGACATGCAATGTAACCAGCCCATTTTGCCACCTCTACTAAATAGGTGCAACATACCTGCAATCTTGGCATTGTGAAATAAACCTCTCCTCCAGATTCTCTATTAAACTTATGAAATTCATATAAGTTTGCTTTGAGAAGTTCACAAACTATCAATAAATGCTCCTGGAAGTATATAAGAAATGATAATATTATATGCGAGTTAAGACACAAAGGAAAATCAAATAATGTTATGAACACAAAATAAGAAACACATGAATGCAGAAAGTCCTATTAAATGAAGAATAAACAAGCAGTTCACTGAACAATGTAATATATATATGTAAATTTGAACCTATTTTCTTGCCAAAAAGGTTCTAAAACAAATCGACTCCTAAAGCTCAGAGTTTTCCAAATAAGGATCACTTACTCGGTAATAAAAATAATCATAGAGTCTGAGCAGATGATATTTGTCACCAGGATCATGTTTGTTGATAAACTTTAGAAGCTTTATCTCATCAAGGCTCTGATCAAAAAAATCTTTATTATTTTTAATTATTTTCACACACACGTCCAGGCCACTGTGAAGGTCACGTGCTTGAACAGCTTTGCTGAATGCAGCAGACCCAAGATACTCAGTGACTTGATATCGACCACCAATCACAGAGTTTAAAACAACATTGAAATTTTTGTCCTCCTCGAAGCCGGTTCTGAGAAACAAGTAGATTATTAAAACCAGTATTAACCAGTTTAACATATTATTGTAGATATAGCATGTTTCTACTACATGTTTGGCAGAAAACTCAATTCAACATGATGCCAAATTTATAAAATTGCTTGTCAACTTCAACCGCTTTTGCTAGAAAAAAGCATCACGTGAATAGATTAGAAGGGTGTAGACTACAATATTGGTGTTCAACCGAAGGACTGTTAAGTTACAGTAGATAAAAAAAGTGAGTTTACACATCTATTATCAACTTTAGCAACTATACTTCCCAAGTCACTCAATAGCATAGTATTTGTTAATTGGTCAACCTTTGTTTAAATTAGGTTTGAAGCATATTATTGGTTTCTGTTCGGTTTGAATGACCCTCAAATCCATATATCAAACTAGAATCTGAATATAGAAATTAGTTTTGGGTCCAAACCAACTTGAGAACCAAAAACCAATTTCAAACCTTCAAATCTGTTTGGTTCTTTGGTCTGCAACACCCAGAAAATTAGGATATGTAATGTTGTTAGATTGTCTAGGTTACAAGACTGTCGAGAAGTGAGTGTCATCATCATCATCATCATACTCAGTTAATCCCACCTATAGCAAAGCTAAAGTAGGGTCTAAGGAGGGTAAGATGTAGACAACCTTACCTCTACCCCTAAGAATAGAGAGGCTGCTTTCAGTGAGACCCCCGGCTCGATGTGGTTTGGTATCAAGCCTTGGACATAAGGCACAGAACACTTAGCAATCAGGACAAACCCGATCGGTGCATGTACCCCTTTGTCTTTTGGCTATACACGCCACCACATGATGCATGATTAACCGTCCGTCGTTTTTAACGTTATTTTCACGAAATTAGTAAAATAACGTTAAAATTAGTGCAACTTTACTTTTGCCCCCCAAGGGCCACAGATATACATTATATGCGCACACCGTAAGTGGGGCGTAAACTCTTGTAGTTACTTGATTTGCATTGCAAAAACTATGTATACAACAAAATGTGGTTTTTATGCAAAAGATTTTTTAACAATTGTATAGCATGCTTATGCGATTTGACCTACTTTGATATATCTAGTGCTCTATAATTTGGCTTTTAAATTATTTGAGTTGTGGGATAGGACTTATTTACACAATGAATGAGAGGGAATGGTATCCATGTAAGAGGGGGTGTGGGTTTGGATTGTTGATAGTTTGATAATGGTTATGAGTTTTGCTTAGAAAGATTGCCTTTTAAAAAAACCTCTAGTTTTAGTTGGGGTTACTCAAATCCGTGTTACATGGGTTTTCTTAAATCCGTCATTTTAAAACAAACATCTATCATGTTCAGCCCTATTCATCCATTCCCAAACTCTTAGACCAAACATACCTAAAATGTTATGGGTTGGTCCCACTATATACATGGAGGTGATTCCAAACCTTGCAATGTGAAGATTATTCCAAATGTTGTAATATGGAGGTGATTCCATTGGATTGTTGGCAGTTTGCGAATGGCTATGGATTTGGTTTAGGTTGGAGTAGAAATATGTATGAAAGTATGGATATTCGTAAAATGTGTTCGGTTTACAATTAGGTTTGGGTACTATGAAAGTGAAGGGAAAGAATAAGAATGATTAAAAAAAAACTCTACTTTCAGTTGGGTTTACTCAAACCGTGTACGTGGGTTCTCTCAAAAACGTCATTTTAAAACAAACATCTATCACTTGGTAACGTGTGGGTAGTGGATTAGCATACTACGGCCATACCTGTTTTTTCTGTGCAGAATTTTTAGATTAAAGGTTTCATATTCCTCCTCTTGAGCTTTTATTTGGTTCACTTGCTCTTGGACAGCAGCAGCCTCTTCATCCTCCAGTGAACCCCCTAGTTCGTCTTCTCTTGAACCACCAACTTTCTGGTCCACCTGACAGGCCCATTCAGCATACCCATAATTTGACAGAGTGGAAGGGCTGGAATCTGCCGTATTTAGACCATCATCGTCGTCTTCATCTCTTGAACTTTGAACAGGTGATGAGATACTACTTTTTTGTCTCCATTGAGGCTTCAAATCGTCATTTTCCTCACTCACAATAGCATTGTAAGCTTTTTTAACACCGGTGAGCAGTTTACCGTCTTTAGAAGGTGGAAAAGAAAATCCACCATCACTCACATTTTTTGTCAAGTTACCTGAACTTGTGGCTTTGTTACTTTTGACGTTCATATTCCGGTCAACATATTTCTTCTCAGAATCATGTGACGAAAAACCATCCAGTTCCCTCTCACTACCAAAATCCGCCATGTCACTGTTGATCCCCACACCAATTGATCGAACTGAACCATGTTGTTCCTCATCTACGCAAAGGTCATCCAGATGGGGCCTTTCTACCCCCTTCCACTCGGGTTCTGCACGCACCAAATTCAACTCAGTTTCATTCATGAGCCGTCCATTATATTGACCAACCCTCTCACCTGATTGAGGGACTGGACCCGTGTTTTTTGAATGATAAAATTGATCATGGGATAGATAAGAATCCTCCTCTGCAAATGAAAGATCATCATCATCGTTTTTTGGGGGATTTTTTTCTTGTGGGTCAGTTTTCTTTTCATTATCACTTGGGTAGTCAATTTCATGAGCTAAAAACCAGGTTTCATCTTCAATAGGTTGTCTCATGTACCCAACGTCGTCATCATCATCGTATTCATCGGAATCCCAGTAATCATTTGGGTAATCAAAAGATTCACTCAAACCATCACCAATCGTTGCAAAACCAGATACTAAATCAGAAGTGTCCTCAGTAATCCCTTGACTTACAGAGAACCAGTTGCCTCCTGCAAGCCTTTTTCCACCTACATCATCATTTATTAGATTGAATTTGTGATCAATTTGATAACTCGTTATGAATAAGTGCACCGCTATTTAGTAATTTGATGTGTCTTTGTTTTGTTTTGATTATAAAAGGTGAGTTGTGGAGGCAAACAAAGCTAAAAAGATTTTGTTTGAAGTTGCAGGCAGAGCGGAATTCAAGGATGAGAGATTGAGAACCAATCACATACTAAAAGTTGAGTGCGTAGTCACTTGTGTACTAAAAATTTACAATGAAACAAAATGTATATACCAAAAACTACTGACCTGAAGAGCTTATTTCTTGGCCAATAGGAACATCAAGATATGATCCAATAAGATAAGTACTGTCAACATTAATTGGCTTTGAACCGGGCCCGTCACGTTGATATTTTTCTTCCCAAGTTATACCTGATGAATTGTCATCTGATTTGAGTTTAACAGGTGGCAATCTAGGCAACTCTTCCGTATGTTTCTCTGAGATCACAGGAAACGCTAAACCACTTAATGATTTGAATGCATTATTTCTCTGAGTTGTTGCAAGGTATAATGCCCTACCAACCTCGTCTACTTGCTCTTTGATTGCCGCCTTAATATTAGTATCATAACTTGTTGATGCATCTCCCTTAGGGAATGGATATACCGTTTTTACAGAACAATCTTTACGTAACTCTGATGAACTATATTTGGATTCATCATTCTTAAACCAAGAATTATC
The DNA here is from genome assembly GCA_028751855.1 of Ambrosia trifida. Lineage (NCBI taxonomy): Eukaryota > Viridiplantae > Streptophyta > Magnoliopsida > Asterales > Asteraceae > Ambrosia > Ambrosia trifida. The sequence continues at coordinate 5,000,567 of CM054126.1, read as the reverse complement.
CACAAAATCATCTTTGTAAACCGCACGATTAACAGAATCTATTTTATTAAAATCCTTAGGCTCATTAACTTTGTCCATGCTCTGCTGCTTTCGGACCCCACTTCCAATATCAGCTAACTCAAATGGACGAATCTTTGATTGAGAAGAAACTTGACTTTCTTTCACATCATTTGAATCAATGGAGGCATCATTTTGGTAATGATCAATAGACCCATTACTGGAACTAAAATTTCTTGAATACAAATCAAGCACGGTTTCATCTGAAATATTAGGCGACCTATACTTTTTATCCTTTGTTCCAGTTGGCTCACCAGCTCTATTTTTCTCTTTAACAAAGCCAACATTTTCTAATTTACCATCTGATCCATTTTGTGAAGTCCCGTTTTCCATTACCTTCACAATAAAATCTTCTTTAGATGCTTCATCCCTTTGAGAACTTTTTCTTTGTGCAAGCTTAAGATCTTGCATAAACTTATTTAAATCGGTTCGATTACCGATTTCATTACGTAGTACAGCCTCAGCTTTGTCATACTTATTACTCTTCAGAAATTCAAGTATTACATTGACCGAGCTTGAATCTTCCATATCTGAACTGCTATAGACACATCAGAAAAACCTAAGAATTAATATTATTATCAGAAACTTCCAATAGAAACAAACATAACTTGAAAATACAGGACATAGCAATTCTATAACTTAATCAATAACTTTTCAAACTCAAATGCGGGTTTCAACAAGTATCAACTCGAAGTTTCAACTTCAAATCACAAAAACAATTTCCGCATACAGACCTCAACTCCTGATCAAAACCAAAAAAAATCACATTTCAAAATAACTAGGTCCGGCATCAACACCGAAGTTTAGCTACTATTTGGGAGCCTCGAAAACAATAACTCCATTTCAAACGCTACATAATCCTTGTTAGATGTATTTGCCGGTGAGCTATTCCACAATTTACCTTATTACATACAACACAACAAACTTATGCAGTATGAACGGTAGAGAAGCATAAATTTACCTAAATCCTAATATCACTATCAAAAACTGCCCTAACAACAAATATAACTTGACAATAAAGGATTTAGTTTAGCAACTCTATAACTTACAATACCTTTACAAACTCAAATTTCAACTTCAAAAACACAAAACCACAAAAACAATTTCTTCAAACAGCATTCAAATCCTTAACAAAACCAATGAAATTCGCATTCCAAAATTCCTAGGTCTTGCATCGATAACGAAATGTAGCTCCTTTTTAGGAGCCTAATTTAAGAAATTACAAAAACAATAACACCATTTCAAACCCGACATTGTAGCCACATGCCCCCAATAAATGCAATTTCCGGTGAGTGATTCCACAATTCACCTAAGCAGTTAACACGGTAAAATATCGGATATCGGTGAAGGACCGATATTTGAAAAATAGGTTATCGCGGTGAGATATCGGTAGGATATCGACAATTTTTATGTCATGCAAAATCCATACATATAGCAAATTAACACTAACAATTCAATAAACTCTCCTACCAATAACAAATTAACCTTTTACAACTTGCAAATGTAGCAAGTGAGAACTTGTTAAGACTTAAAACACTAATATTTAACACTAACAATTATCAAGTAAGACTTAAAACAGTAATAACAACTATAAGAAGCAAGACAAATGGAAGAACTAAGAAGAAAAACACCAATATCGGTAATATCGGTCAAATATCGACCAATATCGCCAATAATATCGGCACCGATATTTTGTACAGTAGATAATCATAAACTTTACCTAAATCATAATATTACTACTAATTTACTATCAAAAACTGCCCTAAAAACATTTTATAACTTTACAATACATGACATATCAATTCCATAACTTAATCAATACCTTTACAAATTCAAATGCAGGCTTCAACTAGTATCATCTCTAATAAGTTTCAACTTCAAAAACAATAGCTGTAAATTACTAGGCCTAGCATCGATAACGAAGTGTAGCTACTTTTTAGGAGCCTCGTAAGTAACTTATAACTCCATCTCAAACGCGACATTGTAGCCTCGATATAAGGAATATCCAGTGAGTTATTCCACAACTTACTTTATTATTATTATTATTATTATTATTATTATTATTATTATTATTATTATAAAACAAAGTTATGCAATATGAAGTGTAAATTTTACCTAACAGTAGGTTTTCCGTACAGATCTTGTTGTTGTTGCTGCTGGTTCGAGATTTAAGCTTCTATGAAACTTGAAATGTTGGATTGAAGGCTAGAATGTAGAGTTTAATGAAGAAGTATTATTATTAATATTATTATTATTAGGAGGTTAAGTGATTGATAAAGCATTTACTCCATTAGCGTCGTCCTCTTCGTCGTTTCTTCTTTTGGGTTTATGTATTTTTCACCAAACTCAAAAAAGGAATATTGTTACGCTTTACACCCTTATACTTATTTGCTGAATTGTGTTTCAACCCCCGACGTTTTGCTTTTAGAGTGTTAAAAACTTAAACAACCATTTTTAAAAACTGGTCTACTCGTTGAGTCCTGTATTCTGAAAAGTTGTTCCGTGAGTCCCTGACCTTTACATTATGTTGTCGCTTAAGTCTCTATGTCAGACGTTTGTTTATCAACCCACTGCTAGAATTGAGGGGTACCTTCTTAACTTTCGTGATAAATGATGGGAGCTTATGTTGTTACTAAGGGGTGAACAAATTAACCGTTATAACCAATAACTAAACCATAATAACGGATATAACTGAACTTGTGTTAATCGATACCTGACATAACCAATGGTTATGAAATTTATTTAACTGACTGAGCGGTTATGGTTATGGTTATGAAGCTTTAGTTATTTGATATAATCGAAACCAAACCGAACTTGTAATGTTAAGTCCATGTAATAGACTAATAGGTTTATGTTATACATTAACCCTGTAAAGGTTTTCTACTAAGATAAAAGGATGTTAGTAACAAAATAATCTTAATATATGTGCCCTTCATTTTGATGAAGAATTGAACGGTATCTCATATTAGTAATTTAACCAAAAGTGTAGTATTGGTTGTATAATAAAAAAGTCAAAGCAAATTCTAGCATTGTAGGTTCCATTTTTTTTGGTAGACCCACTGACTTTTAATTTTTGAATTTTAGCCGAAAGTTAGTTTTAGCTAAAATTCTTGGTTAACAACCGAAATGACCATAACTGAATCGTAACCAAAGTTCGGTTATCGTTATGATTAAAGAAATTCCATAACTGAAACTAGCGGTTATGGTTATTAAAATGGTAAAACCCAAACCAAACCAAAACGACCCGCGTACACCCCTACTGCATTATTGTTCCTCGTGTTGCTACTCCTTATACTACTACTACTACTAGTCCTACTAATATGACTACCACCACCACCGCCACCACAACCACCTCCACCACCAATACTACGACCACTACCATCGCTACCGCTGTTACTACCACTACCACTACCATTGTTGCTACCATTGTTACTACTACTATTATGACTAATAATACAACCACTACCACCATTACCACTATCACCACCACTACCATCACCATTACTACGACTACCAACAATAATAATAAACCCACCAAGTTCATACCATGAACTTCCATGATTCCCCATCTAGGCCTATGTTATCATGATTTCCCCAATTTTATTTTGTTTTTAAGGCTCTTTTGTACTAGAGACACCTTTATTAACTAACAATTTATCAAAATCATAAGTTCACAAATTCAACCATCATCACATAGACGTATAATATACCAATTTGAATGAAATAAAGGTTACCTAGACAATTGTTAGGCCTAGATGATCAGAATTTTGCTCATGCAAGGTCTAATACCTTGCTTCTTGACTGAATTGAGCTTGATTCTTAAGGTTGGGTTATATGTTTGTGTTTTGTCATGTGTTTTTGAAAGCCAGGGAATGAATCCCTGATTGATTGTTTGTTTTGTGTTAAAAACCAAGTTACAAGAATGACAACTTCAGCCCCTGTAGTTGTATTTCCAAGTTTAACATAATAAAACACTAACCAAGTTAGTTCTTGTAGTAGGGTTTTAACCTTGTTTGATTTTATAAGATTTAATCTTAGGCCCGAAGTGTTAATTAATACAATGTAACGCGTTTAATGAATTTTGGGACGTTACAAATACAAGAACAACAACTTGACATAGTATAAATATTTTAATAATTAAACCTTTACAATTGTTTTTTCCACTTTTGTTAGTTACAAAGACTAAGAAGAAAGAGAATGCAAAAAAATGTTGGACAATTTTACCCTTTTCTACTAAACATTCATCATAATTAGGGCTGTTCAAATCGCTCGCCGCTTGTGGATCGCTCATCGCTCGTTCGGAAAATGCTCGAAAAATGCTCGCTCGATCTTCCGCTCGGTTGTATATGAGCCGATCGGCTCGGTTCGGTTTGTAAATGAGCCAAGCACAAGCAAAGGTATGCTCGGCTCGGTTCGGCTCGAATAAATTTTTATTTATTTAATAATAAATATACACACAATTTTTAGATAAATTTATGGCTTTATATATAAGATTCTATTGGATTTTACTCGGCATATGCAAACAAAATATAATTAGCTCACTTAACTCAATAAAAAAAATTAACACTAGATTTAATAGTAAAACAATAAGTCATGAGGTGACAGTCTAGACTTCTTTATGTTATTAGTCGTCCATCGCTAATTGTCGCTTGATATCACACCTACGTCACAATGCAACAACTGTTCTCTGACGTATGCTCATCACCTCACCAGCCTCAATCTAATCCTCATCCTTGGACATTGGGATCTCGATATTAGTGTTATCATTGGACATTTCGACCTTAGTTGTCACCCGACAATGAAAACATCGAAGGAAACATCCCAATGTTATGATCGTCCATATTATTCTCCGCTCGATTCTCGCTTGGCACTCGCTCGGAAAATTTGCGCTCGAAGAACACTCGTTCGGTTTTCGGCTCGATTGTAAACGAGTCGCTCCGCTCGGTTCGGTTTGTAAATGAGCCAAGCATGAGAAAAGCTCCGCTCGGATCGGCTCGGCTCGTGAATGTTGATCAAAAGACTAAAGAAATACCCACCGTAGATTAGTTAGAATCAATGGCTAAAATGTGGGTTTTATGGGTTTTCTTAACTTGTGAGGGGGGTCAATTTTCCCTTTAGTATCTCGTGCATGGTACACTAAAATATTATTTAGTATATTGATTTTTTTATATATATATATATATATATATATATATATATTAAATTGTTGATTATTATTATTTATTGTTTTACTTATTGAATATTTTAAACTAAAAAATTAGAAATAAAGGAATCAATAAAATTTAAAAATAAAAAAAATAAATAAATGATTGATGGGCTTTATTACACTGTTTGGATGTTATTGATACGAGCCAATGAAGCTCCCTACGTATGGGATGCTCACGGCCAGTCACGAGTCACAATAGAGTCAATAGAGACTTCATTTCATATCATCCAGCCTCATAATTTGTTATGACCCCACCATTAGATACATTCGACAACAAAATATTGTACATGTACTTCATGTTTCACATGATATTCGACTCTATCCACACACTTTATAACTTTTAGTTTTTCAATCATATATGAATAAAACAAAAAAATATTATGAGACTCAAAAATGGATATGATCCATTTAGAATTTGACATATAACTAATCCATTCAAAATTTGAGATAAATAAAGGGTGTTTGTGTTTAATCTACAACTCTAAGGGACTGTTTGGTTGATTAAGTGCTGAACCACAGAGCCTTATTAAGAGACTACCAAACAGGCCGTAAGTATACTACATTAGTTACATATTTCCCAAGTACACTCAATTAGTTAGATATTTTTCAATTTTCCTTTTTTTTCATTATAACATAATTTTATTTATGTATATTAATGTACAATAATTTATAAAAATTTGAATATAACTTTGTCATCTGTTTATTTTTATCAAAGCTATTTTATCTAAGCTTTGATCTTAATTTTGTTCACAAATTCCAATGGTGTATTAACCGGTAGAATCTATATCTATATAATGTCATATAGTAAAAGTTTAAAAAATTACTATAATGTAAATTGAAAAAATAGTAAAAAAAATGTAACTTTATTTTTGAAAACGTCAACATGGATTATAAATGTTTAATTAATTTGAAGTTAAACCAATATCAATTTCAATAACTATATATAAAATAATAGCACTATGAAGACATGACATTCAATAATGCAACCCTTACCTATTGAATGTGTCACGTGGTTTAATGTGAGATTTAAAAAAAAACACCATAATATATAAAGCCTTTTTTTCCTCCTTTCATCACAAACCCTAAAAAAACCCCTCCCTTCTTCGAATCGTTCTCTCATCCATCGCTGCTTAATAATAATAACAAGAAACACAAAACACATCAGTAACAACAATGGCGTGTGTATCATCTGTGTGTACGACGTTTAGAGCACAAAGTACAACACCTTACTTATCTCTCCTCAACTCTACCTGTACAACAAGAAGCTCTATCTCTCTAAAACAAAATGTTGTTTCTGCTGTCAAATCCTCGAATGCATTAGGCCTTCTTCATTGCTCCTTTGTTTCTTCATCTTTCTCTCTCTCTTCTTCTTCATCTGCATTCCCAGGTAATCTTATTATTACCCTTATCTTTAAATTAAAGCTAGCATTTTTATTATAAAATTATGGTCTTTTAGGGCTAATTTGTTTAGTTTTATTTAATAATTTCATGTAGACAATATGGGTTTTGATTTACTTTGAAAATAATCTTTACTTGCAGCATAACTTTGAGGATTCTCCTTCAAATCATCCAAATCCTTAATATCAAACTTAATAAGCAAACTAATATGAGACATAACAAACAAAGGAGAGACAGTAAGATCACCCATCACCATATACTTCACCAGCCATTCACAAACCCTCCCCCTTCTGCATAACTCTTCCCCTTCTTCCAATTCTGCTGTTGTTCGAGTGGATAAAGCCACCAGCGCCTTCTTGAACGACCCTGATTGGACCCTTAATATCGATATCTGCGATATTCTCAACGCTAATCCTTGGTATTCTTTCCACCCATCAATCATCCCCCCGTTTTTTTCAGTAAAATCAATACAACTGATTATTATTTATTATTATTATGAAGGATTTGTTGAGTGATTGTTAGCGGTTTAGGTCCATTGAACTATTTGGGAATGAATTGGTTTGGTTTAGTGGTATGCTCATTCTTTGTTTTCTAGCTATTGATGATGATTGTTATTTTAATAATTTGCAGGCATGGACTTTTATCTCCTCTCTTCTCAGGTAAGTTACTTCTCAGTTATTTGACTATAAGGGTTTGTATTTAGTGTAAAATTACACATAGCAATAGGTTAGAAAGAGGTTTTTTTTCATAGGTGGTATTGTGTTTAGAGAGTTTATGTAGTTTTCCATTAGCAATTAGCAAGTATTTATACTTTTTACATCAAATTTCTGAGTTTTAAAAGAAGGTTTATTTGCTGCACATAGTTTGTAGTTGAATTTTTTTAGCCGACCCTGCTTTACCTATTATAACTTGTTACAGTGAGTCACGCTTTAATTGCTTAATTGGTTAGGGTTTGGTAACGAAACGAAGTGAGAATGTTGACGAAGTTTGAAACAAAGAGTAACAGAGTTAAAGGATTAAGTTTCCATAGCAAGAGCTGATTAGTTGATGGTTAGAGTGCATGTTGATTAATATTTTTCGAATTGGTTTGGTTGGTATTGAATTGTGAGTGATTCAATTATTAAAGCTAGACATGTTTGATTTACGTAAATTTATTTATTTTTGTCAATTTTGTGAATTGTTGGTTTGTGCAGGATCTATCCGTCTAGAGGGAATAATACATATGGCTAGCAGCAGCAACAACAACAATCTTATTCTGGTCACTTTGCTTATGCTCAAAATGTAATATTTTATATCTTAAGGCTGAGTTTAAGGTTTAAATATTATTGTTACAGTTTTTGTGGTGTATTGGTTTTGAATATATTTGGTAATTAGGAGAAGAGAAAGGATAAAGAATTAGGAACACATGAAAAAATAAAATTTAGTTTCTAGCTCTGTTATGGACCACCCAAAACTACATTCAAACGGAACTTTGTATACGGTTTGAAGACGATATGAGTTATTATAAAGAGAAATTTAGTAGCATTATGTGATTATCACAAAATTTGAATGATTGCATCATGGAAACATAGATTTGTAAGCTGTAGCAAATTAGCGATGCAAAAAGTTCATTTGTGTGGTGAAGTGTGTAACTTTTCTATAAACTTCATTTATGTCACTGACTTCACTTTTATCAGGGTGAAGAAGTTGGTGTCTGATGATGGGGCCTCTCAGATTTTAATGTCATCCATTTGATGTAGCTGGTGGTCAATATTCTTCTATGCATGGCTCAGCGGCACTCAATAGTTCTCTACAGGCCAGTCAACTTTTGATATGACATTTAGGATAATTTTCATCTCTTACTGTACGGTAAAATGAAAGAATTTTTATGTATCTAATATCTATTTAGAAAATGTTTTGTTTAATTTACCAAATCTGATTGTATGTAAATTCTATGTTTACTTCTATAGACTCCTGGTGCAAATGCTAAAGGATCTGGACCATTTGGTTTGGAAAGTCGGACTGCTTATGGTTCAACCATGCAATAGTCACCAAGGGACAGGCGCCATTCACAAAATGAGCCAACTGCCCGGTTTGCTGGTTCAGTTGCTTATGGTCATTAACATCAGATTCTTTTAATCATAATTGATGTGTCATATTCGATTTTTCAACCCTGGAACACTCTCGGGGTATAAAGCTAGTTAAGCTTATACTTTAAGTTCATCCATAAAATTTTTAATTTTTAAATGGATAACATCAATTTCTATATCCAAGTTTAGAAAGAAAAAAACAACTCTAAAGTGATGGCGATCACTATTGACCTCGCTATACCTACAATTATTATTAAGTTGTCACTTCACACTCCTAATTTATCTAATATTTCAATTTTTGGCCCCACATGTGCCCCTTTGTCATATTTCGAATCAGAGGGTGTTTGGGATTGCATTTTAAATCTGATTTTTAGATTATTGCGTTTTGAAAACGCACATAATCAGTTTTTAGTGTTTGGATTGCGTTTTGAAAACGTAGATAATCAGTTTTTTAGACGACCAAAACGCAATAATCTATAAGCAGCCCCGCCCCTGCTTTTCCAAAACGCATAATCTGTTTTGAATAATCAATCACAAACACCCTCTTATTATTATAAATAACAAATGACGTACCTTCGCTACAGTAAAAACTAAATAAAAAACCTTTTACTTGCAGTTTAATTACGATAATGCCAGTAATATTCCAAATACAAAAGTCGAAGTATCGTCATAGCCGATGACTAACGCCGCCACTCTATTGTAACACCCCAACCGATGGCGGAAACATCGAGGTGTCACGTAGTGACGATTGCTCAATAGCTCATGGTACTAAAGTGTAAATTTGAATACATTGAATTAAATAGTTTATTACATTGAAAGGAAAAAAGATACAAAGTACAATGATTCTAAAGCGTCAAGTCTAACTAGATTACAATGAAATCAAAGCTTAAATATAAATCCAAAAGCTTAAAAGAAACGTCTCAATAATAACCTGAAACATGTACGAAAATAGTATATGTCAATACAAAAATGTATTGGTGAGCATACCCTGTTTTGAATACATACAGTAGAAAAATGTTTCGCAATTCACGTGTTATACTGTCTACAATTTAGTGTTCAAGCTATGTACAAATGCTACCCAAAATCAAACCTTTCGTTTAATGAATCAAGAGTCACATATATATAGTATTCGCTTATAGTAGGCGATGAATAATCGTTCACACATAACAATAATTAAGTACTATTTATTGCTATGCTAGGCCGCCCAACGGTTAATGATTCAGGTCATAAGTACACACTATCAGCGAATCAACAAGTAAAACACATACAAGAATTGTGACTGTGAATATAGAATAAACCATGATTAAGTGAATGAAGTAATAAGCGTACATGAGTCACCCCAAAAGTATAAAACGTGAAAAAGGGGAAAGATATACTCACCTTAAGGCTTGCATAGATTCTAGAGTTCTTGATTTAAGTATGGGTGCTTAATGTTGTGACCCTTAAGACGGTCGGTCCGGAATTGGCAAAGTGTTATAATGTCTTTCTCAAAATTAGGACAACCTATATATAGATATTATTCGAGATTAGGATTGCGAAAATGAGTTGAGATGATTTGTGTTTATGGTATATTTTGTTTTAAGCACAAATACTAACTTCATATGATATAGTATAAACGTAAATTCTAAAAAGAATTATTTATAATAGTAATTCAAATTGATTAGTTATGTAAACAAAATAACAATATTAGCTAAAATTAAGTGACTTGCTCGTAAAGTTCCGAATAGGTGATTACAACAAACAAATATTTATTTATACATTAGTATGTAAAATAACATTAGTATAGTTTTGTGTCAATATAAAACTTAATATTTTATTTATACCAAAATAATAATAATAATAATAATAATAATAATAATAATAATAATAATAATATTTTTAACTTCTCAAACTTTGTATAAATAGATCTAGGATTACAATACTTGAGATATGATACAATTCATTTGCACAAACTATCATTTTAAACAATTTGTTAATATATGAATCTGTGGTTCGTTTAACAAAAGTGCAAATACTTTTACTAAAAAAAACTAGCAAAACTGTAAATATTTTAGGTGGCTCTTCCGAAGTCACCGTCTTTGTGTATTGGTTTAGTAAAAAAAAAAACGACTTAAAACGGAACCACAATTATTTTGGAATAATAAGAGAACATATTATCTTACTAACGACGAGTAACAATTATGCAATAAAGAAAATCTTAAGCTTGTACAAAGTTTCATGAATACCTTCAATCCAAGCAAGAAAAAGTGACCAAGATTCAAAGCGATTGTTGGACTTTCTAATATGATGATTCAAAGTCAAATAAATTGAAGCTTGGTAATGTACAAAGGATTTATATTTTTTTTTGTATGACTACACAAAATATAGGAGTCATTTATAGGGTATATATTTACACAAAAGATGTTTCAAGTATCCTCAATTTATTTCATTTCTTTAACTCTCTTTTTTTATTAATATCATTCATGTTTTCATTAAATATATTAACATTCAAAGTTACTAATGTAACTTATAAGTAATTTAAATATTTTGTATTAATCCATTTTTTTTAAAAAAAAAATATGAACATCATTCATAGCCCTTTTGTAATATATATACATACTAACAAAAAGATTAGTATAGTTTTATTGTTATTTTTATTTATTTTTTGTCATATTAGGTCTTAAAGTTGTAATTAAAATAAAAATCACGAATGTTACAGAATACAAGACTGTAAATGTAGATGTAAGAAATAAGGGGACTAAAGTTGTAAAATGATAAAAGTGAAAGGGGCGGATGTCACATCTATCGACCCGCTTTTTATACGCAAACACGAATACACGTGCATTTTCATCGGATCATGATACTATATATACACACACAATTAACAAACACCATCTAAAGTCCAGTGGCGGATCCAGGAATTTTTTTCAGGGGGTTCACTTTTTTAGATGCTCCAATTTCATATGACCAAACATAAAAAAATTGGGTTGGTTTGACGGTTCGGGTCGGGTAAGGTTCGTCACATAATAAAAATACGATGGATAATTAGGAACCTACCTGTCGTAGAATGTTATCGGCGATCCGAAAGTAGTAACGTCGAAACCAAATTGCATCTCGTTAAAGGATTTGTAGATCAAAATTCAGAAGTGTTTGTGTTCGTATTCAGTCCCACCAACAAACTATCAACTGATAATGAAACAAGAAATAGTTTATTATTATAAAATTTATTACCCGATACATGAATCAAAAACACAAGTTGAGGGCTTTTTTAAACACACGAGTCACATGCATAGATGGTTACATAAAACAATCATTCATTATTGTAAAATCCTTAGAAACACCAATTACCCTCAACTTGAAAGATGGAATCAGAAAGTGGACTCAAATCAAGAGAGTTGGAACCAAACCATACACTATGAAAAATAGTTGACTAAAAAGTCAATTTCTTTTATCAACAGCAAGCATGAAACAAAAACTATCATCAGAAACCAAGTTTCAACATATTAAAAATTAATATCAAAACTACTAAGTTTCAACACATTGATCAATTAATCATAGTTTAAAGCCTACTCAAATACAACAAGAACATTCTTGTTTAATAGTTTAAAGTCTATTCAAATAATCAAACACAACCATTCAACAAATTAAAATTTAAAAGCTAGTTAAGAAATTTCAAACTCTGAAACACAACAAACTAACAAATTAAAATTTATAAGTCTTATTACCTCTTGAAGGACTCAGAGAAGCTGTGAAGGACTGATTCAGTCGGAACTCAGAAAGGGGCAGCGGCCAGGGGTGGGGCCGCGGAGGATCGAGTAGAGGACAAAGGGGTTGAGGAGGAGAGCGGAGGGCGAGTGGGCGGCGTTGAGGAGGAGGGCCGAGGTAACTTGTGAGAGGAGGAGAGGCAGAGTGAGGGAGGATGACAGTTTAGTGCAGGGGTTGTGATCTATTTGATGTTTGAAACCCTAGGTTTGTATATAAGAGAATAAAAAATAAAAGAGAATAACAAAAATGAAGCTGACGGGATTTGAACTTGGGACTTGAAGGATGTAAAGGGAGGTGCTGACCACTGGAGCATTTGATTTAATTGGTTAGGGGTTCCTTTAAAATATATTTAGGGGTTCCTACATAATTTTTTATATATATTAACACTAAAAATTTTAAACCGAACGGGTTCCTGGGAACCCCCTCGAGCTGAGTAGATCCGCCCCTGCTAAAGTCAATCAACTTAACAAACAATTAATTAACACTAATTCCATTCCTTTTATTATTATTTCTTTTACTAAATACAAGCAAAGAACATTAAGAGGAGTTGGCGTGATGATAGAGACGTAGAGAATCTAGCAATGGTTGTTTTCCATTGCAAGACATGCAACAAGCAGTTTTAATCATTTCAAGCGCTAGGAGCCCACCGAACAAGTCACAGGAAGATTAAAACAATAGACGAGTCGACTGCGAAGGCGAAGACGCATGAATGTTCCATATGTGGATTGGAGTTTGAGCTTGGGCAGGCATTGGGTGGTCACTTGGGTTCCACTTCTTCAAGCAGTTGTCCCGTTTTTTCTTTATACGTACATTTTCATGTTGAATTGTAAGTACAAATTGATGGTCGTATGTGCATTTCTTTGTATGTCTAAGATCTTAGATTTCAATTGTGGCACCAATCTTTCTATGCAATTATGCATTGTGTTTTACACTTTTCTGGTAACTATATTTTGGGTAGTGTGTTTTACGAATCGCGCGTTGGCAACCGTTTTTCTTACATGCTTGCTTAGAAGTAACCACGCAATCGTGGGTTCGAGTCCTACGGATGACGTCTTTTCCCAACCATATTTATTCTGAGTGGGTTAAATTGATTGCAAACAAGGACCAAAATGTTCCTGCATTATTACTACATTTATCACAAAATGCATTTCTTGTAGTGTATTGATTTAATAAGATAGAAAAAAAGGGAGGAAGATCATTACCTTTTTTTTTTTGAAAGGTTAATTTCTTTTAAATCCTGTGGTCTGTGGGACTTGAACTCACGACCTTTCACTCCACAACCTAGGTGTTTTAAAGGCTTTGCCTTTGCCAATGGACCACCACCCCATTGGTGAGGAAGATCATTACCTAATCGTCACAGTAAAGCAAGAAATATATGTTTATCGTAGTTTCCGACTTAAAGTTGGTTATCTATTGAATGTTTATCTAAATATCTAATCATGACACATTCGATACAAAACCACATTCATATGCAAAAGTGTGATAATCCGATAACACACTTGTACGTAATGTTTGCTAATTAAATTAGATATTTGAAAAAGTAGGGCCGTCCCTGAGAATTTATGTGTCCGGGTCGAGCCGCGAAATATGTGTCCCTTAGTCTTAGGTCTTTTAAGTAGTGTTTTTAGAACCGGACCGGACGTTGAAGCGGTGTCCTTACTGGTTCACTGGTCGGACCGGATATAGAACCAGAAAGTTTCGAAAATATTATAAAATTATATATGATTGGCTCAAGTGTATAAAGTATAAGGATGATAGTAAAAATCATCGTTCTTTAGAATTCCATAATAATTTTAAGGGCCATAATAAAACATATATGCATAGACTTCAAATGTTTTTTAATAAAATGAATTTTACTTAGAAGCATTTCTAAGTTCTGATCGAGTTGTATTCCATTCTATGAACCAGTGTTATAACTTTTCAAAACCCATCACTCCAAAATACCAAACCTTTTTTAATCTTCTTCACTAAAACTACATCTCACTATCTAAGTTACAAAACACCTCCGATTAAACAACAATCAACACCAACACTAGATCTGATCATCGCTAATTTCAGAAGATACAACATCCGATTTAACTTTTCTATACTCGTCGCTGGTCAAAGTACCCCCTATAAATTGGGCCCGGGCCGGGAGTTCTCTCCACACCCCCTCATAACCGATTAATCGGCCATGTGAAAAAGAAAAGAGTGAGGTAGGTAAGTGGTTGCATAACCATCTTGTGTGTTACAATTAAAATAAAAATAAAAATAAAAAAACAAGTGTTTATGTGTTTCTCGTAATTGTCTATTGTTTTGATGTATCTATGATAAAAAATTGTTGAATACATAACTTGTTTTAATTATATAATTACAAGAATTATATAATTTTGTTTGTGGTATGTGAGCATGTGAAAAAAGGTAAAAATGAAATGAGAGTGGCAATTATTTATTTTAAGCTTATTTTGAACATCTATGAAAATAAAATATTGTTAGTTTAAAATAATTTGAGTTTAAGACAAATAATATGTTTGTTGCTCGTCTTTATCAAATATTGTATATTTGTAAAATCTTCTATAATATATAAATAAAAGTTGATGTGGGACAGGTGTCATTTGTTGAGGGCCATACCATTTCCTTTTCCCGCTCTTTTTCCAGATCCCTTTAATACGCTTCATATCCCATCCCAAAACTGTTTACCTACTTTCTTTGCTGCTTTAGCGATTCCACAATAAAATGCGTTGCGTTCTCTTCCAGTTTGATACTGGAAAATAATAAAGATTGTTCCCTCATCCATCTTTGAAACCCAAGATCAATATTTCAGTCTTTTAATCCTCCCATTTTTCATTTCAATAGCCTTTCTTTTCTTTTTTTTCTTCACTCGCGCATCTTTGAAACCCTAAGAAATTCAGGCACATTGTATCCATATGCTCAGGCGATCTATCTTCACTTAATCTTTAGGGTTTACATTTCCTGCTTAAGAAAGTGAGTTTATGTTACAATATCTTGCTTTATTTTAAATTTGTGTGTTGGATTTCATGTTAAATCTTCATATGTTAATTTATTAGGATTATTTTTTATCCTATTTGATTTCAGTTAACGTTAAAATCATTTGTGGATTTATGATTTGAACCATTTACTCATGTGTGTGGACTTCTTTTTCTGTAAGTATCATTCAAATAGTAAGAAAACATAATGAAAAGTCTAGCTTTATTCTTCCATATTTGTGTGGTTTTAGAGTTTATTTGAATTTTGCTTTTAGGTATTTGATACTTTGTGATGTTTTAGCGATCTGAGGTTTTGAATTTGGGGATTTAGGGTTTGTTAATTGACATGTAGAAATATAGAAGTGAAATTAATATGATTAGGAGTTAAGTAAACTGAGTATGTCGATCATGTAGGCTTCTGTTTAAATCTCAAATTGTACATGTTTAAAAAAAAACTAACGTAATGTTTTTAATTGTTATTTTAGATGTCACTGGACATGTTAGACCGTCTGTTGTGGAAGCGCAAGTAGCATGATGCAAACGGAGTTTTAGCACTGGTGTTCACCCTTAGTCACAACAGCCTCACGCGAACCCCGGCGCGAGCGAGCACGCACAAGCGATGGTGGTCGCGTGGGTTAACGGGAGAAAGTGACCTTTGGTAACGCCGATGCTCACCTCTAGCCATAACGGGGTCATGAAGTGATCGGACGTTGGTGGCTCACGCCCAGTCGCTCGCGCCTCCACAACGGACGGTCTTATGATTTGCTATGACATATAGAATATCGACACAAAGATCGGTTTACTTTTTTATTCCTATTTTAGAATATTTGTCTTTCATATCTGTATTATAGTGCTTCACTGCTGTTTTTTATAATACTAAAGATTTTATTTATTTATTCATTTATTTTATATTTGTTGTGTTGTTGGTAGATTGGATTTCAACTTGCAGGCAAGGTTGTATACACTCTGCAAGCACATTTGTACCAGGTCCACCCTCATGTTTGAGTTAGAATGAGTATTCTTTTAGTACAGGTAGGGAAAATAGTTGGACACTTGGACCAACTTTGTCTCTATTCTATTAAATGTTATTATCCATACTATTTGTAAAGCATATAGGATTTATATTTTATAGAATGGCTTGAGCCACTAACTGAAATTAAGAAGATAAATTAATATTACATCCTAAAACTTTCTGCATCATTTTATGTTATAATTTGCATCTTTTCATGGTAAAAATGAAACCCTTAGATTTTAGATTTTTTTTATAATATAAACTTTGTTCTTCATCTTCTTATTCTTTAATTATATTTTTTAAGAATAAATGTGTTTTTAACCAGAAATCACTAGCATTTGACCCCTCAACTTTGACTACTAAATGTTCAAATTTGCTTCAAAAACCATCGATACGTCCTTAGTGGTAGCATCGACCTTTGGCACCATCATAGATAAGAATATTTGTGTTATTAGTTGTAGCACTTACCAAGGGAAAGGGGTACATACAATCTCAGTGACATTTGATATGAATTGACCACCGTACCTGTTGTAATGGATAATGGGTCATAACATGTAATATTTGTTCTTTTGCTTTGGTTTTTTAAACTTTAAACACATTTTGAGGTAAAAAAAATAAGTTCTTATGGATAGTTAAGTGTGTTAAATATGTTTGCAAAATTCAATTTATTTACATGCCATTTTTGAAAGTTTTTATTGAATATTATTGCTGTAAAATGTTGTCTTTTAATGCTGTCAAATGAGCTGCTGATCTATTACAAGTGTTGGTGTCAAAAGTTGCAGTTTTTGGTGTTGTTTGTTGTTGCCAAAGATAAATTTCTGATGGAGTTAATTGCTGTAAAAAGAGTTTGATTTAATATATTTTTCGCGGTCAAAAAGTGCAGTATTTGGTGCATTTGTTTGCTGTTAAAAGGTGCATTTTTTAAATTAATTTAATTGCTGTCAAAAGAGAGCTTTTTACTGCATTTTTTTCCAGCCAAGCTGTATAAAAGCAGTATTAATACAGTTCATGTACTTCATATATTTGCAGAAAGTAATTGAAATACACATTTAACATTTCTCATGGCTCTTCAAATAGGGTTTATGTAAGTTTTCCCTTATTTTTTAATCTAAATAAAGGTAAGCCAATTGTTCTGTTTATTAATTTGATCAATTTTATCTGTTCTATGCATGAACCCAGGAACTGGCTGTTGACATTCCACTTTTATGATGCGAAATGTATGTTTGTCCTCGTGGAATATGGTAAATGTAACTATGCCAGTTACAAAATGGACTAATGGAGGTAATTAGGTAATGTTTTTTTTTTAAATAGAAAAGCCTTGGAACTTTTTGTTCTTCTCTTAATGTGATATTTGTCATAAATATAATGTACTTTATGTCATTCCCCAAGATCTCAAAGCCTGAGTATCTTCTGAAAGCTCATAAAGTACTCAATTTAAGTACAAAAACTAGCATTTAAAGATTAGGTCATATGGTGGCGAAGGTTGGTTTATAAATCGGGAGGGGTCAGGGCCACCCCTGGGCCTGGCCCATTGTATGCTTTGCCCCTGTATACACTAACGCCCATCTTTTAAAGATGTCATGTGAAGTTAAGGCCTAAAATACCACTCCCTCCTATCTGTTAAGGGCGTTACAGATGCCTACATGGAATCTTGGTATAAAAAAATGTGAGGTCCTCCGAAGCGTTTTGGTCCAAAATGCTGAGGCTCAAAGCGAGGGCTTCACATATGAGATGTGCTCAGAATTTAGAAAAAAAATAAGAAAATTATTTTATACACATCATTATGATAGTTTAAGTCTTGCAAGAAGGTAATCCTATACTTTTGTGCTCTGGCTAGATGGCATGATGGAAAAAGTTCGCTCCTACGCGTATCTGAGGACATGTACATTGTTTACTTACAATAATGTTTTTAATTATGTTAAAAAAAGATGATGCATTTTGACTTTTGTGATCAAATTATTTGTAAAATTAGTAAATTTATTTAAAGCTTTCTTATTTATTTAATTTTTTTAGAGGTACCCGTGTAGCACACGGGTTCTAACCTAATGCTTCCATATAATGGAGTAAAACTTTTAAATGAAGTGCATTCTTTTTTTGGTCCCCAAATCGTTTTCATTCAATGTTGTGTACTTACAAAAGACAATTATAACAAACACTTAATAATGCCCCCATCCTTGGTGGAGTGGCGTGAAGAGTGAATATGAGTGGTGTCGATTCGACTCGGATGAGAGGCGATGTTTTACCGATTATTCTATTGTCGTGTCTTTGAGTGGGTGGAGGTCGGGTTTCCACGCATCTAAAGAGCCAAGAGGCTGGCGACAGTCGAGTAGTCGACCTTGACCACAACGTCCGGTGTCACGGTGCTTGACACGTCGTTCATTGTCGTTAAAAAAAAAAACAAACACTTAATAATAAATGCTATAATAATGTTGTTTTTTAGATCCGTTGCAAGCCATAATTTCTGAAAAATATTATTAGTTACGAACAACAACACTTGTAGCCCAGTTGGTTGAGAGCCTAAAATTTCCTATGAGAGGCTTGGGTTCAATTTCCACTAGCTACATTTGGAGGACATTGGTGGATGGGAAATGAGGGATGACCCGACCATTGGCTTGGGTTCGAGTTCTGATCCCGACCGGTTTTACCGACTATTTCACCGTCGTGCCTTCGGGCGGGTGAGTGGTCAGGTTTTCCCGGGAATTGGTGGCAATTGGTGGCCTGGGTACTCTCGAGTACCTAATTCGCCAAAAGGGTGCCCGAGAGTGCTCGGAATTGATTCGTTGGCCGTTCAAAAAGAAAATGAACAACAAATAAGCAGCAGCTTGTAGGTTGGTCAACATCTGTTTACTAAAAGTAGACTCTCGAGGCTAAATAGACTTATTATTTATATTCATAATTTTATTTAGTATAATGAACATATATTACATAATAATTATCAGTACCTATTTTTGTGATTTACAAATGCTACGCCTACTCTATTTCACACCAATAATAATAATTATAATAGTAGTTTACCCGTCCGCTAGGGCAAATTCTTGAAACGTACAATATTCAAACTACGTGTACATTAAAGATCCTGATAACATCTTATCCAATTGGGACGAGTTGGAGCAGAGGTTGATTAATTCTCATACATGTTAACTCAAATTTTGTTATTTAGATGACGTAATTTAACATTTTTGTTTCGTTTGTATAATCCGGAAAATTTTAAGGAAATTTAAATAACCCAAATACGACTCAAAAGATTTGCGACAAGTAGTCCAAGACTGTGCACCATTACAGGCTTTCAACTTAATGGGCCGGCACACCTATAAATTATAACTAGTATTTTTAGCACCGGCGCGTTGCTGCCGGAGGAAAACCAAGCTTGAAATAAATTAGTGTATTCTACATCGATCTTAACTTAAAAAATTCATTTCAACTTTTTGGTACCAACAAGACGGAAAAAAGGTCGTAATATGACCTAGACGATTTCTACACTAAACTACACTTGTTTAGTTTGATTCTTCTTATCAAACCGTAACAAAAACAGCGGTTACATGATTCTTCAAGTAAATTAAAATCACATTCATAACCTAAATTCCAAACAAAATTAAAGGAAAAACACTAAATTTCATGAAACTAAAATTAAATTATCAATGAAGTTTTATATGGAGATTTAACTGTTTAGATGTTCAAAAAGATTAAGAACGAAAAAGATATTCTTATTTCTTTGGTGCCTCATAGGCTCATAGAAGTATTATAGAAATTTTATAAAGCCTACAATAGTCAAGCTTTGGTTTGTTAGTTAGAAAAATGTTCCAGATTCTTCTTTCCAAAATCCAAACAGCCCGTGACCCTCTCACGTCACAACCATTTTCAACTTTCACCTTCCTCTTTATGAAGATTTAATGGTTTTAGTTAAAGAAACATACAGACAGAAAGCAACCATTGCCTAATTCTCCCCACAAAATGCACCCATTTTTATTTTACAACCAAGAATCCAAACCCAAAGACCACTTTAAAGCCAAAAAATAGATTACTGAAACACAAAATCCATCTTCTCCACCACCACCATTGGCAACTCCACAGCTAGCACACGACGTCAACATCTATGCGAATGCAACAACCACCATTGTCACTACCTCTGACCAAAAAAAATATATGCAGCAAGTACACGGTAAGAAAAGAGAGCCGGAGGTGTGGCCGGTCGTTGACGGAAAGCAGTTGTAAGAACGTCGTCGACGTATAATAGAACGTCCGGCAGCAAGATGTCAACAACACGCCACAAATCGTCTCCTACCGAGATCTGATCTGGTAGCCAACATTGTGGCGGGCGAAAGATTTGTGTGTCTCCTGGCTCAGATCCGAGCTGTAATTCCGATTACATACCCACGCACGTTTCCGGGCTAATATGTTTATGCGGAAGAAAGACAAGACGGCTCCCGGTATGCGGGCGAGGGTGAAGGCTGCACAGGTTAGATGTGGTCGCGGGGGGGGGGTTAGTCGAGTCGAAGGTGGCTATGGTTGCCGACAGATACAGAGGCAGAAATGGAGTTTTATAAAAAGGCAAAAAGACGAAAATGGCCCTAACAAATATCAATATTACAAAGTTGCCATGGGTACTATTCAAATAGCACAGCCATAAAGATTGTGGCCCAACTAACATAAATTGAAATCTAGATTTTTTTTAGATCACACTCAGTTTTAGTCTTTGCCTCTAAATAATAAAAACAATTAAACCATATTAAGTGTAGATAAAACAATGATAGTTTACTACTAAGTACCAATAGTAAAATTAATGTAAAGGAAAGGACGCATGTTATTTCTTTGATATAAACTATTGGCGAAGCTTGAATTTTTGGATAGTGGAGGCCGAAAGTTACGATACCTAACTTTTTTTTTTTCAAATCGGTGGGGGTCGGCCTCAAAAAATACAAATTTTTTTAATAAAACCGGGAAAACTTACACTACTGAGCCAAAAATCGGTAGGGGCCGGGGTTCGCCATGGATATTAGAGTGCGTACTTTTAAGAATCAATATCAATAAGACAGATTTCTATTTTCTTGTGACGCATGAGCGAAGATCATGTTGCAGAAGCTCCGATGTTTACCCTTTCTATATAAGCGAGAGCATATGTTGATCAACACACACACAACACACACACTAACCTAAAACCTCCAATTCTACTCAAATTAAGCCAAAATCAAAGGTGAAATCTGTGCATTAAGCAAAAAGAGATCATCTAAGGTCCAACACATCCAAAGATATCAATTATTTGGTTTAATTTTGATGTATGCTTCATGTATGATCATGGTGAGATTTGTGGGTGTTTTGTAAAAACGAAAATTGGTGATGTCTAAGGGTTCCCTTATGATTAGAGACCCAAACTGAACCTAAATACATCATAACATGTCTAGGTATAATTGAATTATATGATTTTGATTGAATTCATAAGTATATGTAAAGTAGGTTTTGATTCTAAATGAAAAACTCATCATCAATGGTGATTATAATGATATAGGTGTGTTGTTAGTTGAGCAATTGATACATAAAGTGTTAATTATGTGAAGGATTGCTAAATCATATATATATTGGCTAAAGTTGTTATATGCTCTTGCTATGAAAACTAGTTGCTAAAATTTATGCTCACCAAGTGTTCGATTTAATGCCTAGCTAAACATGGTTATAACTAGTCATAGTGAAATTTGGTAGTATTGGTTACTAAGTAGGAATGGTATTAACTTTGTTGTAATGGGTGATGTCCCTAGATGACTAACCACGAAATTAGTTGGTAGGAATAATGCTCGCCAAATGCTTGAGAAAATTCCTACATGAAACTTGAATTGAGCCTAATGGTGAAATTTGGTGTTGTTGGTTGAAATGGTGTAAAATTGTATGAAATTCGTTACTTTTGACAGCCCTAGATAGTCATCTTGTAAAGGCCATATCTCATTCGTTATTAGGAGTTAGAAGACGAGACTTATATCGCCGAAAAGCTTGTTGCACATATTACATTTCATATTTAGTCATGAGAAGCTAATTCTGAGTTGTAGTGGGTCAAAACAGCATCATAAGTTAGTAAATTCGTTTTAACAGCATGCTGTTTGGAACCATTTTATGTGCAGACCCGATCTTCAAAAATTCATATAAATCACAGAAAAATCGTTAGTAGATGTTCTTTATATTCCTGGAAAGGTCTTTGAACAAAGAACATTTCTTATTTGAAGGTCGAAATCAGATTATGGGGTTTTGAAGGGGTAAAAGCGATCCAAACAGCTGTTGCGCAAAAAGTGCAGCAGTGAAAATAAAGAGTTTTATGAACTTATCACATGTGATTGTCTAGATACCCATTTCCTTGACACTAAATGTTGTTTTGGATGAGATTAGTACAGGGAATGAAAACTTAGTACTTATGTGCATCATTGCTTAAGCTAGTTTACATGAATGTACTGTTTATGGACAGTTTGACTCTTAGGAGTCAAACTGACCAAAACTTAAACTTAGATGAAATGGTGTGTATAGCTCATGAGATGTGTTAGTTATTGGACATGATAACTAACTTGATCAATCTTATGAGTATAGTGAAGGTTGGTCTTGTCAAGCGAGGTGCAAGCTTGGAAATGATGGATCAACAAGCAAACGGGTCAAGTGAATACAAGCCTTAAGTGCAAGGAAGTGAAGGTGAAATACAAGGTAAGTTTTACTTACACCATTAAACTATAACATAGCTTAATTGCTGTATACATTAGTCTTAAATCTTGAGTGTGTGATAAAGGTAAACCCCAAGGGGTGGAATCTATTAAGTGGGTCGCCTTATGCGCACTCATAACAAAACATGTTTTATGACATTAATCGAGACAATGGGATATGACCGAATGGTGAGATTCATCAAACGGGTCAATTAATAATGATATGTGGGAAATGTTGTTTTAATATAAATGAAATCATTTGAATGAAGTTGTTAAGTAAGTCGTCAAATGGATCAAGTTTGTGTCACTTGAACCATAGATAAAAGCTTGAATAACATAGTATCATGAATTATGGGTCTAAACGGGTCAAATGGTGAAGTCCTCATCAATTGAGCCCAACACTTGATGCTTGTATTCCAAGAATTAAGATCTATGAGGTTAAACGGATCCAATGGCGAAGTACTACCATTTAAGACCCGAGAAGTTAATGTTTGTCGATCTAGAGAGCATATAGGTAAATGCATCGAGGAATGGGCACTTGATGTCAAGAATCATGGATGATGAGCACAAGGTATGGATATGGGTCAAAGCCAACCGGTAAGTCCGTAGCTAAATAAACGCCTTCGGGCGAAGTATCATGGGTACTAAAACTATTCACATGAAGTACAAGTGCCAATTTGGTAAGCTATTTCCATAGCTATGTCTAATGCGCGATAATGTGCTTAAAATGGACTAAACTAGAGAAATCTTGAGAATGGTGAAATTCTAAGTCCGTAAGGACTTAGAGGTTTTTTAAACAAGTCACGAAGTAAAAAACAATGATGTTGAATCAAGAAGTGTCGCCATGAATGGTTAAATTGAAAGATTTGGCTATAAGGGAATTTTGGGAACTTAAAGATTTACTAAGGGTAAAATCTAGGAAATGGAATCATAGTGAAATAAATCGGACAAACGCTTTAGTTGATCAAGTGTCTAAAGACTTGACAACATAAACTGTATGCATTTTGCGTGGTCGAGTAGTGCCTTGTTTAACACAAGGCCTTAATGGGTCGATTTGGGTAAAAATTTACATGAACATTCAAAACTAAGAACCGGGTTATAGCGACCTTAACCGGGCAAAGATTTTAGTCAAACTAATGTTAATCTAGTTGGCAAGTTGACTTTTATACTTCGGGAATTTGTTAAATGTGTTTGCATCCTGATTCCTAGGCTTTAAAATCAACAATCAAGGTGTAGCAGCAGTGAACGACCGTTCACTTAGAGTGAACGGCCGTTTACTTAGAGTGAACGGCCGTTCAGCCTTTACAGAACGTCTGGATTCTGATCTGGGTCGAGTGAACGACCGTTCGGTTGGACAGAACTACAGATTCAATGCTTGGCCAAGTGAACGACCGTTCACTCGGAGTGAACGGTCGTTCAGGCCGTCTGAAGTCATTTGGGCAAAAATTTTATTTTGGCCAGTTGGCCTGGTTCGTTCCGTTTCAACGTGTAACGACACTCATACTATTCTCAATGTATTATTGACAACCCACTAACCATTCTTTGTGTAATGGTGCTAGGTAAACATATGATGGAAGTCCCGGAGCAAGGATCAAGTCGCGAGAAGAACTGAACACACCCGAACACTCATCAAGCTTCCGCAATAGAATTCAAGAGACCCCCGTTAAATCGTGAAATCTTATCATATGTTTTAATAGTTAAAATGTAAGAGAAAGTATAGGGTAAAAAGTTTCTTAATGTGAGAAGTGTAAGAAGCCACTACATATTGACATGTGTAAACCATGGTTAACTATACCTAACTCAAAACACCCTTCCTTCCTTCCTTTTTGTGGTAGATCTGAACTAACCACCCTTCTCACAAACTTTATCTTCATCTTCATCATCTGATCCACTAGAAGAAGAGCTCGATCCCTCATCAATATAGATGGTTTATACTCCTCATCATCACCTTCCAACCCCACCTTTTTACCTTTTTTACTCTATTTTTTCGTAATCGGAACTGAACCCGACCTCAATCGTTGTTCGACTTCAACCCTGACCTCAATCGTGGCTCAGATCTAGTCACTTCCCTCTATCTTCGGAGAAGACAACCAAGCCAACATCTCTGTATCTCTGGCTAATCACAAAACAAAGGAAAAAGAAGAAAAAAAGACAAAAAAACAACCAATCCATAAAAACCTTACCCCAACTGTGTGTGAATATAGTTGTTTGTTTGTTGGAGAAAAACAGAGGAAAATAGGGAAAAAGTGAGGATAAGGTGAGTTCTAATTATACTAAATGCGTTTTACAGAAAACAAATGCGTTTTACAAAAACCAAGTGCGTTTTACAAAAACCAAGTGCATTTTACAAAACCAAGTGCGTTTTATAAAAAACCAAGTGTGTTTTGTAAAAACCAGTTTAAATAGTGTTTAAAAAACCAAATGCGTTTTATAAAAAAACCAAATGCGTTTTACAAAAACCAAATGCGTTTTACAAAAACCAAGTGCGTTTTATCAAAAACCAAGTGTGTTTTGTAAAAAAAACAGTTTAAATAGTGTTTAAAAAACCAAGTGCGTTTTATAAAAAAACCAAATGCGTTTTACAAAAACCAAATGCGTTTTACAAAAACCAAGTGCGTTTTATAAAAAACCAAGTGTGTTTTGTAAAAAACCAGTTTAAATAGTGTTTAAAAAACCAAATGCGTTTTATAAAAAAACCAAATGCGTTTTACAAAAACCAAATGCGTTTTACAAAAACCAAGTGCGTTTTATAAAAACCAAGTGTGTTTTGTAAAAACCAGTTTAAATAGTGTTTAAAAAACCAAATGCGTTTTATAAAACAACCAAGTGCGTTTTATGATTTTCTGTTTAACAGTTTCTGATTTTCATCGTCTGAAACTTTTTTGAAAGCCATTTTTTTTCTTTAATTCTTCTTCTATTATCAACATCGTTCATTTCTGTGAATAATACATGCGTTGATAGTGATTTTTGAATATGATTCGACTAATTTTATCGATTGAATTATCATACTCTGTTTTTTTCTATTTTTGCAAATACGTTTTGATTTTGTTTGTAATCGAATATTTTTTATTTTTTAATCATTCTGAACGTTTAATCGAGTTGAAAACGATGAAAAATCAGGTTCAATCGTCGAAAATTTTTGCATCGATTATGTCTGTTGTTATGATTTCACAGAAATTTAAACGTGTTTTTCCTAATTTACCCTTGGTTAGATTAACCCAAATATGATTAGGATTGTTAATTATCATCTTGCCACCGTCTAAATCTAATGGCTGAGAATGCTTCTTACACTTTGTATGTTAAGAAACTTTGTACGTTAGCCTCTCTCAAAATGTAAAACCTATGGAAAACAAAAATGTATTGATCACAACAAATTGAGCTTTTCATAATTCTCAAAATTTTAATCGGGAGTGGTTTTAAGTAAGGTCAAAACTTGTAAGATTAGGCGTTAATCGCGTGATTACGGGTTTGAATCTTACATTGATGATGTAAAAAGATGACTTTATTTGAGAATTTAAGGTTGGATTTATATAAAGAGGGTACTTTATACTTTATACTTTTGTTTTATTTTATTTTATGTATGTATCATGTAATCAAATCACAATGTTGATCAGTGATTTATTGCATATGGTGAACTTTTTTTTTCTTTTCTAATTTTGCAGCTATTGATTAAACACATAGAAAGTTCTTTAAGTTGAATGGTTGAAACTTCTAAATTGTTTTATTAAAAATTTCAATTTAGAAGTTCTTTTATTCAACGAAACTTGAAACGGTTACAACAAAAGAGACAGACATTGTGTTCAATTAAATTGTGCTTCAAGCTTACACTAATGACTGATGTATTCTGCAATTGTGTTCTCCAGAAGGTAGTATATGCATCTGTTTAGAATTTACCTTGTGTTGTGGGATAAATTAATCATTAATAGGTTTTTTTTTTTTTTTTTTTTTTTTTTTTTTTTTTTTTTTTTTTTTGTATTTTAGTTTTTTTGAAAGTGGAAATGCTACTCAAAAAAGAGAATTGGTTGATCAGCTCACGAGGCATGTTCTAATACTTAATCTTCTGATGTGTGGTTGTCGAATTATCCGAAAGGTAAACTGGACACTTTAGTTTTTTGAAATTGGGAAACCTTCAACTACCTGGAACCTTGGCGGTTTAGTCGGTGTGCGTAGGACATTAAGCCCAAAGAGAAATAAGAAAAAAAACATTGATACGATTTAGGAAGTGTAGAGTGCACACTCGCTCGTAACTGTTCTTATCCCTGACACCTACGAACCCGATGTTCAGGGAGATGAAGTCCCCTGGACGAAAGGGTTCCAAAGGGATATCTACCCTAGTGGAGGGTGTCCTAAGGGCAATGCCCCTATGAGAGACTCACAGCTAATAGTTGAAAGTCTTTGGAAGTTGTTTCGGATTTGCATAGTTGATAGAATATTCCATTAGAACTAATAATAAATGGGAATTGATTACAATAGGTACTTATCATTAATAGAAAAGTGTGGTAGCAACACTTCAATCCAACAATAAGTAACTTCTTGCTGAGAATTAACAATAACTAAGTTGTTGATAGACCAACCATAATCAAAGCATGTTTGGCTCTGCTTATTTCCACCTTCTTATAACTTATTATTTTTCCAAAAAGTTAATAAGTTGAAAAAAGTGTTTGACAAATGAAAAATGAATGATATCATACGTATATATAAGCAAGGTCTCTAGTTTGTTTAATTACAAGTTTTTCTCATTGGAAAATACGTACATGTTCTTTTTAAAGTTTATACATAATCCAATTACGATTAACCTGATTAAGAAATTACAACACAACGACGAAATATAAAACCTACATACATGCAAGCATATACGACATAAAAATAGAAAAAAAGTTTAGTCATGAGGGGCAATTGTGTCAGTGTCTATTATCTTCAGGGATGCTTTGAGCAAATATCTTCACTAAACCATATTCATGTGGACATGATTCACATTTAAAAATTTGTCACCAAAAACTTATTGTTACTAGTATATTACATGTGGAATTAAATAAATATGGTGCACGATAATTCTTACATGTGTAGAATACTAAAAGCATTGTGTATCAAAGTCATGAAAAGAAAGCTTCTTTAAATTTGAGCAAAACCATAGCCAAAACAATGCCTTTTTTTTACACCATAACTCCTTCACCATTTCCATGGAGTTCCCTACATTTCCCTTCGCTTAGAAAGCCTATAACTACACCCGTAGCGGCAGTCGCGGATTTAGAAAAATAATATAGGAGTAACGTTCAATTTTTTTCCGCCATAGTTTCATGCAAGATCATCAACAACTTAAAACCAGTCATTTATAGAGACAAAATCACATAAAAGGCAAGAAGAAATACACATTATACTCATCTTAGGTGGTGTTTGTTTTTTAAGAGGTAAAATGTCTGCAGTCTGCGGACCACATCTGCAGACGTCTGCAGAAGAAGAGGTGGACCAAACGTCTGCAGTCTGCAAGAAAAAGACTGTTTGTTTGTTAACGTCTGCGGCGTAACCCAAAACCATAACCCACCATAACCCACCATAACCATGACCCTGCACCGTAAACCAACACCTCTATTAATTTATTATTTTAGTATTATATAATATACATAATAAAAAATATAATATATTAATGCACATAAACCCTCCATTGTTGACCAAACACATAAAAAGAAACAATCAGAATCAGACGTTCATCATCATCATTTTCTCATCTTTCTATGCCTTTTCTTCTCCACCATCAAGTCTAATGTCTTGCTACCCATCTTAAACATTAATACCAGATGAAACACCATGATGGAAAAACAATCTGCAGACGTTAGGAGGGGTTATGCTGTGAACAATCTGCAGACGCGGGCTATGGGAGGGCGACGGCGGGCTGAGGGAGGGCGGCAGCGGGCTGAAGGAGGAGGAGATAGGTGGCAGAGGTGAGGAGAGGAGAGGAGGAAGGAGGAAACTGATGATGAAGAAGAGAAGAGGTAGAGAAGATGTGAGAAGACATGGGTGCAAGTCTGCACCAAGAAGAGGCTAGGAAGAGCTTCTGGAGTGAAAGGTCTTCCAAAAAACAAACAGTCTGCGCGTCTCAAACGTATGCCTGCGTCTGCGCGACGCAGACAGAAGTGGTCAGAAGCACTTATGGGACAAAAACAAACACCCCCTTAGTCTAGGTACGAAGGAGACATTACAAAGTTGGAATCATATCCTCAAAGTCAAGTTTTAATTGAGCCATTATATTGTTATTCAATAATATCATTCTCTTTACGGACACGGCTTGCAATGACCTTAAAACTCACTTGAAATGTTTAACCTTAATCTTTTGTGTGCTAACACCCACGGACCTACTAACCCTCAACTTATATTTATTTATTTATTTATTTATTTGGTGTAGTTTTCAATATATAACTAGGAAGGAAGAATCAGATTACCTTATCCTCAAGTGCTTTTCAATACCCCTGGTGCTTTTGGCATTGCTTTTGCTTTCTGCCCCACCTTTTTAATTTCAGCGTCTTTTACTTCCTATGCCCAGGTTAGATGGACTATTTAAGTGAAATATAATCTATAAAAATAAATAAATTTGAGCCCAAACCTAGCTTCGATTTTAAACTAACTTCACTTTTTCTCGCAATTGACTTTCCTCCAACTTCTTCAAGAACTGAACTAACGCAAACAAATTTCTTTAGAATCAAATGCGTTTACATGCTTCATATGGTTAACATATTGTACCTCTTTTCGTCTTTCGGCTCTTTCGTTACTTTTCAAAGCCACTGAAGTCGGTCCCGCCTTTAGCCGTCTTTCATCCACACCAACCCCTTGAAGTGACCTGTCACATGATATGTTATCTAATGTAAAGAAGGAATAAACAAGCACAATAGAGTTTCAACAAAAACTGTTTCTTACGCAAATGATACAGATTTCCATGTTGGTCTTATTTGGCCTCCTGCAGGATTGATTTTCTTTGTTGCTGATGGTGGTGCCTTCCTTGATCTATGTTTGTTCATTTACAAACTTGGTAGAATGATAAATATCAATGTATATATAACATAATAGGTAGCAGGATTAACATATCTGCTCAAGAAAACTACCTTTCATTTAATAAGCGCTTATTTAGGATTAGAACGTGGTTTTATCTATATAATAGGTAGCAGGATTAACATATCTGCTCAAGAAAACTACCTTTCATTTAATAAGCGCTTATTTAGGATTAGAACGTGGTTTTATCTATATAATCGCAAACCTAATCAATTAATCAAAAACAATATAATCAATTATAACACCAAACCCCAAATTATAATTACTAAATTCCTAATTTAACACACAAATTATAAGACATCCAAAACACAAGTTATAAAACACAAATTAAAAAATACAAATTATAAAACACAATTATTCATAGTAGTGTCTCGGCTCATTGGCACCGGAGGCTACCCGTTTCCTGCCCAGGGTCCAGCGGGTTATTCATAGTAGTGTCTCGGCTCCGGGTGGACATGGTTATGTTTTTAGTAGATTAGGATTTGCTATTCAGAAAGGGGTGGCGGCGCAGCTTGTTGCCCGCCTGCCCGCTATCCTAATGTAATTTTCTTTGTCCTGGAATGAAAGTACTTTTATTAAAAAAAAAATAAAAAAATTATAACATTAAATTAAACAATAATAGTAACTCACAAGGATGCAGGGCTGCAGAGAAGGGAGCAGAGCCGGCAGTGGTTGCTAAACATGGGTCAGGGGGTAGGGTTTGTCGGGCGTTGATGGTTGCTGCTTATTGCTGAACAAAAACAATGGTCCACGATATTTTCCATGTGAAGTGTGAAATGGTGGTGGGCTTGGGCATGCTGGGTGGACTAAATTTGGGTTGGGACTTGGGTTATAAACCTATAATTTAGGATTTTTGGTTTAGATTAGTTAATTTTTTTTGGGTTATTATTACTCGAGTTCGATAAATATTTTTTCCGATTAACGTAATGTGGTAACATATAATTTCTTTTAGTAATGTAAATTAAATTTTAGTAGTAACGTTTTCAAAAAATCGTAAAAAAAACTACTAGGCACTTATCATTAATAGAAAGTGTGATAGCGGGCTAGCGGCACTTTCAATCAACAATAAGTAACTTCTTGCTAACAAAATTAACAATAACTAAGTTGTTGATAGACCAACCATCATCAATAGCTACGTTACAGCTGTTAGAAGCAATCATTAAAAGTAACTTAGACATGAGTAATTCTTTAATCGTAACTAAGTTATTCATCATATAAAGAAATCGTGAGCAACTAGCTACATGTGTCGGTAACCAAATATATATGCACTTTTTTAGATGCAAACTATAAATGGAGTGTTGTGTCGTCTCTACATAAACATTGTGATGATATTATACATATATAAGCAAGGTCTTTAGTTTGTTTAAATACACGTTTTTCTCACTGAAAAATACATACACGTTATTTTTAAAGTTTATACTTCATCCAATTAAGATTTTGAACAATCAAAATACTTTAATTTAAAGTAAAGATTAACCCGATTAAGAAATTACAACATAAGGACGAAATATAAAACCTACATGTAAGCATTTACAGCATCATCATCATACTTAGTTAATCCCACCTATAGCAAAGCTACGGTAGGGTCTGAGGAGGGTAAGATGTAGACATCCTTACTTCTACCCCTAAGAATAGAGAGGCTGCTTCCAGTGAGACCCCCGGCTCGATGTGGTTTGGTATCAAGCCTTGGACATATGACACAGAACACTTAGCAATCGGGACAAACCCGATCGGTGCATGTACCCCTTTGTCTTTTGGCTATCCACGCCACCACATGATGCATGATTAACCGTCGGTCGTTTTTAACGTTATTTTCACGAAATTAGTAAAATAACGTTAAACTAGTGCAACTTTACTTTTGCCCCCTGAGGGCCATACATATATACATTATATGCGCGCACCGTAAGTGGGGCGTCAAACATTTACAGCATAAAAATAGAAAAAAAGTTTAGTCACGAGGGGCAATTGTGTCAGTGTCTATTATCTTTAGGGATGCTTTGAGCAAATATCTTCACTAAACAATATTCATGTGGACATGATTCACATTTAAAAATTTGTCACCAAAAACTTATTGTTTACAAATTACATGTGGAATTAAATAAATAAATATGGTGCAAGATAATTCTAACATGTGTAGAATACTAAAAGCATAATAATATAACAAAGAAACAGATTCAGTCATTCAGATAATAATAATAATCAAGGTATGGTATCAAAGCCATGACAAAAAAGCTTCTTTAAAGTTAAGCAAAACCATAGCCAAAAGGCCCAAAACAATGGCTTTTTTACACCATAACTCCTTCACCATTTCCATGGAGTTCCCTACAAGTTTCAACCCAACCCCACCTTCAAGTTTCAATCTTTTCCTGTCCATAAACACACCAAGATTCATGTTTGTGAAGAAAGTCAACAAAAGTCAACAACTTCACCATTGCAATTCAGTCTCATCATCTGGTCAACAACTTCAAGAATCTATGGTTGATGATGATGGAGGTGGTGGTGGTGGTGATGGGTGGGATGGTAAATATGATGATGGGGAGGGGCAGTTTAGTAATTTGGTGAAGGAGCATGGGTGGCAAGTTAGGAAGATGGTTGAAGAAGATAATGAGATGAGAAGTGTGGCCAATATTCAAGCAGAGGCTTTTTATGAGCCTGTCATTATCTTCAATGATGTATTCTTTCAGTTTTTTCAGGTAACTACTCTGCTTTAGTGACTTGTACCTTGTTTTATTATAGTTGTACCTTACTAGTCCTTAATGAATAAAATAAAACCAGTTAGTTATACCAAAATATTCACTATTCACAAGTAAACACATTTATATTTACTTTAAAATCATATAGAACCAATATAGGGGCAAATTGTATACAAATAATACTATTTGTAAAATAATAATGTATCAATATCTATTTAAGGGATGTGATTAATTGGTGAATACAATATTTGTAGAACCATTAAAATATTGTTGTAGATGAATACATTTGTTCACCTATAAAGAAAAAGGAATTTCCCATTGTTTTGAAAGGGAAAATATGAAATTTCAAACACTTAGGGTGTAAAAGGAATTTCCCATTGTTTTATTTCCTGGGTTGAGAGCAAAAACTTGAACTTTACTGGGTCTGTAAACGAACAAAACAAATGAATGAGCATAAGCAGTTAAATGAAAATGAACGGACTTTCTTGTCTGTGTATGTTCCAAGAAAGTCAACGTGTCTGTGTTCATGTTTGCTTATGTTTGTTTGTTATTATCCTAAACGAGCACAAACAGATATAATCGAACACAAACATATATAAGTAAACAAACACAAATGAACCTAAACAAACAAACACAACTAAAATTAAACGACAACGAACATATTAAAGTTTAAATAACATCATCACATGATTCAACAATATCCAACACTTGAAAGTAGACAACAATATCTAAATACTTTCGAATGTATATTTCAAAAAACATAAATAAACGAATGTTCTCGAGCATAACTGAACGAACGAGGCATGTGTTATGTTCGTTCAATAAACGAACTTTTTGTCAACTGACGAACACTTCACAGAACATTCGATTTGTTTACATGCCTACTCCCCTAGTTTGGAGATTACTTTCATTTTCATTCATGCCTTGAGACAAAAACACACATTTGATGTTACTAATTTTACTCTACACACATTCAGGCTGAGGTGCTTGCAGGACTCCTTTACAGACTAAGAAATTCACCACCTGATAGGTCAGTCATTTATTTATTTAACTTTTAAGATCATTGTCTCATATTGTTCTGCATCCAATGATTTTTCTTGTTTTAGATGTGATTACACACAGTGGCGGATCTAGACTAAAACTTTAGGGGTAATGTTTTAATTTTTTTTTAGCGTACTAAGCATTTTCATACAATGTGAACGAAACAAAAATAAAAACACGATAATAAATAATGTTCATTTTTTTACCATACTTTCATAAGCAATATATTTTTTCTTGTTTAGCGCTATATTGTAACCACTAATTTATCAAAACATTTTACATCAACACTTCACCGGCCATTAGGTTAATGTGTCCATTTATATTGATGACTTTGTGGTTGAAAAGCCCTTTTAACAAAATAAAATCTTTTTATGTCGTCTATCCGATTAGAGCGATAACTATTAATTAGGTGGTCAAGTTCTCTGTTTCTTCTTTTTTCCCCACTCTTGATTCTTTTATTTTATTTTTACCCGTTCAAAACTATGGATGCAAACGAGTCGAGCCCGAACTCTACTAGGCTTGAGCTCGAGCTTGGCTCATTGGTAGTATCTCAAGTTCGCGCTCGGCTCTTTTAAATATATTAAATAAAAAATATAAATAATAGACTTGTTTAGATTTGTGGGCTCGATAGGTGAAAAGCTCGGCTCGGCTCGTTGGAAGTTTCTCAAGCTATAGCTCGACTCGTTTAATATCTATTAGTTAATATATTAAATAAAAATAATAAAAATAATAGACTCGTTTAGGATCACGAGCTCGATAAGTGAAAAGCTCGGCTCGACTCGTTTACTAAACAACTTTAAATTACGGGTAAATAACATAAACGAGCTCTGTTTTAAGCTCAAGCTCGGCTTGGGCTCAATAAGGCTCGACTCGTTTTAAACTTTTTATTAAGACGAACTCGACTAGCTTGCGAGTTGTTCGGCTCGTTTGCACTCCTATTCAATACTTTAACCAATGCCAATAGGCTTGTATATTTTAATTAATAAATTACAAATGGACTGGGTTATGACCTATAGGTTTTTATCGATTTTTATGTTATGCTTATATTAAAAACTTTGAGGGTGTGTTGGGTTTTAAAAAAATTGAGTGGTAATGTTACATAATTTTTAGGGGTAACATAATACAAAAAACATAAAAATACGGAAAAATTTACCCTACGCAGGAAAAGTTGAGGGGTAACGGACGCCACCCCTCACTCTTAAATACATCCGCCCCTGATTACACAAATGTTTTGGTGTACATAGTGAACTCTCTCTTAGGAAACTAGACCGGACCGACCAGTTAAACCAAAAACTGGTGCCGCTGGTTCCTTTACGAGCTAATGAACCAGCCACAAATGAAACAGTCCGTTTTGAGAAAACTAGACAAACTTCAAACCTGAAGAAAAACCAGTCAAAACCACCGATGCTCACCTCCTCCAATTGTTGGGCGGCTAGTTTTGAGACCATTGATGGTCGGTGGACTGTTAGTGCTACTGGTTCAACATCCAGTCCGATTAAGTAATATGTATATTACATGAAAAGAAAAAGATATACACACATCAAGTTACTCAGTAAACTAGTTGAAAAAATCAAGTGCTAATAAATCATTGTGGTAATACATATAGAAAAAAAAAATGTTGTGCATAACTTTGAACACATTTTTCTTATTGGTTAATAAAACTATGAGCCATTATTTTGTAACTGATATGATACCTCAATAAAGAAATTGATTTATTATATTGAATTATTAACGGTATTTTGTACATTTTGATCAATGTCGAAGTCAGATACGCGTGTTTGGTTGCCGAGACAGCTGCAAGCGATAGTGAAGAAAAACAACTTGTAGGTGTCGTGGACGCTACGGTTTTCAGAGACGCATCTGTTCTCGTGCATTTATCTGGGGCAGATGAATATCTTTACGTGTCGGGAATAGCGGTTTTACGTAATTTCAGGTACATTACATTGTCGGTAAAAATATTTTATATTAGTTTATATATACATAGGTGGTAATTTCTGACACAAAAATAATGAGACTTCAAGTTGTCATATCTAAACCATTTAATGCCTCGTGTTTGGGTTGATACAGTGTCAATTTCTATCGCAAAAATAATTAGGTTTCGAGTTGTCATTTATGCTCTTGTTTTGTTTGAATTGGTTTAACCCGTTTAGTTAAACAGGGTGATCCTCCTACCCGCCCACCCATTTGATTCGTTTAGACAAATAGGCCATATAAATCGTGTTACGGTTGCACGATTTAATAATGTTTGGGTATGATTGCTATCTTTGACACAAATAAATGTATGGTTAGTGTTTGGGTTTAACGACTCAACCTTCCAACCCGACACGATTGACACTTGTAATATTGACATAAAGACTTGCACACTATTCGTGTTATACATGTTAACAATGCACATTCACGTGCATCTAATTACTATATATTACTTTGATTTATGGATAGGCGGAAAAAAGTTGCGAGTGTGTTGCTCAAGTCATGTGAAATATTGGCTCGGTTTTGGGGTTATGAGTATTTGGTGTTGCGAGCTTATGAAGACGATTTGGGTGCTCGAACATTGTACACAAATGCAGGGTTTAAGATTGTGTCAAGTGACCCTATATGGAAGACGAGTTGGATAGGAAGAAGGCGTCGGGTTCTTATGATCAAACAATGTAACTTAACATGAGAATATTACATTTAAACATTTAAGTACAAATTTATTAAACCTTATATGATGTAAATTATGTTCGATTCTTATAGTGTATAAATATTTTATTTGTATTGAAGCATTTGATAAAATAGTGAACGTAAAAGAAGAAATAAATAAAATAAGGACGGGTTGTAGCTCAGTGGTGGAGATAAAGGTCTCTTGGGGGGGATAGGTCATGGGTTTGATCCTTGGCGTGGTGAAATATGGTCAAGTTTAACTGTTAAAAAATAAAATAAAAAATGAGGGCTGATTGGGTTTTTGCTTAAAACTTTGTGAGGAAGGAATTGTTGATTGGGTTGGAATAAACCGGTGACTGCTTTGACAAATAACCTCCTAATCAAAGTAAAGCTAAATAACTCTATTTCTAGATACTTAATTCTGTAAAATAAACATTGTTAGCGTCGTTATAGGAAGAGGGGTCTCATGTGACCACCCCTGGTGTGAGAATAAGTAATAATCGGAGAAGATGAATACAAATTAGTACAAAGACCAACAAGAGTTGCAGAGTGTGTATGTATGTACTTTGTCTTGGGCCCTAAAATAAATTTGTTAAGTCGCCCCTGCTCAAAAACAACATCATCCTAGGAAGAAATTAGTAGTTCTAAAGTGGACCAGATGAGCTACAAGTGGTTTTGGTAGCCGGTCTATAGGGATAATCAAGAAGCAGTAGCAGTCGATTAGTGAGGGTATGAATATCCTCCAACAACAACTTTTGCGATTGAATGATTAACGAACGGTTAACAGGTTATACGTATAAACCGGTTAAATGGTGGGTACGTTCGAAGACAACTTCTGCTACAATTTGGGGATGTAAAACCTAGGTCTGGTTTCAGTTCACGGTTTCAACTTATTAAGACTTTATTAAGAAAATCATACAATATAGAATAAAAAACTATGCAAAATACATAAACACTAGAAATAACAAACAAAAGACTTCATCTCCCATAGCCCACAATCTCTCCTATAAATAGAAGACTTCATCTCCTTTGCAAGGGATCTAAAAATCACCACTTGTATGCAAGAGTTAGAGTAGAGATAATCTTTGTAATAACTTTGTAATCTCCAAAGTAATAACATTCAGCTCTTTACAATGGACGTAGGTCATTAATGGCCAAACCACTTATACTCTCGTGTTCTCACTTTCACCACACACACACACACACACACACGCACACTTATATTTACTTTCTCGGCTACGATTCCACCACTGGTGTGGGCAAATGGTTGTTCTTGAGTAAACATGTGTACTAACCCCACGGTGATTAGTATTAATCATCGTGATACTCGTTGTTTTTTCACCTGTGTATACAAATAAATATTTATAGTTATTACATTATATCATTCTAATACTATATTTTTATTATGTTTATTGCTATAACATTAATCGTCATTTAAAAAAATATTTTTTTATATAGTTTGTTAGGTTTAAGAACTCGACGGAAATACTCTAATCCTCGTAACCTACTCTACTTATTAATTTTGTCTATAGTTTTTTGAAACCATGAAAACGACCGCAACGTTATGACTTATAAAAAAAGAGAGAATTGCAAAGAATGTCCTTTAATTATTATAAAATTGCACGTTCTGTCCTTTATGGAAATTTTTCACTCATTCTGTCATTTATTTTCTCAATTTGATTAAACATAAAACATTAAAGCATAACATTAAACATTACAAATTAAAACACTAAACATTAAAGCATAAACATTAAACATTAAACAAAGTAAAAACGCATCATAGACCACAACAAAAGATTGGTGATGTGGAAGTCGCTTTCGTAGCGCTGCCGATAAGCGTCGTGTTTGAGTTGAATTCCATATGTTCGCTAACGCCAGGGTGCGCCTCCATCGTCGCTTCATAGACGGCGTGCCATCTCCTACAGTTATTTTGTATGGCAGACCACTTACTGGAGATCTGATCAACGTTACGGTTGTTCGTTTCGCTAATTCGGTTGTACTCGTCCAAGACATTGTGCCAAAAAGCCTCCCTATTGTTTGGCGGGTTCTCCTTAGTGTGGATCCACGCCGTTACCAAATGGAGTTGATCCTGATTAGTCCACCAAGCCATGCTTTTGGTTTGTGTTTGAGTTTGTATTTGGGTTTGTGTTTGTTTAAGTATATGTGTTTGTGTTTGTGTTGTGTATGTATACATATATATATATATATATAGGGTCGAGATCCTGTGCAAAGTGTGTTTTGTGTGAGAAGGGTAAGAAGTGTTTTGGACCATTAGATCATCTTAATCAATGGTTTAGATTTAATGAGTGGCATTATTGTAAATAGTGTTTAATTATTATTAATAAGAATCAATTATAAAGGGTAGTATAGTCAATTGGCTAACACATTTAAAAAGGCGGATGAGATTTCATTAAAGAAACCGATTGAAACTCCTTGATTCTCGTCCAACACTTTCCTAAAAAACAACTATACCTATTTTTCTGCAATAAATCTCTCATTTATGGAGGATCAACAAAGATTACAAGCCTTAAGTGTTTAATAGCTATGGAGTATGTTTTTCAAATCTGATCGTAAATATTACAACTGAGGATGTCAAGCTAGAAGTTAAAAATATTACAAGCTTGTAATGTGGTTCAGTTTACAATCGAAGATGAATCCTACTTGTATATAGATATGGAGTATGTTTTGCAAATCCATTGCATTTTAAATAAATTTCCCTTATTGTTGTGTTTTATCTTCAAGGGATTTTTTTGTGGTTTAGTGTTTTTTGAATTTAAAACACATTTTAAATGTATGTATAGTTGTGTTTTAAAGTACATTCTAGTGTGTTTTTTTAATGTATTACTGATTGTGTATGATGAAGATAAAACACACTGGATTATGGAGAAGATGGTGATAAAACACACGGGTCTGTTAAAACACAAGGTTGAGAATATGATGATAAAACACAATGTTATGGTTTTATGGGTTTATGTTCAATATAAAACACACTGCTTGTTGAATATAAAACACTGTTTGTAATAAGAAAAAAATGGCTGTTAAAATTTGTTTTGGGATTTAATAGTATTAATTATTAAACACATTGTGTAAGATGAAGATAAAACACAAAAATTGGGTTAAACACCATACCTTGTATAAAAAATAACTAAAAGCCTACCTTAAACGTAAAACACCATACGTTGAATGATCGATGTAAATGACTATGAATTTCAATTCGTGAATGTTGATTCTTTATTAAAGCATTCAGTAAAAATGGTTTTAATCACAACAAAAATCCCTATTATTACTCATAATTAAGAAGGTAATTAATTGGACATTTATCTACTAAAAATAAGATTATAAATACAAATTACAAAGATGCCCTTATAATTAAAATAATTGGTTGCCACGTGTCACTCTTAGATAGGTTCTCACACTTCTCACATAAAATAGGTTTTGTACATGATCCTAAACATATATATATATATATATATATATATATATATATATATATATATATGAGAAGAGTTTGTAAAAAAAAAAATCCGCTGCCTCCCCGAAAGTTCCTTCACAACGGTCAAATTTTAAAACTCTAACGTCTCTTTCAATTGCAAAACGCCTACCATGAGCATAACCCCCACCCTAAAACGCCCCATAGCGCCCGGAGGGCGGTGTTCTCCAACGCTACGGGGATAAAACGCCCCATAACGAGACTACTACGCATAGACTTACCGCAAAAATTTGTAGTGTTGTGAGGTGTCAGTCCAAGAGCATAGGTGGACGTTTACGTGTCAAAAGCGGTCCATGCATGGACACGTGCCAACAAAAAGAAAGTAGTCAGTCTCCTATATATAACCTCCTCTTTACACTTGTATGTATCATAATAACTTGTAATCAAATCCCAAAACAAAATGGGTAAGAGTACTTTGTTAGTGTTCATGTTGGTGCTCGTTCTCTTTGCTGCTGGTATGTTCTTTCATCTTTGCCCTTTTTTTCTTAATAAAAATTACTATATTTCGTCAACTGCATATATTCAAAATGTTGCAATGATTTTATTTATTTTTACCATTTTTTGTTATTATTCGTTTCATGTAATTTATTTACATATATGATATATCTGTTTTGTTTTGTTTTATGTTTATACATTTAAATATACATTTAAATATGTATTTTGAAAACTTTTATATTAGTAATGTGGGTCTTCATCACGGGTTATACAAATTTAAAACTTTGTAAAACCCAAGGTTTATAATATAATAAATAAAATATATAAAAATAAGATTTTTTTTTTATAAGAAGCTTAAAAAAATGTTGATATTTGGCATTTTTGAGTGAACTTTTTGAAGTAGTAATTTTGTCCAGAAAGGGGTGGTGGCGCAGCTTGTTGCCCGTCTGCCCGCTATCTTGAT
Organism: Ambrosia trifida; assembly: GCA_028751855.1. Classification (NCBI taxonomy): domain Eukaryota; kingdom Viridiplantae; phylum Streptophyta; class Magnoliopsida; order Asterales; family Asteraceae; genus Ambrosia; species Ambrosia trifida. The sequence continues at coordinate 4,959,638 of CM054126.1, read as the reverse complement.
GTAATTTTTTTTGTCCTGGAATGAATTATTTAAATCCAAAAAAAAAAAAATTAAGAAATTTTTATTCCAACAAAAGGGACAAATTACATAATAATAGCAGGTAGGCGTGCAACAACCCTAATTATTATTATTATTATTATTATTATTATTATTATTATTTGTGATTGTGATGATGATGATAATATAATATAATAATAATAAAAATTGCAGAAGAGAGGGTGGTGAAGGTGACAGAGGCGAAGATGTGCGAAACAACGGGGCATACTGGGAGTTGTATGAATGACTGGTCGTGTAGCAGGTCTTGTGAAAAGCAAGGTTTTGCAGATGGAAAATGTGATGGCATACGACGTCGTTGCAGATGCCGCAAGCAGTGTTAAATTAAAATTTATATATGCTTTACCTCTTATGTACTCTTATGCAAGTTACTCTTCACATTTGTGAAGACCTGTTAGTGCATGTGTGTTCAATATAATAAATAAACTTCGTTATTTCCAACTATATATATAATCTTTACTAGGTGAAATCCAACTATATATATATAATCTTTACTAGGTGAAATCCCGTGTGAAAACACGAGAACACTAAATCCAACTAAAGCTGAAAATTCATTCATTGGTGGTTGTGCTTCTGCCTTTAGTAACCATTGATAAATGAAATAGCTGATTGGAAACCAATAATGAATCGGTAACTAATGAATGAATCAGCTGATGATTATCCACGGATGAAGCAAGCAATAGAGGATGAAACAAACTTCTGATGACAGCAGTTGTTTGCATTCAACAGATGTTGTCATCAGAAGTTTGTTTTAGAGTAGACCCATTAGTAATAAAACACTCGTTTTTTTTCGTTCTTTGTATAGCACTATGACACTCGTTGAAAAGATATTAAAACGCTCGTTAATTTTGGTGTCATTTTTTTTTAAAAAAAAGTGTCGTTTAAAAAAGTTATTAACATTTAACAATCATGGGGAAAGTGCATGTGTCATGCACATGATAGAGAAAAAATAATTTAATAGTAGATGGAGTATCCATAACCCATTTAAATGACCCAATAAAATGAGCGGGAAAAAATTAAAGGAAGCTCCAATAAGGTGTTATGTGTCCCTCGTTAGCTTTCATTTATATATTATAGAAGATTACGTACCCTTCTATCATGCTACTATTTTCTTTTAACATAAATTAAAACAAAGTGTTGCTACTTTTGTATCAAAAGTAAAAACCTAAACTCATATGTATAAAGATAAAAAAAGGGACATAATTAATATTTCAATTGAAAGGTCGTGAACTGTAATTAAAATAGTGATCACTAGCCAAGTAATTTGATATAAAATATAATTCTTATCAATAAATCAAATGATCTATGATTTTTTTTAATAAAATACGTTATTAATTTAAGTTCATTATCAAAAGTTAGCACCATGTTAATTTGATGCTACCTATACATAAAATTGAACTTATAACTGTTGGTGAAAAAATAATAAATCTGCGGAGTAAAAAAGTAAAAAACCATTGTAGCTACTAGGTAGGGTGTAAATGACACGTAGCGGCTTGAGAGCTACCCGGGATCGGCTCGGTAAAAAGCCCGAATGAGCCGAGCCTTAACGAGCCCGAGTCCGAGTCCGAGTCCGAGCCTGAAATATGGCTCGTTTAGTTATCGAGCCCGAGCTCGAGCCCTAGATACAAAGCTCGTTGGGCTCGTGAGCCTAAACGAGCCCAAACATAATTATAAGTTATTTATATATCTCTTATAATTTACAGCCCACATCTTCAAAGCCCAAGTCCTTATTTCATAGGCCCATTTAATAACACTCGCGAGCCGAGCTTTTGCGATCTCGAGCCGAGCTCGAGCTTTTTACTTTGCTAGCGAGTCAAGCTCGAGCTCAAGATTGTAGGCTCGAACCGAGCCGAGCTCGAGCTCGAGCTTCATAAAACCATAACGAGCCGAGCTCGAGCCTAGTCAGGCTCGGGCTTGGCTTGGCTCGTTTACACCCCTAGTACTAGGTAAAATAAGTGTCAAGTATCTTAGCGAACATCTAACAAACTGTAACTTCAACCTCTCGTTTTAGAAACTACACAAAAGTAATCAAACTATGAAAGCTATAATTAATCATCTCCAGGTTAAAAATAAGTTTTCTGAGTTTCAGAAAACTCGGGAATAGACTGTTCAATCGATATATAACACCATAATGATGAACTAAAAATTCTCATTACAAATACAATTTTGTCTAAAAATGAGATATCCTAGGAAAAATGTGACATCCCTACCTATGATTAGAGGTGTACAAAATACCAGAATCCGAACCCGAAAAAATACCCGAACCCGGGTATTTTAAAACCCGGTTATTTAATACCCGACCCTACCCGTATGGTATTTTAAAACCTGGTTATTTAATACCCGAACCCGACCCTATCCGGTTATTTAATACCCGAACCCGACCCTACCCGTAGGGTATCTTCGCAAACTAGTGTATTAAAATTAAAATTTTACTACAAAAAACACAAATATATATAAAACATTAAATGATCTCATATCAATTTCTATTTTAAGTTATAAGTGTAGCATAAAATACTAACCAATTTAATTTATAACATAAAACATATTGTAAAAAAACAATATATAGTATAACCAACCCGCCCGAGTTGACCCGAACCCGACCCGTTTAGCTAAACGGGTTCGCGGGTTTGACCTGAACCCATTTAGACTAAACCTAAACCCCCTAATTTCGTGTTAGGTCCGGGTCGTGTTTTCGGGTCGTGTCGGAAATTCACACGTTTACTTGAAAATAGGTATCTAGTACCCGAAAATGGGTATACCCGAAACCGGGTATTGAAAACCCGAACCCGAACCCGAACCCGACCTGAACCTGGTATATAGGGTATGGCTTTTCACGAAAATACCCTACCCTACCCGAACCCGACCCGATTATTTCGTAATACCCGGTTATACCCTACCCGGTCATACCCGAACCCGGGTACATAACCGAACCCAGGTACGTAAGCGAACCCGGGTATTCAAAAAACCCGGTTTTGTACACCTCTACCTATGATTGGAGTACCTGACATCCTTACCGGCCAGAATGTAAATAGATTTGTTCGCAAAGACTATGCAAGGCTATGGGGTGGGGTTCCGACCACTCCGAGTGCCACATCGTCACCGCCTTCATGTCACTACCCTGCAGTAGGAGAAGGAGAAATGAAGAGAGATAGAGAGAACGAGGAAGGGAAGGAGGGAAATATCCCCGTTTGCGGCGGAAAAAAAGGAGGCGGGTGTTTTCCGTCCGGGAGGGTGACACATGGGTATAGGGTGAAGGCATCAGTGATGCCCCCACTACTTCCGCACCCCTCAGCCTAAAAGATAAGGGAAAAGTTCCTATCAGGAAAGAAAATGACTTTTGAGTCTAAATCTGCTATAATATTCTTAAAGCTTCTAAAAAACTAGAAATAGTACATAAGAAGTTACAAATAATTGCAAATAAAATATGCATGTAGGCTAGCTAAAATATCGAAAGCGAAATCAAAGCGAGCATTCACAAAAAAAATGTAGAGGTCTGACTTAGTGTAAACACTTTTGAAAACCCTTTAAACCTGGATCATTTGATTTACTTTGCTTCAACTATACTAAAGTTACCCGGTAAAAAGTAAAAGTTTGCTCTTGCAGTGACGGTATAGTTGATAGCTTGGCAGGTACAGTTATGTAATGTTGAGTTTTGCCCTTGTTCTACTTGGTTATATGATTATGATGAACAATGAGTATGCACAACCATGTGCAGTGACTCGTGGAATAGGAAACAGAGGATGGGGAAGTTTGATAAACACACACAAACTAATATTATTCTCACATAAACAAACTGATTACATATGAGGCTTTATATAGCCTTGGTTTAGAGCAGTTAAATAACCGCTAACATACTAACCGACACATAACTAATAACCGACATGTCTATTAACTTTGGCGCCTTTTCTTTGTAGTTTGACTTTTCGGTTGACTTTCTGATTATCATTATTTCTTGATTAATACTTCTTCTAACAATCACTCCCCTAATCAAGAAATGATGATATGTACTCTGTTTCTTGTCCATCTTCATTTATGCAGTCCCTTTCTTCTTCTCTTGTTTAATCTTGAACCAATCTTCTAATCTTTGATGCATAATAAGTCTTCACGACTAATCCCTTTGATCCACATGATCGTCTAACGCTTTCTTCTGACCCGCCTGGTCCTAAAGCGATGAGGGAAAGATGGGTATCACACGTCCATCTTCTTCTTTCCAAATTGCATCCTTTAAATTCGACTTCTCTGGGCCTTCTGCCTTGTATCGAATTCTTTACGGGTAACGCCTCTGCATCTTTAAAACCCTTTACTGAACATCTTACTTCTATTCTAAATGGTTACTCTTGATTAAAACTTGTTTCGGACTTCGCCAGAACTTTTGGCCGGAAAACATTTCTACTCTGTTTTCGTCTTTTGAATTTGTTATGGCCCTTCTTAACTGCGTTTTTCTGATCAATTGATGTTAATAACCAAGTCTGATTTGAACAAACAATCACTGTTGTTCGATTTCTTTTCTGGATATACTTCCGATTCATTTTGCAAAACAGGGGACTTTATCTTTTCGCTTAATTGGTTTTCTTCTTAATCGAATCACTCGATTTCTTCACAGGTTCTTTCTTTCTAGGATTTTTAATGTGGCGCTCTGATACCATGTTGAGTTTTGCCCCTGTTCTACTTGGTTATATGATTATGATGAACAATGAGTATGCACAACCATGTGCAGTGACTCGTGGAATAGGAAACAGAGGATGGGGAAGTTTGATAAACACACACAAACTAATATTATTCATACATAAACAAACTGATTACATATGAGGCTTTATATAGCCTTGGTTTAGAGCAGTTAAATAATCGCTAACATACTAACCGACATATAACTAATAACCGACATGTCTATTAACTTTGGCACCTTTTCTTTGTAGTTTAACTTTTAGGTTGACTTTCTGATTATCATTATTTCTTAATTAATACTTCTTCTAACATATAATGTTTACATATCTATTCATGAGGTCTAAGGTATATCTCATGACTCGTCTTGACTGAAAGTGAAAGGGTGTGTTTTTTTTACATTTACAAGAGAATCTCCCTGTTCCCATCGCAAGCACCACCAACATTGGCTCAGTTCACGTAACCATTGCAATGGTGACCCAGTTATTTTGGTGGCTCCACGATCTCATCATCCAATTTACTCTTATGGCATCAAATGTCATCTATAAAGTGAACCTATTTAGGATACATCTGAATGACAATTTAGCATATGCATGTTTTTGGAGTGACTACAGCTAAAAGGACTATACAAGACTAACAAAAACAAAAATGTTTAACTGCTACCTTTCATAATGCATCCATACCAAATAAATGATCCTACACCAACTTGGCCATTCCCATTGATAGAAGTTAAGGACACAAATGCATCCTTAACCACTGCAGGGGATTTATCATACGCATTCACAATAATCCTCTCCCTGGAAACTGACAAAAAGAAAACTTGGTGAAGACTGTTTAAAAAAATATACGGTAACCAATGTAAAAGTTTATTTACTATCACTAAAGAACAAAAGTTAAGATTTCTTAATCATTATGGTAAAAACCATAAATTAGAAGGGGAAAAAAATGAATGCAAATGTACAATTTGCTTTCTGTTAGAACCCAAAATGTAAAATATACAAGTGTTTAAGAAACCTGAAGCAGAGAATCACGAAATGATCAAGAAGACTATGTCTAGAAAGATTCAAGACGAAAAGATCAAGGTTAAGAAAGATCGATGATAAGGATCTCTTTGAAGAAAAGGGCAGCCAAAGACAAGATAAACTCCAAACTGATGAAATCTAGGAAATGAAGCAGAAATATGGGAGACAGACAAGATTTATGGGAAACAGTGAAAGAAACTAAGATTTCTGGAATGCAATCTGGAAGCTTAACAAGTGAAAAAGTTTAAAAGCATGCAACTTGACATGGATACAATAAACAAATGGGAATAAACATCTTGTTTCACCACCATCCTACATTGAAACAAGTGGGAATAAACTAATGTCTATCCACCTGTTTGAAGTCAACTCTTCTCTATAAATAGAAAATGCTAAACAAACAAATATACAAGACTTCTAACATTGACACTTACATTTTTGAGAAAAGTAATGCAACCCACATCAACTTTGACCTCAATTAGTAAGTACAGTTAAAGAGCACTATGTCTTCCGTGAATTTGACTTTTTTTTTCTAGACAGATACTTAGACCAACTAAAAGTTTAAAGCAGCGTAACCCTTAATTTGACTTCTTCTTTTTTAAAATAACATCAAATGTAATCGTCAACCTATCTAAAATAACTTGAATGCGAGTTGAAGGTAATCGTACTTGTCAGTTCAATGGATATAAATTTGATGCCTCTCTATATCAACATCCCGAAAGAGGAATGACAACCTAAATAAAAAAAAAGATCATAAAGATATCTTCAAATCAATTAATCATAAAACCTTCGTAGACCAACAAAGTATAATAGTATATAGCTTCAGCACCTCTATTTAGTTCAGGAAAGTATAATAGTATATAGCTTTAGAACCTTTATTTAGTTTTATCCGTAAACTTTGTTGAAACAATAGCCTAATAAGGGGAGTTAAATTTCACCAAAAGTTATCAAAAGGCTTCAAACCGTGCTTGCCTCTAAGAGCACAATCTGAAATTAATTCATACTCCAAAAAGTAACTTTATGATATAGAAGGTGTTAGAATGTAAATATAACTTATGTTTTGTGTTTTATTATGTACATTTGAACATATTATTTGTATATTTGTATGTATGTTATTAAGTGTAGACATTAGATATTAGTATGTCAATATAGATAGAATATGGGTCAAAACAAGAACCGGGTTCCGCAACAAGATGGAATCAACAATATCACATCAGTTTGAGGCTGCACATCATCAGGAATGAAGTGACTCAATATCTGAAATAAGATAGTAAGGTTCGAACAAACACAGTAGAGGAAACATGAAAAAAAAACAGTGGGAACTAAGGTGAAATGACCAAAATGCCCCTGACAGTTATGACAGTTATTTGGCGGCAAAACAATCCAAACGATGGCATTTTATTTGTGGAACATCATGTCTGTTCGAAAACAGATAACTACCAACAAGACACACCTTTTAGTTTCATATATATAGGATAGGATAGTCTCATTTGTTCTTTACCAAAGATTGTACATATCACAATCCTTAATATCCTTGTAAACTTTCTGTCCAAAAGTTCTATTCAAAACAAATTCCATAATATAATTCAGTTGTTTGTTCGTTTGTTCAATTGTTTTCATCTGTTCTTGTGTTTGGTTGATAATAATCCGCTGCATATCTGATTTCTAGGCCAACAAACTGGTATCAGAGCCAGACTTGTCAATCAAACAATTCATTTATCTTTCGAAAACAATCTGTCCAAGTTTGTTCCACTTTCTGTTTTCGAAGTTTGCAGTTTATTCAATTCGTTTCTGTTTAAACTTTTTTGTCAAAATCTTCTACTCTAAAAATTCTCAGTCCGTTTATTGTAATCCGAATTGTTTAATATGTCTGAAAAATCAATAAACTCTTATTAGAATCCCGAAATCCACTACAAAGTTTCACAAAGAAACCGTAGAGAAAAGAAGGCAGAATTACGAAAGAGAGGAATAGAGACAAGAACTTGCTTCTATTGCCACACACCGAGTCACATCATTAGTGCATCCACATAAGGGAGAAGGGTGAAAGTGCACAACTACTTAAAGATGCCATAGACACAGGCATAAGTTACTACCCTCAAGAAAGATTGCACAATGAAGAAGAATACATTCTTAAGGGATCTGGATTTGGTACTTGGAGAGATGTTTGGTATGTAAGTCCCAAAATTCAGAATCATATAAGTGGAAACCTTGATTACTTTCTCAAACTAAAGAAATCTTTGGGTGTAGAAAGTAGAATTAAGAATGATTTTTTCTTTATAAGGGGTGTGGGTATGATTAATATAGAATCCGAAAATAATTCCTTAATTATACCTAATGTAGTTTACTCAAATGACTTGAAAGACAACATTCTAAGTCTACCCCAATTAAGACTACAAGGTTTCATTGTTAAGATTGATGGGAATACATGTAGTGTCCCCAATATGTTTAAGAATGAAAGTATGCAATTCAAGATGATGAAAGAAAATAAAGATGATAAGGAATCTATGTTGAGGGAATTAGGAGATGATCATGAACATGAAAAAAGAAAGAATGAGTATTTAAATGAATACTTTGAAGAATTATCCCTCAATTCGGAACAAAACATAAAGAAAATGGAAGAATCGGTTCATGATTTTGAAATAGATTCCATGGAAAAATGCATTGAATTCTTAAACATAATAGATCACTTAGAATATCCATGGGCACATAGGGATTTATTGAAGGATCATTTCCTTCGAATGGTTGATTGGTTTTTGAACTTTTATCTAAAAGTTCCAAACTGTCCAATCCCACCCGTGGTAGAAGAAGGAAAGAAAGTGAATCTATTTGATCTTTACATATTAGTTAAAAGAGAGGGTGGACATGAAAGAGTATCAAAGTATAACATATGGGTGGTAATAGCAAAAGAATTGGGGTTGGATTATGAAGACAATGATATATTAAGAATTCTTTATGCTAAGTATTTGGATGTCTTGGAGTGGCAATACCAAGTATATAAGGTTGCCCTAGACATTGCAAATCAAGATGAAAAGGATGGTGTTGGATGTAGTGAAGTAAGGAAAACCGGTTTAGTATCACAACTCATGAATCGCCTTCACAAAAATTCAACCACTATGCATGAAGATTATGCTCTCTACATGGGAGGAGATTGGAAATCAGCAAATCAATCCATCAAGAAACGCAAGTTCGATTTCTCTCAAGTTGAAGAAGCATTAAAAGAAGCAATGGACTCCCTACCAAGATCGTCTATGAAGCCTAGTTATATTTAAGGGAGGGTGTTAGAATGTAAATATAACTTATGTTTTCTGTTTTATTATGTACATTTGAACATATTATTTGTATATTTGTATGTATGTTATTAAGTGTAGACATTAGATATTAGTATGTCAATATAGATAGAATATGGGTCAAAATAAGAACCGGATTCTGCAACAAGATGGAATCAGCAATATCACATCAGTTTGAGGCTGCACATGATCAGGAACGAAGGGACTCAATATCTTAAATAAGACAACATGGTTCGAACAAACACAGCAGAAGAAACATGAAAAAAAACAGTGGGAAACTAAGGTGAAATGACCAAAATGCCCCTGACAGTTATGACAGTTATTTGGCGGCAAAACAATCTAAACGATGGCAGTTTATTTGTGGAACATCATGTCTGTTCGAAAACAGATAACTACCAACAAGACACACCTTTTAGTTTCATATATATAGGATAGGATAGTCTCATTTGTTCTTTGCCAAAGATTGTACATATCACAATCCTTAATATCCTTGTAAACTTTCTGTCCAAAAGTTCTATTCGAAACAAATTCCATAATATAATTCAGTTGTTTGTTTGTTTGTTTGTTCAATTGTTTTCATCTGTTCTTATGTTTGGTTGATAATAATCCACTACATAACTGATTTCTGGGCCAACAGAAGGGTAGTTTGGTCTTTGCATTATCTGACTTTCACACTTCCTAGGAAAACTCTATACAAGTAGTAGTACTAATGGTAAAGACAAGGCATTGGCAGTTGAATAATTTACGGGAGAAATATGCTTCTTATATTCTTCGGTCTTGGGCAAACTTATTGAAGCATGTGTTGGAGGCTGATTGTTTGAGGATTTTTGGCATGATTGCTGAATGGTTTTTTTCGCAAGACATGATTAATGTTACTTGGTTAGTAGTATGTTTGTCCGTTTTAAAAAACAGTTGTTTTAATTAGTATTGATAAAAAATCATGATAAACATGTCGTTTGTTTTGTTGATTAAGTATGGATGATTGTTTACTAATTAAATTTTATGTTAAAAGATGCAACACAATATACGAGGCATGAAAGGGTTGTTATAATAAATACTTTAACAATTTCCAAAAAAAAAAGGTTAGCAAGAGGGCTGAAGCCTGAATGTTTGAGAAGTTAGGGCTTGATTGCTTAGTGGTTTTTTTCATGAGACATGATTGATGTTACTGGGGTAGCAGTATGAATGTTCGTTAAAAAAACAGTTGTTTTATGAAGTTATGATAAACATGTCGTTTTTTTGGTTGATTAAGTATGGGTGATTATGTATTGATTCAATATTATTTTAAAAATGCAAGACAATTTGTATAAACATTCTCGTGGGTCTTTAACCCAATTATCTTGCAGCATCAAATTCCATATTTTAAGCTAGGGTCTTTAACCCAAAAATACTTGGACCACAAATAAACATTTTCGTGGGCCTACTGATCTCGAGTCCTAATTTTTTCTTTTGTCTCTTGGGCCTCCACTATAATGTAATCAAGGTCACGAGCCTTGATGTGTTTCATTCTTTGCTGTTGTTGTTGTTGTTGTTGTTATTATTATAACTTCATGCTCTCGACTTGGGTGTTCTTGACTTGACCAAAGTTATTCGTTTACGTTCTAACGTTTATGAACCCCTATAAATATAAAACAAATAAATAAATACTAAAAACGACACAAAACTAATAAAACGATAAAATAATGAAATAACAAAATGCATAACTAAAACTAATAAAAATGATATCTAAACGACTCAAACACGATTACAAAATACATAGGAAAATAGGTATGTTTTGCAACACATCATTCACATTTTTACAAATACAATCCAATATCATGTGCCTTTGTTGTGAATGAGTGCATTATGCTTAGACAATATACATAGAATACAATTGTGCCTATGCAAAATAACTTAGCTAGCTGAGCATTACAATGGATAACGCTATTTGGATTGACAACCCGCCTAGGTTGGCTTTCTTCTAGTTGAGAAGGTTCGTGGTCATTGTTTTGTGCATTTACCTATTTACCTTTGGAGGTACGACGTCTTACATTTCAGACTTGGTTTTGCCATTTGTATGAAACATGTTTACATAATTGCAAGTGACATAGCACATGAATTGTACAACTTCCAACTTATATTATACCTACAAAACTAAGTACATTCACCAACATATTTTGTGTTGACGATACTATTTTTGTACATTTTTAGGTTTGCTTGTTAAGACGTTACATATAGGACTTTTGGACCTAGTAAAGACTTAATACATATGTCATGTTATGATTGTACTTGTACTCCTTTTCATTGTAATAACAATTTAATCAAATGCATAATTATATTTATAATTTAGTGTCATGTGCTTTTGAACAAGCATAGACGTTGTACCTTGATGTTTCCATCATCAATTGGGGTGTTACATGTGCAATCTTGTAAATGAGCTACATGGATAAAATTATTTAGAATCTCATAAGGTTTTATCAAGATCCAATTCCACTTTAGTATGTATATGACTGAAAAGTGTCATCTATTCTATGCCTTGTGATTATGCGAGCTATATATATATCACTTAGGCAATCCTCTTCAAATTAGGTTCTATACATTTGTTGTACATGAGACATGGGTTTTGATACAGGTTGCAACCTGCAATGCAGGTCCATTGTCAATTTGTCCATAATGTCGTCTATAATCTTAAAGACAATTCTTTTTTATACGTTATGTCTCTCGTTGTGAAATTGATATATTAGTTCCCTTAGAAACAACATAAGTACTCACAGAAATATGCGAGCGTTCGCACTAGTTTGATAATGACAAGTATTTTTTTTCTTTTTATAGAATCTCTTTTTTAGTTAACATGTTTTTTCTATGATACAAATAAATATTATGTTTTGTGTTTCATAATACCATCATAAATATATAAAATTACATACAATATATAAAACTCAATACAAGAATATGAACTTTTAAATATAATTATATATGGTGAGATATGGTATAGAGAGTCAAAATTCTAGAAAGTGTAAGAAGGATTGAGGGCATGACACGTGGTTTTTTTTTTTTTTTTTTTCAAATTGCATGGCAGGGTAGTCTGATAATCTTATCTATCTCCTTATGTGCATGGTACATGCATATCCCCCCCCCCCTCACACACACATTCGTCTATTGAATATCCATAATTTATTCATACGTTAAAACTTTAAAAAAAATACGCTAAATAATGAGCTTTTTTTTTAATTGTTTTTACGAATATCATAGTGCTATATAAAAAACAGAAAAAATAACATTTTAGTAGGGTTTTTTGTTCATGCAGAAAAACACACACACAAAGCAGATACACTAAAAAAAGCATCAATCTACAGCAAAAAAAAAAAAAAAAACAATGGACAGTGCAAAAAAAAAAAAAAAAAACAATGCATAGTACAGAAAAAAAACATAAGGCAAAATGGAATTTATTAATCCCACCTTTTTACAGTTGGCCGATAATAATTCCATCTGAATTTATTCTTCACACCAGTCCCACCTTTCAGACATTTTGCTCTCAATGCACCTCCCGTTAACTCACACTAACGCTGTTAGCTGAAATCCACAATTCTTGACGATTATTCACCGGACTTGAAAGAGGGAATCGAGACGAAGATATTGGTATGTTCAATTACAGAAATAAGCACGGTTCGATGGTTTAATCGTCGGTTCTGGTCATCCCATCCGAGGAGAACATCAACCAATGTGACACCCCAGGAAAATCCCACATCGGCCGTGGCCAGGAGAGATCCTTGGTTCATAAGTAATGTCTTGCCTCTTAAATCACCAACGCGTTTTGGGGCTTAATGTTAGTGGATGAGAGGAGAACTCCACAATTAAGCGTGCTCAGGTGGGAGCAATTCCAGGATGGGTGACCTCCTGGGAAGTTTCCACCGGGGCACCCAAAAACAAATCCGTGAGCTCTAGATGGGCAACCCATCGGGGCAAAGCGGACAATATTGGTGATGAGAGGGGCGGGATGTTACAGATGGTATCAGAGCCACTCCTGTGCCGTTCGGGATGGTGGGTACATACCTCATCAGGGACGATGAAACTCTAACAGGGGGTGAATGTGACACCCCAGGAACACACCTCATCAGGGACGATGAGACTCTAACAGGGGGTGAATGTGACACCCCAGGAAAATCCCACATCGGCCGTGGCCAGGAGAGATCCTTGGTTCATAAGTAATGTCTTGCCTCTTAAATCACCAACGCGTTTTGGGGCTTAATGTTAGTGGATGAGAGGAGAACTCCACAATTAAGCGTGCTCAGGTGGGAGCAATTCCAGGATGGGTGACCTCCTGGGAAGTTTCCACCGGGGCACCCAAAAACAAATCCGTGAGCTCTAGATGGGCAACCCATCGGGGCAAAGCGGACAATATTGGTGATGAGAGGGGCGGGATGTTACAGATAAACTCACCTTAGCAAATGTTAACTTGTTGAAAAAGATATGATAACTGTGTTGCCCAAAGTGATTCCAAATATTACCCTATAATGAGGTAATATATATATTAAGTCTAAGTCTATAAAAACTAATATGTGCATTCTAGGGTTTCGATTTGGGGATAATCAATTGTTAAATTTAATTTAAAAATGTTAATTAAATAAAGAAAAATTGGATCTGTTGCATCTTAACAACACGCCCTGACCATCTGGTCTGGGATCCTTTTTGTTTTAGATTTGGAAACAGTTTTATTTAAACAAACAAGAACAGTTATCCCCAAATCCAAATGAACGAGCCCTAGGATTTGCAATCGGGTAAATCACACATCAATAGCCTGATTAACCATAGGACTATTGATGTGTGATAGCCGATGAATAAAACCCACACGAAAAATCGAACTCACAGTGTATAATTGATGGTTATAGCCGGGTCAAGCCAAAAGTCAAACAACGACTCGATTATAAAAATTAGCGTGTTACAGAGAGAATGGGAGATTGAGGAAGAGTTGTGAGCGAGTTGAAAAGGTTCGGAATGCATCAATTTATAGGATTGATCACTGGTTCGTTAGATTGGAAGGTTTGACCAAGAATTAAATGTTATACGCGTTCTACATAATTTTGGTATGAATTGATTATAATTGAACGTGGGTTTGACGTGTAATGGGCCGGAGATTGTGATACCAAGTTAGTTTAAATCAATCGCGCGTTGATTGAGCTAATTTGAATGGTCAAAATATAAGTTTTATATAGAAAATTTCCTTTTGTCTGTTGCTGCACGATGAAGAAGAAGGAAACAGATTGTTTTTAAGTTTTAAAAAAGCCTTTAAAGATAAAGGGATTCCAAGTTCTAACACAAAAGCTGCTGTGGTGCAGTGGTGTAAACGCGTGAGTGTGTGTGTGGGTGCTCCGGTTCGATTCCCGGGTGGAACAAATTTTTTTTTTTTTGTTTTTAAACTGTACTAAGGGGAGGGGTGGAAAGGATATTGGGCCGGTTTGTGGGCTGTGGGCCGGGTATCAGTTGGGCTGAGGGCACTGGGCTCAGGGATTAGGGGTTGGTGTTGGGCTAGGGGTGTTGGGTTGGGTTATAGGTTAGTTGTTATGATTTAGGAAATAAAATGATAGGTTTATAAATTTATATATATATATATATTTTTTTTTAAAAATCCAGATTTATTATTATTATTATTGTTATTATTAATATAAATCTATATATATATATATATATATGTGTATAAGTTGTGAATGAGGAAAAATAAAGACGTTGCCACATTTGTATAAAATGAAAAAAATATAAAGGCGTTTATAAAAAAATATTTGGGGGAAAATTTTGCGATGTTACAGTCTCCCCTACTTTTGAAAACTTCGTCCCGAAGTTTATTGAAAACACAGGGTTGAAGGGGATTGGATAACATTTAGGACAAGTGTGACTTGAAGAATTTTATGTTAGGGCATGACAATGAATAGAGTAACCTGTCTCGGATAGTGTGGATAAGAGGCGTGTCACGTGTGAGTTGAGCTACTAAATGAACTACTAGATATCTAGAGTTTACATTTGGTTAACTACCGAAAATCTTGATAGAATTCCACACCACCTTAACGTACCTGTAAATTCACGATTACGTTCCGGACCGTAATCACTAATTTACCTTACATTAGGGTTTTGCGTCCTTCTATGACTCTTCCGATTGTTGAGCAGGTCTGATAGCCTCCATCAGTCGTTGAGCAGGTGGTAGGGCCTCTCCCGACTGTTGGAAAGACATGATGACCTCTACCAATCGTTAAGTAGGTGTTTGGTAGTCAACAAGTAAGCAAGTATGATTATATGTAGCAATCAATTCATATTCAGACAAGCATGTACACCGGTGTTATGATAATACTTGAATTTATTACTAGAATCAAATAGTGTTATAACATAGAATTAAAAGCAAACAACATTCAAATGGTGGGACTTGCTGTTAAGTAGCTGGAGGGTCTTGATTAGGGCATCGGTTACGGTAGTGATTTGGGTTTCCACATTTATAGCATAATTAACAGGGTTGTGAATAATTGCAGTCAGTTGGGCATCAACACCTTTGTTGTTTTTGTTGTTGTTGTGGTTGGTGTTGTGGTTGTTGTTGTTACTTTCTTCTTGGTTTTCACCACTGTTATTGCGAGTGCTACGACGTGGAGACATGATCCGTAAGGGACATAATGAAGGTTCAATGTGGCATGAAATGAATGAGGTGATATAAGGAATGTAATCATTTATTCATTAATTAAAACAAATAAACGAAAACGTTGACTTATCAAAGACTCCAGATTCTAATAACATATGAAGACATGCTTTAGCCTATAAGTGAACACTCATCCCGAGAATTCCCAGGTAGGCATCCGGGTCCCTCGTCTGATTGGGATATATGCGCAATGCCAGCCTAGACAGAAGACTCAGAATACAGGCGTTCACCCTTCCAGATTGCACGTGTTCGTTATTAAGATCTAGAACTTCGACGAGATCTCAAGGGGGTTCAGGTTAAACCTGAGGAATTTGCCTTACTAGTCTAAGAGTGGATCTAGTGATGGAGAGCAACCTTCTTGTAGGGATGAGATTAGGGATATGAAGTAGGAGGGAGATAGAGAATAGCAAGTAAAAGAAGCAAGTACTGGTTAATTCCTATGGTTATAGACTAGATTATTTTTCTAATAACCTAATTCCCTATAACCATGGCTCTGATACCAATCTGTAACACCCCAACCGATGGCGGAAACATCGGGGTGCCACGTATTGATGATTGTTCAGTAGCTCATGGTGAATAATAAGTTTCATAAATGATTTAAATAACTTACATACAAATGTTCTAGAATTTGTACATCAAATTGAATAACTATGCACATATCTTCAAGCAATTCGTCAAGCAAGTAGAACCTGAAACATGTTAAGTTGAAAATATTTGGGTCAACAAAAGTTGGTGAGAATTACATAGGTTTTTGATAATTGAGTAAAAATGATGTGCAATTCATGTGTCATGTTAATCTAGCCCATATGTGAGAACATATTAGAAATAAATCGAGTGCATAATCAACCCTGTTGACTGTTATAAATAATACATACCATACACTTATGGTCCCAATGAATAATGTTATGCGATAACAAACACCCACGTAACCTTTGTAGGAGGCACGTATTCGGGTGGGATTGTCAGTCCAATAGATCTATCAATGTATACCGTCGGCTGATCAATGTTAATGATTATGCTAGAATGTGCTTACTCTAATCATGTTCAAGACAATATGCAACATAGAAAACACACAAACACATTGATGATTGAATTGCAATGAAAAAAGTGTTATAACATGTTTCACCCCAAAAGTGGTGATAAAAGGGGCTATGTAAACTCACCTTGGTAAAATATTATATCTGTTGAGAAATGTGTTGACCAAATGTATCAAGTATCGCCCTAAAATGAAGTAATAAATATGTCTAAGTCTATCAAGTCTACAAATGTTTAAGTTCTAGGGCTTCGAATTGGGGATAATTGTTCGTTTGATTAATATTAAAAATATTCGCCAATTGAGAGAAATTTAGTAAATAAATAACTAAAAATCTTTTTATGAAATTTAAACTTAAGATGATTACAAGAATGTGTTTAAAGTATAAAAATAATTTTTATAAAATTATTTCCTTTAAAATAGATTATTAAATCTATTTATTACAAATTGTCAAACTTTAACTTTAATAATTAAAAATACTAAAATTAAAGAATTATTATTTTAAAAATCATATTTCTGTTCTAAATGATTAAAAATAAATTGTATAAAATTTTGGTGCAAAAATGATGAAAATTGGATTTATTATGATTTAATTATGATTAAAACTAACAAAAATTGATTAAAAATATTAAATAAATGAATTTACTGAATTAAAAATTATTTCAGTAAAGTTTAATGTTATAAAAACTTAGGATAATTTTTGTGGAAATTAATAAGATCGTTTTGATATTTTTATAGATTTTAATAAATAAAATAGAATAAACTTGATTTATTTATTATATATATTAAATAAATAAATTTTTGAAAACTAAAAATTGGGTGTTGAACTTTTCTACTAGAATAACATAAAATAATTTTTATAGTATTTATAACCTTCTTTTGATATTTTAAAACTATTTTAAAAGTTTGTAACAAAAATATAAAAGAAAGGTTTTAAAAAAAAAATTTGTTTGAGGTTCATGGGATTCGAACCCGCCTCTGTTGCATCTTAACAACACGCCCTGACCATCTGGTCTGGGATCCTTTTTGTTTTAGATTTGGAAACAGTTTTATTTAAACAAACAAGAACAGTTATCCCCAAATCCAAATGAACGAGCCCTAGGATTTGCAATCGGGTAAATCACACATCAATAGCCTGATTAACCATAGGACTATTGATGTGTGATAGCCGATGAATAAAACCCACACGAAAAATCGAACTCACAGTGTATAATTGATGGTTATAGCCGGGTCAAGCCAAAAGTCAAACAACGACTCGATTATAAAAATTAGCGTGTTACAGAGAGAATGGGAGATTGAGGAAGAGTTGTGAGCGAGTTGAAAAGGTTCGGAATGCATCAATTTATAGGATTGATCACTGGTTCGTTAGATTGGAAGGTTTGACCAAGAATTAAATGTTATACGCGTTCTACATAATTTTGGTATGAATTGATTATAATTGAACGTGGGTTTGACGTGTAATGGGCCGGAGATTGTGATACCAAGTTAGTTTAAATCAATCGCGCGTTGATTGAGCTAATTTGAATGGTCAAAATATAAGTTTTATATAGAAAATTTCCTTTTGTCTGTTGCTGCACGATGAAGAAGAAGGAAACAGATTGTTTTTAAGTTTTAAAAAAGCCTTTAAAGATAAAGGGATTCCAAGTTCTAACACAAAAGCTGCTGTGGTGCAGTGGTGTAAACGCGTGAGTGTGTGTGTGGGTGCTCCGGTTCGATTCCCGGGTGGAACAAATTTTTTTTTTTGTTTTTAAACTGTACTAAGGGGAGGGGTGGAAAGGATATTGGGCCGGTTTGTGGGCTGTGGGCCGGGTATCAGTTGGGCTGAGGGCACTGGGCTCAGGGATTAGGGGTTGGTGTTGGGCTAGGGGTGTTGGGTTGGGTTATAGGTTAGTTGTTATGATTTAGGAAATAAAATGATAGGTTTATAAATTTATATATATATATATATTTTTTTTTAAAAATCCAGATTTATTATTATTATTATTGTTATTATTAATATAAATCTATATATATATATATATATATGTGTATAAGTTGTGAATGAGGAAAAATAAAGACGTTGCCACATTTGTATAAAATGAAAAAAATATAAAGGCGTTTATAAAAAAATATTTGGGGGAAAATTTTGCGATGTTACAACCAACAACCAACGAACCATGCTTATTTCTGTAATTGAACATACCATTATCTTCGTCTCGATTCCCTCTTTCAAATCTGGTGAATAATCACCTAGAATTGTGAGTTTCATCTAACGGCGTTAGTGTGAGTTAACGGGGGTGCATTGAGAGTAAAATATCTAAAAGGTGGGACTGGTGGGAAGAATAAACTCAGGTGGGGTTATTATTAGCCAACTGCAAAAATGTGGGATTAATAAATTCCATTTTGCCAAAACATAATAAACAAGACAAAAAACAGAGTCTGCAACAAAAAAAACACAATGAGTAGAAATGAAAAACACAATAATCGAGACAAACAATACAATGAACAGACAAAATAACACAATGGACAAAAAAAATACACTGCACAGAACAAAAACACCTTATGTAGTTAAAACCCACAAATTACAAACCAAAAAACACCATTGATAGAACATAACACACTAAAATTCGTTTTTTTTTTTTTTTTCATTTTTTGTATGACACTATGATACTTGTTGCAAAAATAAAAAACACTCATTAATATGGTGTAACTTTTTTTAAATGTCGTATAAAAACTTATTGACATTTAAAAATGGTGGGGGAAAGTAAATGGTCATGCACATGACGAGATAAAAATGCAACTTTATCATAATACTCTCCCTCCTAAAACCAACGTGAATTCTTCTCATCTTTCAAGACCATTTAATCTACACCCCAATTCTCAAAATCAAAAGGATAATTTCCTTTCTCACCCAATGGTAGAAGTCAGGCCCGGCTATAAGCATGGGCAGGGTGGGCTTGGGCTCAGGGCCAGAAATGTAAAGGGGCCCGCAAACTTGTAAACCCACAGTTATATATATAATATATGTGTGTATATGTATTGAAGTTAAAAGAGTAGTTAAAATAAATAGAGAAAGTGATAAAAATTATGGGAGTTTTTTTTTCCTGCAAGTTATAAGTTGGCAGCGGTGGTATGTGAATGAAAAGAGAGGAAGAAGATGAATATAGCTTTAGAGGTTAATTATATCTAGACTTTAGGGTCTTTTTTAGTCAAACCAATAAAAACAAAACCGTAGGCTTTTCTTTTATGTCATTTCAAAATAACTCTTTTTCTAAATTAGTGATTTAAAGAAGTTCGAAATATTTAACAAGGGTTAGATCAACTACACACCGAAAGAAAAATAGCAAGTCGTATGAAAGGTATTAAACGGGCCTTGATTGAACTCATTCAAGCGGCATTGAAACCGTCTCATCGAATCCTACGATGTTAGTTTTTAGGGTCTTCGTTTTTAGGGTTTTAGCTTGTAGTTTTTAGAATATACGTTATATCATTTTGTCTTTTATGTAGTATTGTGTCTTTTTTTTTATTTTCATCATTGTGTCATTTTTTCAATTTATTGTGTCTTTTTTTCTTCAGCATTGTGTTATATTTTTTTGGCGTTATGTTATATTTTGTGGCTCGTTGTGTCATGTTTCTTAATCTATTGTGTTTTTTGTATCATTATCACCCTTCTCATTTTTATTACACTGTGTAGAATAACTTGACCCTATTTAATAATGACAAAAGAAAAGGCTTAAATAAGTCTTTTATGTTAATTACATTGTTTACTTTATTATTTAGCTGTGTGGAGATTTATTTAATGGACCTTTTTACGTTATTATTTTGTATACTCATTTTTCATTCAATAAAAAAAACTATTACACATGAATTATTATACATTAACAAACAGAAAAGGAATATTGTGATTGATGAGTTTATATTAGAGTGCTAGGGCCCGGTTTTATATCTCGCCGAGGGCCTAATTTTTTCTCCTCATTTTCGGAGACGGGCCTGGTAGAAGTATAGCTTCTAGGAACACCTAAAGGGGAGGTCATGAGTTCAAATCCCACAGAGAGTAGAAATTTGCCGTTCAAAAAAAAATTCCTTTCTCACCCTTTCCATAATTTTGAGTCTTTATATTGGATCCGCATACTAATTATACAAAGATCTTTTGAGTTAGTCACAAAATTGAAAACTTAAGGGCTGTTTGGTAGCTTCTTAATAATCATTCAGAGTCTACCTCTTAATAATCCATAATCTCTTAATAGTTATGAGGTAAGCTTAAGTCTGAATAACTAAGAGGCGACCATTAAAATGTTACATCTTATATATATTCATACGTAAGAATACATCTTAATAATTAAGAAACTATAAATTATTCAGATGTAGCTTCTTAATGACCATTCAGAGGCTACCAAACAGCCCCTTAAAATCAACGGCCTAAGTTCTGTTTGAAAATAATGACATTTAACCATAAATTTGGCCACCAAAATCTGTTTAGCAACATTGATTATGGTTGGAGACGTAGTACATGTATATATCCTTTGAGAATTTAAAAATCTTTGACGTAATAATTGTGCCTAATTTTTTTTTTTTTTTTGAACGGCAAGTCTACCTAAATTTTTATAATGGCATTTTAATATTTAAAAGTTATTTTAAATTTAAGGTAGTGTTAATTCAAATGTGAAACACCTTAAATTAAATAATAAGCATATAACCATCTTTTAACGCTCCGTTCCCGAGTTTACTTGAGAAGAGAAAAGAAAGGAAAAGAACCGAAGGAAAAGAACCAAAGGAAAGGAAATGATACAAATCCTTTCCTTCCGTTTCCTTCCAAATCGGAAGGAAAACTAAACTAAAAGATTTGGCATGGTTTTCCTTCCATTTCCTTTATTTTCCTTTCTTAAGTGAAACTCAGGAACACAACATGTTTTGTTTTCCTTTTTTTTCCTTCCTTAAATAAAACTTGGGAACACAATCAAATTTTTCTTTCCTTTCATTTCATTTCTTTTCTCTCGTTAAGTTAACTCGGGAACACAACGTAATTTTGACCACTAACGAAAGAAATAGAGACTATAGTACATGTCCGACTTTTTTCTTTCACTGAGTTGAGATTTTCAGACACACAGAAAATTTTTATTTCTTTTAAAGTAATGTGAAGAACTCAATAAATAAAACACTACAATAACAATTAGGGTTAGACTAAACATGTTTTATTGTCTTAGGGAGATGGCATCACCGGATTTTGCCAAGGGTACTCCACCTCCCTCACTGCAATACCGCGGTCGATGGCAGGGGTAGTGGCGGGTAGATTCAACGAGTAAAAGGCCACGGTTCAACCACAGTTATTTAAGTTAGTTGCAAAATCAAAAGTTAATATTCTTTCTCACTCTTTCCACAATTTTGAGTCTGTGAATGGGATCCGCATACTAATTATACAAAGATCTTTTGCGTTAGTCGCAAAATTGAGAACTAAATAACAACTGCCTAAGTTTTGATCGAAGATGATCCCATAAATTCAATTTGTTAGCAATATTGATTATGGTCGAAGATGTGGTACATGTATATAATTTTTGAGAATTAAAATTTTTTCACGTGCTATATATATATATAGGTAGGGATCATACGAGAACCAACTTTAGGGAGAGAACCAGAGAACCATTGTCAACACAAATAAAAAAAAACCTAAAAACCCCACCTTCACCCCCTAAAAACCTAAACCCACCCACCTCACTCCCTAAAAACCTAAACCCCCCATCCCCCACACCGCCCCAACCCCCCCCCCCCCCCCCCAATTGTGAAATGCACATGTGCAGCTAACCCCACACCCCCCCCCCCCCCCCCCCCCCCCCAAAAAAAAAACCAAAACGTTCCATCCCATCCCCCCCCCCCCCCCCCCCCCCCCAAAAAAAAAGATACCCCCCTCTTCCACCATACCAAAAAACTAAACCCTAAAGCTAAACCCATTAAAAAACTTAACTATAATAGTGAAATGCACATGTGCATGTAGTACAATTATCTTATTTTATAGTTTTATATAGGGGGTTTTTTAAGTTTATTCACCAACAACCCCAAAAAACCTAACCCCATTCCCATCATACCTAAAAACTAAACCCTAAAGCTAAACCCATAAAAAAAAACCTAACTATAATAGTGAAATGCACTTCGCGTTTATTTAAAGATCATTGAATAAATTTTTTTCCACCTTATATATCATATCACGTCCATTTAAATGATCATTTCATTATGGCAATTGATAATTTATTCAAAAGTGTGCTCTAATAGTGAAATGCACATGTGCATACGGTATATGACGTAAAAAAGGCCATTTTTTTGTTTTTTTTTTTGTTTTTTTTGTATTTTTTTTTATTTTTTTATTTTTTTAGGTTATATAATTTTTTTATTATTATTTTTTATTTTTTGGTGGAGGGGTTTTTGTGTTCACACTTGGTTCTTTGGTTCTCTCCCTAAATAGTGGTTCTCAAATGATCCAAATCCTATATATAGGGTAGGGATCCTAAGAAAACCAACCCCTATTTGAGAACTGAGAGAACCATTCTGAGCCACACATTTCATATAAAGGCAAAAAAAATTTTTTTTTTTTTTTTTTTTTGCTTTAATCGCACATTTTTATGGAAGGAAAAAATTTTTTTTTTATTTTTTTTGAATTTTTTTTTCATTTATACATATGTGTATATGACAATTATACATATGTGTATATAGCATTTTTCAGCTATACATATGTGTATATTTCAGTTATACATATGTGTATATAGCATTATACATATGTGTATAATGCAATTATACACATGTGTATACTGAAAAAAAAAATACAAAAAAAAAATAAAAAAAAATTCCTTACATATAAAGCAGCGATTTTTGCAAAAAAAAAAAAAAAAAAAAAAAGAAAGAAAAAAAAATTTGCCTTAGAGAAATGTGTGGCCTAGAATGGTTCTTTAGTTCTCAATTTGGGAAAAAGGTTCTCATTTGAACCAAATCCTATATATATGGGGGAAGGTTAATTTGAGAACACATATATTTCGTGCGAACCGCGAGAACGCTATCTAAAACTATTCAAATTCAAAATTTCTTTTTAAACTTATCTTTATTATTATAATACAATCTACAAAACACAATTTACGCGTAAAAATTTACACGTATACGAAAATAATTTTTTTTTAGTTTTTTTTTTTTTTTTTTTGAAAATTGAACTTCATTAAAACCAACCAACAACGACTACTATCCCAAGGCGGAGAAAGAAGCCAAAAATGAAAACCGTACAAAACAAATTGTTTTACATTTGAAACTTCTCACAATAACAAAAATAAATTATTTTTAGTTTTCACAATATTTAATGTTATCAAGCTAACCCTTCGTATATGTACATTTATATTTGAAACTTCTCATGTCATTACATAAATGACATTTCTATATTTAAAAGTTATTTTACATTTAAGGTAGTGCTAATTCAAAAGTGAAATGCCATGTGTGACTTTTTACTTTTAGCGAGTTGAAATACCACGTTTATTTTAAGTTTTCAATTCCAATCCCACCCACCCCGCAAATACAACGGTTAGGTTTCTAAATAATAAAATAATACAAATTAAACTATAAAATACACTTAAACTAGGAAATACACATTTATATTATCAAAACACATTATTAAGTTACAAAACACACAATTAAGGTAGAAAAAAACATAATTAAACTACGAAACATAATTAATCTAATCAATGCCACAACATTTGTCATACCGAACATGGTCAAAACTATTGCGATACCTAGCCATATACTCGACTTGTGTGACTTCGATTGCCATGTCCTTGGCTAGGCAGTTAATGCGGTAAAATACCGGATATCGGTGAAGAACCGATATTTGAGATATAGATTATCGCGGTGAGATATCGGTGGGATATTGGCAATTTTTATATCATGCAAAATCCATACATATAGCAATTTAACACTAACAATTCAATATACTCTCCTACCATTAACAAATTAACGTTTTACAACTTGCAAAACACTAACAACTGTAGCAAGTGAGAACTTGTTAAGACTTAAAGCACTAATAATTAACACTAACAATTAACAATTAAGACTTAAAACATTAATAATAACTATAAGAAACAAGACAAATGGAAGAACTAAAAAGAAAAACACCAATATTGGGAATATCGGTGATATATCGGTCAAATATCGCCGATAATATCGGTACCGATATTTTGTGCCGACATATCGGTTGATGACCGAGATATCGATGATATATCACCGATATATCGGCCGAGTTAACTACTTAGGTCCTCGGCTAGATCACCGTTCTCCTCCATGATTCTTTTGAAGAGGGCGTTCCATCAATCACACTTAACATTAAGATCCGACCACTTTCGAGGAAGTGAGTCAACGGTATGGTTAGATTCACCCACATTTTGCTCTACAATATAGAAATACAACACATTTTTCGGTTAACGTTTTTATATAGCAATATGGCACTCAAATCATAGATAAAAAGACGCTTGATTTTATGGTGATTTTTTTTGGTGAAAAAAAGGTCGTGTGAAAAAGTGATGGTTGTTTAAAACATTAGGGGGGAGAGGGGGGGGGGGGGGGGGGGGGGGGGGTATGCATGTGTTTTACATGTGGAGAGAGAATTACAAAAAAAGACCATTACATCAAAAAAATTTTATCTAACCCTAAAGATGTATACTATGTGTTTTATGAAGGGATGTGGGAAATCTGATGCGACTCGATGATGTGAACAGAGAAGAGTTTAAGGACGTTTAGGGAAGCAAAAGATGCACACCCTCTGCTCTTATTTTGTACTATTTCGGTTTTCCACTATTCCTTTTTGTTAAAACACAACCCTTTTCCGCAAATTTACCTTGCTTGACAACCATTGATGCAACAATGTTCGCTGATATATCACTACCCAACTTCACAAGTCTCTCAAATCCAGTCTTTGGATTCCTTACATCGACCTCATACCATTGTGCATCATCCATGCGATCCTATCATACAATTTGTTCCAACACCTACGGCAAACTATTTGCTTTTTATTTACCTTTTAGATGAAGGACAATTATACCCACACATGGATGTTGTGTTGTGTGACTTTTATTAAAAACAAACAACCATATTTGTACTTTTAAAAGGAAGTTAGAAAACATGTATCTCAACAAAGAGCAAACACCATACAGGGAATGAACTTAGATGGACCTGCTTAACGTCGTTAAACAAAGGCAAAACCATGCGGTTAACTCACTAATCCAAGAAACTTAACTCTTTTAAATGACGCTAGAATCTCCATTAATCAACCCGGTTCATAGCCCTTCTAGCCTAGAAATTAGCTAAGAGCTTCCACAATGATGTGGTTGGTTTGGAATTCCAAACCGCCACATCATTCCAAACCACAATTCTTCTGAACCCGCCTTTTTCCTACAACCAAAAACCATTTCAAACCTCAACCTCATCACTTACTTTTCCCTTTATTTAATTTATATCTAAACACGAAAGAACTTTTTTTATTTATTCATAAAGTACAAGTTGTGGCCCACCATTTTCAAAGCAAATGGGTCCGCTCTGCCAAACCCAACCCCACCAGACCATACCCTACAATGGTTACTCGTCAGTTTATTTTCGTCCGATTTAAGTGGACGAGTCAAAACACTCTTCATTGTTGCTACTCTAAGTGAACCTTTGATACACATCCAAGTTTGACGTCATATTCATGGTTTTACTCTGTAAATCGCAATTAAAAAAACTGAACGCGGAATAAAAATATCTAAAAACAATTGTTATAACTATCACCAACTAATAATTTATGAAATTAGCTAGAACAATTATTGTTAGAAATCTTTTTATTATATCATCATAGAGAAACGTGAAGAACACATAAACAACCACCTATATGTACATTTATATATTTATATAAACCGCCTCTTTCCATTTGTATAGTTTACTTATTAAGTCGTGATCAAATTATTTGAGATGGGAAAAGCTTTGTTCATGTTCATGTTAATGCTCGCTATCTTCGCTTCAGGTATATTTTCTAAGTTAAAAAAAATATGTTTAGTGTAACCAAATATAATATTTGAGCCGGATCAAAGAAGATGCGGCGGGTGTCACCAAGTCTCTTTAGGAGAGCGCAATCTAACCCGATCTGTCGTAAACACTGATTATATTTGGTATTACTTTTGGATAGCGCAATACTTATTTCTCAAGTTCTTATAGTATTATCAAGTTTATAAAACTTTAACTTTTATAAAGTAGCTAATTTTATATAAAAGATTATAACAAAGCATGAACCATTATGAATGGTTTTATATGGTTTCTATTTAATGTGTTCAACTTCAAAGTAATTGTAGAGTTAAATTTTATGAGCTCTCATAAACATTTCTTGACTTTTGATTTCTTATTGATTAAATATGGTGTTTAAAGACAAATTTGCCCTTCAAAAGTATTTATTATATGCATCGTGTGTTGTATTATAAGCAATTAAACATGTACCTTTTTAATTTTTAAGAAGTCTTTGTCAAATACTTTATAATATAGTATAGATATAGATATAGATATAGATAGATATATTTATTAACAATTGTGGTTTTAATAACAAATCCTCCATGTGGTTTTACGAAAACTACCGATTCGATCTAATTTTTTTTTCGTGCCATTTTTGTCCCTAACATTTTGAAAACATAAAAGTTTAATCTAAAAAGTTAAACACTATTAAAAATGGTTGTTACAAAAAGGGATAAAAACGTCATTTTACATGTTAATTTTATTTTTCAATTATTCTTCATTAAATGGGATAAAGAAAGACTATTTAAAGTGACCATTTTACCCCTCCTTTGACGTCAAAATTAACAGTTATTAAGTTTTTTGGGTTGAATTGGCATGGTTTGGAATGTTAGGGATGAAAATAGCATAAATATTTTTATGGAATGAACTAACAATTTTCGTCAAACCACGGGATTGAAGATAGCAGTTTACTATATAAATTAATAAGGTTGGGATCGAAATATATTATTTATTGAGCGAGATATTATTGTATCGATAAATTAATAATTTAATAGTTTAAAGAGGTTTTACTTATGACATTTAAATTTCCAAGTCCAATGTACAATTTTTCACAACTTTTTGTTGCAATGCGAGAAAACAATGCCCAAACTCTTAAGTGCAATGACAAGAGTTAAAGATAAACTCAATATAGATTTGAAGTTTAACAAAAAAAAAAAAAAAAAAAAGTGACTATATAATAATTTTTTACTAAACAATCTTAGAAATTTGAATCTTTCAGTAATTATTAATTTATATTTTCGGTGGGACCAAGATATATACACTGTGATTTCAAAAAAATTACTAACTTATTATTTTATCGATTGGGATATAATTTTCTTACGGGTCCCAAGTTGGGACTGAACAAATTATTAATTTTATTGACGTTATTAATTTATCGAGTATTAATTTATAAAGGTTTTACTGTATATGATTTGGATCATTTGAGAATACATGGCCTAATTGAAAACTGAGAGAACCATTCTGGACTATACATTTTTTTAAGGCTATATATATATATATATATATATATATATATATATATATATATTGCTAAATTGCACCTTTTCCTACAGGATTTTTTTTCGCATTTATACATACATACACACACACGTATATATATATATATACATATACACAGGCGTCTAAAACTACAAAAACTAGTATTGTACATACATGTTTTAAATGTACATATATGTGCCAAAATGTGTAGGTAGAAATGATTGCACATCCATGTATCTAACAAAGATTATGGGTAAGAACATGTTTTTCAAATGTACATATGTGTATACGTGTTTGAATTTTAAAAATAAGTATCATAGATATACGTTTGATGATATACATGTATAATCCAAAATTGATTATACACGTATTAATGTACATATGTGTATACGTGTTTGAATTTTAAAAATAAGTATCATAGATATACGTTTGATGATTTACATGTATAATCCAAAATTGATAATATACACATATTTATAAATGCAAAAAAAAAAAAAATACTCTCTTAGAGAAATGTGTGGTTCATAATGGTTTTCCCAGTTCTCAATTAACCTAGTTTTCTCTTAGGACCTCTACCTTATATATGTATGTATAGGAAAGTGTTATCTTGAGAACGTTAAATATTGTGAGAACAAACAAAAAATTAATCAAAATCAATGTTTTTTAATACAAAGCTCATTATAATTAAAATACAACATTAAAATAAAATTCTTTCCAAATAATTTATCTTTTCTTGCTAAAACAAAAACACTATAAAATTAAAATTTTACACATGTGTCAATGAAAGAGTTTACACATGTATAAGTAGTAAATTTACACGTGTAAAAAAAATATTTGCGCACACAAGATTTTTACGCGTAAATTATGTTTTTTAGATTGTATTTTAATAATAAAGATAAATGTAACAAAAATTTGAAAACCCTCTTGAGTTAAGAAAACCTATGAAAACTCATGTGGGAAAACTTTTTTTTAGAAAAATTACACAGTGTAACAAACATGTTTTTAACCATTTTGAGTGAAAAAAATCAAAAAAGCGCCGATAGGTTTTTTTTTTTTTTTAATTGTTATGTTACCTGTCGGTTACAAGTAAGTTACAACAACAGTTACAAATTTTAAAAATAATTTAGTCGGCGTTTTTTTTTTCTCTCTAAACTCTTAAAACATGTTTGTTCTATTGTGTAATTTTTTCAAAAAGAAAAAAAAGTTTTGTCACATGAGTTTTCATGAGTATTCTTAACTTAATGAGGTTTTCAATTTGTACTTTCCTTATATTAACAGTGGTGAAGCTGGTAGAGGCTGAAAGTCACGGCACCCTTATAACGGTGGGGCAGACTTAATACGTATAAAATTTTTGGAAGAAAAAGTGTGTGTATATATATATATATATATTCTTTTTTACATATTTACACTCAAAAGCATTTTATATATAATAGACATACTTTGTTGTATCATAAACAGTGATATATTTATCTATTAATGTTCATCTAAAAAAATAAGGAAAACAATTTGTTGTTATGGTCCCGTACTAATCCTACGCTACCCTCAAACTCAAATATCACACCCTTAAACTAAAAGAGTTGGCTTGTCAAAAAAAAAAAAAAAAAAAAAAAAAAAAAAAAAAAAAAACTAAAAGAGTTGTTTAAAGGTAAGGACCATGACTCACTTCTAACTTCAAATGGTGGTTTATAGGGGTGTACACGAGTCGAGCCGAGCCAGGCCTAGCTCGAGCTCGAGCTCGGCTCGTAAATGTTCGAGCCGAGCTCGAGCTGGCTCGAGCCAACTCGTTATATTTTTTTATTATTTTTTTATTTTTTTAGAAATATTTATTAAATAAAAAACAAAAAAAATACACATAATCATGTATATTTTTTTTTATTTTTTAAGTTATGGTTTATTTATTATGAAAAGATGGGGTAGATAGGTAGCATGAGCGGGATTTTCAAATTTTGAATTTTAGAATTGGGTTTGAAGCCAAAATATATTAGTTTCATCTATATATTAATTACACATACACAAGCCTGAGTCGAGCCATCGAGTCGAGCCACGAGTCGAGCCATCGAGCCGAGCCACGAGCTAAACACCCCTGGCTCGAGCTCGGCTCGATTACAAAACGAGCCAGCTCGGCTCGGCTCGAAAACAAAACGAGCCTCTTCGAGCCGAGCTTTTTTCGAGCTTTTTTCGAGCGAGTTTCAAGCGAGCCTCGAGCCGCGAACTTTTTGTACACCCCTAGTGGTTTAAAGGTATGGTGGCTATGACGCAAGCCTTTGCCTTCAAACGACTGTTTGAAATCATGTGAGAATAGATTATCAGTGAGTTGTTTATCAAATTTTTGATGATATTGAAGATATATACTTGCAGAAGAGAGGATGATTCAAGCCTTTAGTTGCAAGCCGATTATTACGCCTACTGGCCCTTGTAGGGGTGAAAAGGATTGTACCAACATTTGTAACAAGAATGGTGACCCGGTTGGAAAATGTGGTGCTCCTCCAAAACGTCTTTGTGAATGCTACTCGTGTAGTTAGCCTTCAACTTAAATATCTCATATACATGTACTTGATGTAATAAATAAATAAATAAATAAATAAAATAGCTTATTAATCCTACTTTTTTTTTTTTTGAACAACCAACAAACTAATGTGCCAGCTACCCGGACATTCAACATTGTGAAAGTGTCCATACGCTTCTAGGTGAAGACACGTCTCAGGTGCCTGCACTATATAATTCTTCTTTAGTTAACATGATTTTCCTAAAAACGTTACATATAATAATAAGTAAAGATTAAAGAATATAGAGAGAGGGAGGTTGGTTTAAGTAGGAAGATAATTTTATGTGAGAAGCAAACCGAGCGAGAATTAGCATGTAACGTGTATATAACAATCACTTACAGTTATATATTATTTAAAACTAGTATTACGATGCACGTGTTGTGGCGGGGTGTAAGAAGCTTTGACAGCTTGTATGTTTTTGTTTTGGACACTCGCCGAAAAATCAATAACAACTTAGTTGTATACGAACCCACTTGTCCAAGAGTTTAATTTTTTATATGTGTTTTTATTTTATCAAACCAACACACCGTTATTTAACAGTTTTAATTTATGGCATTTAACTTCGGCTGAACAACCAAAACACATTTAATAAATCCAAATAGTTACACTTAAAAGTTAAGCAAGTTACACTTACCGACCAGTGGACCGGTAAGCAGGCCGGTTCGACGTCCGATCCGATTCTGAAAACATTGTTTAAAACTCTCATTTTGACCCATCTTCATCTTCAAACTTTGCTTTCACACTTTCTCCTTCACTTAAAAAAAACCCTAATCCCCATATTGAAGAGCATCACCCCGACATTGAAGAATGGTTTATTGCAATTGTGGGTCTTAAACGATCATCCGTATGTCATCGGCCTCTGCAAACCCGGGTCGCCAAACCCGGGTCGCCGCCCCTTCTGTAGCAAGAAGAAAGGAATGAGTTGTGGATTTGTTTGTTGGGCTGAACCAACTTTGGGTGACTAATTGATATTGAATTTGATAAATTCCATTAATGAACATGAAGAGAGAATGCCAAAAGTTTGATAGTTAGAAACACTGCTTTAGAGAAAATGGTTGGAAAAGTGAAATCCGAGGTTAAGAAGCTTAAAAGTGTTTTACTTATGACTTGGTTTGTAATAATTCTGTATTTTATCGCGTTTTAGTTTGTTGTTTTGTAATGATCATGAAGATGATCACCCTTAAACAAAGCTAGGCTGTATGTATCAACCCTAAATGCTCTTGACACCAATCCTACATCTCCGCATCCACAGAGGTGGAAGTGTATCAAATCACGTCTCCTCTGCTCATTCCAACTCAATTTAGGTATGCGTCAACCTTCCCGCCAAAAACTAATTGGCGTTGTCCGAAATGTACTCACATATATGGGGTAGACATAAATATCAATAGTAACTTGTCAACCCAAAAGAAAGGACATGGCAACAAAAATTTAGTAGCATGACTTGTAAAAAACACATATGACCAACATAAAAACTAACCAAAACATTTAAAGTCCAAAACTAACCAACAAAGGAAAAATTAAATCTTAATAGTGACAAGCAACACACTAGAGAGATTAATCATGGGCTAAATCTTAAGTATTAGTAGCCCTGGTGTAGATCTGCTGGCTAGCATGAACAGATACCATCCTTATTGCACCTCTTGCCATCAAATCCTTAATTGCTTTGCGTGCCAAGGAACCGTTGATCTGAAAGAAGATACAACAGAACAGTCACAAAACAAAATCAAAAACAGTCGCATAAAATTAGCCGTAATTAATATTGGAGTTGGAAATTAGAACCCATTTAATAAAACGGCTGAGTTGAACTTAAATTTCAATCTTTGTGTTCGATCTAGAAGAGTAAACAAACCAATCCAGGCCGTGCTGGAGTTTGCCTATGCATATCCCGTTTTAACTAACAACTTACAAGCCCCGAATCTAAAACTCGAGCTTGGCTAGGTGATTATTTATTATTTATTTTATTAATCTACATACATAACTAATATTATACATTTACAACTATAAAATTCACATATATCAGAACATATATTATTTTGTTGTTGTTGTTGTTGTTGTTGTTATTATTATTATTATTATTATTATTATTATTAAACACAAATTATAATAAATTATAGGCTCAAAATTTAGACTTGCGAAGGTAATCAAGCTCGGCTTATGAAGCTCGCACTCAGACTCGTTCGTTAAATGAGCTTCAATTTAAGCTTGCGCTTAAGCCCGGGATTGTTTTAGTTCAGATAAATTTGGTCTTTAACTAGGACACCCTAAGACCACCCGTAGTGGGGCGTGGTTTTTCAACTTTTTTCAAAAATAGCGCCCCCAACACCGGAACAGGGGGGCGCTATTTTGGTTTTTTAGGGCAGGGCTTTATATTTATAGCGCTGGATCAATATTGTGAGGACCAATGATGCTGAGCCACGTGGACTAGAGGCAGGCTTCTTTTGAACGATCAAAAAATGGACCGTTGTCCATTTAATTATTTGAACGGTAATTTTTTTTAAAAAAGGGGCATATATACCAAACCATTATACAAACACACATACAAACATAATACTTTCAAACTAAAAACCACACACAAACTAAAAACGCGAAAGATGTTTCCATATGGTTCACCGTTCGGGGTCCCGGGTCGACCGGGTGCTAGGCCAAACACCACGAGGCCAAACACTACTGCTCCGCTGCCACCAAACTGGGGCGAGTTTGACGCGAGTACCATGCAATACGCGCAACTTCTGGGCATGCCCGGTCAATTTTATCCGGGCCCAAACATGCCCGCTCAATTTTTTCCTCCACCAAACTATATGCAACCTTCACAAGAGGAGCCCGAATCGGTACCAGAAACTCAAGACGAACCCGAGGGTTCTGGGCGCGGGCGCGGGCGCGGGAGACGCTCGCATAAAAAGAAAGACCCGAACGCTCCTCGTCAAAAAAAGCAACAGGAGCGTTGGGAAAAAGATGAGGAGTTCAAGTTAGCGCGAGCATGGCTCGACATATCCGAGGACCCGAAAGTTGGTTAGTATTTTTTTTTTTGTGTTTACATTTATATATATATATTTTTTGTGTTTACATTTATATATATATTTTTTTTGTGTTTACATTTATATATATATTTTTTAAATCGTGTGTTATTTTTTTTTGCAGCTAACTATCAAAATACCCCGGTTTTTTGGCAACGGATTCGGGAACTGTTTTTTGAGACGGTGGGTAGAAGGGAGCATCGAGACAACGACTCCATATCTGGAAAGTGGTCGGACATTAATAACAAATGTCACGGGTTTGCCGAGGTCTACCAACGCTGCAAGGACAACAGGGCCAGCGGAGAAGGTGATGACGGTGTGTTGGCCAGGGCGTTGGAGGAGATGAGAGAGACCCGCGGGACGTTCCCGTATTTGAGGATATGGGAGATGTTGAGACATAGTCCTAAGTGGGCTGATGTCCCGCCTATGGGGTCGGGCAGTGGCCGCAAGATTAGGAGAGGAAGAGGAGCAGGAGGAGGTGGACCGTCAAAAAAAAGCAAAACCACCTCCACGTCGCGAGATCCGGATACACCGACATCCGATGCTCGCTTTGTGAGTTTAGATGATCCTGTTGACTTGGAGGATGAGGAGGAGGAGGAGGAGGAGGAGTTTGATATTCCAAGACCACCCGGTAGACGATCAAAAAAGGGTGGCAAGGCGGAGTCGTCGTCTTCGACAACAGGTGGTTTTGATGAAATGAATCGACGACTACAGGATCTTCAAGACCTCGGCCAAAGACGTCTACAAACTATGGACCAGAGAGTGGCCCAGAATAAGAGGTTCGTCGACATTCAAGAGGCGAGGCAAAGGGAAAAGGACATCGAGTTTTTGTCCAAACCGATCGACCACCTCGAGGGAGAAGCCCTACTCCTCGCGATGCATCACAGACAACAAATCCTTGCGAAATATAACCTGCAGTAGTTTATTTAAGTTGTTTGTTTTTTTTTTAATTTGGTATTGTAGTTTATTTAACTTGTTTGTTTTTTTTAATTTAATTAATATTAGTTGGTGTTTTTATTATTATTTGTAATTTTTTTATATTTATTTGCATTTTATTTTAATTATTTTGAATTAAAAGATTAAAAAAAAAATAAAAAAATCAACCAATCACAAACAGGGGCTTTATAAATAAAGCCCCACCACTACACCCCTTTTTCAGTTTCTCTCTCCACGCTGACTCAGCAGCCACGTGGACCAATCACATTCAGGGGCTTTATAAATATAAAGCCCCACTACACATGGTCTAAGCTTGATCATATTCACAGAAACAGTTTTCTTAAAAAGACTATACCTTAAAAGACGCATAACAAATTTATAATATTTATAATAAAAAACACAAGTAGCAAAAAGAAGGAAAGGATTATCAAAAGATATTGTAATATAATACCCTTAATCTGTCAGACAAGATAGAAGGAGTGATGAGCTTGAACTTTGGAGCTTCAGAAAGAAGCTTGTCGTATGTTGCCTTGTCAAACAAAACCATGTTGTTGACCTTCTCCTTTTGCTTTCCTTTGCTCCACTTCTGCAAAACATTTCAGTAACAGTATTAATATCCATTTCTGTATAAAAAGCGACATTATATATACACACACATTTCATCATTCAAAATGTACTGGTAACCACCAAGATTCATCAAGCCAACAGGCTTTTAACAGTTAACACACAATATCCCATTCACAGCCTTTATTTTAAAAAGCGCGAAGCGCACTAAAGCGACGAGGTCCAAAACAGAGGCGCAAAGCGCAAAAGCGGTGGGATTTTCGTACGCGAAGCGCAAGACGATTATATAATTTTTTTATATATGCTATAGGTTTTTAGCATCATTTACTCAAAATATAGATACAAATAAGGTTTATACATGATTTAACAAC
This sequence comes from Ambrosia trifida, assembly GCA_028751855.1. Taxonomy (NCBI): domain Eukaryota; kingdom Viridiplantae; phylum Streptophyta; class Magnoliopsida; order Asterales; family Asteraceae; genus Ambrosia; species Ambrosia trifida. Next base: position 4,923,986 of record CM054126.1, on the reverse strand, counting down.
CCTTTTAGCTACATATATAACAATTTTAAGCATAAAACACCTCCCATACAAAAAGCGCACGCCTCAGAGGATTTTTTTGGCAAAAAATCGCGCTTTTCCTGCGCTTCTTGTACAAGGTGCGCCTTGGGTTACATGAGGTGCAAATCCTGGCGCCTCAGTGCGCGTCGCGCTTAAGCGCGCTCAAGGCGCGCTTTTTAAAACACAGTTCACAGCAATGATATTAAAATATTTAAATCTCCACAACCAAAGCTAAAATCACACGTTAACTAACATATGCTCTTGCTTTTAAAAAAAGAGCGCAAGGCATCTAAGGCCCCGAAGCAGGCACAAGCCAAAAGGTGGTGTCCTATATACACACTCATCGCTTTCACATATCAACTTTCAAGTAAAACAATCACAAGTTCACAACTCTTCATCCTTTTGATCATTATACATATCAACTTCCTCCAAGCCCTATATTTAACGAGTGTTGTAAAACTCGCTAGACGCTAGTTAGCCGGTGGAGTACTAACTAGCAATTAATCAGAATTATTCGGATTAAGATTTTATATGCAATTTTCAGTTCTACACACACACACACACACTTTTTTATATGGAACACTTTTTAGTAGAAATGTTTTGACCGGAATCGCCAATTCTTTTCGTTTTATCCAATTTTGTGCCAATTAGAACCGAATAGGACCGATTACAGCCGACTAGCAACTAATCGCCAACTCGTCCTAATTTTTCCAACACGATAGTTAACCAACTTAGTCCCTGAGATCGCCTCAGACTAAGACGCACTTTTTACTACCAATCAAACACTCAGAACCTTGAGCTAATCAGTTTCTATTCTCTATCAAACATTTACTTAGGGCTAAGTTATACATATATGATCCAAAAGTGTTAATATCCTAATCTAAGCAGTTAATAATATCAGTGGCGTATCGGTTATCAAGCCTCTAAACAATATCGGTGTCAAATATCAGTTACGATATTACAATAATTATAATTAATTAGATTTATAATTATAATAAATAATGAATTGACCTTCTTCTTCTGCTTTCCACCGCCAGACTTGGCCGGCTTAGACGACGGTGGGGGAGCCTTCTCCTTCTTCGGTGCCTAATTTACACAAACAATTAATAATTAATAATAATCTAATGCATAAGATGGTTTATTAGTAATTACAAGGGTGTTTTAGATCGGATAAATGTGTACCATGAAAACTGTTAACGAATTTGTTGCAGGTCTAGGGTTTCAGAGCACAGAGGAGAGGATAATGTTGCCGCCGCAAGAAAATGAAGTGTGTTAACTAGGGTTTTTAAAGGTTTTTTTTTAAGTTTTATGGAGCTTGCGGGTTTATATTAATCGGGTCGGGTTCAAAGTTAACTGTCATTTCGTTGTTTGGTCAAGTTTGCGGCCCTAATCCAATTTTTTTTTTTCGATCGGACATCCGGCGTTTGGATTTTGATGTCATTTCCGTCCATTTCACTATCCGGGTTAGAAATATTGTTAAGCGAGGGACATTTTTGTCATTCTGCATAGTTAAATGGGGGACAATTTTGACCTTTCGTATATCATTATTATAAACTAGGTTTGAGACCCGTGGGGACCCACGGTGCAAACCATAGTAAATTAAAAAAAAAAATATGTTAAACTAAGACTTGTATTATTCAAGTTTAGTGTCCACAACGTAAAGTCTTAAAAATAACGGTTAGCCTGATATTTTTTTCTTATATAAACGTCATGTTTCAATGTTGCGTTGATATGAAGTGGATATTAAAACTAATATATAACTATGGTTTTCATGTCAAAGTGGATATTTTATGTAAGTTATAAGTAACGTTAATAATGAAAACCGATTACCTATTATGATCAGTACTCAACCAAAGTATAACATTTAACAAAAAAGAACAAAAGGTATGAATACATTGTGTTTTTGTAAATTACTTTTTATCATATTTTTATTTTTAATGTAATTGTAATTAGGACATAACTTGTTTTACAGACCAATGGCAAAGCACTGTTCAAAGCACAAAAAAAAAAAGTTTAAAATAATACTTGTATTATTGAAGTTGTTTGTACATAACGTTAATGAACATAAGTAAAAAATTGCATGAAAATTGCTCATATTATTCATAAATCCTGAAAGACTTCTTTGTACACAACGTTTGATGTTTTGTTCGTCAATTCACCATTTTCATCTACTATTACTATCTTCAGTCCATCTCGACTTCTGACTCTTGATAGCGCAACATACAACTGCCCATGTGAAAAAACTGGATCCTTCAAATACAACCCAACTCTGGATAAGGATTGTCCTTGACTTTTGTTTATTGTCATTGCGAAAGAAACAGTAAGTGGAAATTGCCTTCTGTTAAATTTAAAAGGAATTTTTTATCCGAGGGGGATAAAGTAATTCTTGGAATAAAAGTTCGCATTCCAATGTTACTTCCTGATATGATTTTCGCTTCAATGACACATTTTCTCATTTTAACAACTTGTAACCTTGTCCCATTGCACAAACCGCTTTTCTGATCAATGTTTCTAAGTAACATTATGGGAACACCAACTTTCAAAACCAAACGATGGTTTGGTATTCCAAAAAACTTAAGATCATTCAGGACATCAGGAGAAACTAATCTTTCATCAACCTGTTTGTTAACATCTTCGGACTGGCAAACACTATCCGAACTTAGATACTCAACTTCGTCACCGGGAAACATTGAAAGTAATATATCATTAATTTCATGAACAACTTCATTCTTCGGTGCCAATATAGCTCGATCTTGAAATAAGTCGGAATGTGGATGTTATCCAAAAGTGACAGATAAACAAAGGCTATCAAATCAGAAACAGGATCCGAAGATTAAGAAATAAGTAAGTCATCAGGTGTCAAAATAACATCCTGATCATCGCTTATTGTATCAACCTTTCCTTCTCCTATATCCAGAAGCCAAGATGCAAACTTTTTAGTTTCCTCAATATCAGAACTGCAGCTTCCTGAAAGCAACCTCATATTTTTTGTTAATTCTAAAACAGTGCATTTGTGCCAAATGTATGATGAACTTAAAGAGGCATTAACAATGTCATGCCTAGTTCCATTTGGTACAACTGGTAGAATTTGCCTAAAGTCACCCCCAAACACAACAACCTTTCCACCAAATAACAAATCAGACGACTCATCAGCATGTACACCAAATACATCTTTTAAACTTCGATCTAGTGCTTCAAAAGCATGTTTATGAGTCATGGGTGCTTCATCCCATATAATCAAGTCAGTTTGTTTAACCAGCTGTGCAACATCACTATTAGGTGGTATGTAGCACATAGAATCTTCAGTTAGGTTTATAGGAATACGAAACCTGGAATGTGTTGTCCTACCACCGGCCAATAGCAAAGATGCGATACCACTCGAAGCAACATTCAAAACAATCTTTCTTTTACATCTTATGGATGAAGATAGAGTCTTCCATAGGAACGTTTTACCCGTACCACCGTAACCATAAACAAAAAAACCCCTCCTTTCTTCTCCTCAACAGATTTAATTACACAGTTATAAATATTTTTTTGTTCATCTGTTAAAGAAGAGAACTGAGAATCAAATTCTTCAACCAAACTGTTTGAGTCATAGCCCAACTCCTCACAAATAAGACGATTGTCTAATAATTATAGAAACTCATTCTCAGGATATGGCATACCTACGAAATGTCGTAGACTGCAACTATTACGCAATAAAAACAAAAGTAGAAATTGTTCAAATTTATTTAAAAAATAAAAGATAAAGCAATAAAAACTGGTAGACCATAAGCATAGCAAACAAATCCTCTTCATTTTGGGTTTAAGAAGACGGGAGGCTCAACGGAATTTTAAGTTATTCCATTTGCTACAAACATATGTTGCAAATTCATCAGTGATTGTGTATGAAAGAAAAAAATGAGTAAAATGTATTAATATGAATTTAAGTGTTTGTGAAAATGGTACCTTGGAAACAGAAATAACATTAGACGGCATTGCCAGGAGAGACGTGTGAAGTGATTCTGATTCAGCAGGCTGTTTTTTTAAAAAAAACATGAAAAAAATTTGTAATGTAATAAAGTCTTACGTAAATAAAATTTGCTAAGTTATAGCAAATGGAATTCGATTATGTACCTGTCCTACGTACAACTTTTTCTTAAGATGCGAGATAATTGTTGGATCATCACTATCTTAGTTACACCATAAACATCATATTTGTTGTTTAAATTGAAGCCAGACACAAAGATCTTAAAAGCAAACTCCCTGTCTAACAAAGTCTTAATCTCTTCAGGATATTCAATTGTATCACCAACCTATTTAAAAGGAATAACCAAATACATAAATATTACAAAACTATAATTAAAGAATTATTAAAAATAAATTTGTATTTAAAATTTAGTTAAAAATATGGAATACCGTATTCAAATCAAGCAATTCAGAAGCACTTTTACTAATAAGTTGTGCAACGTCACGATGAAACAACGTAAGAGATACAACACCATTAACGTCTTGTACACGAACCTGAATTTTAAACCTAGAAAAAAAATTCAAAAATAGAACAAAAATTATAACTAAATCTTTGAAATCAAACTATATTTGTGTATATTAAAATTGATGTTACAAATATATCCGACCTTGGTGTAGGCTCAACTTGTTTGGCACTACAACTAACATTCAAACACTCGTAAACCTTTTCTTCCTCAAAATCTGAACTTCCTTCACCAACCTGTTTGATTATATAATCAATACTACATTTTCTAGTGCATTTGGGGCATCCCATGTAGTACCAGCCAATTTCGGTAAATAGGTCTTTAATAGTACCCAATAATACCAGAGCCTGCTCATGTATGAATATTATAATTTGTTACCGAAATAAGATAGTATATGGTATACCATGGGTATTAATATTAAATAAAACTAATTTTTTAATAACATTACACTTTTTATATTTAATTATAAACATCGTATTTAAGTATCAACATTATACTTACCTCTTGAATCTCACAAATGTCGCCAATGTTACTAAAAGGAGTGTTATGGACAAATTCATCTTCATCAGAACAGAACATAGAAGTTCTATATGGTCGATGAGAAGAGGAAGGATTATCAGCGATTTTCTTACCCAACCTGATAAAAATAATTTGATTTACACATTACATATTTATTAATACTTTTTATAAAGATTTTGTAATTCGTATTGAAAAACGTAATAGTACATACCCTTTTTTGTACAGGTTTATATCTTCAATATCTCCATTGATGAACAGTCGACTAACTCGATCTCCAAAAGAGTTAGAAACATACGGTTTTCCTATATAAAACAAATATTAGGGAAAAAAAATTGAAATATTTAATAATAAGAAACTTTAGAAGTTAGAACATAATTTATAATGCAAAATATAATGTAGCTATAAATATAAATATAAATATTTATTAACATTATACAACCATTATAAAACTTCAAACGGCCAAACTGCATTATTATTATAAATTCTTTCTCCGTTTGATGAGTTGCATCATATTTAGACATCTCCATGGCATAACTATCCCACAACGTTAAATAGATGCTCAAGCCCCTTCAAAAAGTACAAATTATTTTAGTAAAAAATAAATAAACAATTTATAAAGCTACGTAATTTTTGTTTGTATATAAAATGCAAACAAAAAAATAAATAAATAAAGAATACATACTCGATATCTTGGATTTCCATTGTTAACCTCTTTTTATCAGCGACAACCTTTTTATCTTTATCATCATTGCCGAAGAACTTGTTAACATGTCCTATAACATCTAAGATCAAGTATAAAATAAACATTAATGAAACATAACACCAAACACTATTATTATGGTTTGGTTGTGATGAAAAAAAGACTATACTAACGAAATATACCTATTGTAACATATTCATCAACCTCCCTATCCAGAATTCTTTGATAGGGCACAAAAGAGAAACCAAAATCTGGACCTTGGAAACCATCATATTCGGAAACTTGAGTAGTCATATTCAAGCAGAGTTTGTTTGGGTTTGGAGCATACTTGTATTTAGAAGAATTGACCCCAACTCCTGGATTTCTTATAATAAGAGAAGCATTTTCAGTCAAAAACCTCTCAAATCTAAAAAACAACCGCTTAAATACATTCGCTTGAATCCTGTCACCCTGTTAATTATAAAAAAAATAAAAAAAACACTATAAATATGTATCTACGTAATTTTATTTTTTAGTGTACGAATATAAGAAAATTCGTATACATTAAAATTAAAAACATCAATATCTAAAAAAAAGTTATGAAATTTAAAAAAAAAAGAGGCTATAAAAAAAACGTGTTGTTGAGTTTTACATTTTCATCACATAGGATCATTTAAATTGAGTACACATCATTAGGATTGCGACGATCGGGTAGACGCCAAACCCGAATAATCTTTAGCTTTAACGCCACACCGTTTCGGTTGATATGAATTTGGTTAACCATGGTAAACTCATTTGCATCTACAACAGCCATTGATCTTTGTTACTGGAAAAAAATAATGTAAAAACCAATATATTACTTCAATAACACAAATTGTAGACAACATAATAATATTGAAACTTATATTATAGTTAGGTAATAAGTTTCAAATGTATTGTAGCATAAATGTTTGGATTGATCACTCCAGAATGTATGCAAAACATCAGCATAATCGATTGGTTAATAACAAATCAAAAGAAATAATGTTTATGTATTTACAGATGAGAAACAAAAATTAACCTAAGAATATATCTTTGCGATTACTCAAAGTGCATTCAACGTGTCTTATTACAATCGTATGTGAATTGCTTTGACTTGTTTATATAGGTATTCAATCAATTCAATCAATAAGAAATGGATGAAATAGTGGAGTCTAATTAGCATTCGAATTAGCATATTGTTATTATTGAGATTTAAAGATATGAAATATAATTGCAATACATTCAACAATGGAGTAGAAGGAGACCATCAATTTCGCCTTAACATGTATGAAATTGGACCCGTAAATTCGTATTGAAAGTCAATATGTTATTGAAGAAGGATACCATAAATTTCGCCTTAACATGTATCAATTCCTTATGAATAATGTGAGTAAATTCGTATACATTATGTATTCAAAGTCAACGTTAGATAATCAAGGAATATAACTATTTATCTTAATGTATATTTATTGACAGTAAATTCGTATTCAAAGTCAAGGTCAATAAACATATTGACTTTCCTTATACATTCAACAATGGAGTAGAAGGAGACCATCAATTTCGCCTTAACATGCTTGAAAATTGGACCCGTAAATTCGTATTCAAAGTCAATATGTTATTGAAGAAGGATACCATAAATTTCGCCTTAACATGTATCAATTCCTTATGAATAATGTGAGTAAATTCGTATACATTATGTATTCAAAGTCAACGTTAGATAATGAAGGAATATAACTATTTATCTTAATGTATATTTATTGACAGTAAATTCGTATTCAAAGTCAAGGTCAATAAACATATTGACTTTCCTTATACATTCAACAATGGAGTAGAAGGAGACCATCAATTTCGCCTTAACATGCTTGAAAATTGGACCCGTAAATTCGTATTCAAAGTCAATATGTTATTGTAGAAGGAGACCATAAATTTTGCCTTAACATGTATCAATTCCTTATGAATAATGTGAGTAAATTCGTATACATTATGTATTCAAAGTCAACTTTAGATAATCAAGGAATATAACTATTTATCTTAATGTATATTTATTGACAGTAAATTCGTATTCAAAGTCAAGGTCAATAAACATATTGACTTTCCTTATACATTATGTGTTTACATATTTATAAGATAAATGTTATATAAGGAAGTCAAAGTCAATAAACATAATGGTTTTTCTAATACATTATGCATTTTGAGTCAATACATAATTAATGGTCTAATTACATTTGCTGCATATAAATGTGTTTACATTTTTATAACGAAGAATAAACATATATACGGCAGTCAAAGTCAATACACATATTTAACATCATTAAATTTTAGTCAAATTATATAATTACATGTTTTCAAAATTTCTGAATAACAAATGTTTATATTAGGAAGTCAAATTCAATTCTTAAGTTAATATCAAATGGCGAAATTTCAATTCCTAAATAATCGCTCCTTGCCACCACTGATTAACGTATACACATTCTAACAATTACAACATACCAAATATTATGTAAAAATCTAAATGTTATTGTATATAATAATGGAATATAGTTATGATTTTAATGATTATTGACTCACAGTCAATTCGTACTCATTTACACATATTGACCATAATTAAATTTTAGTCAACTGCATAATTACACGTTTAAATTCCAATTAATACCAAAGTCAAAAATTTATAGCACAGTCAAAGGTCAACTTGTATGTAATAAGCTATAAATTAAAATTGATTTAAAAGAACAAACCAAGATTGACCATGGTATGTGGAAACTTTAATGTTGTTGTTGCGTAAGTTTCTAGATAACAAAAAACTATTCATGGATTTCGGCAATGTGTGGACGAACACGTAAAAAAAATTATAATAAGGAATAACTTTTTTTATTTAAAAAAAAATTAGAAAGACTCATACCAAAACTCGTGCGGAAGGGTCATGAATAACCTTGAAGAATTTGTCACCCTTGTGATAAGCCATAATCAAGTTCTTTGTCCTAATGAAATCATGTTCTTCAAATGCAAAACAAATATTTGTTAATGTAACCATAAACTCAAGCAAGTTTTTTTTTTCATTTTCACGAAAACTATAAACTGATTTCATTTGAATCCTGTTATTAATACCACAATCATATTACATCAATTATTTGGACAATAATACAATGATTAAACCTGATTGTAAACAGTTGTGTATCCATTTCATCCAATTCAGAAACTTGATACTAAGCAGTTTATATACTTATGTTAATAAAAAAAAGTTTTGGTCATTACAAAAAAACCGATTTTATTTGGTAGAATATTGATGTAATACGATGTTGATTTTTCTTTGCAGAAAAAATGAATATATAAACCGATTGTATTTCTATTTGATGTAATATGATCGTAAACAGCTATGTATGCATCTCATCCAAATCAGAAACTTTATCGTAAACAGTTTAGATAATTATGTTAATAGAAAAACGCGGTGATCATTACAAAAAAAAAAAAAAAAAACAGATTGTATTTTTTTACAAGTTTGATGTAATACCATTCTGATTTTTCTATGTATTAAAAAGAAAATACATAACCGATTGTATTTCTCTTTGATGTAATATGATTGTAAGCAGTTATGTATCAATCTCATCCAAATCAGAAAAATGATAATAAAACAATTTCGTGACTTATATTAATCGTAAAACGTTTTGATCATTACCAAAAAAACCGATTGTTTTTCATTCATGATTGATGTAAAATGATAAATATAAGATTAGATGGACAACATACCTTGTAAAAAGAACAATTAGAAAGGAATGAGGAATGAGAAATGAATTAGGATATGAAGGATGAACAATGTATTAGGCTAGGAAGGAGGAAGAATGTTTTAACATTAGGATATGAAGGATGAACAATGTATTAGGCTAGGAAGGAGGAAGAATGTTTTAACATACAAATGGATGGTGAGAAAACAAAAAAAGAAGAGGTTTATATACTAAGAACACATGGAGCTCCATTTAACATTTGGATCCTAGGAGACCATCTCAAAAGCTAGGATTCAACCCTAGTGTTTTCATTTATTATATAGATAGATTATAAAATATCTACAAAAACGAACTTAACCCCAATTAATCGATATGTTACCTTCTGTTAACACCTCCACCCATCCCCGTTAACTTCCTTCACTGGTGACCAGTGGCGAATCTTGACCCGAAACTTCGGGGGGTCGGAAGTCACTAGTTTTGGAGGGTCGAAAATCAGTTTCGGGGGAGGGGGGTCGAACCTTATATACCAAAAAATTTCTATACGAATACTATATAATCGGAACTTCTGAGCGAAAACTCGGGGGGTTGGCCGCCCCTCCCCGCCCTTTAAAAGAATCGCCACTGCTGGTGACGCCACCGTTTCTCCATTCCATCCTTTTAATTTTGGTCTTCAACCGTCGTACACCACGTAATACATCCTAAACCACTAAAATATTCAAACTGTATCCTGAAAATAAAGAGCGATTTACAGATATAATCGTTTGGTCAGAAATAGTGGACGGAAACGGTGCTCCGGCGATGGGTCTTCGACCAACCACACGCCGTTTCCTTATTTTCTCCATGTCCGATCCTCTTTCCCATTCTTTCTTCCTCGAACAACAAACTCTCAGCCCTAATTACAAACTTATAATAGATTTGTAAATGTAATAATAACAAAAATAATAATAAGCGGGGAATTGATTCTAAAATTCTAATCAATGAAGCCCATAAACCACCGACGCATGGAGATTCTTGACGGAGAAAAGAAAGGGGATTATCCAGCTTCATTCAAAACCCTACGATGGATATGATTGGATTGGATTGGATGAGAAATGATGGTGTGTCGGTTTTAACATATTGTTATTATCTTATAAAAGACGAAACTCTAGAGAAGTAGAAAGAAGGAGGTGATTGATGACGAGGGTGGGTGATGTCCGGCTAAACTCAGAGAGAGAGAGAGGGGGGGGGGGGGGGGGGGGAGATGGGTAGGGTAGGGGTGGGGTGAGGGTTGGTTTTATTTAGGAAAAATATAAATATTTTTTTATTAAAATTTTAAATTACAGGCAAAAGGATAAAAGTCTCCCTCACTTAACGACACTTTCTAACCCAGATAGTGAAATGGACGGAAATGGCATAAAAATCCACAGGTTAGGTGTCCAGTTGCATAAAAAAACTTTTTTGGACTGTAGCAGCAAACCTGACCAAACCTCAGAGACGAAAATGACAATTAACTCTAAATATTATTAGCTTTAAATTTTTAATTCATTTTAATTCTTACGTGTCTTTTAACACTTAGACTACTCGGTGTGGTTTAGCTCCGGCACTGAACGACCGGCCGCCACGTCCACCTCCTCGTCAAGCCGGGCCTCCCTCGCCGGGCCTGGGGTGTGGAACTCCGGCAAACTCCACCTGCATCGAGGTTTTTTTTTTTTTTTTTTTTTTAATAATCAGACCATTGAGGCCCGGCACCACCGGCTTGTGGTTGGCGCTCGTGCCGTTGCCGGCCCTGGAGGGGCGGTGTTGCCGGGGCGGCATAGGCTTGCCGGTGCCATGCCGTGCCCCACACCCACCGGTCTTATAAGACTATGTGGTATGGCTCAAGAAAGTACACACTTTATCATATTATATTAAGTCAACTGAGTCCTGGCGTAGACTATTGATAAAGTTGCAACTTACTCACTTGACACTGTTGTGGCTCTCAAGGTGACGGTGGCTTATCCATTTTTTTACATTTTTTTATTTAAAATGTGATTTAATTTAGAATTGAAAGACAGCTTAAATAACAAGACATAAAATATCAATTAATAAAAAAACATTACACATCATTAATAAAAAAAAACATAAAAAACTACTCAAACTACTCGTTAGTATTTTTGCTTGTCTTCGAATTCCTTTTGCGATACGCTCATGTTCTCATTTAAGTATCGTTCGACGACTAATGGGGAGGTTGCTAAAATCCTTCGTAAGAAAGTCCATGTTCCTCAATCTTATTTTAGACGCTTTCGCTTGCGCCATCATTTCCTCGGTCCCTTCCAAGTGGTCCACGTGGAGACGGGTCAACGGCCTCTTCAACGTTTAGGTCTATCCTCACATAAGCATCCGAGCTTGTAGAGGAGATGAACCCACCCGAAGAGGTAGTTTTCGTCCGCTTTGATGAGCCACCTTCACTCACTTCTTCGACCGTAATTGGCTCGACCCATTTCGAGCAATTGCAAAGAATTCTCCACCAGTAGTCCTTATCCCCCATTTTCGTGGTCTTGTATTTGCGAAAAACCTCTTGCTTCCATTCTTCGCAAGTAAACTTGTAGACTTCAAGATCGCTACTACCCCTTGCTCGCATTCGGTTACTATTCCTATTATGAATATTCGTAAGCAAGCCCACGTATTTTTGAATTGCAGCCGCACCGACAAGATATCATATCGGGAGAACGAACTTCACTCCCCATTTCATTGTAGAAAATGTCGCGGAATTTTTTCCAAAAAACTTTCGACCTATGATAGTCGGCTACAAAAATAAAAACTAAAAATTATAAAATGTCTTTAGGTAACAAAAAATCATATCCGGAGAATAGCTAGTTTTTTCAGCCAGCATTCCATCTTGGCTCGTAGCCCACGCGAGCATGGTAGCGTGGGCTCGCTCGCGCTTGCTCTAACGGGTCCATGTTGTGGCGTTCGCGAGCCATGTGAATCAGCTGTCCGCTAGTGTCTGCTCGCTCGTGGCCCACAACACATAATCTAACTAGTAATTCATCTGTTTTCGGTCAACCTAATCTGAACGTTTCAATCTACGCAAAAAAATAGCCATTTGGGTGATTCTGGTTATAGGTATTTATCACTAACGAGTCAAGCATATGTAAAATAACATAATAGCTTAAAAATTAGAGGTCATATGGATTGTATATCACCCAAACGTGTATTTATACTCATAAAGCATCCTAAATCATTGTGTTCTTAGTCTTAGCCACACTAATAGCGTATAAAAAAGGCGATACTTACAAAAAGCGTTGCCAGCCAAGCCGACCCATAAACAGTAGTCGTTTGACCAAACTTTTTGACCCATTAGCCAGCACCATTATTTCACCATTTCTTATACCTGTTAGCATAATTGCATTATTACCTCAAATTCTGCATTTGGTTCAAGTAAATCTCCATTATTCAATTCTCAGTGCATAAGAACATAACTGTCGTTCCCGCGATGGAGCATGGTAGATGCATGAACTGAGGGCATTTGGTTTTTCGAATCAGATTTTCTAAGCTGTGCATGTGATTCTGCTTCTTGTTGGAACATTTTCACGATTTCTTGTAGCTCAAGCTTTCTGACCTCGACTTCCTCTTCAATGGCGGGATTTTTTAGTCCAAGGTAAAGTAATCCTATGAAAATTAATATGATGCCTAAAAGGGCGAGAAGACAAGAAAATAAAAGAAATGCATATGGCGAATTTTCTGATCCTGGGATCCCGTCCACATTTATGCCAAAGAGACCGGTGATTATTGAAAGAACAAGACCACAACCACCGAAGACTCCTAGGTTGTGTGTCACACGCAGGCTTTTGTCCTGAAAAGATGTTACAAAATTAACATGAACTAAACTCAATATTAAAGGCCACAAAAGATGTTACAAAGTTCCATAGGGAGTGACAAAAACTACCTTGATTTTTTGAAGATAAAATGAATTTAACGTCATGTTGACACGTAACAAAAGATAATATTATATCGTAAACTTACTTTTTGCCGTTTCACATTTATTTGTGGGTGGTCTATTACGTAGTTTAATATATGAGCGGCCTTAATGAAAAACGTTTGAAGACTTGGGTGGCAACTGTATACATGTTAATATGTTATGCCATCCTGGTTTAAAAAAACGTGAGGCGCTTATGTGATTACATTGTGCGCCTCACGCATAAGGCCCACTTTCTTAAAACAAGCATACCATCACATAAAATTAATCTGATTAGAGGTGGCTCGTTACAAATATGAAACAATTTGGGTCTAGATTTATCTGTAATTCTATATCAATGGGCTACGCTAGATATATATCTAAAAAGAGAAATGGGTCATTTTTTGAAAACTTTCTAAAAAACTATTGTGCTATACGATTGCAAGAACAATACGAAAAAATCCAACTTTTCCTGATAAAGCGGTTTTAAGAGGTTTTATACAGTTGAATACACTTCTGATGACTTTTCTTGGACTCGTTTTCTTTTTCAGTTAAATACTCTAGCAGGACCCATTAAACCTGTTAAAGAGATAAATAATAACCCAAAGTCCCAACTAATTACATCAAAATGGCAACCTTTAATGGACATAAGAAAATAAGACATACTTGTAACCAGGCCCGGACGGTACTCTGCATGACATCTTGTACTGTAAACAAACGCCCTCGTACAGCTTCTTGTTCCTCAATCATTTGTCTGGTACTCTTTGTTATTCCTTCAAGCAAACGTTTTGCTGCATTACCTCGCAGATGCTGAAGAAGCTCGAAAACAATCTCTTCTCTAGCATGTAGAGACCACTTTACCCTTATAACCTTTAAGAGAAGAACAAATTAATAAAATAAATAAATAAATACTAATGAAGTTGACAAGAAAAAAATACTGTAAGGGGAACAAATTGAGAAGCATATACGGTAAGCATTGGGTGGGTATGATGGGTTGTGGTTGAAACATGCCATTTTCAGTTGGGGTCGAAATGGGCTGGGCTGACTAGACCAGCAAGCATGTATTGTCCATTTTTCTAAAAAAAATATGTAAATTATTAGCGCAATAACTACGATTGCCGAAACAATTTTATTATAATGACAATCTAATTTAAGAGGTTGTGTGCATTAAAACAGACTTTGGATGTCTTTCAACTTGTTTGGCGTGTTCCCGTCTTAACTAATTTTCTTGATTTTAACAGTTTAATATTTACTTTTTTCATTTCATAACTGCCAAATTACATTAAAATTGTAGGCAGTTAGGTAACAAGTTGCGCTGCCACCCCTTTCTGGCGGGCAACAGTTTAATTAAACACAACCAAAAGTAGACCATTCCTAAATAAGTGGGCCATAAATCCTAATCAAATTTATGAGGGTGGTGGGTGTCGTGGGCGGGTATCCTTGAGTACCTGGTAGCCGCTCGGCTACACCACTCCATGGTGGTCGGGTAGGTTGAATCGGGTAGTTCTGGGGGGGTGATGGAAGCCAACCCGGTTAGTGAATATGTGTGTGTGTAGGTGAGAGATATAGAGAGAGGGTAGTAGGTAGTGTGTGTAAAAGGGTGAGACCCATGGTTAAGGGTACCTTAGGGTAGTGCCCCCACCAAATTAAAGTGTTTTAGGGTAGTTTAGGATAATAATGAGTTGGCAATGTATGATTGGTGGAATCCAGGGTAGTAACAATGACCACACCCTCCACCGCGATACAAATAGATAAACTTTGAATGAATTTATAATACCTGTGCAGATAATCTTCTGATTTCTTGGTTTAGTATTATGCTGAACAGATGTAAATCCTCGTGGTTTCTCCTGATAAAAAGCAAGAAGCTGGAGTTGTTAAAACTATGTATCACACAATGTTGTGGTGGTCCAAGTTTTTAATATTTTTGTATTTTAAATTGTAGGAAATGATTAGTAGAAACTTTTTAGAACCTGTTCATAAACTTCAGCTCAACTTCATCTGCTGCTCCAAAGATGTATTTCCGAAATAGTCTAACAAAGTTACATACCGAAGATTACAAAAACAGTACCAATCAAGAAACTTAATAATTTTATTGATTATATTACGTATATATCAATTACTAAGAAGAATTGAAAAAAATGGAGGTGAACGGTGATTGTTTACTACTGTAATTACTATGTACAGTGTACACCATTAAACTATTTATGCTCTATTAATGTCTGCACTCTGCAGTTTATGTAATTATGTTGTACAATAGTGTAAAATCATCTCCCTAAAAAAATCATGAGCACCATTGCCTAATTTATAAGGGCGAATTTCAATAAATAGAAGCATGCCTTTGCTTCTCTAATTTGGTCACTCAACTATTAGAACCCCCCCCCCCCCCCCCCCCCCCCCCCCCCCCCAAACCCACACACAACACACATATATGTGGTTAGGCTTGTACTATATATACACCAATTATGATGAATCAATGATAAGGCAAGCAATTTAAAACCAAAGTACTGATTAGCACTTGGAAACCATTAAACCATCCAACTTCACCATCATGTAATGGTAATTTTTTAGTCAATTAAACAAATCTGAAAGGTTCAATCAATAATCCAATGACCAACGTAGATATAAAGTTAAGTATGTTGTTTTGTATTGCAAGTTTACCTTTTGTAACCCAATAAAAATGAGAAAATGCAAGAAAAGAGAAACTTCACCTATCATCCCACCGGGCAAGGCGGCATGCTAAGAGTGCTATAACTTCATGAACAGATTGTGGTAGACTACTACCTCCTGCAGCAAGCAACTCCTGTTGAACCAGTCCATAAGTTAAAAAAAACAGTAAAATCGTACAGCTTCTTCAGGCATGAAAGCAAAAGTTTAAAAAATATATATAATATAAAACTTCAGGTGGCAATAAGGTTGAGTAACAGGTCGAATGAGTGCGGTGAAACACTTGACACAGGAATGATCAGGTTGGATTGATTCGCTAACAATTTCTTCTATATATTAGAAAACAGTTGTAGATATTGAATGCATTAATTATGATTACAGAAACAGCATTATTCTAAATCTCTGAATAAAATGAAATACGGAATGCATTAAAGATAGAATTTAGGCGACTTTTAGCTTGTTCGGCCCAATTAACCTTTTCCTCGTTTAGCTAGATATATTTATTTTTACATGTTTATCAAATGCAACAGAATCGACCCATAAGAAAATGACTCAAAGGTACCACCTCCAATAAAACCACATGCAGTGACAGATGCACAAAAAAAAAAAAAAAACCTGGACTTCTGAAACTCCTAGGACATTGATGTTTGCTGCATAACCTTTGACGTGCAATGCAGTAACTAAAAAATTTTGAGCTTGCCATGATCTTAGGACAACTGGAATGTCATCTTCCTCAACATATGGATCACCTGCTGACTGCCCTAAAACTTCAAATAATAGTCCACCAGCAACCCTAACAGGAACCTGTGTAGTAAAGAACACTAAAAACCATGAGACTATAGCAAGAAACGTAACAGCACAAAGTATTACGTTCGTTGTAGATTCCTGTAGCACTAAGTTTGAAAGTTACATATTTTAAAATAATAAGACAATTCGCAAACAAGATGCATAAAGAAACTAAATTGCTATTTATAAGAATGAAAATCCAGATGCTACTTGCAAAAAAGAAACTAAATTGTAGAGGTGACAATTTCAACCAAGTCACTTAGTGAATGAGCTAATTCAAATTATGTTTATTTCTAATAGGTTAAACAGGTAAAATAACAAATTAGCTCATAAGAAACGAGCCAAATGGGTTGAATGTCTTTCAAAGTGTATGCTTAATGCATAAAACCTCTTTAAGTTGTTTTCCTTATATTTTGTCATGTCTTACTCTCCATGTTAGGTTGATTTTGAGGCTTCTGAATTACTCCCCATTCATGGAAATCAGAATATTATTGTTATTTATTCAACAAACTAATTAGTTCTAAAATATTGAAATTTTTGGACAACGTGTTTCAGGTCAATCCAACCCAAGATGTACCAAAAAGTTACTTATAAATTATAATGATGGTTACCCATTTACCCTGCCCGGCCTGCCCATTTGCCACCTCTACCAAATCTGCATATTCAAGCACAATACAAGAATGAGTACCTCATAAAGTAGGTGTTTCATACGCTCGCTTATAAGCTTGCTTTCATCTCTCAAAGCAATACTGATAGCAGGATGTAACCATTTTGAGTTCCTTAACCAAGTATTAACAGAAGGATGTCCTGCATCAACATGACACCACCACGTGGGCCCTCCAGGCCGCTCCCAGTAAGGCGCAGCAATATCAGCAACCGTAACTTCATTATCATTAATTTGATACTCTGTATGCTCAGCTTCCCAACTGCCGTCCACTTGTATCGTCTCCACAAGTTGATTAACCCTGGACCACCCGATCGGTACCCAATAACATGAAGTATATATATTATCACTAACACGGTCATCTAAATTACCGTTTCCACTTTTAAATCCTTGCTTATTCCACCCGATTATATCTTGTGGCCTGCACTTTTTATGGCTACGTTTAGCTTCAAAAGCACAAATTAATCCATCAGTCCACATGGCGCAGTCCACCATGGCATCCTTACCAGCTTGATTCTTCTGATTGTTAAACTTTTTCATATTGTTCATGGATGCACATACATCACCAGCTATCTATTCATCAAAAGTTCAAAAATCAGAAACGAAAGAAAAAAAAAGCGTTCAATATATTTATTAATCTCGTCCTGTTTAACTAACTTCGTTGTTTAATCCAATAGTAACATACAAAACAATGTATCTATCATGAATCAAGTATGAATGTAATAAAGTTTAGAATTCTTATTTACATTACAGTAATCCGGTAAACATGAGACTAGAGAGCCTTGCAGCCTCAAATTCAAACCGGATACTGGGAGGAAGGGGTGCTCAATGCATGGTTGTAAAAACCGCTAGGCGCTAGTTGACCGGTGGGGTACCAACTAGCGATTAATCGGATTCGAGATTAATCAGATTGGAAATTTTATATGTAATTTCCAGTTTTTTTTATATACACACATTTTTATAGGTAAATATTTTAAGTAGAAATGTTTTAACCCTTCCTCGACCCATTTTTAAAGTATACAGGATTAAACGCCAGAATCTACATGGTTTGGTTGGAAATTGGCCGGAATTTACAGGTTTTGGCCAGAATTACAGATTTTGGCAAGAACCAGTCATGAATCGTCAGTTTTTGGCCGGCCGACTAAAGTCGATTAGGGACAACTACCGATTAATAGACTAATTAACGAAAAACTACTCAGTGACAGACTAACAAGGGATTAATCACCCGGCTAGTCCCCATGTTTACAACACTGGCTCAATGAGAGTACCCTACTACCACCATCTTGCACCGCCACCTCACTACTACCATCCATCAACTTCCTTAAAACACAATAAGTAAGTGGCAGCACTACCCAGGACATCTTTTCATTTTTTTTATATTTAAAAATAAATTAAATATTCATCATCAATCATCAATCATCAACTGTCACCATTCATCAACATCATCAATAATCTGTACCAAATTAAGAAAACCTACACAGCTTCAAACGCAATCAATTTCAGCTCAAAAGTAAAAAAAAAAAACTAAGCGATTCGCTACAAAGCAATTTCTAGCCCTAACATTGCGATTATTCACGATATGAACTCTGTAACCACAAAATTGTGTGAATTTTCAAAACACAGAGTATTTGTTAGCAATCACAAAACTGTTGTATATTAATTAATAACAAGCAAATTCATATATCTATCATTAGAAACGTTTGAGGTATTGAATTGAAGAGTTCATGATTAGCTAAATTAAGTATTTTCTAGAATCAACATGAAGCTTATTATTAATCATTAATACTAATGTACATCACACAGGCATTAGAGAAGCAACAAATTACCGATTATGGAGAGAGAGAGAGAGAGAGAGAGAGAGAGAGAGAGAGTGTATTGGTGGTGGTGATGTGTAACTGTAGTCGCTACGTGAAGTTTTGTGACGGTTATTAATAAGCGACTAAGCGTCACCCTTGTGTATTCCCGATAATAATATAATCCAACGTCTTCTGCTATTATATTTAGGAAATCCAAAAATTCAATTTAAGGTTCCAATTTAGAGCCCCAGGCGAACTAAACGAAGTCAAACAAGTTTTTACCGGTAATTTTATCGTTGTGTTTATGAACAAGTGTGTTATCGGGTTTTCTTTAAAATTAGTGTTTGACAACTCAGATACTTTCTGAGTACTTGAATTTGTCGAAAGGATGTCTCGAAAGTACTTGAGTTTAATTTGTTAGCCATTAAAAAAAATGAACTAAACGAAGCTTGTTTAGATTCATTTGTTTAACTAAAAAAATAAAAAGAAAAGTACCAATGCCTGTTTGTGTTTATTCGTTTAGAAATTTTTATGGATTGTAATTTGAATTAAATTCGCGCAAGAACTATAATTTGATTTGGAATTATTACTATATTGTTCACCAAGGTAGTAACCACCCATCTTGACAAAAATAACTGATTTTGGGATGATCTAAGCCCTTCATTGATGGTGGTTATTTCGGAGATTCAATCTCAGCCATAATAATTTGGTGGTTATGCCAAAAATTTGGAGGTTATTTTTTCACTAAGACGGTTACCTGATATCCCCCACGTTCTGCTTCTTCTACGCTCCCTCCACTCCCACGTTCTTCCACACTTCCTTTATAATCCACACATTGCAATTCTCATTTGTCCTCCTGACCAACATCGCTTACTCTAATCCCCCTGATCGTCAACCCTAACCATCACCACCAACAATTGTATGACAATGATTGCAGAACCACCACCACAATGACGTGAATGGACCGGCAACCGTCACACCACCACTCCGACAACGGCTGCACCGGTGTAAAACTTTCGACACTCAATTGTAACCTCACCTCACTCTACGATCATATTTAATTGGAAGGTTTTATTCAGAGATTGTTCTCCGATGTATTCGAGAAGGCTTTGTACGCTAGGTATCATCTTCACCGTTTAATTGCAGCTCTTATTTTAGGTTATTGGTTTTGATTTTTTGAAATTTTTGTTATCTACTGTTGCATTATGTTGTTGATTGTTGTTTTTATGATTTTTTGTTTAGTGTAAGTAGTGCGAATTCGTACAGTTTGTTGTTAATTAGTTGATTAGGGCGAAACTAATCATCTCCACCGTTTATTCATAAACATGAACTCCAATCACTTGCTTCTTGAAGCACCGACATCGTCAGCTTTGATTCTTCAGCCATCCATATTTGTAAGTTCAATTCATCAGCTTCAAAACCATTTTTGTTAATTTACTGTGTTTTGTTGGTGAATGTGTTTGTGCAGAGTTATTTTCCGTCTATGAGTAAGATCGTTGATACTCTGGTACCGAAATCAAAATATGTGGAAGTTATTTTGCTATGTCTCATGGCTGGAATGTGAACATTTGGTGAGAGCTAACTAGGATCTGTGTAGGCACATATATGTTTATGTACGTAAGGTGTTTGATTAAATACTTATTTGCTTTTTGTAGTTGTGTAAGAGTTAAGAGACCGCTGGAAGCCTGGAACAACAAGATGGAATTGAAAATGTTGGATTAAATGAAACACCAACACGATTAGATGTTATCTTCCTTTTACGCCTTGTAACAGTTGCATAGAGTTTTGGGTCGTGTATCAATTTCTAGGATCTTCCGGTTAACGTTTAACTTTTGGGTTTGGTAATTCCTATGATACAAAATTTTCGTTTATTTGAGTGTGTCATGCCTTTATTATAGTGTTTATGATTATGATTAAGATTTTTTTAGCGACAGTTTGTTGGTCCAGCTGGAGATGATATTATGGAGTTATTTTTCAGTTGTCTTCGCGGATCCAGGTGGCGTACCTCCTAACTATAGGCCTTTTTGGATCAAGAAAGAGGAGAAATTGATCCATTGGAAGCATCTGAATTCGGCCCGTTGGCCACACTTGATCCAAGAAATTCAAGAGTCCGTTACTATCGCATGTGTAACCAATTTAGATCGCCTCGGTGCCACCACTATTATGTTTGTGAGTTCAGTCCCCCACTATACTTTTAAGACGTGTGTATCATTCTTCTATTGTATATGTATTGTATATTATAAAGAATGTACATTTTGTTGCCTTTCTGTAAATGATGTGTGTATCTTATTATTATTATTATTATTATTATTATTATTATTATTATTGATTTATTTATTTAGTTATTACTCACCCTGTGCGTATAATTACATATATACCCAGGTTTATGATGCTCCATGGGACTTGCATACCTTTATGTTTTGTTTGTCTAATTTTATAGTTTGCCGAATAGTTAATTTTGTGTGTGAAATAACTTTTCAATATAGAAACTTTTCAAGCATTAACAAAGGTAAAGGGAAAGATCCGGAAGCCATCAGGCTGCTGTGATGACAGGACTAGAGAAAATAAAAGGGACAGGAAAGGAACTATTAATGAGTTCACACGAATGAGGAAAAGAGGACAGTGAGAGTTCAGCCTATTGACAAGCTCTCTGTTGAAACCCCTGCTGGTGAACTTACCATCACCGAATATTTTGGGATATTATGGAATCTGATTAAGGTATGTGTGTTATTTACGTTAACACTCTATTGTTGGTGAAATTCTTTAACGACATCCTTTGCGGTTTTGTTGTATCCTTTAATGGTGATTTAAGCCTCTAGCTTGCCATGAAGTGGGTGGAGATTAATGAGGCCTTTGTGGCTTGCAGGACTGGATGGAAATTAGGCGATGACCCCCAATGAATTTACGTGTTAAGAATACCTCAAGGGTATGTTGTATTTGATTCAATTTATTTGACTTTGTACAAATGCTATGAAAATTTTGACATTCAATCTTTTTACTGCTACAGACAAGTTGACATGTTAGTATTTAGTTTATTACATTTTGCACTAAAATAAGGTTTGCTGGTATGATCATCTTTCATAACCAAAGTTGCAAATCCATTTTTCTCCAGATTTTTTGATTTGTCTGTTACATGTGATGTATGCAGGTGGGGATATCATCAGGGGGCGGCTTTTGCTGCAGCCAACGGCCAGAATATGCAGGGAAGCTCATTGTTATAAGTTGATCTTAGTCTCCCACGACTTCCAGTTTCTAGATTTATCAAAACATAACATCACTGTATCTAATCTGATTCAGTTTTCATGTTCAATCTGATCAACATATCCTTTTGTTGTTTTGTAACAATATTTCCAAAAAATGTACCAGGTTGTTTT
Organism: Ambrosia trifida; assembly: GCA_028751855.1. Lineage (NCBI taxonomy): Eukaryota > Viridiplantae > Streptophyta > Magnoliopsida > Asterales > Asteraceae > Ambrosia > Ambrosia trifida. The sequence continues at coordinate 4,901,358 of CM054126.1, read as the reverse complement.
TCCAAGCTTTGGGGAACATTATTGTCAAAGGCACTGTTTGATTATATGAGGAATGGAGTAGAAAACTTGCCATTCATGTGATCATTGACTACAAGGCGGGGCTCTAAGACCGTGCAATATTTAGCTTGAAAAGTGCATCTTTGACCTTATTTTGAGAATTGCAGGCACCCAAATCCTTTTATTGAGTCATTGACCTGTTACCCAATGCGTCAAATTTTGCATCCCATTTTGCCATCTATTAAAGTGATGACTCAGACTGAAATAAAATGGGCTGAACTTTTAGGTTTGTTTAATATAAGACTATTTCTAAAAAAATCAGGGGGTGTTTGGGATTTGTGTTCTAATATTGCACAATAAGTTGCCAAATAGTCTCTTAGAATGGTCCTTTTTATATATAGTGGTTGTATGGGACTGTTTGTTTGGTTGATATCTTTAAGGATATTACTGAGAAACTTAAAAGATAGAGCATCTGGATTCAATTTATTATGAGGCCAAACTATTTTTATTTATATGGTCTAATTCATGAAAAGTGGCTTAATGCCTATTCATTCTTTTATTTTTATTTTTTTTATTGAACTTTAGCTGTGATTAGATTCATTTACATTTTAATGGGTTGATTCATGTCATATTTATCCCTATTTGCTAAGTCTTCTCCATTGGATTTGTTTTATTATGCAGGTTTTGCAAGTAGTGTTGACAAAGACAGTTTTGTTAATGGCTGTTAGAGCATCAAGGTTGGAAAATCAAGATGTCATTGGTAAGACTATAGTATTACATTGGAACATCCGCAATGTGAACGGGTATAAAACTAAGTTGAATCGGGTATTACATTGAAATACCGTGATCCAGGTCCACAAGATGAATAGGGTATTACTTTGAATCGGGTAAGACTATAGTATTACATTGGAACATCCGCAATGTTAAGCATTATCATTTCATTTTAGTATGCCTTGAGAAACTTTGCTTAATCCCTTGATAGGTATAGTGCCTTAGCCATATCTTTTTGTACACTTATTAATGTATTATTGTTATTATTATATACAAAATTATAAATAAAACAATTAAATTAAATAACATATAGGATATTTTATATAAAATTTACAATTAATTAATAATTATTCAGCTGAGCCGAGCTCGAAATCCCATAAACTGAGCTCGAGTTTTAGAAATCAAGTTCTAAACGAGCTGAGCCTAAACCCGAGCCTCTCATATTAAACAAGCCAAGCTCGAGCCTATACAAACTCGGAATCGACTCATCTATACGAAAATGCAATGGTCAAAGCAAAGTTAAACCTTTGTTTGACTATGTATGGATTTTGACTTTGACTGAAATAACAACACTCGTGCATGTTTGGAACATGCTGTTTCTTGGTTGTTTCTTACAAATTTCTGACCATAGTCTTGACAGTTATCAAAGCCAAGATAAAACATCCAAACATAGGTTCTTTATCATTCACAATTTGTGGTCACATAATAGTCATATGATTGGTCAAAATAGACATCAAATATTATTAAGAGACTTGTATACAATGCTTTTAAAAGTTGTACCATGTCAAGATACACAAACATCATTATTTACAAAAGTAAACCATTCTCACCATCTCTACTTGCCTAAACAAAACAACACATACATAACCCACATAATCTTGATCTCTTCGTAGGTTTATTGTGCGATCCTATCGATCGTAATACACTTGTACGCAAAAACTTGATGTAACCAAACATAGGTTTTTCTTTTAAAAAAAATTCAAATTATGCACAATGAAGCAAAGATGTTACATCGTGCAACCATGAGTACTCGCCTCCTCCCAAGAGAAAGAACCACTTTATATCGTTTTCATTATTAAACCCGTGTAATACGCGTATTCATTCTTGGTTTTTGTTTTCTTCTCATGCCAATTCAAGAAGGATTCTTACACTTTGGCATTTAGCATTTATTAGTGAAAAGTTAAATTTTAGATATTCTGCATCAAACTATATATAAACATGCCTACCTTACAAAGTCTTGCAATGCAAAAGAAATAAAAATAGTTTTAAATGGTCAACAATAGATGGTTTCCTACTTTTCCTTCATTTTTTTTAATTTGCTTTTGTAACACGAGGGGATTGATAAACTAATAGATCACAAGTGCCACGTTGTAAATTGCCGCCACCGCATCGCGCGAGTTTCCTACTAGTAAGGTCATAAGAAGTTAGCGATATATTTTAAATACTAACATGTTCTTTAAATGTCATAACCAGGCGTTTAGTAATGCGAAATTTTATATTGCATTTATTTTATGGTTTTTGTTGTCTTTGTTTTACGCAATTGTAAATCAAATATGTTGTTAAGTGTTTGAAACTATTTCGTTATTATTTGCTTTTTCCCTTAAAAACTTATGGATTATACATAATGAAGCAAATATGTTAAATTGCGCCAACAAAATTAAAAAAAAAATTGAGTTGACATGTATAAGAATTAAGCAATTTCTACGCCTACTAATCCCAGTTGAACAATATATCATCCATACCAATCTTGATGCCTACTTGTAAACAAATATAAATATATATGGTTAAATAAATTATATATTATATGGATACGGCAGAGTCAAGCGCTCCATAATTAAATACAAACCGACCCGTATGAAATTTTGTATGTTTTATATGTATGTTGGTTGTTTTATCCAAACCGGCCCGTATTGAATATTGTATGTTTTAGATGTAAGTTGGTCGTTTTATCTACAGCGCCAGCTATATAACTAAATTTGAGATATTATATACATGGATTAATAAACTTTCACATTTTCTAATCCCCGTTCGAAAACCCGTCCCAACGGACGGGTATCTCACTAGTTTAGAGATGTTCGTTTAACATAATATAATGAAATTGGAATGTAGATTTTCTTCCGTATGTTGTTGTTCAATTATAATTTTTTTCTTCTGTTTAAGCAAACAATATAAGAAGTGGAATATACATTCCAATTCTATCCGAATTCCATTTCATTTCATTTTGTGAAACGAACGCTACCTTAATGTGTTGTTTTTTTTTTTTTTTTTTTTTTTGTTAATGCTATAAACGAAACCTGATGACAAGCAAGCATAAATGAACACCAATTGAATTTTTTTTGAAAGGCGAACTTCATTAAAAAAACACAACCGAGCAACCCCGAAATCAGAGCGCCCACCAACACAACAAAGAAAAATTACATACCCCCTCTGTCCCAATTTAAATGTCTTGGGCCCACAAACACACATATTAAGAAATATTTTGTTTGTATGTGGTAAAATGACAATAATATCCTCAAATCTTTGATTGTGTTTTGTCTTTTATGGGCAAAACTAGAAATTGCATTTTTAGTTTTGTAAATGGACATTTAATTTGGGACAACAAAAAATAAAAATATACATTTAAATTGGGACGGAGGGAGTACAATCGAATTTACACCATTCTGCCCAAGACACGAGCCTACTTCTACCTCTATTGCTAAGCCACATATACCCTATAGATTTAACTTCACCGATAATGTCTTTAACGAGCACCGCAACCATTTCTCGCCTTTCATAAGCTCCAACAACCAACAATAATAATCCCTTTAAGCACCTCCTTAGCCTTCCCCTTAAGACCGGCGTGGTTATGTATATCCAGTAGATCATGGAAGTAGAAACCGGAAATGTAAAGAATCCTACACCTTTCACTAACCTGCTGCCACAGAACGGATGCAACATAACACGAAGTAAATAGATGATTAATGACAATATAAGAAGTCTAAAATTATCACCATGGCAAGATATAACAATATCTATATTTTAAGAGTACGACAACAATATCTAAGCAAACTTGAATGAATATTTAAACAAACAATAAATGAATGGATATAAATGAACTAAAAACATGCATAAATAAATAAAAATAAAAAAATATTCACAAGTATAAAAAACGAACATGGCTTGTGTTAATGTTTCGTTAATTTAACTAAACAAAGAAAAAGATTTATTCATGTGTATACGTTTATTAAACGAACATACCAACCCTTTTATCGATGGACACACGAATTACATTTGATTAACTTTTTTTAACCCAAGTACATTAATAGTTTTGTTAAATGTATAAGGGTGAAGGGGTGCCCACGGGTAGCAGCATGCGGGTTTGAACCCGAGCGAGTACAGCGTCGCTGATGTGCCATCAATTACACATATAAAACATGCATAAATAGTCCAAATAAGGCAGAATTGAGCTTAAATTGATAATAATAGCTACTTAATCGTTCAAATTAAATAAGGCAGAATTGAGCTTAAATTGATAATAATAGCTACTTAATCGTTCAAATTTGTGTTTTTTTTGGGAAATTGGAGCCCAGCCCGAAAATAGACGATTTTCGGGCAAAACAGCTAAAATCAGATATTCCTGATAATACGAGACCCAAAGCATGTTCCAAGTATGTGTAAATGTCACACCCCGCCAAGGCGGAAACACGGGGATGTGATTCGAAAGGTTTTCAAGCACAAGGTTCGAGCAACACATAAGATTTAATTTAAAATGGATATCATCAAACGATAAATAAAGTCATACATAGTTAAGAAAAATGTAACATTGTCTGGAAGTCAATGGACCAAATACCGAAAACATGACATGACCAACATTATTAAATCTCAACCGGTGTAGGTGATGATGCCACGATGTGCACACTTGAACCCCTCTCCCAAGTCCCTGCTCCTCATGATCGATTACCTGAAAAACATGCATAAAAGATTTGTCAACATAATGTCGGTGAGTTGACAGGCTTTAATGTACTATGTAAAGTGCTTGTGAAATTCGTGTATGACCAATCAAAAGCTAGCTAAGCAAATGATTACTGTGCAAACCATGAGTCCTATAACCAAACCTCTTGACTGTCATGCCTCGCGCATTATACAATAAAGACAACGTATATATAGTAGAATACTAACACTCTATTGTATGTAACCGGTTAGAGCGACTAACCAGAAGTGGGGGTGTCAACCCAATAGATCTATTTAAGTGTTCCATGGCTACTGTTAGCTAATGGTTATAGTGTAAATGTAAATACGAGGACTGTTGAGCTCATGAACTGAATATCTCATGTTCCACATGGTAATCACTATAGAATATCACCCAAAATGTAATGTACTAGAAATGTAGCATGTTTATCCCCAAAAATGTAAAACGGTAAAACGGGGCCGTGAAACTCACCTGATGACTAGAGGTGTGGTCATAGTAACTATCGTCCCGACAATATTTGCCCTATGATTATCAAGGACATAGTAAGTTGTACGTTCTTGTCGTTTACCATACAAGTTATTCACCCGACTTATGGACCCTTGTGTCTTTTATATTTGGGCCATTGTTCGTGCACGTGACAATATTACATGTTTTATGTGTACTTTGTAAAATGTACGGTTTTGTGCATTCTGAACGTGTTACTGTAAAAATGTATCCATTATTAACAAAATGGGCCCTACACGTCATCATGGGTAATATAATATTCCCCAATCTAATATGTGTGGTGTATTTATGGAAAGATTGAAGGTTTAACATATGTTATGTTGTATTGTAGTGTTAAACTAGTATTAACATACGTTTGATCCTACTTAACGTATGTTGATCATCATGGCCGAAGCTTTTTAAGAATATGTGACTCCAAATCCGATTGTTTTACATATCAAAAGCGACTCACTTGTGTTAATCAATGTACAAATAAGTGATCATGAGTGTGTGTGGGTGTGTTTTCATGAAATTGTATATAATCACATACATAATGTAATATAGTTTCGGATTTATATATATATATATATATACATGTTTTGGTTCCAAAATCAATTCTAGTGTTGTTCATCCAAGTCTATATACTTATTTGTGTACCCGTGAGTTTGTGTGTCGAGTGTATAGTACATGTGTTTTCATGTAACCGTGGATGTGTATAATGTATGTATATATATATACACGTATGTGTGTAGACATGTGCATACATATTAGTGATCTAATCAAGTGTATGTTTCATCAACAAAACCGACATGTGTGTGTGTGTTTAACTTATGCTGATTACAATTCCACACAAGGCAAAGGGTTGGGGCTCGGGTGAAACGGAATGAGGCCAATTATAATAGGAACTTTATAGGTGTTCGAGTAAAATAACTAACCTTGGGTGGATGTTTAACCGAGTCTTATGCTTCCTAGTCAACTTGGGCCTTCCAATGGTATTGCTAGATGATGGGTTATGAGTGAGTTTTGGTGGATTCTTGGTGGATTCTCGTAGTACTCATAATGCTGGAGGTAACCTGACTTGTAAATTCCATTTTAACTATTTAAGTGCCCCACTACATCTAACAATACACTAATTAAATGTAAACATGTAGATACTGAGCTTGTTTAAAGGAGATCAAGACATTTTGGAATGTCAGAGGAGGTATATATATTAGACAATGAGTCTTCATTTATACTACAAACTAGGTGAAATCCCGTGCGAAGCACGGGTAGACTATATCATTTTTTAGGTCTGTTTATTAAAGACCAAATCAAGAAGTCAAGCATCTGTTGCAAGCAAAGTCTGTTTACTAAGGTTTGTTCCAGAGCAGTGGGTATGTTAAGGAGATCTGTCTGAAACAGCTGTTGCTTCAACAGTCTGCTTCAAACAATTGTTGCAAGCAAACTGTTGAAGCATCATCTGTTTGAAGCAACAGTTGTTTCCTTATAGACCCACTGCTCTGGAACAGACCTTAGTAAACAGACTTTGCTTGCAACAGATGCTTTACTTCTTGATTTGGAAAGATAATAAAACGCTCGATTTTTTAGTTTTTCGTATAGCACTATGGTACTCGTTGGAAAGATAATAAAACACTCGTTAATTTGGTGTAATTTTTTTTCAAAAAAAATGTCATTTAAAAAAGTTATTAACGTTTAAAAATCACTGGGGAAAGTGCATGTGCTATGCACATGAGAGAGAAAAAAATAATTTAATAGTAAATGGAGTATCCATGACCCATTTAATTGACTCGATAAAATGAGCAAAAAAAACTTAGTTATATGGCCTAAGAATATGTCATATGACCCACATTGATTTTATTTATATATTATAGAAGATAGTATTAACAAAAAGTTAATAGTTCAATTGTAATTTCATTGAGGATCCTACAATTATATTTGCTTACGTTATAAACTATAACTAGGTAAAATGACAAGTTATTATTTTAGAAGGACTAAAAATGTAAATTTAATTTGAAAGGTAACCAGTTTTTTTTAACGGAGTTAGGTTAAAGGATAGAGAGTGTAACAAATTTAGAAAATAAAGGATAGAATGAGCGAAAAATTAACATAAAGGGCAGAGAGTGTAATTTGACTAATAATTAAAGGACAATTTGTAGAATTCTCTCTTTTAATTTTTATGTAAGAAATCATGTATGACTTTAATTTTAAGGTAATAATATTAAATGTAAAGCTTTATGAACTTTGGATTCTTGGAATAAACACCTCAAATTTTCAAAGCAGATAAAGATTACTAAAAGTTAAGGCCACTAACGAAATAGAATATAGAGTCTAGGCCTTTGCCCAACTTTTGTCGTGTAATTGAAATTCTTAAAAACATTTAAACTAAATAAATCAAACCCACAATAACGAGTGGTTGTACTTTTGAGGGGGGGGGGCAATATATGGAACTTTGCTTCAAGATAAAAAACTCACGGGTGGTGACGGCGTGGAGGGGTATGTTTTTAATCAAACAATCAATCACAATAATCCATAATTCAACAATCAACTACAATCATCCATCTCACCATCAATTTTTGCTCCACGCCGGTGGAGATCTTCAAGCCCCAAGAAGCCACACCCCTTTCACGCCATATACAGGGTGGTGTTGATGATGCGAAGGGGCTTCACACACCCCTTCCATGCACCCATAATGTGTAATCTAACAAAGTGACAACTTACGACCTTTAATGAATCATGCACAACTCAATTAATTTATTGTTTTTAAATTGAATTTAATAATCTCAGTTTTAAGATATTGGTCCAGTCTCAACTAAAGAAATGTTTTGTAAAACTCCAAACTTTTAACATACTTTCCTTCAATGATCTCAAAAGTTTCGTGACACTCCAAACTTAGATTGCTTATGTGGCAAATAAGTCAAAGAATGACGTGGTGGATTGTTTATGTGACAGTCCATGTCAGTAAAAACTAGTTAGATTAACTTCTAGTTAGTATGGAACTGTAAAGGAAAATAATTTAAAGTTGAGATTGTCACAAAAGTTTTCCTTAATTGGAACTGTTGTTGGTTAGTATATCAAAATTTAGATTATTAAAATCCAATTTTCCACTGTTTTTCAATAGGCAGTATTATTAGAAACTCGAGAGAAACTAGCAAGGAGTCGAAAAACAACTAAAAAAAAGGCCAATACAAGACTAAAATGAAACGAAAGAGTGAAATCCATATCAAACACTCCAATCCAAATTAGATTCATTGGCTCTATTGATTCTTCACCCATAAGACATGCAGACTCCATAAATAAAACATAACCCAATTAATATCGAGAAAGTTTTTTGTAAGTTTTAGAGTTAATTACCAAAACCGTCCATGTGGTTTGGGCTAATATGCCACTCCAGTCCAAACTTTCAAAAATTGCTTGAACAGTCACTGACTTTTGAAGAAATAGGCCAAAACAGTCCAAAGACTTAACCCAGTTAACTTTTTGTTGTTGATTCAGGGGCAAATTGGTCTACTCATATATAAAAATTTAACCAGACATTTTGTGCTCTCCTTTCTCCTTTATAAACATGATTTTTCCTCAAATTCACTATAAACCCTAAATTTCAAATCAAATCCTTCCAATTGAAGACCCAGTAGCTCGTTCCCCTCCACAGCAGCTCGTTTCTGCGGGCCGTCTTCTTCCGATTTACGGTTTAGGTATGCATGTATGTATGTATTACTTCAATTAATGTAATTATTTAGGGTTTAGGTCTGTATGTATGTGTTGATTTAAAGCGTAATTAGGGTTTAGGTATGTATGTATGTGAAATCCTTAAACATGGACCACAAATGTCTTCTAATGAGGGATGTTAGGTTATGGTATGGTCAGTGGAAGAAGAGCAAGAGAAGTTGCAACAAGAAGAGGAAGAAATACAGTGGAACACATGTTTCTAGTTAGTAGGTTATGTTAATGGTTTGTTGTAGTTTATCCAGTTATGGAATGACAATGTAACCTTTATGTACTCTTTTGTTAGAATCTTTTGTATTTGGATATGTTGACTTTTAAATGATATGGATATGTTGGGTGCATATGTGTCACACCCTCAAAATCCACTTGCGGAGTTTTACCGCGAGGCGCATGACAAACCAGGATCCAAACCAACGATCACAATAAACAAGTCTAAATGAATATAAATGCAATTTCAAAACATAGTTTAAAATCCCGTTTACAGCGGAAGCTTATTCAAAAACAGTATCTCGACAATGAAATAATAGTTCAACGTTCAAAAGACCATGCAACCCTAGTTAGACGCCGTGCAGACGCGTGCGCCCTAGTCCAGTCGTGCTACCTTAGCGACCTGAGAAAACATGTAAAAGTTTACGTCAGCACAAAAATGCTGGTGAGTTTACAGGTTTTGTATCCAAGAACCAAGTCCACCTGTCCATACTATAATAAATCGAAAACCAGTATACGCTAGCTAGGCGTACGTTTTGTTACTACCACGATTGGAAAACCATTACTAACTCGAATACCAGATGTTGTGCCCGAAAAGTTCCAATTGTTCCTGTTGTTCCTGTTTGAGACAATATGCACTCGCCCGGCCCTCCAAGCCGACGAGCGGGGTTGGTCACTCCCAATAGCGCTATTCACATTTCCCCGTTGTGCAAACCCGCACATTCATGGTTCCCCCCGGGACTTCCAAAGATCGTGTAGTACACAATAGAAACCCATAGTATGACAGTAGTTACCAAATAATTGTTTTAACACATGTTTTCTCCCCCGAAAGTATAAAACCAGTTTAAAAGAGGGGCCGTAAACTCACCTTAAGTTGCGTTACTCCTTAACCCGAGTAAACTCAGCTGCTATGCTAGTCCCGTAAAGCGGCGACCTAACATACGACAGTTACAAGTACTTAGACTAATAACCCGCAGGTTAATTAGTCCCTAGATGTCCAGACCATAACCAAGTTCGTTTGAAAACACCGTGACTGTTTAACTGACTCAAAGTACAAGACTCGACATCCCATTGGTGACCCGAGACTCCCCGTGTTATGTTTACGCTCCAAAACATACAATAACGCAATTACACTTAACATACGTTAACGCACAACAAGTTATAGCACATAGTTCACGTATCACCGAATTACATCCAAATATATGTTACCAAGTTATTAGACATGTTACGGGGTTCCTAGCATGTTACTACATGTTAAATCGGGTCTCGGAATGCTAATTTACACTTACAGCAGCAGTACACGCGATTAGGAAAAGTCAACTAGCATTTAGGTTGGTCAACTAGCAATTAGAAACCCTACTCGCCTATATTATAGGCAATTAGGAGCTAATCACATGAACTTACTAGCAATTAGGGCTAATCACATGAACTTACTAGCAATTAGGGCTAATCACATGAACTTACTAGCAATTAGGGCTAATCACATGAACTTACTAGCAATTAGGGCTAATCACCTGAACTGTCACACGAGTAGGCCTCTACTCGCCTGTGTTATAGGCGATTAGCACCCTACTCGCCTATAACATAGGCGATTAGGAATGCTACTCGCCTGTAACCTTGCTGTTCCGGTTTTTCGCGCGTTTAACGCTCCAAATCAGATCCAGAACGTGTGTAACCACCCAATATCATCCCAAACACTATCCTAAACATGTTTAACCCAAAATCCTTCGTTTAACCTCGTATAATCAGTCCTGCATGCAACCAAGTAATCCAAACACCATTCACATAGCATGCAACATCATACTAACACGCGTAATCATAACCCTAATATCCAATTACTGAGATTTCTATCATCATACTATCAACATCAATACTGATCTAACATAATAACATATCAAATCATCATCATGAATCATAAAAATCCTAGCTTTCTAATCATACACACCCATAATGCATGCATATTAGTTATAATCCGATTAACAACCCTTATTGACGATTTTCAGAAAGCTTTTTCGTTTAACAACAGGTCTGGACCATTAGGGATTGATTAAAAACGTTTATAAAGAGTTATGGATGAAAATCAAACCTTAGGATTATGAAAGTATGATGATTCAAGCTTGAAACCTTGTGTTTTGATCAAAAATCGCCTTCCAGAGGTTGTTTATGTGTTGGGGCGGGTTATGGGACGACTAGGGTTTGTATAATGAAGTTTAGGAGGTTAAGTATGGTATTTATAGTCGTTTTTAGTCGTCCAGCCCGTTACTAGCGAGTACGCAGCCCTTATACGCGATTAGGGCTGCTACTCGCATGAAGGTTCACACAATTAGGCCTAATCGCCTATACCTTCACACGAGTAGGCCCCTAATCGCCCTTAGGGTCTCCTACTCGCCTCCCCTATAGGTGATTAGGCTTCCTAATCGCCTATAGGGGTTGGTTTTGTGCGTTTTGCGCGTTAAACCCCGTTTTAACATATGTTAACACATATTCACGTACCGACAAGTCACATAATGATTGTAAACACATAATACAAGTAAATACACATTTTCACACTCGTTCACCAATTCCCGGGACTCGAGACTCGTACGTTCCGTATGCCCTGACGATCCTACAAATCATCACTGTTTGTACACTTGGTTAAGGACTGACATCTAACGAACCTTTAGACCAACATCCAATGATCTTCTAGACTAACCAATAGTTCCCGAACCATAACCCGACTTAACTAACTCAGTTAAGTACAACATACGCGTGACTCGCTAAGGTAGACTTTCATCTAGACAACGTTGTTAACCAGAATTTGTCGGGTGTCACAATATGCACTTTTGTATGTTGTCTTATGTTATTTTATGTTGGCAGTAGATTTGTGCATATTTACCATGTTGTGCAGGTCCAGACCATATATGCAAGTCAATTGCTGACCCATTTGGAAGTCAACTGCACATTTGTCATGGGTCATGGGTCTTCAGCAAGTTCAAATGGTTCATGGGTCAACTTCACATATATGTAGTTATACATGATCAAGTCAACTGCACATTTATCATGGGTCATGGGTCTTCAGCAAGTTCAAATGGGTCATGGGTCAACTGCACATATGCTGCTATGCAGTTATACATGATCAAGTCAACCGCACATTTATCATGGGTCATGGGTCAACTACACATATATGCAGTTATACACAATCAAGTCAAATGCCTACTTTGTGCAAGTTCAAAACTGCATATGCATACATAGAAATGGGTCATGGGTCATATGGACACATATGCATTCATATGCACGTACACACACACACAAAACTAAATGGGTCAACATCTGCACTAATATAGCCAAACCACATTTTACACATATGTATAGCCAAACCACATTTTACCTACCAAAAGACTAAAGTTCAAGACATTAGTGTACATACCACATCAGTTTACCATTGTTTATCATACCAAAAGACTGAAGTACATATGATCTTAACCTACTAACACACCTACACTACTTCCAATGACAATCATCATCAGAACAATAGGGTGAATATAATAGATCATACTCCGTTTCATATGGATCATGGTACCACTCATCATAATTTGTCTCTGTGCCGCGATAATCAAATGTCTGCTTCAACACATCTGGATTTTGGATCAATATCTGGAATTGGGTCATCATCCTCAAGCTGCTGCCAAACGTACTCATGCCAAAGCTGATGAAAGACATGTCTGTTTTTTAATGCATCATAGTCAGGATCAATATGCTCAACATATATATCAATTGATTTCTCAGTTTCAGCAATCTTGTTCAACACGTGTACATCAATGTCATTGAACAGTTGTGTTAAACCCAGTCTCAAGCCTTCCCTTGGTAGCCTATAGTGAAACCTAAACTCGTCATCTTGATAATAACCAAGTTCCACCAACATGTCATACAAGGTGATTATAGATAAATAATCAGAGTTCACCTCATCGATGTAGTTAACCTTCCCGTTAAGGTACATTAGATTTACTAGCGTTGGATCAGTAAACTCCCCGCCATGATGAATTTTAAGTGAAAATTTTTCGGTAGAGTGCCTGCACTATTGATTGTTAACTAAATTTTCAGCTTGCATATTATGATCATTACGGGTATAATACACATGGGGTTTCAATGTAGAATGTGGATCGATTGCTTTACCGTAGTGTTCTTTAAAATTGACTTCCTCTTCCCTAGTTCGTACAACCCATTGTGTCATATTTCTCTTCTTTCAATCCCGAATTTCCATTTGTGAGCTGCTGTGGAGGGGTTTGGATGGAAACTAGAGGTGTGGAAAGAAGAAATGGAGGGAATCTGTGCTGGGGGGGGATCAGGTCTATAAAGGGACGCAAACAGGGGAAAACTCAGGTTTATATGTGAATTGACCAATTTGCCCTTGACTTAACGACAGAAAGTTATCTGGGTTAAGTCTTTGAACTGTTTTGGCATATTTCTTCAAAACTCAGGGACTGTTCAATCAATTTTTAACAGTTTGGACTGAGTGGCATATTGGCCCAAACCACGGGGACGGTTTTGGTAATTAACTCTAAGTTTCATTAAGACATGCATAACATCTACATCTATATCTATATCTATATATATATATATATATTAATATTTCAAAGCTTAAAATCATACATGGCACTCAAAGAGGTCATTCTCCCCCTTAAGTGTGTCATATGACACTAAGTAATTAAAAAAAAAAAAGAAACCTCATCATCCCATATAAAATTTTATCCTGAAGCCAAACCCTAAAATCTCACTCTCTCCTAAACCCTCCTCTTTCTCTACAAAGTCATCGTCTTATTACTTCTTTAGAGACATAACCTTTAATCTAATTTTGAATCCACAAATACTGAGTTTTGAGGTCTGTTTCTTTTCTAATTCTTTTGGTTGCACATTGAATTCTAATTATTCTTATTTAATTTATAAACTAAGGTTTGAAGTTTGATACTTTTTTTGGCGAATTGATAGTTTATTTTATATTATAGATAACAAAATAAGTTACATTTAGATGGTGGGTAAGTGGGCAACAAACTACGTCATTATCCCGTTTTGAATCGCAAAGCCTATCCTTCTAAACACAAAACCTTGGTTCTTAGCGCTCTGCGAGTCACTGTAGACCACCTTTTGCACTCGTTTAAGGAAACGCACCGCCTTAGAAGCCAGGGATCCAAAAGTGTCAAAAGCAAACGGCAGGAACACGTGTTGATACTTTTAGTTCCATGTTTTTTAAGATTATTACAAAAGTTAGGTTATTATTATTAATAGATCTCTGTTTTAGTGAAGACATTGTTTTTACCTTTTAGTAGTAAGTAATAGATGGGAATAGCTTATAAATTTGTGCTTAAAAGTTAATAGGTTAAAATATTAGCTATGTATAATATTTTTGTCTTTTTAATAAAGAACGTTTCGCATACGTGATGCACGTGCCGTATGCATCGGCTTTTGCGACTAAAACGCGGAGACGCTTCGTATAATATGTCATGTATCTTTTACCGATTCGGCTAAGTTTTTAGTTCTTCTCCATGTTGAAATATTACGTGTTAGCATTGGATTTATAGATTGTTTTAGGTTAGGTATTGACTATTGATATTAGAGTTATGCATTTTTTTAGCCTTTATGATAGGTGTTATAATATTAGAGTTATACATTGTTTTAGGTTAGGTATTGAATATTGATATTAGAGTTATCCATTTTTTAGCCTTTATGATAGATGTTAATATTAGAGTTATACATTGTTTTAGGTTAAGTATCAATATTAGTATGTTAGAGTTGTACATTTTTTTAGTTTTTAGGATAGGTGTTAATATTAGAGTTACATTAGAGTTATACATCGTTTTAGGTTAGGTGTTAGCATAGAGTTGTACATTGTTTTAGGTTATGTATTAATATTAGATTTATACGTTGTTTTATGTTAGATGTTAACATTAAAGTTATACATTGTTTAAGATTAAGTGTTAACAACGGAACTATACACTATTTTAGATTAGGTGTTAACATTAGAGTTATACATTGTTAATTGTTTTAGGTTAGGTGCTACCCGAAGCTTTCCTGTATGTAAATGTGAAGCGCATCAGTCTATTTCATATGTAAACTTGATGTGCCATATTAGATTTCTCAACCCCTAGACACTCCGAAGGTATAATCTAGTTATATTTATAAAAATAATATCAAATATTCTCATATAGTTGCAACTCTTTCTTCTCTTGTATGACCAGAATGGCCTATTTGATCATACAAGACTAACCCTATTCCGGTCTGGAATGCAAGACGAAATAAGTTTACAAATACTTGGTACATGTAAATTGACCAATAAATAAAAATATTTGTTAAGGGAGCTAGGCCGATGGATGACTTAATTAGGGGTGTTTACGGTCTAGCTTGTTCGGTTTAGATTAATAGTCTTGACATGATCGTTAATTATGACTTTGGGAAACAACAAATCAAACCAGCCAAAACACTTTTTTTTAGTTAATTGTAGTTTTCATTCTTGTGGTTTGCACCAACGTCTAACAGATTCAGCATGAGTATAACACTCCGAGTCCCTGACTTTTGTCAGGCTAACACTTTACATCGCTCATTATAACGTCTGTTAGTTTTTCTGTTAGTTTGTAGGTGAAATGGCTATTATACCCCTCTATCTTCTTCAACCACCCACCCACCACCACCACCACCATCTCCACCGCCACCATCCTTTTCCTAACCATCTCCACCCTCCCTTTAATCCACCCTAATTAGATCTGCTACGATTGTGGTGGTTTTAGGGGTTTGTTTAGTTAGGCTATGGATGTTTATGTCATCATCTACTGACTGTTGTCCCTGGTCAATCTACTGGCCTGGCAACTGTCAGAGTGACATAGTCAAAGCAGAAATACTCGACTAAGTTATCGACGGATTCCCAGTTTGAAGATAATTCAGGTGATTTAGTGTCTGATAATACGGTTAAGGATGCGGGTAATCAAGCTAATACCAATTCGGAGGAATCGAATGCAAATTCAAAGCGATAAGAATAATGATTCAAATTCTGATGAAATGAAACAGAAAAGAAAGAAGAAAAGATCAACAAAGATGAAGAGAAGAAATCAGAAGAAAGCTCCAGTGATAACAAAATAGAAGATGAACATTGTGTTCCCGAGTTTACTTAACAAGAAAAAAGAAAGGAAAGTGAAGGAAAGAAAAACAACATGGTGTTCCAAATAATTTTTTTTAGGAAGGAAATGGAAGAAACTATTTTCCAGAGATTTTATTTGAGAGGAAAGGTAAGGAAAAGCAGTGAAAAAGGGATCAGATATCATCCTCCCAAATTGGGAGGAAATCAAAGGAAAAGAAAAGAAGAAAAAGAGGAGGAAAAGAAAGGAAGAGAAAATGGGGGAAAATGTCTCACTTTCTTTTTTTTTCTTTTTCCATTCTTAAGTTAACTCGGGAACACAGCGGAAGAGATCAGAAGAAAATATCAACAAAGATGAAGAGAAGCAATATGAGATTCTAAAAGAAACAACTACACAAAACGAGGCGTTGTGAGATCACAGGATCATTGAGGGTAAAGGAATTTGAGAGAGAATCTTGATATGGAAAAGAAACAATACATATTTATAAATGAAGAGGTTCAACCCTATATATACATTTCGATCGGTTATGACTTACCGTCGTGACCCTTCACACCTAACATAACCGTCTACTTTATATTGTGACACACCGGTTCACAATCTAGTATTTCTAAACTTAGGATATCTAATAATACTTAGGATATATATATATATATATGTGTGTGTGGAAATCAATAATTACTTCTAACATTCTCCCCCCTAATTCTTGATTTCCCAAGGTCTTGTTTATAATAACATTGGTCCTTCATCTTCCTTGTGTTGGATTAGATGAGCTTCCTCCTTTCCTTTTAGTTCTGGACATTTATTTTTGTAGTGTCCAAGTCCATTGCACTTGTAGCATCTGATGTTGCTTCTTTCATCTTGTGGTTGTTTATCATAGCTTTTCTCGGACCATCTTCCTTTACCACATTGATATCCAGAGTTCCTTTGATTTGTTTTCCATTTTCCACAGTGCTCACATCTGTCTTCTTTAGCTTTTTCTTTGGTGAATAAGAGCTTGCTGTGTGATTCACCTTCTTCTGGTTTCTTGATGCGTTCTTCGTATGCCTTTAATCTTCCGATAGCTTCTTGAAATGGCATAGTATTAAGATCCGCAAATTGTTCAATTGCAGCAACAATCTGAATGTACTTTTCTGGTACTGAACTGAGTAGTTTCCGAACTAATCTTTTGTTATCAATTGTAGATCCAAGGTTGTTGGCTTGTGATACAAGTTTGCTAATTTTGCCGGTAAAATCGTCTAATGATTCTGAATCTTTCATCTTTAATGCTTCAAATTCTGAGTCTAGCGTTTGTAATCTCGCTTCCTTGACTCTGTCTGCACCTACAAATCGTGCCTTTAAATCTTCCCAAATGTCTTTAGCATTCGTGTGATGAGCAATTTGAAAAACAAGTTCTTCGGGCATAGCTTGATAGAGATAAGCAATAGCCTTGGCATTCTTCTTTGCTTCCACTTCTCCTATCGGTTGAGGGTAAAGGAATTTGAGAGAGAATCTTGATATGGAAAAGAAACAATACATATTTATAAATGAAGAGGTTCAACCCTATATATACATTTCGATCGGTTGTGACTTAACCGTCGTGACCCTTCACACCTAACATAACCATCTACTTTATATTGTGACACACCGGTTCACAATCTAGTATTTCTAAACTTAGGATATCTAATAATACTTAGGATATATCATATATATGTGTGTGGAAATCAATAATTACTTCTAACAGGCGTTTTCAACTCAAGCCTCTGAGTCAGCAAGTGAGAAAAAAAATCACAAAATGCTTGCAATTGGAAAAAATCAACACTGTTTCTAAATGGATTTAGATCTAATTAGGGTGGATTAGAGGGAGGGTGGAGATGGTTAGGAAAGGGAGGGGGTGGTGGTATTGCAGGTGGTGGTGGTTGGTGGGTGATTGGAGAAGAAGATAAAGGGTTATAATAGTTATTTCACTCACAAACTAACAGAAAAACTAACGGCCGTTAGTATGAGGGATGTAAAGTGTTAGCCCGACATAAGTCAGGGACTCAGAGTGTTATTGTAGAAATTTAGGGTTTCTATATACTCAACAACACAAGAACAACAGAGCCAACATAAACTCAACCAAGAACACAATGATGTAGGTGACAAAACGTGACAAAATCTTATTTAAACCAACCCAGAAAAGTTCCCCCCAATATACCAAGGATTCAACCAATCGAAGAATCCAGAAAGAACAATACAAGATTATGACTACTGATTGTTTAGATCAGTTGTCACAATCATAAGGAAAACGAAATACAAAATACAAACAGACTTACAGTGATTATCACAATCACTGATGAAGACTCGACTAGAAACCCTAACACAAATACAGAGAAAAAGAAAAGACGAACAATAATAATGAATGGATACAAATGAGAGAGACAAAGCTATATATATGACAGTCTGGAAGCTTCTCCCAACGAACAAAATGAATGGATGAGATTGATTTAATCCAACGGTGTTGATATATCCTCGAAACCACAAGCCAGCTAACTCAAGTTGGGCTTAAATGTATACCCATCCAGAAGCCCACTATCCAGAGCCCAAGTTGACAACATTTAATAGAACTGGCCCATTTAACATAGCCCAACAACCTGTAATAAAATACGGCCCAATACAAACGAAGTCCAGGAATTGAATTACATATTTTAGAGACTATTTTCAACAGCCCCCCTTAATTCAATTGCTGAACATATCAGTTAATCCTAACTGATCACACAATTTTTCATGTTGAGACCCATAGAGCCCCTTTGTAAAAATGTCAGCAATTTGCTGACTTGAATCAACCTTCTTAATTTCAACAAAGTTACAGTTAACCTTTTCTCTCAAGAAAAATAGATCAAGTTCAAAATGTTTGACCCGTTCATGAAAGACTGGGTTTTCAGCGATAGAGATAGCAGACTTGCTATCACAAAATAACTTCAAAGGCAATTTGCACTTAATACCTAACTCACCTAAAACATTCGACAACCAAACCATTTCACAAGTAGTAGAACACAGTGCCCGGTATTCTGCCTCGGCACTTGACCTAGAAACAACCGTTTGTTTCTTGCTTTTCCACGAGACAAGATTTGAACCCAAGAAAACACAGTATCCTGTAACAGACCTACGGGTTTGTAAACATTTTGCCCAATCTGCATCAGAATATGCAGATAGAACAAAATTTTCATTCTTTTTAAATAACAAACCCTTACCTGGAGACAGTTTAAGGTATCTTAACAACCTTAAAGCAATATGCAATACTGCTTCAGTTGGCTTATGCATGAATTGGCTTAAGAACTGAACAGCATAGCATATGTCAGGTCTAGTTAGAGACAAATATATAAGTTTGCCAACAAGTTTTTGAAAACCTGTAACATCCTCAATATATGTCTCAAACTTTGCACTTTTCATTGACAAAATATAATTTTGTTCAATGGGTATACTAACAGGCTTGCACCCTAAATAACCAAACTCACTTAATAAGTCTAAACAATATTTTCTCTGATTTAGACACACTGACCCTTCAGAATATAATACCTCAATTCCTAAAAAATATTTCAACTTCCCCAAGTCTTTTATTTGAAAGCTTTCCTTTAAGAAAGCTTTAACTTTATTTATTTCAGACTCACTATTACCAGTGACCACTATATCATCAACATAAACAAGTAATACAACAAACACATCATTACTAGACTTAACAAACATAGAGTAATCACACTTACTCTGACAAAAACCAATACTAATGAGAACTTCTACAAGTTTCTCATTCCATTTCCTAGGGGCCTGTTTCAGCCCATACAACGACTTAACAAGTTTACATACCTTAGAGTCACTCTCAGATGAGTAACCCTCAGGAAGTGTCATGTACACATCCTCGGTTATTGACCCATATAAGAAAGCGTTATTAATATCTAACTGAAAAAGAGGCCAACCATTTTGTACAGCCAAACTAATCACACATCGGACAGTTACCATCTTTACAACCGGAGAAAAGGTTTCTCCAAAGTCTATACCCTCTCGTTGGTTGTAGCCCTTAGCTACTAACCTTGCCTTATACCTTTCAACCTCACCGGTTGACTTATACTTGATTTTGTAGACCCACTTACACCCAATAGCCTTTCTATTGGGTGGTAAGTCAGTAACAACCCAAGTATTGTTTCGGTATAAGGCCTCCATCTCACTATTCATAGCTTCGACCCATTTGGGGTCTTTTGAAGCTTCATAGTAAGATGAGGGTTCAGACATTTTATTAACAGTTGAAACAAAACACAAGTTTTCACTAGACAAATTTGAATAATTAACACTTTTATCTATACCATACTTGATTTTGCCATCTAAGACAAAATCATTATATCTCTTTGGTAAAACAGACTGCCTAGTTGACTGCCTAACACTAGTAGTCCTGTTTCCCTCAGGAGATGCAGTCTCATCATCTGATTCTTCTATAACTGGGGAATTAGTCCCTCTACCTACTGTACTACCAGGTGGCTGACCACAAGAATGGTCTACCTCACTGGCAGCCCTGGGAGAGTCATCTAATCGACCCCCAGGAGAAGAATCATGAGCCCTACTGATTCCCCCTTCATCATCGGGAGGACACTCTTCACTTTGACCACTTAAATCAATTTTAGCTGTTTCCCCTTCAAAGTTGTCAAAAAAGTTTAGATGATTAATATTTTCAAAACCACTTTCTTTATACTCATTTTTAAAAGGATATATATTTTCATAGAATTTCACATCTCTAGAAAAAACAATTTGTTTGGTTTCAAGACTTAATATCTTGTAACCCTTTTTCAGAAAAGAGTATCCCAAAAAAACACACTTATTTGCCCTACTACAAAGCTTATCAGGTTCATTAAACACAGTTTCAAAACATAAACAGCCAAAATTCCTTAAATGACTAAGTGTGGGGGGGGGGGGGAACCTATAAATCAACTCGTACGGACATTTACCACCTAACACAGAAGAAGGAATCCTGTTGATAAGATATGCAGCAGTGAGAACACAATCAGACCAAAACTTAAGTGGTACACTACTTTGGAACAGTAACGCCCTTGCTGTATTCAAAAGATGCCTGTGTTTTCTCTCCACAACTCCATTTTGTTGTGGAGTGTAGACACAGGTTGTTTGATGAAGAATACCTTTTTTATTACAAAACTCATTCATCTGTTTGTTTACAAATTCAGACTCATTGTCACTTCTAAACACCTTAACCAGTTTAGTAAATTGAGTTTTTATAAGTTCATAAAAGTTAACCAAGTTTTCAAACACTTCACCTTTGTTCCTTAACAAATAGACCCACATAGATCTAGAATAATCATCAACCACAGTTAAAAAATACTTGTAACCTTCCCTACTAGTGATCTTATAGGGACCCCACACATCAAGATGCACAAGATCACCTACACTAGATGACTTATGATCACTAATAGGAAAAGGTACTCTAACTTGCTTAGCCTTATGACACACATCACAAGGCTGAGACTCAGACATACCAAGATTAAGTTTATCTTTTAACACAGCAAGGACCTGACTAGAAGGATGTCCTAGTCTACTATGCCAAAGACTGTGATCACTAACACTATTAAAGCAAACATTACTAACACTCACTTTATCACCAACAAAATATAGACCATCTTGTTGTCTACCAGT
This sequence comes from Ambrosia trifida, assembly GCA_028751855.1. Lineage (NCBI taxonomy): Eukaryota > Viridiplantae > Streptophyta > Magnoliopsida > Asterales > Asteraceae > Ambrosia > Ambrosia trifida. The sequence continues at coordinate 4,879,476 of CM054126.1, read as the reverse complement.
CACCAGGACTCTCTTTAAGTTGGAATCCTGGACAGAACAGCTATGTTCATTAAACAACACATCTAGCTTATTATCCTTAGCTAGTTTATGAACAGACACAAGATTAACACAGTAATCAGGTATATACAATACATCAGTTAACACAACACCATTAGCAAGTTTGATATCTCCTATCTTAGCAACTTTTGCATTAGTTCCATTAGGATGCCTTACTTCCATATTATAGTTAGATACATCTACACTGTTTATTAGGTGCTTATCATTCCCAACCATGTGTTGATTAGCACCAGAATCCATTATCCAACCCAAAAATAAAGCAAGTTTTAACATACTAGAACAACTAGAGAAGTTTTCAAACAGATAAGACAACTTGTTTAACACAGACATACTTGAGAAACCATTAACAACCACTGACTCACCTCCAACATTAGAACATTGAGGATCTCCCCCTGATTTCTCACTAATCAAACTCATCAGCTTTGAAATCTGTTCAGATGTAAAAGGTGAACCAGAACTGGAACTAGAAGAAGCATTAGCACACACATTGTTATTGGACATTCCTGTTTTGTTATTATTAAAAACACTGTTGTTACCAGACTTATTAGTTTGATTAAATGGTCTTTTCTTAAACCCAGGGGGATAACCAACAATTTCAAAACATCTGTCAACAGTATGTCCAATCATGTTACAATGTGTGCACTTAAGATTAGGATTAGGTCCTCTATTATTATTGAACCTTCTCCTATTATCAACAACTTGATTAGACTTAGCAGAAAAGGAGACATTTGATCCTTTAGAAACACTGCTAGTGCCTCTATGAGATTCCTCTCTAGAGACAATAGCAAAGGCAGTCTTAACAGAAGGTAAAGGAGCACTTGTCAACAAAGTAGTCCTAACAGGTTGGTATATCTCATCAAGCCCCATTAGGAATTGCATGAGTTTAATAAGTGAATTAAAATCATTGAATTCCTTTGAAGCTTGACAAGTACACATTGGTAGCTGAACTATAGAATCAAACTGCTTCCACATTGTGTTGAGCTTATGATAATATTCAGCTACAAAACTACCATTTTGAGACAGACTATTCATTTTCTGATGTAGATTAAACATAACACAACCATCTACTCTATCATATGTTTCTCTCAAATCAAGCCAAACATCTCTAGCATACTTAGAGAACACTTGTCCTAGATATAACTCTTCACACACTGAATTAATCAACCAAGACAAAACAACAGAGTTACACCTATCCCACTGACTAGCAAGGACATCATCAGACTCAGACTTAACACATGTACCATCTATGAAACCCATTTTATTTTTAGCTTGTAATGCCAATTTCATAGAGTTAGCCCATACTGAATAGTTTTCAGTTCCTTTTAGTTTAATACTAATGATAGACAAACTAGAAGTGTCACTAGGATGAAGATAAAGAGGATCACTAATATCAAGTTTGCTGACCAGAGTTGGATCAGCTACCTGATTGTGACCATCTCCACCTCCTCCACCAGAATTAACAACATCACCCATGACCAATTACCAAGTATACACACCAAAGAACAGAACAAGAATACAATAACAACCCTAGAAGAACGAAGCTGAGTCAGTGATACAGATAGTGGATTCGTCACTCTATGGTGTCCACCCAGTTCTTAACTCAGGAGTTCTTTTATAACTATATTATATATGTATACTTACTACAAATTAAGAGACCAGACAAATAAGACAAGCAAAACACACAATAGACAAATAACCAATCCATACACCAATTAGTTGGCTCAATACCGGTCCACCTAACCCGGTCAGTAGCCCTAGACACAACAAGACAGAAAATAAGAAGTCAGAACGATCTCACAGCGAGGGGAACCCAAGTTAGGGTTTCGCCAACCCACAACCAACACCTTCACTTAGGGTGCTGTGTTATGGGAGCAATTGAAGCTATAAACATCCACTCCAAAGCTCCAACAGGAAATCAGGCCAACAATGGTTGACAACAATACAAGCCTGCAAATAAACCACAAATAATAGACCAAAGACAGTGATAGACCAGATCTACAAAAACCAGATAAGATCTATCACTAAAGAATATAACAAGAACCAGATCTAGAAAGATCAGATCCAAGACAACAAGACCAAGACCACAGCGGAAGACAATACAAGACAAACAACCAGGATCAAGAGCCTTACAGCTCTGATACCATGTAGAAATTTAGGGTTTCTATATACTCAACAACACAAGAACAACAGAGCCAACATAAACTCAACCAAGAACACAATGATGTAGGTGACAAAACGTGACAAAATCTTATTTAAACCAACCCAGAAAAGTTCCCCCCAATATACCAAGGATTCAACCAATCGAAGAATCCAGAAAGAACAATACAAGATTATGACTACTGATTGTTTAGATCAGTTGTCACAATCATAAGGAAAACGAAATACAAAATACAAACAGACTTACAGTGATTATCACAATCACTGATGAAGACTCGACTAGAAACCCTAACACAAATACAGAGAAAAAGAAAAGACGAACAATAATAATGAATGGATACAAATGAGAGAGACAAAGCTATATATATGACAGTCTGGAAGCTTCTCCCAACGAACAAAATGAATGGATGAGATTGATTTAATCCAACGGTGTTGATATATCCTCGAAACCACAAGCCAGCTAACTCAAGCTGGGCTTAAATGTATACCCATCCAGAAGCCCACTATCCAGAGCCCAAGTTGACAACATTTAATAGAACTGGCCCATTTAACATAGCCCAACAACCTGTAATAAAATACGGCCCAATACAAACGAAGTCCAGGAATTGAATTACATATTTTAGAGACTATTTTCAACAGTTATACTCGTGCTGAAGTTGTTAGTTGGTGCAAACTACATGGATGAAAACTGCAATTAACTCCTTTTTTTTTAAATCGTTAGCTTGCATTGAAATTTTAAACACATTTGGGCCAGTTTTAACTCTTTTGAACAAGCCTAGCTAATGGATGTAGATAAAAGATATGTAGTGGAGAACAATATCTTTTAGTGTTAGTTATGATATAATAAAGTAGAATTGATCAATGGGAATCCTAAAAGGTGTCTATTCTAAAGAGAGAGTTGTGGGCATCTTTCTTTTGACTTGACACCCAAGAAAACTAGGTTCTGAATAAGTGGTTTGCAAACTGTTTTCTGTTTTTTACCAACTAATAGATAGTGTACGAGGTTCTTTGTTTAAGTTAGATATATATGTGTGTGTGTATGTGACAGTTATCGTTTTCTTTTTGATGTTTGTGTCGAGATTCCTTGGAAACTAGCGTGTTTACAGAGATTGATTAATATTCTTTGACACTTGTATATATATAATATGCAAATTTTGGGTTTATCTAAACTCAAAAGGAATCATCTATAGAGTTTAAGGATGATTGGAAGACGTAAGTAGGTTGTATAAAAGGGAACAACTCATTGATCGTAGACAAAGAAAACTAACATGGGTCTTCAAGAGCTGATGCTTATGATCTTGCTCATCTTTTCCTTTTGTTCTCCTGCTTCATTTGCTCCAACTAACTTCATTCCTGGTTCTCTCTCTCTCTCTCTCTCTCTCTCTATATATATATATATATATATATACACACACACATATACACACACCCGCATACACATAGGATAGAGGGGTGCTTATTTTAGAACCAAATTTATGTTGATAACTTTGAAAGAGTGTAATATATGTATACGTAGTGCTTTAAATGTGATAAATAAGATAAGACAATAGTTGCGTAAATATTAGTTTTTATGTCCTATGTACAAGTTTATTTTACAGCTCATGCAAATGGTATACATATTATTGGTTTAGAAATAAAGAATACCCTATATACACACAAGTACATATATATATATATATATAGTGGCGGACTTAGCATAGGAGGAGGGGTAGTGCCCGCTACTCCTCAATTTTTCTGGCGTAGTGGGAAATTTGCGTATTTTTGACATTTTTCATATTACGCTACCCTTAAATGCCACTAAACGTTACTCCTAAAATTTTGGTCTAGATCCGCCACTGCGCGCGCGCACACACACACACACAGACACACACACACACACATATATATATATATATATATATATATATATATAAAATGAAAACCCTCCCGAGTTAAAGAAACTTTAAAAACCCCATCTCAACCATTCATCCACTATCATCAATGGCTGATATTTATTGTTACCTTTCAACTTTTTCTTTTCAATAAAATATTTCTTAAAAAGTACAATAAGGGTAGTTTAGGAACATTCAATGGTAACTTTTCCTTGAAAATTGTTGTTTTGTACTTGTGTCAGGACTTTTCTTTTTACTACATCATAACTTTAACACCTACTTTCTCAGTCATATATTATTACATTTAAACTTCCTTTTACAACTTTTATGCTACAAGTCTTTCCACTTATGAACATTTAACTATAACAACTAGGGGATAACAACTAAAACAACCTATTTTATTTGTTACTTATTCAACTGTAACAAGTAAAACAATTTATTTACTTATTTCTTGTTTAACTGTAACTGGAAATATATATTTAAGTAATTGTAACAACTTAATGTACTTATTTGTAACAACTTATGTTATATATCTAGCTGTAACAACTGGGAAATTTTTATTTTATTATAGCAATTTATGTTACTTATTTCAACTGTCATAACTTGTGTTACTTATTCAGGCCTTTTTTTAGATTTTTAACAATAATTATAACTATGACCATTTCATATTTGTAACAATACATGTTACATAATTTTTTACAATGTTAATAGTTTTCATGTTGTAAAAAGACATGTTACATACAATGAACAACAACATTGTCTTTCATAAAAATACTATATGATAAATAAACAAGGTTACATTGTAACAAGACAAGTTACAGAAAAAAACCACTTTGTTCAATAAAAATAACAATTAGGAGTGTTGGTTTATAAAATGTAACATGATTACAATAAAAAATTAAAATAAATCCAAAATCAAAACCCAGATCTAACAAAATAGAAACTTCTGAAGGCTTAGAAGCATGACTTGCAACTTGACCCTAAGTTTTGAGGTATTTGCAACAAAAAAACAACCGACATATTCATTTGACCAATGTCATTCTCACTCGCAACAGAACCCACTATTTATTTGACCAAAGATAGATTACAAAACAACTCTAAAAAAGAAGATTACAAAACAGATATATATATATATAAAAAAAAAAAGATTACAAAACAGATCATTGTGGTAGACGAACCCGATGTCAAAACTCTCCATCGTTGTGGTAGACGAAGAAGACCATGAGAAGCGAGAGAGAATAAACGATAGGTTCGAAACACTCGATTTGGGCGTTTCTAACGGTAGCAGTGAAGCGGTGGGTGATCGGGGTTGGTCGAAGCGGTGGGTGATAGGTGAACGTCGGCTGGTGTTGATTAGTCGAAGGAGGATGTGGATGTGTCGGAACGGTAGCAGTGAAGCGGTGAGGTGTTACATGTATGGTGGAGTAGGAGGTACGGTGACGATGGTGGAGGAGAACGGTTGCCGTTTCTTTTCAGATCTTGATCATCTTGCGTTGATGGTGGTGGTGCTTGTCTAATTTTTTTCCAGGTCATGAATCATATTTGTTTCATGTGTGGAAAGTAACAGATCTTAAAGAAGCTACATTTAAGAATGATGATAATGTCACCTTTTCACATTTGGGTTTTAAAAAATGAGGAAAGTGTGTTGAAGAGTATAAAAGAACTTAATGTGCCAGAGTAATAAATATGATGAGAGATGATAAAATTAATTTACCCAAAATACCCTTCTAGTGATTTGTAAAGATGATGATGTGGATTAAGCTAGACCATATGATGAGTTTTTATAGTTTCTTTAACTCAAATGAGTTTTCTAATTATAATTTCCCTATATATAAATATGTATTAGGTCAATGAGAAACAGTTTTGTTCTTTTTAAAAGAAAGTAGTTAAAATTTTGTAATTGGTAATGCTGGATTTGGATGTTGAATGTTTTGACTTTTGAGGTCAAACATGTTGGTATTAGGATTAAAATTATTAGAGATTTGTAATAATGACAATATAAAAATATCATTTTAACCTTAGTTCATCATGGGTTTAATGATAATTTTTCTAATATTTTATGAAATAAATAAATTTTGAAAAATAATATGTCAAAAGGGGTTAAAACTTAAAAGTAAAAAGTGTCAAAAGTTTAGTGTATACAATCTTGTAATCATTTAAATGTTCCACCCAACATTGCAGTGTGTTTCAACCCCTGGCCCCTGCTAAAACATGACCCGGTTCAACTCAAACCAACCTTGATTTGACATGTTACCTAACATGAACTCGAACGGTGTTGTTTGTTTTGTAGAGAATACAAGTGAAAACAAGGGAGTTAACCGAATAAATGAAACCAATACTACATTTGGTAGTGGTAGTGGTAGTGGTAGTGGTAGTGACAGCGCAATGGCAAACCAAAGCAAGCATACAACTTCTCTTAGACGAGGCGGAAGCGGTGGGAGATCAGGAGGAGATGGTAGTCAGTTAAGCACCTCTCCACAAGGCGGCGGCAATGGATTGATTCCTGTATATGCCGCGGGTGCATCAGGGAACCGCAGAAACCACAAAGGGGGTGCTACAACTTTTACACCATGCTGGAAAGGGGGGTTGGCAATGCTTGTCGCCACGTCAGCATATCTTTTGTTGTATATCCCTAGCTAATTAAATTCACATATGAAGATGACATAAAAGATGCAATATCACTAGAATAGTTGTGAAAACATGAATTGGTACAGTAGACTTGTACATTGTGTAAGCATGTTTAAATATTCAAGTGTGTGCAAGTCCTCGGTGATCGACTAAATGTTTAGCATCGTTTTCTGGTTAATAACGTATGTGTTGGAAAAATAGTGATAATTGAATCTGAGATCAGTGAACAACTCTTAAATATGGTTTTAACTGAATTTGGATACAAATACTTATATTGCTATTTTTATATAATAATGTATACTTATTATTTACTAAGTTTGTGTTGTACGGTGTGAGCGCTTCATGATGAACCAAAACGTGTCCATAACAAAAAGAAAGATAAGATAAATCTAATATTGATGATTAAAGCTAATGAGAGGAATGAGATATTAATAATGTGGAGGTTGATATCACCTGATTAAATTGTGAATGTTTTTAATGATTAAATTATAATATCATTATCTATATTAAAAAAAAAAAAAAGAAAATAAAAGACATTGGATGAGTACTTAACATCCTCATATATATTGGCTTTATATGATCAAAGCAGAGGATTAAGTTCCAAAGAATGAAAAATGGGATTGATCTTGAAGCAAAGTTGAAGAAATAGCCCACGGTGTGTATGATATGGCGTATATGAGCATGCCTAGGCAGTAGTGGTCAGGGCCGGCTTAAGGGGGAGTAAAATAAAGCAATGGCTTTAAGGCCACACTTTCTTAAGGCCCCAAATTTTAAAAATGAATACATTATATGTAGATGATTTTAGCTTTAATATTGTTGACATTGAAATTTATGATCTATTATTATGCATACATAAAGATATTATATGAATCATAGGATCTAAAACATTTTTTTTATGCAAAAAGGGCCTCATGTTTATTATCCGCTTTTGGTCTCGGATTTTTTGAGCCGGTCCTGGCAGTGGTGGATCAATTTTTTTACCATCATAATTTTCAGATTTCAAGTGTGGCAAATTTTTTTTTTTTTCTCGTGTCACCTATTTTCTTTTTTTTGCTAGACTGAGTCATGTCATCAAAATAGTTTGGATATATGAGTATAAAATAACAAATTAAGGGGTTTTTTTTATTTAATTTGGTTTATATGGCCTTTTGAAGGCGATTTCGATTTAAAATGTAGTTTAAGAAAATGATTAACGTAACTGTAAAAATTTGTTCGGGAAAAAAGTATTGTTTGTACACATTTAACTATTTATTAGCTGCTAACTTAATACTATATTAGATGATGGGCGAACTGGTTGTATCCAATTCCTTTATCCTAGAGCTCTAGGATTCAAAATTTGTCCCCTAAATGCATGCAACCTATTATTTTTTATTGATTTTATCCTAGAGCTCTAGGATTCAAAAATAACTCAAGCTCGAATCTTTTCAATAAAAGGTAAGCTCAAGGTTACTACTAATCCAACAAAATGTCATTTGCTATTTCAATCATGCAAATTATTATTAGGGTTCGTCATCCCAAAAACTATAGGTCAACAAACTTTTAGTTGTATACACAACATATACATAAATAAAAACCAAGGAGTTATGGTAGCTTGACCTCAATCCCCAAATGGCAAGTCTGCCATTACATGTAGATCCCTTGAAAGGCATACTTGGGTGGTAGAAAATATACAATGTTCGAGGAGCAACAAGTCATTAAGCACACATCGTGCAAACAAATACTTCACGCCTTGGCGCCTTGCAATGAATACTTTACTAAACTCGATGATTAAGACAACTTGTAACTCCAATGGTGTGACACAACCTTAATCACTCCTTGTGAGGGTGTCATGTGGGTGAAGGAAAACATCGCCCCTAACTTATAGATTCAACTTGAAGCTCCAAAGATGCAATTTAAAGGGTTTAAGGAGCCACATAAACCGATATAGATGAAGGGTTCATTTTTTACAAGGTGCGTGTATAAATAAACAATAACAGTTTAATATGATTAGTAATAAAAACTATGTTTTGATGCCTTAACAAATATGTTTTATTTTTTTCGGTTAAGTTAATTAATGGGTTGAATAACCTAATTAGATAATAATAATAAGCCTTCCACTTTAAACAGTAACCGATGGCATATATGTAATTTCATTTCTTATTGAGGATGATTTTGTATCCTCTTATCTTCTCTTTCACTCTCTCTGTCTAAAGAACCCACCGATTCACTCTCATCTTCTCTCTCTGTCTAAGGAACATATATCCACAAATTGAAGTTTTGATCATGAATATATAATACCAAATCTCAAAACCAAAACGGTATCGTATCAAATTTATTGTACTGAATAATTTTCGGTACCTACTTTTTCCTATTCATGGGATCGATACTTTTGATTTAGTTTGGTACCGGTATTTTACCTTCAAATACCATATCATACCAGTACTGATACCTAACTTTAACGGTTTTGATTTTGTGATCGACACTTTTAATAACCGTACCCAGCTCATCCATAGTAAATATCAATAGTGACTAGGGGTGCAAACGAGTCGAGCTACTCGCGAGCTACTCGAGCTCGGCTCGAAAAAAACTTGAAACGAGCCGAGCCTAAACGAGCTCGAGCCCGAGCTTGAGCTTTGTTTATTGATCTCGAGTTGGCTCGCGAGCCTTAACGAGCCCACTATTTATATAAATTTTAATTAATATATTAAATATGTATTTAAATATAATAATTAATATTTATAAAATTATGAATAAATAACCAAATTATATATAAAATAAGTATTATAATTAATATAAATTAATTAATAACTAATAAACGAACCGAGCTCGAGCTTAGAAACCTACCTTCGCGTCGAGCTCGAGATTTAGGAACAAAACACGAATCCAGCCGAGCTCGACCTTTCATAACTTAAATGAGTCCGAGCTCGAGCCTGGTCAACTCGAGCTCGGCTCGGCTCGTTTAAACCCCTAATCAATACTTATGGTTCTTTTAACATTCTAAAGCCCAAGGACTAAAATCGCAACATTTTAAACACGAGCGAAACAATCGACACTCAAAACAATATTCCAAGGACTATATATAATAATATTATTATTATCCCCAATCTAGACGCCTAAAACCCACACAACCAAACACATCTCAAAACCCTAGCAATCGATCAACAATGGCGGCGAGGAAATCAAACGAAGGAGTGCTCGCTAGGGTTTCATCAACAATATCGGAATCACCGATCGTATACAGAGGCAAAAGAGCCGCATCAGACGCAGGTTATGTTGCTAAGAAGCTTCTCAAGAGCACCGGAAAGGCGGCGTGGATAGCTGGAACCACTTTTTTGATCCTTGTGGTTCCGTTGATCATTGAGATGGACCGTGAGGCTCAGTATACTGAGCTTGAGCTTCAGCAGGCTAGTTTGCTTGGTACTCCTGCTGTTGCTGCTCCACAGAAGTGATTTGAGTTAAAACCTAGGGTTTCAGGTTTGTGATTGATAATTGATTGTGTTTTGTTGATTTAATTGTTGAGTTGTTTGATTAGGTTTTTGTTGTGATTGAAAAGTTGCTGTGTTGTGTTGGAATTTGGTTGATTATTATTGAGATGATATATGTGTGTACTTGTGCCTTGTGATGGTTACTGATCCCGAAAAGCGCCAAATATTGGGAACTTACCGGCACCGAAAGTACCGATTTCACAATTCGTAAAAAAAAAGGTACCGTTACGGTTACTGAAAGTGTTTGGTGCGGTAAATTTGGTATTCGATGGTAAAAAGTCGGTGAAACACGATACTGATCCTGAAAACACCGAATATTGGTACTGAAATTTGATCGGTACGGTATCTGTGTTTTTCTGTACAGGTACAGAATTGGTCATCCCTAAGTTTGTATGTATTTGATTGTCAAGTTAGCGATCGATTATGTTTTTGTGGATTTGATTGTTCAATTGTTTGATTAGGTTTTTGTTGTTGAGAGTTTTATTGCGAATGATTGAAAAATTGATGTGTCGTGCTGGAATTTGTTGATTTTTGTTGAGAAGATGTATGCATATTTTAAAATAATGGGTGGGGTGCTGAGAAAACGTGTCTGAGACAGCGCCTCATGAGGTTATTTGTGCGTGCGACTAATGGGGTTGTGTGTGTTTTTGATGTTTTTAGACTTTCTTTGTCAATATTTTATTTTTTATAAGATATTTGTTTTTTAATTCCACCTCGGTTCGCCTCAAGGCTAACCCCTTGTGAGGCGAAGGGAAAACGCCTCAAGGCTCGATTCCGTTCATTTAAACTTTGGATGTATATATAACGTATGTATGTATGCTCATCTGGTCATATGTGCATGTTAATGTATATCTTTGATTGTCAGGTTATTGATCGATTATGTTTTTTTGATTTGATTGTTGAATTGTTTGATTAGGTTTTTGTTTTGACTAATGAGATCGCATTGCCACAGTTGATGCGCGCACCACATGGTGTCCATGTGATGCGGCTGATGCGGTTTTCTTGCGCTTCGTATGCAGTTAACCGGTATTTGAACAAATTACACCGTTGATGGCATTAGGTCTGACTTTCTGAGTTTCTAAATTTGATTGTACAAATCTTGTCATTGATTGAGCAATGAGTTTTACTAGTTGTACAAATTAGACCATCGATTGAAATATTTTAGAGATGAATATAATATCTTGTATTTTAGTGTTCAAAATTTACAAGTTAAATATTTTAGGAATATTTTTTTAATAACAAACGCCTCGCATATGTGAATCCCGCTTTTCGCACATAGGCTTTTGGGATAAACACATTGGAGTGCCATTCGGTTTTTGAAATTTACCTTTTAGTAGCAACTCACACATCAAGAAACATAAGTAATTTTGGATGCTCATGCATGTATGCAAATTTAAGTAAAGTTTTACTGATCCTAGAGACATTGAAGTATCTTACAGTACAGTGATCTAATTCAGTTGTTCATGGCAGTTTATCTCTTCTGTCACAAATTCAGGTGGCTTTGTGTTATTTTCTTGAAGCTGAATGTTTTGATTTGCTGTGTCTGGACTCTGGATTAGCCGAGTTTATTTTTTTTTAGTTGAGTAATCATATGCAGAACTTGCTCGTGTCACTGAATTTAGGTTGAGAATCTGTTTGGTTTCTAGGTCACACTTTAGCTTTCGATTTAATAAGGCTTAGCTGGTTTATCAAAATATTGCCCTGCCACCATCAACCATGGATTGGTTTTGAACGTTTTGGATCTGGTTAGTTAATAGTTGTCAAAAGCGCGCCTAGGTGTGCGCCTAGGCGCGCCTAGGCTCGAGGCACACCAAGTGTGCTTCGCCCTATGAGGCGTGCTCCTAGGCACTGAGGCGCACTATCAGGGCTGTTTTCAGGCTGATTTTCGGCCAAATTCAGGCTAAAAGTTGCATAAACCTTTAAAACATCCTAAATGAGTCATGAACAAGTCATAAACAACCCTAAAACATCCTAAAGTGGCCCTAAACAAGCTTAAAACATCTCTAAAATCCCTAAAAAATGTATTTTATACTATGCGCCAAATTATAAAAAGCCCTCGTTTTTTATGCGCCTTGCGCCTAGGCTTCGGGCTCGGCCTGTGCGCCTAGGCGCTTTGACAACTATGGGTTAATTTAAATAACTAAAAACGAAGGCTTAATGGCATGGTTCTGGTGTGTCGTTTGTTGTTGAAACCCATGAATTTTGAACTGCTTTAGATATGCACAATTGTAGATTCATTATACTTCATATACTAATGTTTTTGATGTGTAAATGTATAACTATATGTTTGTGAAACTAGGTCACATGCCTCTTTGAATCTACTCTTTTATGCGCAAATGATTGACGAGTGTCTCTAAAAAACTCTAGTAAAACTGATAACTCAATAAGACGTTTGTTCCTGAATTTTGATCTCAAGTACCTTCTATAAATTTTGTTGCGTTATGGTTTTGTCTCTGTTTATGTTTTGCTTTGTTCGCCTAGTAAGGAACTTGGACTGATCTCTTATTTATTTTTCTGGATACAGGTAACATACCTGATGGATCAAAATGTCAGCAGCAACAGTCAAACAAAAGAAGTGAGTTTATCCACTATTAAATTTTAGGACCAACTGGTAGAAAGTTTTTTGTTCATGTTTTGAACATGTTATTATTGAGATGTTTTCTTTAGTTTAAACAATGAATGTGCTACATATATGAATATGTGGTTTTTGGGTAATAATTTTATCAACAATCTTGCATTTAGAGGTCGTCGTGTTTTGTGTTTGCGCGTGTTGATTGTTTTACTTTCTTTGTGTTTATAGCCGTAGCGATATAAACAAGAATACTTGAACTACGGAGCATGCATATAGCCATATATCAATTTTTGGCTATAATCATTTAAACCGTTTGAGATAAGGCATAATAAATCAACTGACTTAAGAATGTGTTCGGATTGCAACTTCTAGTATGTGTCTTTCGATCTCAATGGCACTTGGTAGTGTTTGTATATATGGTTTGAGCGTTCCACTGGAGCTCTTTATCGTCGATGAACCCATATTCTTTCATGAATCATTGTACGTGGTGCTCCGACTATACAATCGATACCCATATTTTTTCAAAACACGATTTTTGTATGTCTAATCGACATGCTGGACTTCCGGTCTCTATTTGACGCGTTTTGTAATGTTTACTAATTTCCGAATCTTGATGCTTTCAAAAATCGTTTGTCAAATCATAACCATCATCATCATTACACCATCAAAACAGAAATAAAATAACAATAAATAAAATAATAATAATAAATCATTGCTCCAACATAACTTGTATCAGCTTGAGATATGAGTTTGATTAGCTTAAATCTCTTTGATCTATGGTATCCACTAACCGATCAAACAACGAGATCCATATTTTCAGACGTTAGGGTTTGATAAACACAAAACTCATTATTAAAAGACAACAAAAACAAAACTGGAACCTTAAATCGTACAGTGAAATAAAGAGAGGCCTATTAGGAGTGCCGTGGAGGAAGATCGTCGGTTTGTTGTAGTCGATGATGGCGCAGAGGTTAGCGGTAAGTTTAAATTTTTGAATGATGTTCGTCGGTTTGCTCTGTATATACTAATTCATAACAAAGGTAGGAAAGTATTCATATATAAAAAACATTAAAAAGTCACTATTCAACGAAATGTATCTACTTACAGTGACATCGAACACTTTATAAAGCAACAAATGAAAACAGATGTAGGTGAACTAAAAGTCAGTTGTTATCGGAGAGATATCTGTCAACGATCAAGGCAAACATACTTGAAATCAATGGGAAGATAAACAATTCCAGCACCTGGATATCAACCAACGTTTGTCAAAAGAATTTTGTACTATGCATTCTCACATGAATATCCTTTGATGAATGTATTAGGGGTTGGAAACTCTGAAGACCAATGACCCTCTGGCAAACCTCCGTAAAGGTATGAAGGCAACATATCTTGCTGCAAAAGAAACTAATCACACCTGATCATTCTCTGCCACGTTATATAACATTTTCTTCTTCTTCTTCCCTTACAATCACTTTGCCATTAATACCAATTGACTACCCTCACGTCGGTATGGCCATCACCTAGTTCCAGGTTGCCTTCAATTGTTGTCAGAGAGATATCTGTCAACGATGAAGGCAACATACTTGAAATCAATGGGAAGGTAAACAATCCTCATTCACAATGTTCTTACCTAGAGCTACCAACCATACGGTTGCCTTCATCGTTGACAGATAATGAGATTTGGTGTTGGATCATAAGGAAAAAGGTAGACCACACCACTGTTAGTGAACCCTGTGTTGGATGGAAAGTGTTTTCGGCTTAAATGTCTTGTTGAGTTGAGTTGGAGCAATCCCTGTGTTGGATGGAAAGTGTCTTCGGCTTAAATGTCTTGTTGAGTTGAGTTTTAATGAACCCTGTGTTGGATGGAAAGTGTCTTCGGCTTAAATGTCTTGTTGAGTTGAGTTGGAGCAATCCCTGTGTTGGATGGAAAGTGCCTTCGGCTTAAATGTCTTGTTGAGTTGAGTTTTAGTGAACCCTGTGTTGGATGGAAAGTGTCTTCGGCTTAAATGTCTTGTTGAGTTGAGTTGGAGCAATCTCTGTGTTGGATGGAAAGTGTCTTCGGCTTAAATGTCTTATTGAGTTGAGTTGGAGCAATGTTGATAAAAGTTGGTGGTTATTAAATTGTTTTTTAATTTTTATAATTTTTTTTACAATAATTATATTAAAAATAAAAAATAAATAAAAAACCAATTCAAAACACAAAAAATACAATAAAAATAAAAGTTGGATTCCAAGCGCCTCGCTTAGGCCAAAGCGAGGCGTCTGGGGTCAAATCAGAATAACTTACCTCGGACCGAGGTAGTTAAAAAAGTAACCAAAGCGCCTCGCTTAGGCGTGGGAATAGAAGTGTGTGTGTGTGTGGGGAGGGAGGGGGGTGTTAATATAACCTCCCTTTATAAATCAGAGATGAACACTATTATTAAAAAAAAAAAAAGGATTAAAAACATTAAGAATATTAATTTCACTTTTTATTTTCATCTCTCCATTAGAAATCAAACTTAAAAAAAAGACATGTTAAATTGAGTTTTAGGCATATTTTGTAATGCATCCCCTTTTAACTATTCATACCAACTTTCTAAAAACAGTTTAAAAGTTTTAAATTCCACCCGTATTTAAAAAAAAAGTAATATTTTTGTAGGGTCAAATTATCATAGACAAACAAAAATGAGAAGTATGAGAATGATACAAAAAATACAATAGATCACAAAATATAACACAATTAGTTACAAAATTTAACATAATATCAAGGAAAAAAGACATAATGAATCGCGTAAATAACATAATGATAAAAAAACACAATACAACATAAAAGACAATGATAGAACACAAAATCTAAAAACTACAACCAGAGGCGAAGCATACAATGGGCCAGGGGTGGCACTGGCCCCTCCTGTTTTTTGGCGCAGTGGTAGAATTTTACGATTTTCTTAGGTAAATTGAGTTCGGGTTAAGTTCGGCCCCCACCGATTTGCCACTACCGATCAGAAAAAATTGAGTCCAGCCCCCGCCGATTCAAGAACCAAGCTTCGCCATTGACTACAACCTAAAAATCCTTAAAATCGAAAAACTAAGATCGCCGGGTTCGATGAGACGGTTCCAGTACCACCTGAATGAGTTCAATCAAACTCCGTTTCATAACCTTCCGACGGCTTCATATTTTTTCTTTTCACTATGTATTTTATCAGATGTCATTTATAGTTAAAAAAATAGATGCTATTTTAATAGGTATACTTTTAGAATAAATATATAGGGTTAGGATAAAATACACAGTGAAAGAAAAATAGGAAGTCGCAGGAAGGGTATCAAATGGACCCCGATTGAACTCATTCAAGCGGCATTGAAACCGTCTCATCGAACCATGCGATCATAGTTTTAGGTTTTCGCTTTTTTGGATTTTTAGCTTGTAGTTTTTAGAATTTACGTTGTATCATTGTGTCTTTTTTGTAGCATTGTGTCTTTTTCTTATTTTCATCACTGTATCATTTTTGTGATTCATTGTGTCTTTTTTCTTCAGTAATGTGGTATATTTTTCGCCATTGTGTTATACTTTGTGACTCATTGTGTCATATTTCGTTATCTATTGTGTTTTTTGTATCCTTCTTACTCTTCTCATTTTAAATATATATTACTACTCAAATTAATATATTTATGTATTACGTATCTAATATAATTTGCTGAAGAAATTATGTCAATTAAAAAAATAAGTTAACTGATATTACAATTCAAATTTAAAAAATCGCATACATATTTTAAATACATTCTTTCAACACATTCACGTGAAACAAAAGTCATGTATACTATTTTTTTTTAACAGCAAATTTTTATACAAATTCATCTTTTGCGGGACTTGAACCCTTGACTTCAAGAAGATCAACACCTTAACTCAAATGGTTTTACCAATTGGACCCAACCCCCACCCGTCATGTATACTAATTATTTGTTGCTGTTAATAATTTCGATGACATAGCCTGAGGATGATACGTAAAAGTTAAATGTTTATGTTTATTTATTTAATAACTTAGTTTAACTAACCAATGATAAGTTTAATTTTTTAAACAGATATATGAATAAATAATGGACATGAATTCCTCATGGCAATTCGTACAAAATTTGGATGAGTTGTAGTTGTATAATATTACTAGATTGTACCTTAAGAGCGTCTTGAGGTTGAGAAATCTTATATAACATATTAATTTTACATATGAAATAGATTAAGCGTTTTACAGTTACATACAGGAAAACTTCGGGTAACATCTAACCTAAAACAATTAGCAATGTATCTTCAATGTTAACGCCTAATCTTAAACAATGTATAACTCTAATGTTAACAGGTAACCTAAAACAATGTATAACTCTAATATTAATACCTAACAACGTACAACTCCAATGCTAACACCTGTTGAAAATAGAATTCATATTTACTGGTTTGAACATAATTAGTGACTTGCCTATACATGATTAATGAATTACCTGAACACTTTGTGTTTTTTTTCTTGTATGAATAAAACCCCACAAAAAAATAGTCGTTTTTTTCGCCATTTTTTATATAGCATTATGGTACTCGTTGGAAAGATAATAAAACGCTTGTTAATTTGGTGTAATTTTTTTCTATAAAAAATCTCGTATATAAAAGATATTAACGTTTAAAAATTATAAGAGGAAACATAAGAGGGAAAAATCCAATTTTGTTTTTAAATTTTTTTTCTAAAATCACTTAATCCCACATGACACACTAGATATAGATATAGATATAGATATAGATTATTTTGTTATATACATCATGTTTAAAAGAAA
This sequence comes from Ambrosia trifida, assembly GCA_028751855.1. Taxonomy (NCBI): domain Eukaryota; kingdom Viridiplantae; phylum Streptophyta; class Magnoliopsida; order Asterales; family Asteraceae; genus Ambrosia; species Ambrosia trifida. The sequence continues at coordinate 4,861,933 of CM054126.1, read as the reverse complement.
AGAAAACAAAACAAAACAAAGTGTTTCATTATATTTAACTAGTTAAAAATAAAGAAAGATCATTTAGCAATATCCAAATAGATTCATCCACTTATCTATATATATATATATATATATATATATATATATATATATATATATATATATATTGCAAAGGGATTAATCTTACATGTCATACTCTTATGCAATCTCTCATTTGAGAGATGCCACATAGGATGTGATGTGACAACTCTAGACCAATTAAAAAAAAGAAATATATATGGTTTAAATATGGTTTAACCTAATCTATTAAATACATAATTTACTAATTATTTTCTCTCTCATGTTTCCCCCCATAACTTTTAAACGTTAATATCTTTTATATACGAGATTTTTTAAAGAAAAAAATTACACCAAATTAACGAGCGTTTTATTATCTTTCCAACGAGTACCATAGTGCTATATAAAAAACGGAGAAAAAAAACAACTACTTTTTGTAACCCGACTGATATTGTGTCAGGTTTGGGATTAGTTTAAAAAAATTGTGGGGTTGGGTCGGGCCTGCGATTAGGTGATACCCGAAACCACATACCTAAATACCCGAACTATATACCCGATCATATACCCATGAATTTTTAACGCATCACATAACCCTTAGACTAATGCGTTCGATATTTCAATAAATAATTTTGTTTCCTTATTTCATGTTAGTTCTTTTAAGAATGATCGATTACAAACTTCCGAATTCATTTGACATTATATAATATTTTGTAATGACACTAGATTTATACCCCGGTGCAGAGATTCGTTTTCTTTATATTAGACTATGATAACTTATGACAGATATTTGTTTAAAATAAATAAATAATAATAATATTCATTAATCATATATTGACAAGTCATTAATTATGTTGTCATATTAGATATTTTATTATGTCATATTAGATATTTCAACTCGGGACGCTTCCGGGATAAAAACTAGTAAATAAATAAATAAATTAATTAATCCGAATAATTTAGAAATATTATCAACTTGCACTAGTATCTATAAATAAGGGAAAAACACTAAAACAGGAATTTTAAAACTTAAAAAAAACTATATATATTCCAAGAAAACTAATCATGTGACAACAAATATTAGGAAAACAAAGAAAGATAATATTATATCAAATTATCCAACACCGTCCTTAATCTATTCAAACTTATGAGTACCAATTTGATTTATCATCAAATTCAACTCACATGTTTCCTCTTCATCAAACACAATCTTACATAAACAAAATCTCAAATATATCTATAAATACCAACATTATTGTAACCTAAAACCCTAAACTAATCTCACTTCGTGTTCTTGATTTCATCATGTCTAAACACAGCTACGCTAGTCTCAAAGACGTGTTGAAGAACAATGGCGCGATTACTCCAAACCCGCGGTTTAGAAACTACTCAATCCATAGAGGAAAATCGGAACTTCAGGATCTCTACACCAACATTCCGCTAGACAAATCAGTTGTTCAAGATCTTACGCGAATCAACAAGTCAGGTGGCTTCAAAAGGTGGTTGTTGTCATATCTTAGAAAGTATATAAGATTATTTTTTAGAAAGATGTAACGAATCTTCATTATTGAATTTAGGTTGAGAGTTTGTTTGGTTTCTTGATTATAGTTTAGCTTCTAGTTTAATATATGCCAACCATGGCTTGCTTCTGAATATGGTGCGATTTTAACTTAGCGTTTTGGATTTGGTTAATATAATAACATTAAGAGATGGTTGAATACATGGTTTTTGTGATTTTAAAGCAAGGTATCTTGTGATTTTAAATACCTTTGGTTAAGATTTTTTTTTTTCAAGTGAACATCGTAAAAACCGGTATGTCTTGTTTTGAGGAGAGATGGGACAACCAAACCAAAACATCACTTTACGTCATTACATAAGATCAAAATTACACCACTTATATCCATCACTTTAAGCTTCTTATTAGAAAATAACCACTCGTTTCTCGCCTTCCATATCCTCCAACATGTGATGATTACAATCCTGCGTAAAACCTCCTTCTGAATCTGAGACAAACCCACGTGCATGTGCGTCTCCATTAAATATCTCGCCGAAAAAAGCAAACATTTGAGAGACTTTACACCATTTATTAGTACCTTGCCACACCCTTGTGGTAATTGCCCATGCCGTGAAAATATGCTCATCCATTTCTTCATATTCTCCACATAAAAAGAAACAACTATTGCATTCCAGTTGCATCTTCCACTTCAATAAAGCCATCAGGTTGAAAACCTATTCATCTCTGCTCGCCACGCAAAAATATTGCATTTGCTCGGAACCCACTTACACCATTTAAGAATATAAATTCTATCGCTTTCCATCGTATCCATTAATTATCTTTTGACATAACTGTAGCACCCCGAAAATCCGTTTCATATAATTACGCTAAAATGCGTGTTATATGGGTAATGAAACGGACTAAATAATGTAAAAAGCGTTCTATTGATAAATAAAACGGGGCTTAGATGGTTAAAGCGAGGGTTATGTTTCTAATAGGAAAATAACCTCGTTGGTTTATTAAGTAGAAAGTGGACAAAAACCATAATAACCTATTTATGCCGCTAATTGATAAAAACGCTAAAAAGAATTGTGAATACTCCTTATATTAGTTTAGCTGACAAACATTCGCTAGGTTAAAGAAAGATAAATAAAACTTAACTCTTGGTTAAAAATAGAGGGTTAAGTAGGGTTTTGGGTTCAATACTCACAAGAGTTCATGGGGGCTAAGTTAAGGGATCATTAGTGTTATTATTAGGGTTAAAACAAAATCATAAGGAGGCCCACTTGGGTCTTAAACCAATCAGCCACAATGGGGGCAATCTTGAGCCAAAAGTAGCCCTAAAATCCCCAAATTGAAGACATGATCCAAGAAATTGAAGCTGGAAAGATGGAGGGTGTGATATAGAGGACTTATCTTCAAGGTATATGTCACAACCCGTCTAGGCGAAAACACAGGAATGTAACGTCAAAAGGTTTTCAAGCACAAGGTTTGAGCAACACATAAGACACTGATAGATTTGATACCAAATATTCAAATTGTTTTACAAAACATGAATAAAATTGTCTTGACGGGCAGAACATCATGAAAACACATAATTGTTTAATTATTCAAGAAAAGACCCACAAGTGAAGGTATCACACAATGCAAGCTCAAACCGGTTCTCAAGTCCCATTTGTTCATGCAAATCAATTACCTGAAAAACATGTATAAAAGATTTGTCAACATAAAGCTGGTGAGTTTATAGGTTTAAATGTACGCAAAGTAACGTTAGTGAAATTCGCGTGTGACCAATCAAAGCTAGCTAAGCTAATGATTACTGTGCCAACATGAGTCCCATAACCAGACCTCTTGACTGTTGTGCCTTGCACATTGTACAATAAAGAAAATGTAAGAATCGTAGAAAACTAACACTCTTTTGTATGTAACAGGTTAGAGCGACTAACCAAAAGTGGAGGTGTCAAACCCAATAGATCTGTTTAAATTTTCTATGGCTAAGTCCATAGCTAGTGGTTACGGTGAAACGTATGTACGAGGACTATTGAGATCTCTTGAACCAATTGTCTCATGTTTCACATGGTAGTCATGATAGAATTCACTCTAAACAATTTGTAACTTGAATAAAGCAGCATATTCCCCCTCCCCCCCCCCAAGTATGAAAATAGTAAAAGGGGGCCGTGAAACTCACCTAGTATCTATGCGAGTAGTCTAGCAAATGAAAAGGTCGAATGACTAGAGTCCGAACGAAAGTGCCATAGAATGTGAAGGACAACTTAAGTCTTCGTACTCGATTATTTACCATGCAAATTGTTCACCCGATTTGTATGTCTTTGGACTATATGTACATAGTGTTATTGTCCATACACGTGACGACTATTATGTATCATTGCTTGTCCTTTTGAAAAGATTTATGGTTTTAACTCGTAGATCTTGAAAATCCTCGTTAGATTCGTTTTTTATAGTTGTAATAATAACTAATCTTGTAAAAACCATGTTCACAAGTTACCATATGTCTCCATATGTTATCTCATGTTAACACTCGTTAAAGATCTTATGTAAAAAGGGATGGTTAACATATGTTTTAGAAGTCTTATGTTAGTTCAAGTTTGGTAAGTTTTAATCCTTTATAACTTAGTGTATTAGTGTGTTAGTGAGTCGTGTGGTGGGGTGAATGCACGTGTCGGCTGGAAATAATAGAATTGAAAAGAGTATAGGTTAGTTTGACATACCACTATAATGAACCGAAAAAACAAATGAAATGGGCCGAGGATTGAGGTGTGCTTCCACAATATGGCTTCTAATCTTCTTGAACTTGATGGGTGGTAGTGCGTGGTGGTGTGTTGAGATCGAATAAGGATCCCGGTGGGGTGTTTTGGTGTCGGCCGAGAACAAAGAAGGAAAAGAGAGTGTGTTTGAGTGTTAGAAAGTATTTTGAAGATTGTGGAGTAAAAGAAAGTGGGTCTTTATAACAGCCGAGATGGAGAGGTGGGAGGTGGTGGTTTGTTTTGGATGGTCAAACACCAAAGGATTTTTTTGTGCATAAAGTCATTGCCATTTCCATATAATAAGTTGACAATGAAGCATGTCTTGCCTAGAACTATGGTGGAGTAAAAGAAAGTGGGTCTTTATAACAGCCGAGAGGGAGAGGTGGGAGGTGGTGGTTTGTTTTGGATGGTCAAACGCCAAAGGATTTTGTTGTGCATAAAGTCGTTGCCATTTCCATATAATAAGTTGACAATGAAGCATGTCTTGCCTAGAACTATGGTGGGCCAATTTTTGGGAAGACAAATGGGGTTTTTGGAAGGTCAAACATGGGTAGGAAAAGATGGTAGGGTGACTAAAGGGTCTTAGTTGATGTAAGACATGGATCTTGGTGTTTTGTTGTGTAATGTGTGTGTAGTATGCATGTTGTGTTTGTATATGTACATGTAACACCCCAACCGATGGCGGAATCATCGAGGTGCCACATAGTGACGATTGTTCAAAAGCTCATGGTACTAAAATGTAAATATTTGATTATAGAATATTGTTTTACAACATGTGAAATTTAAATACAAGACAACGAAAATGAAGATAATTGATTGATTTAATCTAAGTCCAAAGTCCTATGTGAAGCGTCAAGCAGCTTATCCTGAAACATGCACGAAAATAATTTTGTCAACATATGATGTTGGTGAGTACTACTTAGTTTTGTACATATAGTATAAGTTTGAAAAGTAGTACAATTCATGTGTTTAGCATCACCAAGGCATTATGTAAACACGCAAGTAACCAAACAAGGCAAAGATCACATGTAAAGTTTGTACAATGAAATTGATAATGAGCACCTCAACACGTGTCAAGTCTAAAAGAGCACCATAACATAAGTTATGTCTAAATGAGCACCGTAACATAAGTTACGTCTATGTAAAGAGCACCATAACATAAGTTATGTCTAGATGTATGATTTTGTATGTAAGCTACGTTCATGTTCAAACATAAGCACAAAGATAAACAAGACACGTATATGAATTGTAAATGAATAAAAATGTATGTGTAAATGAATATGAAGGGTTTGTATACTTGTGCATGAATCACCCCAAAAGTTGTAAAAGCGAAAAGGGGATAAGTAATACTCACATTAGCAAGATGGTAAGTCTTGTGTAATTGAATAAGTATAATCCAACGTTGCCAAGTATCACCCTATGTATAATGTAATAAATAAGTCTAAGTCTATTTGGTCTATAAGTATTTTCTAGGGCTTCGAATTTGGGGATAAGTATTCGTCTGATTAATGAATTAAACGTTTAATAAATAAAAGAAATTTGGTAAATAAATAAACAAAAGTCTTTTTGTAAATTTTAAGTTAAAGATGGTCACAAAATAAAGTTTTTAGTATGAAAATAATTTTTATAAAATTATTTTCTTGAAAATAGAATATTTAATCTATTTATTTCAAATTGTCAAAATATGACTTTAATATCTAAAAAATATTAAAATTAAAGAATTCTTAAATTAAAAATTGTATTTTTGTTCCAAATGAATAGAAATAATTTATGTAAAATTTTGGTGCAAAAATATTGAAAAATGAATTTATTATGATTTATTTATGATTAAAACTAACAAAAATTAATTAAAAATACGAAACGAACGGTTTTTCTGAAATAAAAATAAATTCTGAAATGTATATTATTACACAAGTTTAGAATAATTTTTGTGGAATTTTATAAAATCGTTTAGATATTTTTATTGAATTTTATAATTTTAAATGAATAAACTTGTAATATTTATAATATATATTAAATAAATTATTTTTGAAAAGCTAAAAATTGGATGATGAACTTTATCAGTGGTATAACATAAAATAAATTTTGTAGAATTTATAAAATAGTTTTAGTATTTTAAAACGATTTTAAAAAGAATGAAGATAATATAGGTATAAAGGATAACAAAAAACAAAAAAAAAAAAGAAATGTTTGTTCATGGTGGGACTCGAACCTGGGCCATAGGCCGGTTCAAGTCTTACCACACCTCGTGTCTATTAACTGATCTGTAGGTTAGTTTGTGATAGGATTCAAAACAGTTTAGATTTAAGTCATGTCTGCGATTCATGTTCTTCCCAAAATTAATAAGAACAAGCCCTAGATTCGCAATTGTTTGATTCACACAACAATAACCCGATTAATCAGAGGGTTATTGTTGTGTGAATGCCTATGAACAAAACCCACAAGAAAAATATAACTTACAATCACGTTTTCGGGTACAAAGGTTAGGTCAACAAAAAAGCCAAATGTGATCTCAATAAGCTTCGTATGATGTTTGAATACAGAAATTAGAGATAGGGAAAGAGATTTCGGCGAGTTTAGGTTGATTTGGTGGGTTCAATTTATAGGGAAATGCTTGGAGGAACGAAATGGTAAGGTTTGACCAACGTTTAATATAAACGCGTCTAAAACCTTCAAATATGGAATGATTTTAGCTGTTAATACGCGAATTAAAGCATTTATTACACGCGTTTGATGATTTCCGGTCATTATGAAGATTAATCAAGGTATGGTTGCCATAAACCGAAGCAATCACGCGTTTCTTGGTTTGGCAGGTCTGCTGCGTGAAGGAGACAAAGAAGGCATCAGGCTTGAAGTGGGTTTTTATATAATTATAACTGGGATTAAATCAAGTTTGAGGTGTAGCTCAGATGGTTGGACGTGAGAGTGTGTTGTGCTGCTGACCCGGGTTCGAGGCCGGGCAGCAGCATGTATTTGTTTCTTTTTTTTTAAAGGTAAAGAGGAGTGGGCTTGGGCCTGATCTGATTAGGCTTTCGTGGGTACTGGGCTAGCTTCTTGGGCTCGCTGATGGGCTGCAAACAAGGAAAGAAGAGGTGGGTTTGGCTTGGTTTGGGTTATGTGTGGTTTAGTAGGCGAAGAAAAAGACTAACATATATCTATATTATATATATATATATTTTCTTTTCTCATTATTATTATTATTATTATTATTATATAAAAAAATAAAAAAAAATAAAAAAAAATGAAAGTGACGGATGTCACAGTACATATATAACATTTGTTTGTTTGTATATTGTGTGTGCAAGCATGCATTGATTCACAACACACACACACACATATCTATATTATTATATTAAGGAGGAGTGACGACTATAAAAGTAATTTTGTCAGGTGTACAAGTTTTGAAGCAATATGTACAAAGGATTATAGCACAATTTAGAAGGGTAGATTGGTCAAGACAAAGACAATTAAGACGCTTAACGGGGTAATTTTGACAATTTGTTCTTCTTTGTGTGAGCAAACCCTATGATACATTCCATCCTTACCCTTGTCTCTACAAATCCCCTCATCAATTGAAACGGAACCGCACAATCAAATAAGAAGTTTCTTTCCTCTTCATCTTTTGATCTCCTATTGGTTTTGATAAACCCATCATAAACCCTAACTGGACCCTTCGTATACAAAGTAATCTAATGCCCATTGTCATTATTATATCGTTTGTCTTACGAAAATCTTGCATTGTTAATTTTTGGTGGGTTTGATTTATTTTCAGATCCGGTATATGGAATGGGCAAAACATCAAAGATCAACGTCATGTTCCAGCTACAGTATTAAACTAACTACACAGGTATGAAATTCTTGAATTTCTGAATTTTTTAACTATATGATATCAAATAAACAAGGGTTTAAAATTTGTTTATGGTTTGATGTAGAAATTAACATTAGTTTATGAGTTTGATGCAAAAAATGGAAGTGCCAAAGATGAAAGGAAAGCGTTAGATGACAGCTTTTATTTTGGTTTCTCTTTGAGAGGTAATATAAAGAAATTGCATCAAGTCTTTTTAATTGTTTTAATTCATATATTCACCTTAATAGCCTCAAAATTAGACACGAAAATAATGATTTTTACTCTTGAAAATGCTACATGTAAGTATTAAAACCTTCATAGCATCATAACTGAGGATACAAATAATGATTTCTACCACCGTTTTGTACTTTTCCTTATTATGATTTCATCAAAGTTATTCCCAGAGATATAAGTAGCGATTATCATTCCAAGCGAGATCAAGTACTATATACTATGCAGAGCGTGCATGTATCTTCACATATTGAAAAGTTAAAGGTAATGCACTATTATATATGTAATTACGTATAATCAGTGGCGAAGCTTGAGAATTCCGACCGGGGGTCGGAAGTCAACGGTCACGGGGGTCGAAACCATATATACCAAAAAATTATATACGGACACTATATAATCGGAACTGCTGAGCGAAAATTCCCCCCCCCCCCTTCCCCGGCTCCTATGAAGTTGCACCGCTGCGTATAATACCGTATCATTGCACAAATATGATTTAGTTTATATTTTCAATAGCCTTATAGCTTATCAACAGTTTAGAAGCTATTGTAGTCATGGCATGGAGCCCAAATATCTCATAATTTGAAACATAAAGTGACTTCATTTGTTCATCCATTGTGTCGACGACTTCAAGGATAGTAAGGTGGGATTGACACCTGCAACAAGAGTATGCACACTCAAACAATTAGTACAAGCCAAAGCAGATGTAATAATAAGGTGGGTATATATCGTTGTATATCTACTGTTCAGCAAGTGTATAAAGGAAACTGTTCTTTGTGGTTATAAGGTATCTCTTTTAGTCTTATGGTGATATGTGTGGTTTAATTATCTGGCAGTGTATTCCATTTCAAGCCTTTGATAAGCCATTTTTGGGATTAAGTTTGTTTCTTTCTCTATTTCTTTTACAAGCCTTTTTCTTTTATCAATTTTATAAAAGATGACAATAACAAATTATTATTCAATAGTATCCATCCCCTGGAAGGTGTATTATTCTCCTCCAACATCAGTAAATGTAATACCATCTATGCTGAATTATTAGGCCTCTAAAGGTATAAAAAGTTATAATCACATCTTTTTTGTTCTTGTTTTTAAAACTGGTTTAGTTAAGCAGTATTATATTTTTCAATGTATAAAAATTGGTTGGTTCATGAGACCTAAGGAAATATAGTGAATCAACATTACTCCATCTTGTCCATATCAACTGGGATTACATCTTGAAGATGGTTGGTAAATTAACCTGGAAATAAATACATTTGTTATGTAAATACTTTGATATCTTTATCGGTTTGTTTCTTTTATATGTATTTTTCTACCGTTTGTGTTTTAGATTTACCTGGTTAGTTTCTGAATTTTGGGACTTGGTGGACGTCCAAAGGGGATGCCGCATGCGGGGTATGGTTCTCAACAAGGGATGCAGTGTGGATGCCCCCATTCGTAATCGCAGCAAGGTGGTGCACCTAACATGGGTCATGGTCACTAGGTGAGAATGCTTGAGATTTTGTTATTTTTTTTTGTGCGGACAAGGTTGTGATATCTCCCTTTAAGAGCATGATAGATTTAGGGTCATTGACAATTTGACATGCAAGCCTCCTTAATTGGTGCTTTGATAATTGTTTTTTCATTTATTTATTTATTTTTGGATGTACATTTCATCATAAAAAAGTTTGTGCGCCATGATTTTCATAGGTTATATTGTCATTTGCCTGGGGCATTTTGTCAGCAACTATGTTACAGTTATGTCGCATGCTACTAACTTTTGAAGAAAATTGTGAAACATAAAGAGTCCTTTTAAAAGTGTTTTATTTTTATGAAAATAATCAACCTATGTATATTCTATAGATGGCTGGGATTAGGAAAACTTCACTAGCTATGTATATTTTATATATTACATGACAATTGCTATTTCTAGGAAAATGATTTTTGGTGCATCACTATAGCATCATGGTCTTGCTTCACAATTTTTAACTGCAAGATCTTTTCTTTTTTGTGAGGTTTTGTGTTCCTCTTTAACATGAACATGCTTTATAGCACACATTGAAAGAAATTTAAAATTTTAAACACGATGTGTGGAGTTGCCTCATGGGCATTTTTTGCTTAGTAACTTTACGATGATTTATTAGATAATTTTCTGATTACATATTAGCGTATGGTTTCAACCACGGTTGTCAAAGTATCACCATTCCAGTCAAACCACCATTTCTGGTACATCATAGAAGCGAGGTACATCAAGTCACCATAACGAATCATCCATAGACGTCACAGACACGCGCACGCACACATACACACCATTAACCCCAACAACTACCAGGCAATAAACAAACGCACCCGCAGCAACGCGCGGGCACTCCCGCTAGTATATATATATATGTATGTAGTTGTGTGTGTATATGTGTTTTGTATTGGTTTTGTTTTGTCCTAACATATATATACATATATGTTGATTGTGTGTGTGTATATATATATTGTATTGGTTTTGTTTGATTATACACACATATATTGTCACACCCCGCCAAGGCGGAAACATGAGATGCGACACAAAAGATTTTCAACCACAAGATTCGAGCAAACATTCATAATAACATATTATTAAAATACTAAATTTGTTTCTAGATAACAACCATTCCAATGTATTGTTTCAAAAGCCACATATTCTTAAGTTTGAAAACACAAAAGGATGATATTTGTGAATGAATGCCCAAACATGCCCCAAGTTCAATCCATATATTTAGTTACCTGAAAAACATGCATACAAACTTTGTCAGCATAAATTCGGTGAGTTTACAGGTTTAAAATAGTTAAAAACATAAAGTTAATGAAATCCATAAATGACCCATCAATGTCTAGCTAAGACAATGATGATAATGAACGATCATGAGTCCATAACCAAACCTCGACGTTTTGTGCCTCGCACATTGTATAAAAAAGACAATGTATCATCATATATGAACTATAAACACTCTTTTCTCATATGTATTCGGGTTAGAGAGACTAACCAAGAGTGGGGGTGTCAACCCAATAGATCTATTCAAGTGTTTCATGGCCAAGTCCATAGCTAATGGTTACGGGTAAACTAATTGCACGAGGGCTTTATGAGTACTCTAAACATATTTGTTTCATGTATACCGGTCTGCTATGAATTCATTCTAAAACTAGTACACAATGCATGTTTTTCCCCAAAATATAAAACAGTAGAAAGGGGCTGTGAAACTCACCTCAAGTCAGTGTGGAGTGCTAGCAAGAATATGACTCGGTGTGCTAAGAAAATAGATCTACACGTCCTATATAGAATGAACATCTTAGATATATGTTTTATGTTTTCCCCACACACATTGTTCACCCATATCATAGTATATTTATGTTGACATTATTGGTGACGTTTACACTTTTTAAAATATTGTCAAAATCAAGGTTTATAATACCAAAAAGTACCCTTTTAAAACCATAACTTATCATCATATATTTCTAGCAAATAAACACATGTTATTCCTTTAAAAATACCTATTATTCTTATGAATCTTGTTAAACTAAGTATCCTTTTATATACGTATAAATATAACACTTTACACACACACATGTATGTACATATGTATGCTTGCGCATACATATGTTCCACACACACATGTATGTGTTTTACTATAATACACAACCTCACACATACATCTATGTACATTCATGTATTTGACACCCACACCCATAACTATTTATGTTTATAGAACCTTCACACATACACACCCATATATGTATATGTTCCAATACATTCACATAAACACTCATGTTCATGGTGTCATTACACTCATACACATAAACATTTGTTTTACACACACACATACGTACATACATACATACTGCATATATACCCATGCGAAATACATATATATACATACTATATGTATATACGCATAACATACATACATATGCATACATATGGTTATCTTCCAAAGATTATCCCACAGTGTGACATTTAATAACTTGTTTTTAAAATAAAAGTTGGTTTTTAACCAACATGGGTGAAATATTTAGTGTAAACATATGAAAACAACAAGTTAAGTTTGGAATCCATACCACTAGTGCTTGGATGTGGACTTAGATCTTGCTACAAGTGAGGAAGGGAGTAAGATGGAGAGTAGTGAGTGTGTGTTTAGGAGTGATCAAGTGTGGTTCAACAAATGAGGATGTTCGCCTATGGACTCCTATTTATAGAGTAAAAAAGAGGGAGAGTTAGAGAGGGAGAGATGGACGAAAGTGGTAGGAGGAAGGGAGGAAAGTATGAGACTTCTAATTAGGGTAAGTCAACTAGTACTGTTTACTGTGATTAAGGAGTATTACCATATTAATGTTAAGTCTTTCAATTGATGCACTTCAAATCAAGAGATTTATCATCTTAATCAAATCAAGTGGAGGTGACTTAACTCAAGATTATGTTGACTCCAAATCTCCATAATGTGACTAGTTTGGAGATTATGTCTCATGTTATTTCCATAATGTGACTACTCATGGATCTTACAAAGTGAATAGTCAAGTTAATTTAATAAAAAAAATCATGTATGGTGCATGGGGAGGGGGCGGCTACTAAGCAACAAGGAAGGAGGCATAGTGCATTTTGGAAAGGTGTTCTTCTATGGGTTTTGTTAACAAAAGAAATCAAACCATTTTAGTAAGTAACTATGCTTATGTTGGTAAGATTCTTGGCATTAGTTGACTAATCCCTTGATTAGACCAAGCATGGGTGTTGTGTTTGACAATAATCCCTTTGAATGACTATACATGTGATCTTAGATTTGATGTTTGGAAAAACAAAAAGAATATTATAAGGGGGAGGGGGTTGCAACGGCTTGTAGGCCAAGGGAAGACAAGATTTGTGCAATTTTAGGCAACATCAACATTTTAGGTTTGTGATTGATTATGGAGGCTAACCATAAATGGTATAATCATGCTTTTGGAAGTGATAAGATGTCTCCTTTGTTCTTCTTGTTTGGGTCGATTTTTCAAGGGAAAAAGTTAGGGAAGTGTGTTGTTAAATCATGGTTTAAGGTGTCACTTCATGGATTATGTAACAACTCGGTTCGAGACCCAAAATTTTTTCGCGTTTTAATTTTAATTTATAATAAATAGTTAACCAAAAAAAATAATAACCGAGTCGGTTATGTTCGAAACCGAAACACAAACAATGGAATAGATAAAATATCATTATAACCCGCGTTACGAGACTGAACTAATACGTGATACGAACCCGAACCCGCACCCGAACGAAACCAATGAGTCACCAAAGAGGAGGACACTTGTCATCCTCTCATTGTGACAACACCCATTAAAAACCATCCAAGACTTGATGGTTTTCTAGAAAACAATTACCCAAGCCCAATATAAAACCCCAACCCATGTGTGTATCCTTTTTGTCTCTGCTCATAATTTCCACAAACACACACACACACAGAGAGAGAGAGAGAGAGAGAGAGAGAGAGAGAGGGGGGGGGGGGGAGGGAAGAGCTGGAGGTATCCGGCCACCTTAACCGGCGGAGCTCCGGTGGAGCGGCAGCGGAGACACGATGGAGCGGCTGCCAAACCACACGACACACACCACACCTACCTTATAGATCCATAAAGATAGAAACCGGAGGAGGAAAGATAAAGAGAAAGAAACATGGTTGATATTTAGTATAAACTATTAATTGAAATTAATCAAAAAATATAATAACCTTGGGAGTTCAAAAACTTAAATATAAAAATAAATCTTGGATAACTTAATGTAACTTGAATAACTCCAAGTTATATTTTGATGCCATGTTTAAACTTCGAACATTTAATGAAGTTGTCATTCAAATACGAATAAACTATAAAATATTTATGTAAAATATTAATTCCTAATTTGAGGTTATGATCATTGATCATTGTATTGCGAAGATAAAAACAATCCGATCAAGGATCTCATATTAATTCCACTTTCTGGTTTTCCTCTTTTCATTAAAAAATAACTTTTTTTTTTAATTTAAGACACGTTAATTGAGTTTTAGGATTATTTGGTAATGCATCAAAATAGATCCATTCGCTTATCCAACAAATTAAGTTTATTCTATAAATCACGGATGAACACTAAAACTAAAAAATATGTTCACTCTTTTCTAGCTCTCCGTTAAAAATCGGACTTTTTTTTTATTTAAGACACGTTAAATTGAGTTTGAGGCATATTTGGTAATAGAAAGTATAGGATACAAAGTTTCCTTAATGTACAAAGTGTAAGAAGTCACTACATTATGTCACCTGTCAACTTAACCAACCCCCAATTAACCTAACTAAACCCTAATTAACTTCAGTTGCAGTTAAACCCAAGGGCAAATCAGACTTTTTTTTCTCTGTAACTTATTACTACAATCACGTTCTTTTTCGTAAACGATTTCATAACATACGTAAACGATTTCAAATTCGAATTCGAATTATACAACATCAGTCGATCAAACACATTATTCGAAGAACAAACAAATCAAGTACAGCAAATAAAAAACTGAACGTAAATGTAGAACAGTGCAAAAAAAACGATTATAGAGAATCATTCCAAAAAAAAAAAACAGAGCATGGTTACTGAATGTAAATGAAGAAGATGGAATGTATAAACATAAATGAATGCTTTGATTTTTGAAAACCCACCACTTGAAACATGCTCTGTTTTTTTATAAAAAAACAGAGCATGGTACTGAAGAGAAAGTGAGAGAGTGCGTCCAAAATAAAAATAAAAAAAAAAAAAAAAAAAAAAAACTGAATGTACTTGGTGCATCCAATTGAAAACAAACAATTCTTTGCAAAAAAAATAACAAACAATTGAATGCGTCCAAATTGAGTGTAACAAACAATTCATTTGTAACTTAAATTTGTTAAAATAAATGGGTGCGTCCAAATTGATTTTGTATCCAAGGAGTGTAATATAATGAGTGTGTCCAAATTTGTTAAAAAAAACATGGAGTGCGTCCGAATTGATTTGTATCCAAGGAGTGCGTCCAAAAAAACATGGGGTGCATCCAAATAGGCTGTAACACCTGAGCATGACTTCAGTAGTTATTGTCTTTAGAAGTTATTACTTCAATTGTTTGTCATCAGAGGTTTGTAGTTACCTTATCAGTAGTTTGCTTTCCTCATCAGTAGTTTTCTTTCCTCATCAGTAGTTACCCCATCAGTAGTTTTATCATATGTTTCTTTTCATCAGTTGTTTAACTACTTCATCAGTAGTTAGCAAACTCAACATTTCATATTGTCTAAGTTTATATTTGATATTTTGTATGCGTCCAAATTCAGCAAATGTGTTTTTACATCTCATCAGTAGTTTGCTTTCCTCATCAGTAGTTACCTCGGTAGTAGTTTGCTTTTCCTAATCAGTTATAAACGTGCGTTTGTTTTTGTTTTGTTTTGTTTCCACCAGTTAACAATAAACGCACGTTATTTTTTTAACATATACATAACGTGCGTTTAAATAGAACCTGTTTAACATTTACTTACCTTCATAATATGAAACTGTTTTGTAATCCATTTTTTTTCTTTAATTATATATTCTTTCTATTATCAAAATCGTGAGTTTATGTTAATAATACATGCGTTGATTTGTGATTTTGAATATGATTCGATTGATTTTATCGATTGTATTACAATGCTCTGTTTTTCTTCTTCGTCTGTAACTACGTTTTGAATCGATTTAAACGAATGTTTTTTGATTGTGTAATGATTCTGAACATTTAATTAAATTGAAACGATTAAAATCAGGTTTAATCGTTGAAAAATTTTGTTTCGATTATGTCTGATGTTTACAATTTGAAAAATATTTAAACGTATTTTTTCTAATTTACCCCTGGTTAGATTAACCCAAATACGATTAGGGTTCTTAATTACCATCTTACCACTGCCTAAATCTAATGGCTGAGAATGTTTCTTATGCTTTGTACGTTATCTCTTCACTATTTGGTAATGCATGAAAATAGATCCATTCGCTTGTCCCAACAAAAAAATATTAGGTTTATCTAAATAATAAAAAAAATATTATAAAATTACACTAATATCTACAAATCAGGGATGGCCACTAAAACAATATTGTTTAAAATTAATATATATATATATATATAGGGTGAGGTTCCTGTACAAAGTATATTTTTCGTATAAAATGTGAAAAGTCTATATAAGCATTGTGTTTTAAATTTTAGACATGATGTTTTATATTCTTTTGGCATAGTATTATATAGAAAAACACAAAACTTAACAATTTAAAACACTAATTAATGTATTCTCGACATGTAATCTAAAACACCATACGAAGAAAGTAATCAGTGTGTGTTAAATTTCATGTCATGAATACATTTGATTGTATTTTAAATTGTTACGTTTTGTGTTTTTCTATATAATACAATGCAAAAAGGAATTGAAAACATCATAGCCAAAATTTAAAACACGATAACTACATAGACTTCTCACACTTTGTATGAAAAATGTCCTGTATACAGGAACCTATAGCTATATATATGGTAGAGATCTTAAGAGAACCAACCCCTATTTGAAAACTGATAGAACTATTCTGGACCACACATTTCTCTAAAGCAAAAAAAAAAAATCGCTAGTTTTTACACAAGGATATTTTTTTTCAATTATACATATGTGTATTGCATTTATACATGTGTATATTACATTTTCAGTTATACATATGTGTATATTGTAATTATACATATGTGTATATTGAAAAAAAAATATTCTTGTATAAAAAAACAGCGATTAAGCAAAAAAACATTTTTTTTTACCTTAGAGAAGTGTGTGGTTCAAAATGGTTCTCTCAGTTCTCAATTTGACCAAAGGTTCTAGTTTGAACCAATTCCTATATATATATTCCAAGAAAACTAATCATGTGATAAACAAAGATTAGGAAAAAAACAAAGACAGTCTCATTTAGAATATCCCATACACATACCACAACCATAATATCTTCAAACTCATGAACACACCAATTCTAGCTATCATGAATTCGAACTCACATGTTTCCTCTTCATCAAACAAAATCCACGTACACAAATACTCGAATATAGCTATAAATACCACATTATTGTAACCTTTATGGAACCTTAAACTAATCTCACTTCGTGTTCCTGAATTCATCATGTCGAAACACACCTACACCAGTCTCAAAGATGTGTTGAAGAACAATGGCATGGTTACTCCAAACCCGAGGTTTAGAAACTACTCGATCTATAGAGAAAAGCCGGAACTTCAAGACCTCTACACCAACATTCCACTAGACAAATCAGTTGTTCAAGATCTTACGCGAATCAACGAGTCAGGTGGCCTAAAAAGGTTGTTGATGGCATGTCTTAAAAAGGTTAAAGAATGTGCCTTACGTACGGTGTTGTTTGTTAGGAAGAAATTGGGTGTTTGACTTGAAAGGCCAAGTTAAATAAATAAGTGGAGAGTTGATCAAGTCGAACTTATTATGTGTTGTTTGTCTATAGACTATGTTTAGTTGTTTATGTTGTTTCTAAAAAGTTTGTCTATATTTTCTTTAATAAAAAAATAATATGCAATAAATCTTGGATTGTCTTGATACAATTTACAATTTATAGTTTACTACTTATAGTTTAAATTATTTAAATTACTTAGTTGTTCTTTATCAACATATAATAGTTGATTTGCCATCTATTACACTCCGATTCTTCGTACCAAATCAACTGTCTGTTTTGCCTATAAGAAGCTAATCATCTGATCCATCGTACCAACACTAAAACTGTCTACTTCGCCTATAAGAAGCTCAGGTTTTGTTTTTTTATTCCGTGGGTGGAATGGAATATTCTAGGTCACTCGTCGTGTTTTGTTTGGAGAAATTAGTTAACATTTCTAAAACGTCGTTGAGTATGCAATCTTATTGCGCAAAGTTGGCTGTGTTGTAAAGTTTTTATCATGTACCCGACATAGAACTGGAGCATTCGCCGACATCAGTTATGTTTGAAGATTTTGCTATGTACGGTCGCTAGGTATGCATGGCATATATAGAAACAAGATTATTACAGGCACTACTTGCTCGTTGATCCGGTTTTGAATATCATCTTTTTATTGATAGCAGTTTAATTGAACCGAACCCAAATTATGACTTGTAATATGTACAAGAAAACCAAATACGAAGGTAATAAGGTGCCGTTTGGTTTACAGAATCTTTCTAAAAGAATTAGAATTTGTGAACCAAACAGGGCCTTAAAAAAAAAAAAAAAAAAACACACACACACACGCGCGCGTACACACCTAAACTTTTAACATCCAAAACCGCCACAAACTATTTGCCAAATAATAATGATAGTAGTAAGTATGGATGCCCCAATCATAAGCTTCATTTGTAGATTCTGCAGCCACATCTTCCTTCTCAGTTGCCTTCCCTGTATATGGAAGCTGTCTGCCTGCATCCAAATAAGAGGGTCGCGTAATGAGTCACAAGGTCAAAATGGTAAATATTAGGTATGGGTCGAAACTCGTTTTTCTCCAGAATTATCAACTTTTTTTTAAATAATTAGATAGTTAGATATGAGGACAAAAAGAGATAACGAGCATGGAAACCACTCATGTCTTCATTTTTTTCGTTATTTACCCCGTTTGGCCAAAAACATGTGTGCTGCCAAAACGCCCTTAAATGTTTTAAAAAATAATAATTTGGCCTTACTGAAAAAAGTTGAATACTTCCTAAAATTATATCAACTCTTCTCATAATAAAAACTTTTAACAGAGAATTTATAATGTACTTTGGGCGCTTTCGACCTTTTTCCTATCTAGCGAACTCTTTTTATACAGGAGACAAAGCAGAATATTCATAAGTAAATGAATTGAAAATGACAACTCTAGTTGTTTATGGTAACTAGAATGTATAATCTTTCAAGAAAAGAACGTAAAATTGTTACCTGAAATTGAAGGTTTTCCGTCTTGTCAACTAGTAACTCAATCTTCTCACCGCGATCCAAAACCTGCAACAGAGAAAGAAACATTCCATTTGACGGAATCCATAATGTTTCTTTTGTAGTATAATCGCCAAAAAAAGCAAATTTTATGGGTTACAATACCAAAAGTGGTTTTTATATATCAACATTAGAACGAATAAATAAGAAACATAGAAGATTGGCGTTGAGAAATGAATACGGAATATAAACGAGTAAAAGATTACCAAAAAACGTTTAGGTTTGATTTCTATATTGCCCTCACTGACGGTGAATACTGTTTCTTACTAAGAGCATTCACACTAAATACTTCATCTCTTTCTCTATAATTACACTAAAAATCACTACCTTTCTCTCCCCTTTTCTATTTAATAATACTTATTTTATACTTTTATCATTACATTTTCTCTCTCCTCTACTCACAACCACTTAGAAATATTAAAATATTATGAAGGGTGAACAGTGGCTCCTCTAAATTTACTGATGAACAGTGTCTCCTCTATATATTTTCTCTCTCCCCTACTCACAACCACTTATACTCACTCTATATAATATAGAGGCCCCCCTCACACTATTATAGAGTGTCTACTGTGAATGCTCTAAATGCTAACAAAGATTTATTTTAACTAGGGTGACATGTAACCTAATTTTCGGTTACTTATTGGATTATACAAACATAAAGCTTAGTGCTCTTTTGGAGTGCAAAGGTTTAAATACCTATTTTACATAGTGCATATCTTTCCCAACTCTATGTTGAAAAGTGAACATCATGCATGTATGTGCCAAAACCAAAAATAACAGTTAAAGAATCTTTAAATTATACAAAAAGGAAAACAAAGACACATTAAATGATACATTTAAGGTATCTCTCACATATCTCCTTCTGACTTCTGAGCCACTTGGTAACACGCGCGTTCTATAGAGCACAAAAAAGATCCTATATATTGTGTACCATATGTATTCGTTACATAACTCTGTCCCATAGATATACTCCAAAACTTTAAGGATAACATTAGTTCAACCCCTTTGGCGTGTTTTGTCCTACAATTCCGGATAACCGCTCTTTCTGGGACCTATTATTTTTTTACATATTTAAAGACAAGCGTATTGGCCAGATTGAGGCATTTGTACATGTGAAACATTTAAAGTCCATTAATTTAGCCTTTCGCTCTGAGCTCATCCTCACGTGTGGATCTTGTCGGTGTCTGTTACTCTGTTAAGCATCTCAAGGTTCATTAATTCTAGGGTAAACACGGAATTATAGAAGTAAATGCATGGTCAGTACAGTCAATGAAGCTACTGAAGCAATTTTCGCTGGATAAGCTGACATCCCTCAGGTGGATAACTGAAAACAGACTTTCTTCCTATGAGCAATATGATAAAAGATCTCCCACACTCCACACATAGTATTATTACAACCATAATTCTACTCATGTTTCATGTTAACTTCATTTAGTATCCTATGTTATTTAGATTCCTTTTCGTGATTATGTACTTTACTTTTTATGGTCTTGTATTTTGCATGAATGGGGGTGTTACCTCAAGATTGATACACAATAATACAATATCATGATTCATGATTATATTTTCGTTGAATCTGATTGCATTTCACGTGTAGATCAGTACTTTCGGGGTATACATTTAGATTAGAAAGTTTCCATATATTAGGTTCTATGCATTTAGATCAGGCAGTTACAATATATGATATATCAGATTATTTTGAACATAATAGAGGCTAGGAATCTACATACTATTTATGTTCAACTTAAATTAAGAAAATAAAACTCAATTCATCAACTGAGTATAACAGGAGAGCGACACACCTCTCGAAAATGTGCCACCCCGTCAACCATTTACAGTTTTTTTTTAACGGATAACTAAGATATTGACCTAATTTGCTCTCAGTCTCAGGTTTTAAATAGTATACAATGGATAAGAAGAAGCGAACTTAGGCATCTGGATACATAGATACTAGTAAGTTGTGTAGTAACTTTGGCAATGTATAACTCTTTTCATCCACATTGAAAGGTAAAACGTATCCTACTATATTAATTTTTGCTTAATATTCTACTAAAACAATACGGCAGCATATATACATTTATATACAACTTTTATTAAAAAAAGAAACAGGGAAAGTTACCTTCTCGATGTTGTCCATCATAATCCCTTTGACCTCGGTTATCTGAGCCTTTAGTTTAGACAGCTTACTCATTTCATCAGGATGGTTTAAACAATACTCCATCTGTTCCTTTATCCTAGGCCTATCCACACAGAACATCAGATATCATTAAGCTAGCAGCCATAACCAAAATAAACATAACATTTCCCCAAAACAAACAAAGTCAACACACCCGAATTCTCGATCAAGATTATACGCAATACTAAACCGGTCTTCAAACAAATCATCATCACTATCCTCTGCAAATGGATGATCACTCCCAATACTCCCACCATAAACCTGTTTAAACTCATCCTTCAATCTCTCAAGAAACACAAACGGCACAATCCTCCCCATTGATTCATCAGCAACAACAAGAAAAACTGCACATTATATAAACCACATAATCACATTTTTCATAAACCCTAAGGGGCCGTTTGGTAGCCTCTTACTAATTCCATTAAGACGCTACCTCTTAATGGTTCATAGAGCCTCTTAATGTGTAACTTCTAGAATCATGCTGATCCATTAAGAGGCTACCTCTTAATCGGTCAGACCTCTTAATGGATCGGCATAAGGCTACACAAAGTTTAAGAGAACGGAAACGAGCCTCGAGGCGTAAGCTCGAGGCGCAGTCAAAAAATAAATATAAAAATTATGTGTCTATAAAAAATAAAATATTTGACCTATAAAAGTCTAGAACATCAAAAACACACATCAAAAATAAAATAGCTGACCCAAAAAGTCTAAAACACCAAAAAAAAAAAAAAACACATAAAAATACCCTAAACCACTTGAGGCGCACCCGAGACGCACATTTTCTTAGCGCCTCAGCCCTTAGAGGCGTGTGTACAATCTGAACCCCATGAGGCGCGTCTCAAACTCGTTTTCATAGAGTTTCGCCTCGAGGCGCACCTTGAGGCGTACGCCTCACCCGTTTTTTTAAACCATGAGGCTACATACTAATTGTACAAAACTTCTAAGCTAAAATAAAGATATGTAACCATACCAAACCCTAAATCAAGCAAGAAGTTGAAGGTGTATCCATCACACGAGTAGGTGTATCTACTGCTATTAGAAGGCAATTTCTGTAAACATTGAACCGCAATCGTACTAACATTCCCTGCGTAAGCCGTGTGTTCTGCCAATACAACAGTTCCTTTTGCAACAAAGCTGTAAATCAATCCTTTCCGATTCATCTCGAGATTTATCCAAAACACCTAACAAATTAATCAAATCCTAAACCGATTTCATGCCAAAAACAACAATAAACACATCAAATCACTGTATATTCAACGAATACAAAGTATCCGTTGCAATCAGATTACTTGAAGTCTATTAGCAAGCCGTTTCGAATAGATCTAACAATTCCTAACCTGTTTAAAACACGATAAAACCTGTTTATTATTAAAAAGTACATTCTATAATTTTATATATATTTTTTTAAATAACTAAAATTAGGAGGCTAAGCGAGTCGTATTTATGTTTTTGATACTAATTCAAGATAAGATCTGTTTTGAGCAAATAGATTCAGAGAGTGAAGATAGTAAACCCTAGAGTAGTGATTATTTTTGAAATGAAGTGATAATTGATGATAATGTGTGGATTAAAGGTCTAAAACTAAATCATAGAATGCATAAGGTAGGTTATAGAAAGAAACAAAAAACAGATAAAAATTGAAGTAAAAAATTTGAGAAAATGTTGAAAAGTTAGGAAGGAGATAGGAGAAGAACCTGCAACTCCAATGGAGGGCGGAGAAGATCGATCGAATCTAATTGGATAAGTTTTCTTTAGGGGTGTAAATGACACGTAGCGGCTCAGGATCGGCTCGGTAAAAAGCTCGAACGAGCCGAGCCTTAATGAGTCCGAGTCCGAGCCCGAGCCCGAGCCTGAAATATGGCTCGTTTAGTTATCGAGCCAGAGCTCGAGCCCTAGATACAAAGCTCGATTGGGCTCGCGAGCCTTAACGAGCTAGAGCCCGAACCCAAGCCCGAGCCTAAGTTACAGCCGAGCCTAAGTTATAGCCTTAACGATTGGGCTCGCAAGCCTAAGTTATAGCCGAGCTTTTGTGAGCTCGAGCCGAGCTTTTGAGCTCGTTTGAGATTCTCAAATCACCTCGAGCCGAGCCGAGCCGAGCCGAGCTCGAGCTTTGGATTTTACTAGCGAGTCGAGCTCGAGCTCAAGATTGTAGGCTCGAACCGAGCCGAGCTCGAGCTCGAGCTTCACAAAACCTTAACGAGTCCGAGCCGAGCCCAGTCAGGCTCGGGCTCAGCTCGGCTTGTTTACACCCCTAGTTTTCTTTAATAAACTGTTGAAAAATAAATAAAAAAAATTAAATGTACTATTTTTTTAGATGAAGTTTAAATGTTATATTTTTTTATGCTAGGGAAATGAAACTAAATTTCGAGGTATTATCATGGTGACGTGTTGGGCTATTTGTAAATGACGAAACAAGAAAGTGTTTCAAAACTCGGATTCTAAGGTGGTTGAGGTAGTGATGTTAGTTAAAGCTATGTCTTTTTTGTGGTTAAAGTTTAGATCGAATATAGATAAGTTTGATTTGAATGATTGGGTCAAATACCCATTGTATATGTTGTAATTTGGGTTGTTTGAGTGGTCCTTAATTTGAGGACTTGCTCGTTTTGAATGAAAGTTTAATGTTAAAAAAAATGAAACTAAATGATCCTAACTTTGTAGGGTTGGAAGAAAATAATTTAAACTTGAAATTTGTAATTTAACAGTCTCAACTTGTCTTATACTAGAAGGAATGCCCGCGCGTTGCGGCGGGTGTCTCGATTTATATTATATTCAATTATGATGTTGATTACGAACCACAACCCGGGTTTACGACATTTTACTTTATTCAACAAAATATAGTATCAAATATATTAGCACAACAAACCAAATAAAACTTTGTAAATAATTATAGTGGCAAAAATATTAGTATCATCTAGAGATTGATTTCCACTGCTTGGTGTCATAGTTCCTTTTTTTTGTCATCTTAGATTCAGATAGCCAATAAAAATCACCAAATAATAAAAACGAAAATAGGAAATATGATTACTGTAGTTATGCTAAGACACCACATGAAAGTGAGATTGTGAGAGTTCATTAAATTTTATAGAAACTACAAATATATGCACACCGGGTTGATGAATCAAAAAATAGAAATTAATAGCATCACTTAGCACAAGACAATCATCAACTACTATAAAAGGTATAAAAAATCGAACAACAAACGAATAATCGAATAATTCATGTTGATATTAGCAAGTAAATCTAGGTATCAAACCTGCTGGTTGCATGAGAATTCCTTTGCCAATCTTATGCGCATACTTCATGAAAATTTGCTTTTATAATCATCATTCGCGTGTAACGCATCCTAGAGGGCCCAACCGCCGCAATACTCGTAAATTAATAATCGTTGACCATGCGCAGAACAAGTAACCCATGAGTCAACAACATTCGCATGCCGAATTTTATCAAATCATTAATAAGATCAATAAACTCTTCCTCCTTTTGTCGACTGATTACCTTTTTGTCCCAACCTCTTCACAGCAAGCAACTAAATAAAAACACGAAATACAAAAGTTTTGCAGCTTTAGATATGAGATCAAATGTGTAAAAAAAAAAAGAAGTCAACGAATTAGAAATCAGGTCAAAGAGTACCTCATACATGTTTTTTGTAACCATCTTGAAATTCTGCACCCAAATTAGCAAAAACAAAAAAAACTCCAAATTAAATATAGATATAGATAATATAGATATGGCTTTTTTTAAGAGCAAAGAATTAAGACGGTGATAGGAAGGGGCTGTAAATTGGGCTATGGGCCTATAATAACAAAAAAAATCCACTAAAGGTTGAATTATTCATTCACCAATATTATATTAAATCAATTAATTATTTATGTAGTTAAGCTAATAAGCTAACCTCTCTGTTGTTATTCATGTAGTTGAGGGACGATCTTCAAGAATATGTGTGTATATTCTTCAAGAATATGTGTAGTAGGTGCAAGTGGATTAGGCTGTGAACTTCTCAAAGATCTTGCCCTCTCCGGTTTACCAATTCCTTTTCAGGTTTATCCTTCCTTTCATTGCCATTCCCCCAATTGAATCAACTTCTTCTTCTTAAACCAACAAAAAAAAAACCCAACCAAGCCAAGCCATTTAAAAAATCTAGGCATAATTTATGATGTTCATAGGCTCTTCACATTCTTACATTTAAGAAATTTATTACATTAATGGTTTTTTGATCAATCATATACCATGGGGGTAAGGTTGGAATAAGTTTTTAAGTTGTGAGTATGAGGTTATGATAAAATTACAATTTTAACCTTCTAAGTGTCTTAATTGTCACAATTATGCCCAAAATACCCTTAATTTTTTTGCTTAAGTATGTTGTACATGTTGCTTCTTAAGTTGTACGGAAATGTAAATGACAATCTTGGCCATCACTCCTCCTTAATAAGATAATATAGATTTTATTTCATTGGAACAAAACTAACTATGGTTAACCTCGTTAGTTTTTTGTTGACATGACAGCTCACGTGTCATCTGATATTGCAAAATATGTCCCACTTGGCTAAAAAAAAGAAGCTAGCCCACTATTTTGCGATGTGTATTTCTTTGTTTTAGATCTATATTTTACATGCACAGACAAATAAGGGCATAAGGGGTGCTTGTAAGAACAAAATTTTCTTTCATTAATTTTAATCAATCCTGTCTTGCCATACCACTTCACTGATTTATTTCACTGAAACATTTTTTGGAGGCAACACTGCACTGATTCTTTTATTTATTTACATTTAAAACCCAAACTTTTTTTTTACATTTTTGAACGGTTTTAACATTTAATTCTTACTATTGCAACCGTCCCACCAAACGGTCAACAAAATTAAATTGTAAATCTTGGAAACTGTCGATTGAATTGAATTAATCTCACCTAAACGGTTAGTGAACTTTATTTTAACAGTGTCACCGTCGATTGTATATAAATTGATCAAACCGTGGGGTTAAAAGCCACACTAACATGGTTTAAAAAACAAACACACCAAAAAATGAATCGTGGACTGAAGAGGAAGAGATGGCCCTTGTGGTTTGCCACAAGGATGCCTCGAATGACCTGGAAATTCAACTCCCCCCCCCCCCCCGGGACGATGGGTCGGCCTTCCCCCCGAGGGGTTTTGGGCTCGAGATTGCCCGACAACTATAATAAAAGTTGTACTAGGATTTGTGACCTACATTTTTTAGTGTCCTTTTGATATTGATGTGATAGTCAATACACGAGATTGCCCGACAACTATAATACAAGACCAAAGAGCTTGTGGCCTAACGGTATCAATGTATGCATGAAAAGCGTGATTCCTCGTGTAGTTGATGGTTCAAAGTAAAGGAGACAACATTTAGAAGTAGAATTAAAGGATGTATGATCTAGTCTCTAAAAATACAATATAAAGTTCCGTTTGCAATTTCTCGTAAGTTAATCCCGACACTACAATCATTATTCTTCATATACAATACAACGAATACTAACTCATTGGCAAAATGTCGCTCATGCCCTGTGAACACACACATGACCCTGTTTACCATTTCAAGTGAAACCCATCACACGAAAATTCAGTGTGATAAAATGTGTGACTCACCTAAAATAAATTACACATACAAAGACTCGAGCCCATGACCTTCCACGTAGGAAGTTATTCGGGTTGCCTCCACCAAACCAAAAATAACACAAAGCCGTTTTTATGAATCACTGAGTTGACCCAGACGAGTCGAAGGTCGGTTAGCGCAGGGTATATTTGAAGTCCTTATCTGCGCCGTTTATCACACACTGGTTTCTTCTGCTAAAAGTAAACCCTAACAAATGGAGAACGGCGACCACAAACAAGTCCCCGATAACGCTAATGAACGTATGATGATTATTATTATTATTATTATTATTATTATTATTATTATTATATCAGTTAATCTATCCATTAGTTTTGACCTAATCGATTCAATCTTTAAATATTTGGGTTACAGATTGCCCAGGAACAGAATCAGAAGACGCAGGAAAATCCGATGCGTGTGCTGGTTGCCCTAATCAAGAAGCCTGTGCTTCTGCTCCTAAAGGCCCCGATCCAGGTTCTCTATTGTTATTCTATAGTTTATTTATGTGTACGCCTTGATTGTTGTGGTTTATCATCGATTTCTGATTAGGTTTTACGTCTATAGTTACTTTACTTACATGTAACAGATGAAATCCTTCCCTCTGTTGATAAATAAATTAAAATAAAGTAATTATAGAAAATTGAAACGCTTTCTGCTTTAGATTTTGATTCGAATTTTGATGATATTGATTTTTGTTTAGGATTCATTTGCTTCTTGTGCTTTAGAAGGGTTTTTACTGCATATTTGATTGCTAGGGGGTTCGTAAACCGTCATATAGGGTTGCAAACGAGCCGAGTCCCAGCTCGATTAACTTATAAGAGCTCAAGCTCGGCTCGGTTCGAGCTTTGTTTTTAAAGCTCGTTGGTAGTTTCTCGAGCTCGAGCTCGCTCGTTTAGTGTTTATTAGTTAATATATTAAATTAAATAATATAAATAATAGGCTCGATAGCTCGATAAGTTAAAGGCTCGGCTCGGCTCGTTTATTAAATAACTTTCAATGTGGGGTAAATAGTATAAAATATTAATAAAATTAATATTATACTCAGGCTCGATAAGGCTCGGCGAGTTTCATATGCCAGGGTTGAGCTCGGGCTCTATAAGTAAACGAGCTTTGTTTTAGGCTCAAGCTCGGCTCGGGCTCGATAAGGTTCGGCTCATTTCGAGCTTTTTATCGAGCCGATTTCGAGTAGCTCGTGAGCTGCTCGTCTCATTTGCACCCCTAGTCATAACTGATTAAACTGTTCAAAGGTGTGAGGCAAATCAGGCGGTTCAGCTGGTTTGAGTTTTATACGGTTTTTTGTTTGAAAATTTGTGTTGAATAGTTCGGTTTATGGCGTGGACCTTGAAATCGGCTATGTAAAACTGAACCGGTCATTGTATTTATGTTTGGAATATGCAGTCATACATATGTTTAACATTTGTGAACCATCTCTATAATCTTTAAGAATTTAATACAAAGTAAAAACTTTTGATTTGAAAGACGACAAAAAATGGTTTAATCCACCAAACTGAACCATTTTAGCCGCTCCAGCACTCCAACCAATGCAGCCGGTTTGGTTTGCTGTTAAATGGGATTGTAGTTGCGGTTTGGCCCATGATTTCGTTAAATCGAGCCAAGCCAGACTGTGAAGACGTGAACGCCCCTCTTTGAGATTATTCATGTTTTTTTTTTTAATTTTATGTTTAGTTATACTTTAGTCGCATCATTCCTTGTTGTTTCTTGTTCCATGTTATCCCTAATGCAATTTTTGGCTTGTAAATACTTATCAATTCCGCTCTATTATCATCTATAGTGGAAGAATGCTGTTGCCCTCAAATAACTATTAAATTTCTATTTTCTTAATATGTTTTGTGGGACAGATTTGGTTGCAATTGCAGAAAGAATGGCTACAGTAAAGCACAAAATACTAATTCTATCCGGCAAAGGCGGGGTTGGAAAGAGCACATTCTCAGCCCAGCTCTCATTCGCCCTTGCTGACATGGACTTCCAAGTCGGTCTACTCGACATAGACATATGTGGGCCCAGCATCCCAAAGATGCTCGGGTTAGAAGGCCAAGAAATTCACCAAAGCAACCTAGGTTGGTCTCCTGTCTATGTAGACTCCATAGGAGTAATGTCAATCGGATTCATGCTCCCTGACCCTGACGACGCCGTTATTTGGCGAGGCCCACGAAAAAACGGTATCATAAAACAATTCTTGAAAGACGTTTATTGGGGCGAGCTCGATTTTCTAGTGGTGGATGCCCCACCAGGGACTTCAGATGAACACATCTCAATTGTCCAGTTTTTAAAAGAAACAGGAATCGACGGTGCAATTATAGTCACGACTCCACAACAAGTTTCGTTAATAGATGTAAGAAAAGAGGTGAGTTTTTGTAAGAAGGTTGGGATTCCGGTTCTTGGGGTGGTTGAGAATATGAGCGGGTTATCTCAGCCCGTAACAGATTTCAAGTATCTGAAACGGGCCAAGAATGGGGAAGAACCAGAGGATGTTACAGACTGGGTCATGTCGGTTTTGAAAGAAAAGGCACCTGAATTGCTGGGTTTGGTTGCGTGTAGTGAGGTGTTCGATAGCAGCGGTGGTGGTGCGGCTAGAATGTGTGTCGAAATGGGTGTCCCGTTTCTTGGGAAAGTACCTTTGGATCCTAAGTTATGTAAGGCTGCTGAAGAAGGTAAATCTTGTTTTGGCCGTGATGAATGTGGGATTAGTGCTTCTGCACTTTCTGCAATAATAAACAAATTGTTGAAGAATAACGCGATGGCATGATCGTAAAATAATGTAAGCTTGCAGTCCTTTTTATTTCGAGAATTTGGATGTGAGATTTTTGTTCTAGGGTTCTGTCTGATTTGAATTTTGATACCTTTATTTATATTGTGTTGTACAATAGAATAGAATAGAATATATGGAACTTTCTGTGATCATTCACTGTATACAGCCTGTATTCTAAACGATCTCATTTGAGTGACTATAAACTCATTTGGCCAGTTTGAAAAGTATGTCTCAGGCGCTAGGTGGCAGCGCTTAACTCGCAGCAAGATGGGTCAATTATATGGCACATCAGCAACTCGCTAGAAGGGGGGGGGGGGGGGGGGGGGGGGTTAAAGGAGTTGAGCTCGAAGGGTGGTGGTCAATGGCGATGAGCAAGGACCGGAGGTGGTAACGGTGAGACGGGAAACCCTTTTGGTTCTTCAAACTAATGAGCTACAAATCTCTTTATGTGAAACTTCTTGTGTGTTTTTTATTGTTTAAAGAGAGGGAGAGAGAGAGCGCGCATGTAAAGTCAAATAGTACATGTATGGCGGAACAGAAGACGAGTATACCTTTGGTGCGTATTGTTTTTCTAGGGCATTTTTGTCATTCTGTTTTGTGGGGGGTTTTAAAGCAGATTTAGCTTTGCTCTCTCTCTCTCTCCCTCACTCACACTCACCTAACCCTCATCTTGTTCCCACCGCTTCTTATCACCATCCTCCACCCATCGCTCCTCCTCTTATTTATCTTCCCCACCGTAGTCGTGCCATCGCCTGCATTGCGTCAAACACGGCCTCTTTTCTTTCTTTCACAATCCATGAACACAGACTAATACACACTCTTCTCCATTTTAAACCAGATCCTAGAGAGAGAAGAGCGAGAGGGATGAGAGAGAAACCAGCGTAAAGAGAAGAGATAGAATGCGGCAGACTGGCAACCTGAGAGAGATGGGGCGGTGACCTCCAGCGAGGTCCCGACACAGATTCCGATTAACGAACTTCAAGACGCATGTTCCTTTTTCGAGTAGATCGACAAATCCCGAGGTCAAATGTTACGAAACAAATGTTGATCAAGAGATAAGAGATAAAGATAGGAAGAAGAAGAAGATTAATCCAAATCAATAGCTACCCATCTCATTCATCTCCAGGCTATTTAAGTACAATTAGACATGTTTACAATAACCCCTTATATTATTCTACAGTTACACTACTACAAGTCCCTATACTATTATGACCATAACAATACTCCCCCTTAAAAGATTTTTAATTCATAAATGGAAAGAAAAAAATTCTAATCAAAACTATTAAATCCAAATTTCTTAGAGTCTTGTGCAACATTATTCGAATGAAATTCCTTCATATCATCATGTGCATATCTATACTCCATCATGAGCACAACTTTTGTTGGATTACTAGCTCCCATGACAAAATGTTGAGCACAGATTTTCATATCACTATCTCAAGCCACTCCTTCAACAAGGAGTTTTGTGACCCCATACGTATTTATTGTATCCATTCCACATGCCAACATCTTATCAAAATTTTTATGAACAAGTATTAAATTCAAATATTCAAACTCATGGAACTTTTCAACTAAACAATATTGCCAATTCGGTTTCCAATCACAGGTTTTAACAATCGAGTCAACGTCTAGTTAGATGAAAGGTTACGTGGCATCATCATGGTCACATGGGCCATGGGGTTTCTAGCGTTTTCACTCTAACTTTGGTTTCTTCATATACTTTTAATATATCATATAAAAATGTCAACCTTAGCTGAGCTAAAGCCTGATAAACAAATCACTAACAGTCTACAGAGATTAGGCTTTAAAAATACAACTTCAAACGAGTTTAGCTCAGGCTCAATGCACTTTAACTTAAACGTGCCCAGTTCAAGCTTAAATAAACTTGGGCTCAACTCCAGTGGCGATCCTTTTAAGGGGCGGGAGGGGGCGGCCGAATTTTCGTTCAGAAGTTCCGATTATATAGTATTCGTATAGAAATTTTTTGGTATATAAGGTTTCAACCCCCCGAAACTGATTTTCGACCCCCCGAAACTAGTGACTTCCGACCCCCCGAAGTTTCGGGTCAAGATTCGCCACTGCTCAACTCGACTCACTCATTACGCCGCACATGACTCGGTTTTTAAAAATTAAATGCCTTGAAGTGACTTGCATTTTTTTAAACGAAGCATACAAATGGGCTCATAGATGACATTCTTCAACATTGTTTTAATCAACAAGATGTGACTACAAGGCTATGTAGTGAAGTAACCAAGACACCTTTGTTTGACTACTTTATTTATAAATACAAAAAAAATTGTTAATTCCAAAGATTTTCTACCCTTAATCCTGGTTATATATGACATTAATTTGATCAAAATTTCTACCTTCAAAAAATGGCACAAATTATTCAACTTTTGTTACTAATTTCACTATCAAGTGCCATTCTTCAATTATCAATAGCAGGAGACCCGGACATCCTCACGGACTTCATCGCGCCACCAGGCGTTGGTGGCCCGCTAGACGGAAACTACTTCACATTCACCGGAATGAGAACACTTGTGGATGCACCATTTCCATCCACTTTCAAAGTCTTGAAAGCCACCATGGCTGAATTCCCGGCTCTTAACGGTCAAAGTGTTGCTTATGCTGTGCTCGCGTTCCCTAACAACACGGTTAACCCACCACACACGCACCCACGGGCTTCCGAGCTCTTGTTTGTGCTCATGGGCTCGTTAGATGTCGGGTTTGTTGACACGACTAATAAGTTGTTTACACAAAAGTTACAAGAAGGTGACATTTTTGTGTTCCCTAAGGGACTTGTGCACTTTCAATTTAATAGTGATGCTAATAGTACGGCTTTAGCCTTGTCGGCTTTTGGGAGTGCGAGCCCAGGGACTGTATCGGTACCAAATTCGGTTTTTAATTCGACTATCGATGATAACGTGTTAGCGTTATCGTTTAAAACGGATGTGGCTACCATTCAGAAGATCAAATCCGGGCTTTCGGGATAGATTAAGTTGTTTTGACCTCTTGTTTGTGGTTTCGAACATCGACTATGTTTTTGTATGATTTGGTGAATAATTTTCGATGTTAATTCTAAGATATACGTTTTATTTTTATAGGTTCTTCGATGCCAATCAGTACACATATAAACAAAGGGCTTGTAACCTAACAGTCAAAAAAAAAAAAAAAAAAAACTTACAGCTTACCTTATCTTAATACCAAATCTTTTATTATATTTGACAACTTGATCCAAAAGATTTAAAAAACTAACGCCTTTAAAAATATTGGACGAGGTACAAAAGTAGTAGCTAATAACTGTAGTTTCTGATGGCCCTCCGGTTTTTTTATTACCGTGCATTTACTTCAGAGAGGCTTGCCTCTTGTGGAGGGTGTAACATCTGTTAAGTGGCAGGTGGCGGAAAATTTTCCGGGTGGAAGCCTTAGTGCTCCTTATGCGCAGCCTCGACTCGCTTGTGGGCCGGCCACTCTCGCGTCAGCGTGGACCCGGTTAAGACAACATAGTCTGACCATTGTAGAGTGACTAGGGGATCCCCTTATAGGGGCTTGTGATGAACTCTGCCACAACATAAAAAATCACCATAAAAAAGCTAATAACTGTAGTTTATACTATTAGAGATGCACCAGATTTTTCATGTTATTAATTGCATATTTTGAATATGTATTTCAAGTCAAAGTTCAAGTTATAGTTATGGTCAAAGTCAAAGTGTTTCATTACTATTAATTATAGTCTAGATTATATCTTTTCTTCATTGTATATATATCTTGTATGAATTATGAATAAAATGTGATTAATCATTTTCTTATATGGTATCAGAGCATTATCTTCAACGAGAAAGCTATTGATCCTATCAACATGGGAACCGTCGCCCATCACCCCTAAATTTCTTTTCAGGCTACTGCGATCCCTACCATGTCTACCTAAAGCTCCATTTCTTCAACTATTCCGTGATCACCACCACTCCAAAATTCTTTAAAACATCCCTCAACATGCGCTATCTACCTCACACTATTACACTTTGTTACTCCTTCGAAGTTCAAGCGTAACTTATTTTCCTTCTGCATGGTTTTTCAAAACCTAAAATCATTTTTGTGCCACAACCTTTATGTTCCGGACAAACTGTACCTCTAATCTTCTATCACCTGTTCCGTTTACCCTCTGATCATTCTTCTTCTTCTTTTTTTTTTTTTTTTGAACCGCCAAAACGAACCTTTTATTCAACAACAAAACGATCATTCTTCTCTATTTCTTTTTTATGGCTTTTAACCATCTCTATTTCATCCATATAAGAGATGCACCAAATTCTCTTTTATTCGTGATTCATCTGCTTAATCAACTCCATCTTTCTTTACATCTTCAACTTCATCAACTTCTTCTCTTGCTAAAAGAACACCATCTACTTCTACACAAGATTGGACTTATTCCAAGGTCGTCCATCTTGCGGGGGCATATTAGAGATGCACCAAATTCTCCATGTTATTAATTGTATATTTTGAATATGTATTTCAAGTCAAAGTCTAAGTTATAGTTATAGTCAAGGTCAAAGTGTTTCATTACTATTAATTATAGGTTAGATTATGTCTTTTCTTCATTGTATATATATCTTGTATGAATTATGAATAAAATGTGGTTGATCATTCTCTTATATATACAAACACCATTCACGTTTTAAATGTTTGGTAGTAATTAGAACCATAATATAATTTTTAAAACCAACAAGTATATATATATATATATATATATATATATATATATATAATACAAACTAGATTATATCTCAGAAGCTTTTTGGGATAGATAAATCTAATCTAATGTGATAAACGTGTTATGATGCAACATAGAAATTAATGTTAATAAGAATGAAAATGTATAATAAAAAGAAGATGTATGTTTGGATGAGAAGCAAAGCTAGAAACAACCATTGCAGAACGTGATTTAGGCAGTAGTCTTGAAGGTGTGATTTTTTTTTTTTTTTTTTTTTTTTTTTTTTTGGAAATGAGTGGTTTTAACCTATTCTGCTTTTGATGAAAATAGAATTTCTAGTTTGAACATGATTAGTAACTTGCCTAGACATGATTAATGAATTACCTGAACACATTGTGTGTTTTTCCTGTATGAACAAAAACCGACAAAAAAATCATTTTTTTTTCATTTTTTGTATAGCACTATGGTACTCGTTGGAAAGATAATAAAACGTTTGTTAATTTGGTGTATTTTTTTTTAAT
This sequence comes from Ambrosia trifida, assembly GCA_028751855.1. Lineage (NCBI taxonomy): Eukaryota > Viridiplantae > Streptophyta > Magnoliopsida > Asterales > Asteraceae > Ambrosia > Ambrosia trifida. The sequence continues at coordinate 4,826,822 of CM054126.1, read as the reverse complement.
TAAAAAATCTTGTATATAAAAATTATTAACGTTTTAAAATTGTAGGGAAAACATGAGAGAGAATGAGACTTTTGGATGGAAATAAGGAGGATGTCACATGGCACACTCAAGGGGAGATGATGGCCTCTTTGAGTGCAATGTAGGATTTCATGCTTTGGAATATTAATATATACTAGGTGAAATCCCGTGTGAAAACGCAAGAAGACTAAATCTAACTAAAGCTGGAAATCCATTCATTGGTGGTTGTGCTTCTGCCTTTGGTAACCACTGATGAATGAAACAACTGATGATTATCCTGTCACACCCTCAAAATCCACTTGCGGAGTTTTACCGCGAGGCGCATGACAAACCAGGATCCAAACCAACGATCACAATAAACAAGTCTAAATGTAATTAATGCAATACCAAAACATAGTTTTAAAATCCCGTTTACAGCGGAAGCTTATTCAAAATAAAGTTCAACATAATTAACCAAAGTTCAATGTTTATGAAATCATGCAACTCTATCTAGACGCCGTGCAGACGCGTGCGCCCTAGTTCCATGTGCTACCTTAGCGACCTGAGAAAACATGTAAAAGTTTACGTCAGCACAAAAATGCTGGTGAGTTTACAGGTTTGCAGTTCAAGTACCAAGTCCACCTGTCCATACTATAACAAATAGAAAACCAGTATACGCTAGCTAGGCGTACGTTTTGTTACTACCACGATTGGAAAACCATTACTAACTCGAATACCAGTTTTGTGCCCGAATAGTTCCAAATGTTCCTGTTGTTCCTGTTTGAGACAATATGCACTCGCCCGGCCCTCCAAGCCGACGAGCGGGGTTGGTCACTCCCAATAGCGCTATTCACATTTCCCCGTTGTGCAAACCCGCACATTCATGGTTCCCCCCGGGACTTCCAAAGATCGTGTAGTACACAATAGAAACCCATAGTATGACAGTAGTTACCAAATAATCGTTTTAACACATGTTTTCTCCCCCGAAAGTATAAAACCAGTTTAAAAGAGGGGCCGTAAACTCACCTTAAGTTGCTTTACTCCTAATCCCGAGTAAACTCAGCTGCTATGTTAGTCCCGTACAGTGGCGACCTAACATACGACAGTTACAAGTACTTAGACTAATAACCCGCAGGTTAATTAGTCCCTAGATGTCCAGACCATAACCAAGTTCGTTTAAAAATACCGTGACTGTTTAACTGACCCAAAGTACAAGACTCGACATCCCATTGGTGACCCGAGACTCCCCGTGTTATGTTTACGCTCCAAAACATGCGATAACGCAAGTATACTTAACGTACGTTAACACACAACAAGTTATAGCATATAGTTCACGTATCTCCGAAAAACATCCAAATATATGTTACCAAGTTATTAGACATGTTACGAGGTTCCTAGCATGTTACTACATGTCAAATCGGGTCTCGGAATGCTAATTTACACTTACAGCAGCAGTACACGCGATTAGGAAAAGTCAACTAGCATTTAGGTTGGTCAACTAGCAATTAGGAATCCTAATCGCATGAATTACTAGCATTTAGGGCTATACCACATGTAACTACTAGCATTTAGGGCTATACCACATGTAACTACTAGCAATTAGGGCTATACCACATGTAAAACTAGCAATTAGGGCTAATCACATGAAGTTACTAGCAATTGGGGCTAATCACATGAAGTTATAGGCGATTGGGGCTAATCACATGACATTATTGGCGATTAGCACCCCAATCGCATGAGTTATAGGCGATTAGCATTGCTACTCGCCTGTAACCATGCTGTTCCGGTTTTTCGCGCGTTTAACACTCCAAATCAGATCCAGAACGTGTGTAACTACCCAATATCATCCCAAACACTATCCTAAACATGTTTAACCCAAAACCCTTCGTTCAACCTCGTAAAATCAGTCCTGCATGCAACCAAAGCAATCCAAACACATACACGTAGCATGCAATATCATACCAACATACATAGCAATAACCCTAATAATCAATTAATCAGGTTTCTATCATCATACTATCAATATCAATTCTGACCTAGCATGATAACACATCAAAACATCATCAAGATTCATAAAAATCCTATCTTTCTAATCACACATACCCATAACGCATGTTTATTAATTATAATCCGATTAATAACTCTTATTAACGATTTTCAGAAAGCTTTTTCGTTTATGATCAGGTCTGGACCATTAGGGATTGATTGAAAACGTTTACAAAGTGTTATGGATGAGAATCAAACCTTGGAATTGTAAAAGATTGATGGTTAGACCTTGAAACCTTGTGTTTTTGATCAAAATCGCCTTCCAGAGGTTGTTTCAGTGTTTGGGGCGGTTATGGGACGACTAGGGTTTGTCTAATTGAGTTTAGGAGGTTAAGTGTTGTATTTATAGGCGTTTCTAGTCGTCCAGCCCGTTCCATGCGATTGTGCAGGTTTATACGCGATTAGGAATCCTAATCGCGTGAACAGTAACGCGATTGGGCCTAATCGCATGAACAGTCATGCGATTAGCCCCAGTCGCACCATATGAATCCCAGTCACACCATATGAACCCCAGTCACACCACATGATTCCCAGTCACACCACATGATCCCCGTTTTAACATATGTTAACACATATTAATGTACCGACAAGTCATATAATGATTGTAAACACATAACACAAGTAAATACACATATTCACACTCGTTCACCAATTCCCGGGACTCGAGACTCGTATGTTCCGTATGCCCTGACGATCCTACCGATCGTCACCGTTTGTACACTTGGTTAAGGACTGACATCTAACGAACCTCTAGACCAACATCCAATGATCTTCTAGACTAACCAATAGTTCCCGAACCATAACCCGACTTAACTAACCCAGTTAAGTACAATATACGCGTGACTCGCTAAGGTAGACTTTCATCTAGACAACGTTGTTAACCCGAATTTGCCAGGTGTCACATCATCCCCACGTTAAAAGAATTTTCGTCCCGAAAATTGCACAAGTACCAAAAGAACAAAAGAGTAACGAAGGAATCAAACAAAAAGATAGAAACCAGAAGAGAGATTTACCCGAGTTGTCACATCATCCCCACGTTAAAAGGAATCTCGACCCGAGATTCATTCAGCTGCCGAAGAGACATGCCTCGACTCGAACGCTTCCTTAGGGAAGAGATGAGGATACTTAGACTTCATCTGATCCTCCCGTTCCCATGTATATTCCGGTCCCCGGTTCGAGTTCCACCGAACCTTAACGATACGAATCTTGCTGTGACGTAGGCTACGAATCTTGTAATCAAGGATCTCCACAGGTTCTTCCACAATCCGAAGACGATCATCAACCTTGATCTCTTCTAGTGGAACGATGAGAGACTCGTCAGCCAGACACTTCTTCAAGGTTGACACGTGAAAGACGTTATGTACGTTACCGAGCTCCGTCGGTAGATCAAGTCGATATGCCACCGGCCCAATCCGTTCCAGGATCGTAAATGGGCCGACATATCGCGGATTGAGTTTGCCACGCTTTCCAAAGCGTATGACGCCCTTCCACGGTGAGACTTTTAGAAGTACCTTGTCATTGACTTGGAACTCCAGTGGTTTGCGACGCTGATCAGCATAACTCTTTTGCCGGTCCCGTGCCGCCGCCAACCGATTTCGAATCTGTACGATCTTTTCCGAAGTTTCGTACACTAGTTCAGGCCCAGTGAGTTGACTCTCACCCACTTCAGCCCAACAAAGAGGAGAGCGGCATTTCCGTCCGTACAGTGCCTCGAACGGAGCAGCCTTGATGCTCGTGTGATAACTGTTGTTGTACGAGAATTCTACCAACGGCAGATGAGCTTCCCAACCCTTCCCAAAATCGATCACACACGCCCGCAGCATGTCTTCTAAAGTTTGAATCGTACGCTCACTCTGACCGTCAGTCTGTGGATGGTAAGCCGTACTCATGTCTAGTTGGGTACCCAAAGCCTTGTGCAAAGACTTCCAGAAGTGAGAAGTAAAGCGAGAATCGCGATCCGAAATAATAGAAACTGGTACCCCGTGCTTAGAAACAACTTCTTTCAAGTAAAGGCGAGCCAAACGATCCATAGTGTCGGTCTCCTTAATAGCAAGAAAATGGGCTGATTTCGTTAACCGATCGACAATCACCCATATCTTGTCGTTCCCGCTTGGTGACTTAGGAAGTTGTGTGACAAAATCCATAGTAATCCGTTCCCATTTCCATTCCGGAATTTCAGGTTGTTGCAGGAGACCCGACGGTTTCTGGTATTCCACCTTGACCTTAGCACAGGTCAAGCATTTGCTCACGTATGAGGCTATGTCCGACCTCATGTTTGGCCACCAGTAAAGCACTTTCAGATCTTGGTACATCTTATCCGAACCAGGATGAATAGAATACCGGGACTTATGAGCCTCATCAAGGACAAGCTCCCGTAGTCCCCCGAATAAAGGAACCCATATGCGTTCTGCGAAGTAGTGCAGGCCATCAGGCCTTCGCTCTAGATGCTTGTCGGCACCGTGCATAGTTTCAGCTTTAAGGTTTTCCTCCTTCAAAGCTTCCAATTGGGCAGAACGGATTTGGTCAGGTAGCGATGAATGGATAGTGAGCTGCAACGCCCGAACGCGACGAGGTTTAGAAGATTCCTTTCTGCTCAAGGCGTCTGCTACAACATTCGCCTTGCCAGGATGGTACTTAATAGCACAATCATAATCGTTCAAAAGTTCAATCCAGCGACGCTGCCGTATGTTCAAGTGTTGTTGGTCGAAAATGTGTTGGAGACTCTTGTGATCGGTGTAGATGGTGCATTTGGTACCGTACAAGTAATGTCTCCAAATTTTCAACGCGAATACCACGGCACCCAACTCCAAGTCATGAGTTGTGTAGTTCTTCTCGTGCACTTTGAGTTGACGAGAAGCATACGCAATCACTTTCTCGCGTTGCATCAACACGCAACCGAGTCCATGAATGGAAGCATCACAGTAAACGACAAAATCATCAGGACCCTCAGGTAAAGACAGAATAGGAGCAGAACACAGTTTAGACTTCAGTTCTTCAAACGCGGACTCTTGTGATTCACCCCAGTCGAACTTCCTATCCTTCTGAGTGAGAGTGGTGAGGGGTTGAGCAATCTTCGAGAACCCCTGAATGAAACGACGATAATAGCCCGCAAGGCCTAGGAATTGCCGCACCTCAGTTGGCGTCTTTGGTGCTCCCCAGTCCTTGATAGCTTCGATCTTAGCGGGATCGACATGAATTCCCAGTTCATTAACCACATGTCCTAGGAATTGAACTTCGCGTAACCAAAAGTCACACTTTGAGAACTTGGCGTAAAGTTGCTCCCGTTGTAAAAGTTCCAAAACCAATCGCAGATGTTCCCCGTGTTCGGTCTCGTTCTTGGAGTAGATTAGAATGTCATCAATAAACACAATGACAAACTTGTCCAGATATGGTTTACAGACGCGGTTCATCAAGTCCATGAAAACCGCTGGTGCGTTCGTGAGACCGAAAGGCATGACCAAGAATTCGAAATGGCCATAACGTGTTCGAAAAGCAGTCTTTGCAACGTCAGCCTCCCTGACGCGCAGCTGGTGATAACCGGACCTCAAGTCGATCTTGGAATAGTAACTAGAACCCTGGAGCTGGTCGAATAGATCATCGATACGCGGAAGAGGATAACGGTTCTTGATGGTCAACTTGTTCAGTTCTCTGTAGTCTACACACAATCGGAAACTCCCATCCTTCTTCTTGACGAATAAAATCGGGGCTCCCCAAGGGGAAGAACTTGGCCGGATGAAACCCTTGTCCAAGAGTTCCTGTAACTGACTAGACAACTCCTGCATCTCGGGAGGTGCAAGACGATAGGGGGCCCGAGCAATAGGAGCAGCCCCTGGTACAAGATCAATACCGAACTCGACTTGACGATGAGGAGGAAGACCAGATAAATCATCGGGAAAAACATCAGAAAACTCGCGTACCACCGGAATGTCGTCAATCTTCTTCTCATCACTAGTGGAAACAGATAAGAGCGCCAAAACGGCTGGATAACCCTTTCGAAGACACTTAAGGGCTTTCATGCTAGAGATGATGTTTAGTGAAACACCACCCTTGATACCGTATACAGAAAGAAATTCTCCATCAGGGAGAGGAATCCGAATAACCTTATCGTAACAGACAATCTCCGCGCGATACAAAGATAACCAATCCATTCCTACCACAACGTCAAAACTACCCAATGGTACCGGCATAAGGTCGATGGGGAACGATAAACCCGACAACTCTAACTGACACTCCCGAAGAACACTAGTAGCTTCAATCGTTTTCCCGTCAGCCAACTCAATAATATACTTGGTCTCTAATGGTACAGGTACTACATCTAGCAGTCGACTAACGTCCATGGATACAAAACTCTTGTCGGCACCAGAATCAAATAACACGCTAACAGAATGATTATTGAGAAGAAACGTACCGGTGACTGTATCAGGGTCCTGCCTAGCCTCAGCAGCTCCAATGACGAAGGCACGTGCATTTCTGCCGCCGCCCCCGTTGTTCCCATTCCCGTTATTTCCACCTTGTTTCAGTTTTGGGCAATCTTTCTTGTAATGCCCAGTGTCACCACAGTTGTAGCACCCTTGTTTCCCTGTAGTACCCTGAGTAGTCGGAGCAGAACTGTTGGTCGGAGCCTGAGTCGATGGAAGTGTAACCCGACAATCTTTAGCATAGTGGCCTGTTCGCTGGCAGCGATGACAACGGTTACTGTCGCAGTTCCCTTGGTGATGGCGTCCACACTTGTTGCATTTGGGCAGTTTTCCTGCATAACCACCCTGCTTATTACCCGAAGACGATGAACCCCCATTATCAAACTTTTTACCCTGCTGTGCAGACCCAGACCCTTTCCCGTCGTTTTCCCACTTGCGCTTATTGTTCTCTGGAGTCTTAGCAGTCGAACCTTTCGCCGGCAAAATCCCTTCATTCACCTTTAAATTAGTCATCCTATGTGCAGATCGAACTACCTCCGCATAAGTAGGATGATTCCCAGCAGCCACTAACCCTGCAATTTCCGGCACCAACCCTGAGACATAATGTTCAATCTTACGATACTCTGGCACGTGCAAATCGGGACATAGCACTGCCAACTCATTCCTCCTAACCGTATACTTCTCGATTTCCGACCCATTCATCTTGAGGTTCCACACCTCATGTTCCAGCTTCTGTACCTCTTCTCTCGGGCAATACTCCCGCTTCAGCAACTGCACAAAGTTCTCCCATGGCATAGCATATGCCTCCCCAATACCCATGTTCTGGGTAATACCATTCCACCAAGTCAATGCCACGTCCTGAAATAACGCAGCCGAATACTTCACCCGATCTTCTGGGAGACAGTTACACATCAGGAATACCGACTCCACTTTCTCCAACCACCTAAGCAGACTGACCGCACCCTCGGTGCCAGAGAATTCCTGGGGTTTGCAGTCCCGGAACATCTTATAGGTGCACATGGGTGGGGGTGGGTCAACAGGACCACCTGAAATGAAACGTATGAGAAACCACGAATAACGTACACAAGACTCACCAATGAGGCAAAGAAAATGGATAAGACAACTTACCACCACCGTTGTGCCCTAACTGAAAGGCAGCCTGGAGCAAGTTATTCAGATCAGCCTGTGACAGGTTAATACCTCCACCACGACCACCAGCACCACCACGACCACCACCGCGTCCACCACCGCGTCCACCTCCTCGTCCTCCACGCACTCCAGACATGATTCTGGCAGAAAGAACGAGAAAATTTAGTTTCGCAGTTAAAGATAACCACAAATGTTCACAAGATTAAAGCCAGATCCAATCCAGGACTATTCCTTCAAACTCAAAGCTCACTAGGGCTTCCATGCATTTCGTTTTATGATTTTGTGTGCACCCAAAATGATAAAACGCTCTACATGGTCCTCCAAGTGTTCTCTTAGTTCAAAGTTCAAATCACCGAACATAGACTCTTAGCTACACACCGTAATACTACGGTAGTTTATGACAAGTGTTTCTATTGGAGTGCGACAGGGGAGATGTCCGAGCCTTGGACAAATCTCAAGAGCACACGAGTTACCCCAATAGACCACACTGCCTAGAAAACAAGTAACCCAACCTAAGATAGAACGGATGATGTAACGTAGAAAGACCAACGATTTAGAGACACCCCGACAAGACCATACGTAAACCACTATAACGTTTAGTACCATGTGATCGTCTAGTGTGTGCGACTCGGCTATAGACTAGACTCTACATGCAGTCCTAGTTCACTATAACCATTGGCTCTGATACCAATCTGTCACACCCTCAAAATCCACTTGCGGAGTTTTACCGCGAGGCGCATGACAAACCAGGATCCAAACCAACGATCACAATAAACAAGTCTAAATGTAATTAATGCAATACCAAAACATAGTTTTAAAATCCCGTTTACAGCGGAAGCTTATTCAAAATAAAGTTCAACATAATTAACCAAAGTTCAATGTTTATGAAATCATGCAACTCTATCTAGACGCCGTGCAGACGCGTGCGCCCTAGTTCCATGTGCTACCTTAGCGACCTGAGAAAACATGTAAAAGTTTACGTCAGCACAAAAATGCTGGTGAGTTTACAGGTTTGCAGTTCAAGTACCAAGTCCACCTGTCCATACTATAACAAATAGAAAACCAGTATACGCTAGCTAGGCGTACGTTTTGTTACTACCACGATTGGAAAACCATTACTAACTCGAATACCAGTTTTGTGCCCGAATAGTTCCAAATGTTCCTGTTGTTCCTGTTTGAGACAATATGCACTCGCCCGGCCCTCCAAGCCGACGAGCGGGGTTGGTCACTCCCAATAGCGCTATTCACATTTCCCCGTTGTGCAAACCCGCACATTCATGGTTCCCCCCGGGACTTCCAAAGATCGTGTAGTACACAATAGAAACCCATAGTATGACAGTAGTTACCAAATAATCGTTTTAACACATGTTTTCTCCCCCGAAAGTATAAAACCAGTTTAAAAGAGGGGCCGTAAACTCACCTTAAGTTGCTTTACTCCTAATCCCGAGTAAACTCAGCTGCTATGTTAGTCCCGTACAGTGGCGACCTAACATACGACAGTTACAAGTACTTAGACTAATAACCCGCAGGTTAATTAGTCCCTAGATGTCCAGACCATAACCAAGTTCGTTTAAAAATACCGTGACTGTTTAACTGACCCAAAGTACAAGACTCGACATCCCATTGGTGACCCGAGACTCCCCGTGTTATGTTTACGCTCCAAAACATGCGATAACGCAAGTATACTTAACGTACGTTAACACACAACAAGTTATAGCATATAGTTCACGTATCTCCGAAAAACATCCAAATATATGTTACCAAGTTATTAGACATGTTACGAGGTTCCTAGCATGTTACTACATGTCAAATCGGGTCTCGGAATGCTAATTTACACTTACAGCAGCAGTACACGCGATTAGGAAAAGTCAACTAGCATTTAGGTTGGTCAACTAGCAATTAGGAATCCTAATCGCATGAATTACTAGCATTTAGGGCTATACCACATGTAACTACTAGCATTTAGGGCTATACCACATGTAACTACTAGCAATTAGGGCTATACCACATGTAAAACTAGCAATTAGGGCTAATCACATGAAGTTACTAGCAATTGGGGCTAATCACATGAAGTTATAGGCGATTGGGGCTAATCACATGACATTATTGGCGATTAGCACCCCAATCGCATGAGTTATAGGCGATTAGCATTGCTACTCGCCTGTAACCATGCTGTTCCGGTTTTTCGCGCGTTTAACACTCCAAATCAGATCCAGAACGTGTGTAACTACCCAATATCATCCCAAACACTATCCTAAACATGTTTAACCCAAAACCCTTCGTTCAACCTCGTAAAATCAGTCCTGCATGCAACCAAAGCAATCCAAACACATACACGTAGCATGCAATATCATACCAACATACATAGCAATAACCCTAATAATCAATTAATCAGGTTTCTATCATCATACTATCAATATCAATTCTGACCTAGCATGATAACACATCAAAACATCATCAAGATTCATAAAAATCCTATCTTTCTAATCACACATACCCATAACGCATGTTTATTAATTATAATCCGATTAATAACTCTTATTAACGATTTTCAGAAAGCTTTTTCGTTTATGATCAGGTCTGGACCATTAGGGATTGATTGAAAACGTTTACAAAGTGTTATGGATGAGAATCAAACCTTGGAATTGTAAAAGATTGATGGTTAGACCTTGAAACCTTGTGTTTTTGATCAAAATCGCCTTCCAGAGGTTGTTTCAGTGTTTGGGGCGGTTATGGGACGACTAGGGTTTGTCTAATTGAGTTTAGGAGGTTAAGTGTTGTATTTATAGGCGTTTCTAGTCGTCCAGCCCGTTCCATGCGATTGTGCAGGTTTATACGCGATTAGGAATCCTAATCGCGTGAACAGTAACGCGATTGGGCCTAATCGCATGAACAGTCATGCGATTAGCCCCAGTCGCACCATATGAATCCCAGTCACACCATATGAACCCCAGTCACACCACATGATTCCCAGTCACACCACATGATCCCCGTTTTAACATATGTTAACACATATTAATGTACCGACAAGTCATATAATGATTGTAAACACATAACACAAGTAAATACACATATTCACACTCGTTCACCAATTCCCGGGACTCGAGACTCGTATGTTCCGTATGCCCTGACGATCCTACCGATCGTCACCGTTTGTACACTTGGTTAAGGACTGACATCTAACGAACCTCTAGACCAACATCCAATGATCTTCTAGACTAACCAATAGTTCCCGAACCATAACCCGACTTAACTAACCCAGTTAAGTACAATATACGCGTGACTCGCTAAGGTAGACTTTCATCTAGACAACGTTGTTAACCCGAATTTGCCAGGTGTCACATATCCACTGATGAAACAAGCAACAGACGATGAAACAAACTTCTGATGACATCATTGGTTTACACTCAACATATGTTGTCACCAGAAGTTTGTTTCAAAGCAGAAACATTGAAAGTTTGATGATTAAATCACAAACTAAACCCTAGATCGACCATAAGGCAGATCCATGCGTGGGTGCACACAACAAAAGCAAGGGGGAAGAGAGGCGGGTTGTTTCCTTTGATTATCGGTTTCCAACGTGGTTTTCAAATTTACATTTAGTTGTGTTACATGGGACGCCGATCTTTGTGGAGGAACAACTTTACACCATGTGAGTTCTAATGCTTTTTTTACTCCTTTGGGGCTAGCATACACACGTGTACTGGTTTTCATTAAAAGATGAGTTTCATAAACGTAAAGGCTATTAAACATTTTTAGATGAGTCAGTTGAATCAGTAGTCTGTGGGTTCAGCCTTAAATTGATGTGATGGCGAAGTTGTTAGGATGTAAGGCGGGTCACATTCCTTTTATTCATCTCGGTGTACCGGTGGGCGCAAATACGAACCTTGTTAAGAATTAGGAAATGGTTATTGAAAAGTTCAAGAGCCGGTTATCTATTTAGAAGTTGAAGACCCTCTCTTTCGGAGGCCATATTACCCTTTTGAAATCAGCTCTTAACGCACTCCCACTGTACTACTTTTCATTTTTTCATTCCCCGTCTCAGGTTATTAGCAGTTAAGATCGGCTGCGGCGTACTTTTTACTGGGGTGGCAGCGAAGACGTAGATAAAATGAGTTGGGTCATTTGGGACCGGGTCATTGCCCTAATTGATTATGGTGGGGTGGACCTCGGCTCCCTTTGAGACGGAAACCTGAGTCTTTTGTCAAAATGGTGGTGGAGTTTCAAGTCGGATCATAACAATTTATGGAGGAAAGTTGTTTGGGCGATACACGGAAAATCAAGGACCTGGAATCCCATCCCGGTTAGCGTTTCATTCGGTGGTGCGTGGAAGCAAATAACGAGTGTCCCTACTATTCTCGAATGCCTTAATATTGACTCGAAACACATGATTAAAGGTAGGCTGGGCAGCGACTCATGTATTCTTTTCTGGAAGGATCATTGGTTGGGCGCGGATCCTCTCGCTGTTACTTTTCCCAAATTGTATGCCCAGGAGAAGTTCAAAACTTGTGTTGTTGCTGATAGGATTTACTTGTCCTGATCCTGATTCCTGGTCGTGGTACCAAAGTGGGAGCTCGGGTTTCTCAGTTCGTGGAGTAAAACAACAATTACTCAAAGCATACAATTTGCAGCCTCGACAGAATTTGGTGTGGAACAATTGGGTCCCCAAAAAGGTTTGTTTGGTGGCATGGAGAGCGGAAATTGATAGACTTCCAACCACGGTGGGACTGGCTCATAGAAACATCCATATCTCTTATTAAGCGTGTAAGTTTTGTGGGTTACATGCGGAAACATCGGAGCACCTTTTCACAGGGTGCGCATTCACAATGGAGTTATGGCAGTAGGTTTCCTTATGGTGCAAGGTCGAGTCCTTTCTTTTTCCATGTTCGGGACATCCTCGGATTGCACTCTTCGGCCTTCAATGGTGCTAGGCCGAGGAAGGCGTTTCATGCGGTGACTTTGATCGTTTTATGGAGTATATGGAGAGCACGAAATATGGCGTTGTTCGGCCAGCAGCAGGTTTCTTTTTCGCAACTGTTAGAGGAAGTGAAGATAATGAGTTTCCTTTGGGTGAAAAACCGGGCAAGGATGGTCGACACAACACACGGAAAAAATGGGATAGTCTTTATTATGGTTTTTGTGTATGTAAGTATTGCCATGAGGCTTTATTTGTTAATCGGGCAATGTATCTTGGATGCGGATCGTTTTTACTAGTGTTGAAGAAACAACGAGTAATATGTTTAGTGAGAGGATAGAAGAGAGTGGTAAGTGGTATGACAACTCGTGTTCGCAGCAGGGTATAATCCTTGGCTCACAACGATAGTGAATCTAGGGTTATGCACACAAACGATAAGCAAGTAAAATATGTGGAACAAGAATGTAAGTGGTTCGATCTCGTGAGATCTACGTCCACTAGAAAAGGTGACCTTTATTAATAAATAACGTGAATGATGATACAAGTGGAGATACAAGTGTATTCGTTCTTATTGGCTGGTTTTCAACGTGGAGAGAAAGGAGGTTGAGCCCTCCTTTTATAGGAGATGCATGGGCCTCAGCCTTTGGAGCCCATCTCTCTTTTACCGGGCCGGGCCGGGGGATCGGGCCGGTTAGTTTGGCAGGCCCACCTAGTTGGATCCTAACTCTTGGTTAGGTAAAGTGATCCAAGTTGGGGAGGGCCCCTTTTGATTGGACCACGTGTCATCCCGTGGTTGGCCGGTTGGGAGGTTCATTGTCCTCCACACACGTGGCGAGTTGCGAGCGGTGTGCAGGGGTGTCAGCTGTCAGACGACTGACCACTCGTCAGCTGACATCTGACGGAGGGAGGCAAGTTGGTGTCCAAGGGGGATGCCTTTAGGTGTTGTCAACTGGTGCCCCTGCGCCTTCGGCGCTGCGGTAGTCCCGGAAGTGATTATTCCCGCGGGCGTTGGGACTTTCAGCGGCGGTATTTTTGAATGGCGGGTAGGGTGCGCCTGAAAGTGGTACCCTACCCCTTCAAGTCCCCCAAGTCCAGGGTGTCTCCTGTTCTTGCTTAGAGGGCTGGTGGGGCGCTGGACTAAAATGTGTCCTTTGTGCTCGCTTTTGTTTGTTGTAGCAGTGTGGGAACTGTTTTTTGTTTAGAGCAAATGAGTGCGCGTTGCGACTCTTATGTCATGTGAAAAGATATTGGCGTCCCATTATCTTTGCACATGGCTCTTTTATAAAACGGTTCTTTTTGGGGTGTTAAGTAAAGTTCTACGGAGAACAACGTCTTTTGGATTTTACGTCAACCCATCGCCAAGTGATGACGTGGCAGTCAGGGTGTGAAGAAGTAAAATCCGGCGGAGAACGTCTTTTGGATTTTACGTCAACCCATCGCCAAGTGGTGACGTGGCAGTCAGGGTGTGAAGAAGTAAAATCCGGCGGAGAACGTCTTTTGGATTTTACGTCAACCCATCGCCAAGTGGTGACGTGGCAGTCAGGGTGTGAAGAAGTAAAATCCGGCGGAGAACGTCTTTTGGATTTTACGTCAACCCATCGCCAAGTGATGACGTGGCAGTCAGGGTGTGAAGAAGTAAGATCCGGCGGAGAACGTCTTTTGGCTTTTACGTCAACCCATCGCCAAGTGATGACGTGGCAGTCAGGGTGTTAAAGAGTAAAATCCGGCGGAGAACGTCTTTTGGATTTTACGTCAACCCATCGCCAAGTGATGACGTGGCATTAAGCCAGCGCCAGATGATGACGTGGCAGTAACCCAGCGCCAGATGATGACGTGGCAGTAAGCCAGCGCCAGATGATGACGTGGCAGTAAGCCAGCGCCAGATGATGACGTGGCAGTAAGCCAGCGCAAGATGATGACGTGGCAGTAAGCCAGCGCCAGATGATGACGTGGCAGTAAGCCAGCGCAAGATGATGACGTGGCAGTCAGGGTGTTAAAGAGTAAAATCCGGCGGAGAACGTCTTTTGGATTTTACGTCAACCCATCGCCAAGTGATGACGTGGCATTAAGCCAGCGCCGGATGATGACGTGGCAGTAAGCCAGCGCCAGATGATGACGTGGCAGTCATAATTATCTGGTGTTAATTGGTGTGCTAAATACGTTACCCTTGAATTTAAAGTTTTGAATTTTGAAGGGTCTCCTTGTATTTAGGAAACGTGCATGGGAAGATGAGACGTTTTGGTGGACGTGTCAGAGTGCAGAAAGGATGTCTGCACAGTTGTCTGTCACGTCAGCACGTGGGTGGGAAGTTTATCCATCGTGTGTCAGGCGAGTGGCCGTAGACGCGCGCGAGTGGTGCAGCCTGTCAGTCAGACTGCTGATATTGGGCAGTTGAGGAGTCCTTCTTGGGCAGACGCGTGTCCTCTCGTGCTGACGAGTGACTGCTCATCCAGCTGTGATGCCACGTGTAGCGTCCAGATGTGCCCTTCTCTGGCAAGATGAAGGGTCGTCTGCCAGCTGTTTCAGGTCGCATTAAATGCGATGGGTATAAATACCCGAGGAGGTTTTTTCCAATTCCTTCTCATCTTTCTTTTTTTTTTTCACATATTTGTCTTCTCTGTTTCCTTCATCTCCTCCGGTGAACCTTCAAATTTTCCGGTGATCCTAAAAAAAAAATTCTCTTTCTTTTTCTTTCTTCATCACCGTCATGTCTGAGAGTTCTGACGTGGGTGGTAACCCTGCCAAGGCCACCGAGAAGGCCAAGAAACTCATCCACAACACCACCTGTAAGTGGGGTGAAAGAAGTTTTGCCAAGTTTGTCCAGGCTATGGAGTTCGATCCCTCGTGGGAGGTGGAGTTGCCATCGAACAAAAGTACTGCTTTGGCTCCTCCCCCTGGGAAGATGAGTTTGTACGGAGCTCATCTTGCCCTGTGTGGGTTTCGTCTGCCTGCCACCAAGTTCCAGGTGGATACATTAGTGAAGTATGGAGTCCATGTTACCCAGGTGAGCGGGTTTGGAATGCTTCGTTTGGTGCACTTTGAGGCCTGCTGCCGAGCGTTGGATATTGAACCGTTGTTTGAACGGTTCAATGTCTTCTATGTGTTGAATTTAGAGGGTTCGTGGTTCAACTTTGTTCCCCGTTCTCAGGTGTCTCCCTGTGGGACGACAGCTCCTAAGTCCCTTCATGACTGGAAGGAGAAGTTCTTCTATGTCAAGAGGGGAGTGATTCCGGTGGACATGCCATGGAAAGTGATTGCTGAGCGGCAGAAGGTGGGAGACCATCCTGTGATGGAGGGTTTCGAGGACCAGCAGTGGTTCCAAGAACTTGTGGCCCGTGCTTCCCCGTTTGATACGGGTATGTGCTCTGAAGCCATGTTGGCTCTGTTGGGCATGAGTAGGCTTCAGATTGTCGAAGGGAAGGAGCCCGTGATTACCGTCCCTGGTAAGGCTCTTTCATTTTCATTTTGCTGAAGTCCCTCTTCTGTTATTATTTTTTGTATCTGATGAAGTGTTGTTTGTTTTCAGGAATGTCGAAGTTCCAGGCGTTCTTGCTGAGGGATAAGGCCCCGCTGGAGTGGAGAGATCCTCCGGAGGGTAGGTTGTCCGTGATTGACGAGATGGTGAACAGGTTCTACTTTCCTTACCTGGAGTTCAAGCCTACTGTCCTCCTTTTTTCACGTGAGCATCCTGTAAACCCTGATCCTTTAACTTCTATTCCGCATACTGGGATAGACCCTTGTTTTGTTGTTTCCTCTGATGAGGAATCGACAGGGTCTTCTGTGGAGACGGTGGCCCCCCCACCTCCGCGCGGGCGTAAGAAGAGTGTGCCGCGCTTTCATAGGCATAAGGTGTTATCCAAACCTAAGTCTGCGCCTTTGAGTGCAGGTGGTGAAGGGCCTTTGTTTGGGCAGCGTGAGCGGCGCGCTGAGTCTTCTTCCTCCGCTCCTGAAGATACTGGTGAGGTTAGTCCGCTGAAGAAGAAGCGGAAGATTGGAAAGGTTGGCGCGAAGTCTGGGACTTCGAAGTCCGGCGGGGCTGGGCCCGCGCCGTTTTCTTTGGAGATAAGTCCTCCGCCTGAGCGTCGACCGTTGATTCAGAAGACAGTGAAGAAGGTTACTAGTAAGTGTTCCGCCTTTGGTTTTCTCTTATTGATTGTGTTCATTTATTTTTACTAAGTGTCCTCTGTTTTCTTGTAGTTGTGTCTCCGCGGGCTTCTGGTTCTGCCCCTGAGCCGAGTGAAACAGAGGCTGTTAAGGAGAGGCGAGAGGAGGAAGCAGCGAAGGCTCGCGCGGAGAGAGAGGCAGCGGAGGCCGAGCAACGGGCCAAGGAAGCTGCCGCCAAGAAGGAGGAGGAGAGGATAGTGGCGGAGAAACTGCGTCTGGAGGCGATGGCTAGAAAAGCTGAGGAGGAGAGGTTGGCAGCTGAAAAGCTGCGTGTGGAGAAGGAGAAAACTGAAGCTGAAGTAAGGGCGAAGGAGGCGGCCGCCAAGGCTAGGGCGGAGGAGGAGGCCGCCAAGCTTGCCAGTGTTCAAGCTTTTTCTGGTGGTTCCCCTGGTGGGGTTGGGGGTGGAACTGTTGGGGGGAGGTCCAGTGTGGACCGGACGGACCCGGGTTACTTCGC
Organism: Ambrosia trifida; assembly: GCA_028751855.1. Taxonomy (NCBI): domain Eukaryota; kingdom Viridiplantae; phylum Streptophyta; class Magnoliopsida; order Asterales; family Asteraceae; genus Ambrosia; species Ambrosia trifida. Next base: position 4,809,676 of record CM054126.1, on the reverse strand, counting down.
GGGCGACGTGATCTGGCGTCCGCACTGGAGTATCCGGGAGAACTCCCGTTTTGCCAACCCTCTAACGGCTGAGGAGTTTATTTCTGAAGTTGTGCCTCCCAAGGAAAGGGAGTATCAAGATAGCCTGCCCCGGTCGCAGTTGATTACCGATATCTGTGTCGGTCAGGCGCTCCAAGTTGCTGCTATTGAATCTTTAAAGCGGCGTGATCAGGAGTATGCCCGGGATGTGGCGGAGTTCAATGCTCGGCGGGCTAGCCAGGCGCAGAGGGAGGAGAAAATGAGATCGGAAGTAGATAGGTACCGTGATAGGGCCTATAAAGCTGAGGACCGCGTGAAGGAGCTGGAGAAGGAGCATGCGTTGGCGCATCAGCGGTGGGTCGATGCATGCCAGGTGACCAACCAGGAGACTATGAAGTTGAAAGATCAGATCCAGACCTTAAAGAATGAGAATGCGAAACTTCGGGACACCGCGGAGAGCCATGCCAAGGTTTTGGCAGATAAGGACTCCGTGGTGGCGGGTCTTAGGTCTGATCTTCGTAATAAAGATGATGAGCTTGTTGGTGCCTCTTCTCAGCTTTCTGAGTTGGCGGGTGAGAAGACAGCGTGGGTGAAGGAGAAAGCGGCCTTGATGGAGGAGCGGGCCTCATTGGAGGAGTCCTTGACCGTGTCGCAGACGGAGGCCGAAAATGCCAAGTCTCTCTTGGATGAGGCCACCGTTGCGCAGGAGAAGGCTCAGGAGTCCATCCGCTGGGTGATGACCGAGGGTATCGCTGGTGTAAGTATTTTTCGCTCCTTTCTACTGTCCTTAAGTGTGTTTCCTTTCTAACACTTGTTTTTATGCAGATTTTCAAGAGGTTCTGGAACGAGCCCAATCTTGGTGATCAGGTCGCTGCTATCGCTGCTGCTGCGCGCGTTGCTGGAGAGGCGGAGGGATTCGACAGCGGGTTTTACCATGCGTTGAACGGTGGTCGTATTACTGATGGTGCGCATGATGGTAAACCCCGCGAGAAGGAGTATGAAGCCGAACTTCTCAAGTTCGAGCAGATCGAGTTCCCTATCTTGAAGACGGTTGCAGAGTGCAACCAATATGCCGACCCAGCTGGCGCCCTCCGTTACTTTATAGAAGAATCCGACCGTTTGGGTGCGGAGGCGCAGCAGAAGGGGAAGCAACCAGCAGGTGGTGGTGAGGGTACGTCCGGCGGTGGTCCAGAGGGTGAAGATGAACAGCTGGTGGACTTTGAAGTGTCCGCGGAGGAGTAGGCTGTTTAGTATGTTTCTGTTTTAAACTTTTTTGTAAAGCTTGAGGCAGCTTGAACGCCTCCTTTTGTGATGGAAATATATGTACTTTACTTTTTTTTTTTGTTTTAACTGTGAATTTTGGATTGATTGTTTAGTCCGGCGATAGTTATGTGTGGTATCTATGCCTTGAAGACCCAATTCCAGTAGTACACAATGTAAGTTAAAAGATAGAAATTTCTTAGGATTCCCAAAAAGGGTGGCTTAGGCATGTGTAGCCCAAATGTTTACAAGGATTACATATAACAGAAACGTAATTGTGCCGCATTCCAGGAGCGCGGGACGGGCGTGCCATCAAGTTTTTCTAGCGCGTAGGCGCCTTTGCCCAAAATTTCTTGTATTTTGTAAGGGCCTTCCCATGTTGGGGCGAGTTTTCCTTGCTTTTCTGCGTTCGAGGCGCTATTGTTTCGGAGGACGTAGTCTCCGATGTTGAAATTATGTAGTTTAACTTTTTGATTGTAATAGCGTTCTAATTGATTTTTGTATCGGGCTTCTTTGATGGCGGCCAGCTCCCGCCGATCTTCGAGTAAATCCAGGTTTAATCGTAGTTCTTCGTCATTTTTGCCTTTTTCCGCCATGAGTACTCTTGCGGAGGGGCATCCTATTTCTGCGGGAATGACGGCTTCGGAGCCATAGGTTAGGCTGTATGGGGTTTCGCCATTACTAGTTTTGGCTAGTATGCGATTTGCCCATAAGACATGTGGGAGTTCGTCCACCCATCCTGTTCGCTTGGTGCCCAGGCGCTTTTTGATGCCTTCGATGATGCTTCGGTTTGCTCTTTCGACTTGGCCGTTTCCCTGGGGATGCGCTACTGAGGTGAAGATTTGTTGGACTCCCATTTGCGCCAACCATTGTTGTAAATGTTGGTCAGTGAATTGGGTTCCATTATCGCTTATGATTTGGTATGGCAGGCCGAATCTGCAGATGATGAATTCCCATATGAATTTCTTGGTGTGTGCGCCGTCTATTTTTGCTAGTGGCTTTGCCTCGATCCATTTTGTGAAATAGTCGATTGCCACTATTAAGAATTTTACGTTTCCTGGCGCTGTGGGGAATGGGCCAACGAGGTCGATTGCCCATTTCTGAAATGGCCATGCTGCTGTGACGGGGATTAGGTCATTTTTTGGACGCAGCGTGTTAGGCGCGTGGCGTTGACAGGAATCGCATTTGCGCAGTTCTGCTACTGCGTCTGGGTGCATACCCGGCCAATAATAGCCTGCGTTCATTAGCTTGGCCACTACCATTCTGGGTCCTGCGTGTAGTCCGCAGGTACCTTCGTGGATGTCCTTGATGAGGAATGAGGCGTCCTCTTTGTCGACACATCGTAGTAGTGGACCTAAGTATGATCGTCGGTAAAGGATTCCATCCGTTAATTGATAGTGCAGGGCTTTGTGCTGAAGTTTCCGTGCTTCCGCCTTGTTGTCGGGTATTGTTCCGGATGTGAAGTACGCTTTCAGTGGCGCCATCCAAGAGGTGTTACCTGTTTGGATGACGTTAACCTGCTTTGTTGGGACGGATGGACTTTCTTGTAGTTCAACCCGAACGTTTTTGGCCATGTGGTCAAAGACTGTGGAGGCCATTTTGCTTAGTGCGTCGGCGGGTTTGTTGTCGCTTCGGTTGATGTGAAGGACTGCGCAGGAAATAAATTTGCGCATGAGTGTCTTGGCATGTTGTAGATATAGGGCCATTGTGGCGTCTTTTGCGTCATACGTGCCATTGATGTGGCCTGCTACTAGTAGTGAGTCGACATGCGCTTCTACGTGAGAAGCTCCCATTTGATGTGCGATGCGTAGTCCTGCTAGTAGCGCTTCGTATTCTGCCTCATTGTTTGTTGCGGCAAAATCTAATCTGATGGCGTATGTGTATTCTTTTTTGTTTGGGCTGATCAGCCGCAATCCTGCACCTGCGCCGTCTGAGTTGGATGCTCCATCGGTATAGAGTTTCCATCTTTCATTTTCCGGCGTTGGTTGCGCGGGGTCCTGCTCGGCTAAGCATTCGGCGATTTTGTCTGTTGGTATTTCGGTTGCGAAGTCAGCGAGGACCTGTCCTTTTACTGCGGGTCTGGGCTTGTAGTTGATGGTGTGTTCCCCTAGTTCGATTGCCCATTTTGCTAGACGTCCTGAGGTTTCCGGCTTGCGTAGGACGTCGCTGATTCTGTAGTCTGTTAGGACGTTTATTGGGTGGCCATGGAAATACCGGCGCAGTCTCCGCGAAGCGTGAATGAGAGCTAGTACTAATTTTTCCATGGTGGAGTACCTGGTCTCTGCGTCTAACAAGGTTCTACTAATGTAGTAGATGGGTGTTTGTACAGTTTTTCGATCTACCAAAAGTACCGCGCCGATTGCCCGCTCTGTTACAGAGAGGTATAAGGTTAGCGGCTCTTTGGGTAGTGGTGCTGTGAGAGTAGGTAAATTCATAAGACATTCTTTCATTTCTTTAAAAGCTTTTTCCGCCTCAGGGGTCCAGCGGAAATTACTTTTCTTAAGACAATTTTTGAGAGTGTCTACAAATGGAAAAGACTTAGAAGCGTAATTTGAAAGAAAACGGTTGAGGGCGACTAGGCGTCCCATTAGCGTTTGTACTTCCTTGATGCTTGTTGGTGAAGGCATTCTTTCGATGGCTAGGACCTTGTCTGGATTCGCGCGGAAACCGTCGCGCGTGACAACAACGCCTAGGAATTTTCCTTCTTCCATCCCGAAGGAACATTTGCTGGGGTTGAGCTTCATGCGCACCTTTCGCAGTTGATTGAATGTCTTCTGGATGTCTTCCAGCATGTTATCTTCGTCTTTGCTTTTGATGACAAGGTCATCAACGTATACTTCCAATCGTACTCCTATCTCATGGATGAAAGCGCTGTCCATGAGACGTTGGTATGTGGCTCCCGCGTTTTTCAGACCGAAGGGCATTTTGGTGTAGCAGAAGATGCCCGTGTCTGTGCGGAAGGCCGTTTTATCTTCATCTTCCTTCGCCATTTGGATCTGGTGGTAGCCTTTGTAGGCGTCGAGGAAGCATTTGAAGCGGAATGGTGCTAGGGAGTCCACTTTTAAGTCGATTTCAGGAAGAGGGTAGCAATCCTTTGGGCAAGCTTTATTTAGGTCTTTGTAATCGACGCACATGCGCCATCCGCCTGTAGCTTTACCTACCATGACCGGGTTGGCGACCCATGTTTGGTAGCGTATTGGGCGGATGATGCCGGCGTGCAGTAGTTCGTTGACCTGCTCGTTCATCGCCTTTGTTTTCTCCGGTCCCATTTTGCGCATCTTTTGGGCCACTGGTTCCACTGATCTGTACGTGTTAAGTTTGTGTTCCGCGATGTTTCTTGGAACACCGATCATGTCAGATGGTTGCCAGGCAAATATGTCTATGTTCTTTACTAGCAGTTGCTTAAGGTGCGCCCGTATGGTGTTGGAGATTTCATGGCCGATGATAACCGTTTGGTCCGGGAATTTTGGGTTGAGAACCCAGTTTTCCGGTTCCGATCGGGTTTGTGTTTTTTGTGGTTTTGCCATGTCGATCGCGTGGCACTGTTTGTTGCCACGGATTATTGCTACGCCGGTTCGGGTTGGGAAACCCACCATTTGGTGCGGGGTGGAGGCATTGGCGTTAAACTTTGCCAAGCCTTCCCTCCCTAGTAGGACATCATGGCGAGAGGTCGCTGGTAGTACCATGAAGTCACAGATTTCTGTGCGTTCGTGGGTACCATCTGTTAAGGTAACCGGGAAGGTGATAATGCCGCGTGGCATGATGACTTCATCAATGAAGCCTGAGATTGGTGCGTTGACTGGAACGAGGCGGGCTTTGTCGTCCTCGTCCAATTGTTGAAAACACTGATCATATATGATGTCAGTGCTGCTTCCGCCGTCTAGGAACATTGATTGTGTTCGATAATGTCCTACGACGCCGGTGACGATTAATGGCGCGGTGGCGGAGGGTCCTCCTCGTACTTTGGGGAGGAGGACGTCCACCTCTTTCCAAGAGTCGTCAGTCTCTCGCGGGCGCTTTCCTTTGTTCTGGCGCTTGCCCGTGGCGGAGATCATGTTACAGTGATGGTGCGGGGTATGTCTGATGTAGCTTGTTTGCAGATTCCGGATTTGTTTCTTTCCGGGCTCTTCGTGTCTGTCGTCGTGGTTGTTGCGCCCGCCCTTGTTGACGTTTTTGACGAGGTGACCGAGCTGTCCTGTTTTTAGTGCCGCCTCTATTTCTAGCTTTAAGCTGTAGCAGTTGTCCGTTAGGTGGCCATAATCGTTATGGTATTCGCAGTATTTGGTATGGTCAACATTCTTTCTTTTGCCCAATATCTTTGGTTCTTTGAAAGTGACCTGCTCTGTTTTGAGCACCTGCGACGGAGTTTTTGTGAGCGGCGTCCAGTCGGTGTTCTTTTTGGCTGGGGCCCTGTGGTCCCTTGATTGTTTGTTTGTGATCGTTTGACGGGCGTCATTGGCGGATGAGTATTTGCCTTCGTCCGTTGGTCCTGAAATGCGCGACCAAACGGATTGCTTGCCTTTGTTTCTGTTGGAGCTGTTGGTTTGATTGTATCCGCGCTGTTGTTTGATGGAGCGCTCTGAGGATGCGTATATTTTTGAAGCTTTAATGACTTCTTCCCAGGAATCAGGGACCCCTGTTTTCCCGGATAGGGTTTTCATCAGATCCTCGCTGCGCACACCATGAATAAAGCCTGCGCGGGTCAGTTCTTCTCCGCAGCCGATTTGAAGTGCTTCCTTGTTGTAGCGCACGATATAGTCATCGATGGATTCGTTGTCCGTGCGCTGGCATAGGAGGATGTGGGCCTTGTCTTTTTTGTGCCGCATGAGGTGGGAGAAGTGGTCTTTGAACTTCTGGATGAGGTCATCGAAGTCTAAAATGCCTCCTATGGGGAGGTTATCAAACCAAACTCTGGCTGCGCCTGTTAGGGTTTGTGCAAATAGGTGACACCAGACCTGTACAGGCCAAAGGACTGTGGTTCCGGCGCACTCGAAATCATGTAGATGATCGGTGGGGTCTCGCAGGCCATCGTATCTACCGATGCTGCTTGGGAGTTTTGCTTGTTTTTCTATTGGTGCGGTGGCTATTCGTTGACAAAATTTAGAGCTTAAAGCGAACGACTTAGGCCTGTATGGTCTGTTTAAGTCGTCGTCTTCTTTCTGGTGTGATGTCGCCGAGTGGGTTTTTGTCAGCTTCCGCTTTTTGGCTCTTGAGGCTGTGGCGTCTGAATCGCTGGTGGGTTGGTATCCGTCGGATTCTGACGCGGAGTCTACTAGGTCTAGGTCGCGTGTGTTCTTGCTGCGACCTGCGACGTGAGACTTTGGTCTTGTAGCCTGCTTTTCCTTCCCCTTTCGGCTGTGTTTTGCGGAAGGGGAAGCCTTACTCTTGGACTTGCTGGTTTGGATTTTAGCCAGCATGTTTTGATAGATCTTGGTGTTTTTGAGTTGCTTTCGGAAGAGCCACTCGTCAGGGTCCATTGGTGTGTTGGGTAAGTCAGAATCAGATGATTCTGAAGCCGTGACTGCGCGGGGCGGGGTTTGTTCCCTGACGGTTGCTGCCTGTGTGCCCTTGTCCGGAGTTTGGAGTGGTGCCGCTCTGTCGGTCTGGATGACTACAGAGGGGGTTGCTCCCTTGGTTCCGGTGGAGGGTAGATCAGCCATTGTGTGAGTAAAGGATGTGGTTTTGAAAGCTTTGTTGGTCTTTCAGCCGGTACGGATGGCGCCAATGAAGAAACAACGAGTAATATGTTTAGTGAGAGGATAGAAGAGAGTGGTAAGTGGTATGACAACTCGTGTTCGCAGCAGGGTATAATCCTTGGCTCACAACGATAGTGAATCTAGGGTTATGCACACAAACGATAAGCAAGTAAAATATGTGGAACAAGAATGTAAGTGGTTCGATCTCGTGAGATCTACGTCCACTAGAAAAGGTGACCTTTATTAATAAATAACGTGAATGATGATACAAGTGGAGATACAAGTGTATTCGTTCTTATTGGCTGGTTTTCAACGTGGAGAGAAAGGAGGTTGAGCCCTCCTTTTATAGGAGATGCATGGGCCTCAGCCTTTGGAGCCCATCTCTCTTTTACCGGGCCGGGCCGGGGGATCGGGCCGGTTAGTTTGGCAGGCCCACCTAGTTGGATCCTAACTCTTGGTTAGGTAAAGTGATCCAAGTTGGGGAGGGCCCCTTTTGATTGGACCACGTGTCATCCCGTGGTTGGCCGGTTGGGAGGTTCATTGTCCTCCACACACGTGGCGAGTTGCGAGCGGTGTGCAGGGGTGTCAGCTGTCAGACGACTGACCACTCGTCAGCTGACATCTGACGGAGGGAGGCAAGTTGGTGTCCAAGGGGGATGCCTTTAGGTGTTGTCAACTGGTGCCCCTGCGCCTTCGGCGCTGCGGTAGTCCCGGAAGTGATTATTCCCGCGGGCGTTGGGACTTTCAGCGGCGGTATTTTTGAATGGCGGGTAGGGTGCGCCTGAAAGTGGTACCCTACCCCTTCAAGTGTCTTGCTAGCCCCAGAATAAAATAAAGTTTTGTTGGTCGTTCAAATAAAATTACTTGCATAAAAACAAATATATATTAAAAAATACACATTAAAGAACAATAAAAAAGGTTCAAAATATTATATTAATAAACATAAAATAATGTATTTTATGAACATGACAATGAAAATAAACATATTTTCCTAGACAACAGCTGGAGGAAAACCTTGATGTTGTCCAAAAGTTTGTTCTTGAATCCCATGTCACACATTATAAAAAATCAACTCACAATCTTCGAAAGCATTGAACTAAAAAAAAAAAAAAAAAAAAAATTCCTAAACTGGCTTAAGGTTGGTTTCAAGATGATGTTGCATTTGGTTTTCACATTTGCTATACTTTGTATAGCAACCACCGGAGACCCCAACATTCTTACGGATTTTGTCACTCCAAACAACACCATCGATGCTAACTATTTCACATTCACAGGGATGCGCCAACTGGTGGGTGGCGACTACCCAACAACTTTTAAGGCTTTGAAAGTGAGCATGAACGAGTTTCCAACACTTAATGGTCAAAGCGTTTCGTATGCGATTCTCGAGTTCCCTTCAGGATCAATTAATCCGGTCCACATACATCCTAGGGCTTCAGAGCTTATGTTTCTTGTTTCTGGATCTCTCCAAGTAGGGTTTGTGGATACTAGTAACAAGCTTTATAAACAAAGCCTACAAGTTGGTGATATTTTTGTGTTTCCTAAAGGACTTTTACATTTTCAGTGTAATAATGATACTAAGGAACCAGCGTTGGCTATTTCAGCTTTTGGAAGTGCCAACGCTCGCACTCAGTCTATTCCTACTAGTGTTTTCAATACTAGTATATTTGAGGGTGTTTTGGATGCATCGTTTCATGCTACTCGGGCGACCATAAGAAAGATTGAACATGGACTTGAGGGATAGTTGATCACTAGGCAACAATTTGTTTTTTGGTCCTTTTTTTGTCTTTTGAAAAATAAGACTTCTAACTAAACGTGTTTTTTTGTTTATTGTAATGAAACCTAACTTCCATTAATATCTTGTTGAAGATATTAATATACAAGCATTAGATGAAGCTTATGATAAGAGTATGTGTAGTGGTAGCCGTTGTGAGGCGTTTTGACCCCTATAGCGTCGGGGAACACCGCCCCCCAGGCGCTATAGGGCGTTTTGGCTTTGAATTTTTATGGGGATAACTGGCGTTGTGCATGCCTTGGGAAGAGTGAATGTTGAATGCCTTTTGACCGGGTGGTTGTTCGAGACATTAATAAAAAAAAAAAACACTAAATTTTTGTTATAAATATACAATAACATAAAGACACACACACACATATACATCCTCATTCTTCAATCTTGCATACCACTACACACACACTTTGTAATTTTCTTGTGAGGGAAGAGATGAATCCTTTCGGTCGAGGTTTCGGGTTTGGTTCCCAAACCAGTGACGACAACACCCGACCTATAGCTCCGGGTTCAGGTTCAAACCCGCAAAGTTTCACGAACCTCTTAAACCAACCGTATGGTTGGGACCCGAACATGTATAATGTTAACATGGGAGGGAGTTTTGGGATGCCCATAGGAGGTGGGTTTGGCCAAACACAAGTGTATGGGTCATCCCAAATGTTCGGCTCTTCAACCAAAAATGCACAAACTTTCAAGGCATTTACCAGCGCACCCGGTACGGGTGGAAAAGTGGGCAAAGTGACGAGGGTATTTTTGTGGCGGCTTTGGAAGAATACAACCAGACATTCGGGAATTTCCCGTACGTGAAATGTTGGCGCGTGCTGAAAGACTGCACCAAATGGCACACCGTCCGCCCAACGGTTGGAACTTCTTCCTCTAGGGCCAAAAATACGAGGCCTTCAAAAAAGTCGAGGACCTCTGACTCGGTTGATCCCGAAACGCCTACGTCTGACGCGCATTATGTCGACCTCAACTCACCAGAAGAAAATCCCTATTTTGCAGGGGAGGAGGGGGCGGAGGAGCTACCTCGTCCCCCAGGTCGACGGGCTGCTCGAGCCGCACTGACGGAGTCTTCGTCGGGGGTTGATAAGTTAGTCCCGGCATTTGCTGAAATGAACCAGCGGCTCCAAGACTTACGCGACATCGGGGCTCAGCGTATCCAAGAAAACCGAGAGGTGGTTGACATCATGAGGGAACGACAGTTTGAACGCGACTTTGCTTTTTACACGGCAAATCACGACCACCTAGAGGGGAAAGCGTTGGAAATGGCTTTGAACCGAAAGGCCAAAATCGAAAAAAAAATATAACCTTTGAGTATTTTTATCTTTTATTTAGGGTTTGTAATTTTTTTTTTAGTATTTGTATTTTTTGGTTTTAGTATTTGTAATTTTTTTATTTTTAATGAAATATTATTAAGTATTAAATATTCTTATTTAAATAAAAAACAATAATTAACCAATCATTACCAATCATTTATAACCCTCACATAACCCTCCTTCCCACTACACCCTCTTTTTCCATAACCCCAACATAACCCCTTTTCTATTATTTTTTAATATTTTAATCCTATAACCCCCATATAACCCTCTACCACTACACATACCCTAATGTTGACAAAATCATGCGAATATTATTTCTTAATCAACTCTCTTGGAATGGTTTAGTAGATTAAATGATTCAATGTCAATAAGAAATTATTTATTCATTTTTACTTATATATTATTTTAACAACAATTTACCGTTATTATAAACCCGTAAGAAGGTAGAACAACAACATAAAGCAATACTTTAACAAACTACAACCTGAGATTAAAAACACATCAAGCATTACAATAAAAAAACTATAATTTCGCCATGTTTTTAATCAGTAGGAATGAACTTGACTCAAGAGATATGTACTAAGACGCGTAGAGGCGTGCAAGATTACCTCACGCGGGACTACTTGCAGACTTCAATTATCAGGGAATAATCAATAGAAGCTTCCGTAGGCCCCGCGCAAAACTTAGTACATGACAACTGCAGAGAGAGAATGAAAGAAATGTCCAGCCAATCAGAGACCAACATTCCTGCTCCATAATCTCATGCCATCAGCAAGGACAGAAATGACGAGTGAAAAGGATATGCAGTCAATCAAAGGAAGACAACGCAAATTCCCTCAACGGTCTCACATGTGGGACCCACGTGAATGAGCTATCAATCATCACCAACTCGTAGGCAGAAGTCACACACTATAAATACCTCTTCTTCCCACGAAGAAGAAAGGGTCGGCATTTTTACACTCACAACACACACAATATATTGACTTTATTTATTGAGTATTGGTTTTGATCGGTGTTTCTTCATTGACTTTATTTATGTATCACCTAGAAAGTTCAATAAGCAACGATTGCATACCATCATTAACGAACGATGATCAACCATGTTGTCCAAACAAAGAAGACCATATGCAAGTTGTATTGAAAGTAAAACATTTAAAGGGTCATAAGAGGTTTAATTTAGTAAAATCTGAAAAATACTTGCAAACACAACAATTTGAAAAGAATAGGAATTTGAATATTGAATAGAATGTCAACACTGGTCAATGAGATGTCGTATGTGTGAAATCAACCAAAATCGAAAAGTTAGACAGACTCGAGTGTAAGGGTGGACGGGGCGCTACTAGAATTGGGCACGGGTACCTTACTATCAGCACGGTAACACCACCGCCACCCGTGCTGGTAGGGGTCCCGTGAACCATTTTCTGGTTGTAGTTAACGGGCTGGTAACCGTTTATTTTTATTTTTTAATTTACTTTAATTCCTTTTTTATTTATTTATAACCATTTTAAAGCAACATTTTATTTATTTTTTTTTACTTAAATTGTTTGTTTAAAATAAATAAAACCAAAAGTAAATAAAAAACATAAGACAATATTTATTAATATTAAACATAAATAAAAATACATAAAAACATAGAATATAAAGCTTAGAGTTGACGCATGAGTTGTCAGGCCTCAAAGTTGCCGCGATAACGAGCCGCATAGCTCGTCTGGGTCAACTCCACAGCCAACTCCGGCACAATGCCTGGGTGCCGGCACATGGTACGCTCGTAGCACGTGGTCCACCGATCACATTTGTTGTTTAGATCGGTCAACTTTCTCTGTAGGCTCTCAATTGTGAGGTCGCTTTCGCTGACTTGTTGTTTGAAGTCAGCCAAAACACGGTCCCAGAAGTTTGTTTGGTGTAGACGGTTGAGAAATAAACGCAGTCTGACGGTTTGGTGATAAAATTTATGAACCGTATGAATTAAAAAAAAATGTTTGTATTTGTATTTAAAGGAAAAAATTAGAATCAGCGGAGTGCTGCCTACAAAAAACTGTTTCAGTGAAGTAAATCAGTTAAGTGATATGGGTCGTGCATAATTAGTTAAAATCAGTTAAGTGAAAACCTAAATCTACAAGCGCCCCTTATACCCTAATACCGAAGGGGTTTGTCCACTCGATAGCCATGTATTCTTAAAAGTTTTGCCCTTAATTACTTGCCTACATAAAAAGCCAATGACTTGCACATTCACTCACAACCAATCACAACCACATATTACATTAAAAATCATTATAGTTTCTCTTTCTTCACTCACAACCACTTTCAACAAATATTAAAAAATAAATACAGTTTCTAGTTTCTGCAAAAGATTCCCAAATATACCGATAAACAGTAGATTCCCCATATTTTTCACTCAGAACCACTTCCAACCTCATAAAAAATTATAAGGTTTTCTCACAGAATTATAGGGGACCAAATGGCAGTGCTTTAAGAAGGATTTCGCAACGAAGGGTTATATGACCAGAAGCTTGCAGGTTTGCAAATACATTGATCAATTGAGCTTAGAATATACTTGGACGATTGCATAACCAGGCAGTCAAGTAAAGAAAATGTTGATTGATGTTTATGTGTTCGGGATTATTAGGTTGTAAATCAAAGCGTCCATCCGATAATTCACTAAACTAACTATAATTCTTGATTTAACACCATGTTTGAGTTAGTTTTGTACTTTTGTTAATGTCCCATGAAAGCTTGGTAATTTTAATTCACTTTTGGTATTTTGAAATTATATGCAAAATCACTCGACATCGCTTATACAAACAAGAACCGCCAACACGCGCGGTATCGCTTATACAAATCTTTATAACAAGAACCACCAACACGCGCACCCTCTCAACCGGGATGCATTATAAAAGTACGAATAAAGGAGATCACAAATATTGAAACCAAGAAGAAAACGAAACAAGACATACCCAAAATTAGTGTTGATTTAAACAATCCACCAACTAAACATGAAAATGAAAAACTACCAATCTTGAAGTACTTACAAGGAAGGATTGATAGTGATTTGTGAATGGTGGAATGAGCCAAAGATGGTTCACTTTCACAAGCCAAAAGACTTATCCATACTAGTCAAACATCATTTTCATTTATGTGTTTGTGTTCACACCTTCACATGAATTATAATATAATCCACAACTCATGTCACACTACCCTTCTGACCACTCGGTGTTCACACTTTCACATGAAATCCAATCCACAACTCATTGCACACCATACTTATAAATTAAAGCTTTTAATTCAAGCTTTTTTTTTTAAAACGGTCAACGAATCAATTCCGAGCACTCTCGGGCACCCTTTTGGCGAATCAGGTACTCGAAAGTACCCGGGCCACCAATTCCCGGGAAAACCCGACCACTCACCCGCCCGAAGGCACGACGGTGAAATAGTCGGTAAAACCGGTCGGGATCAGGACTCGAACCCAAGCCAATGGCCGGGTCATCCCTCATTTCCTATCCACCAATGTCCTCCAAATGTAGCTAGTGGGAATTGAACCCAAGCCTCCCATAGGAAACTTTAGGCTCTCAACCAACTGGGCTACAAGTGTTGGACTTTAATTCAAGCTTTTAACTAGCTGATCTCGAGAATTATAATCAAACTAATGTCACAATATACATGTAAACATTTTATTTAAGCTTTTAGCAAACCGATATCAAGTGAGTCAAATTTCATCCAAAGGAATAAAACATCTATAACATTTATTATTATTATTATTTTAATGAAATTAAAAATACATATAATCCAAACACTATCTAAACCTAAACCACATGGCCATGGGTTGTTAAGTTGGGAGAGTAAATTAATATCATTCTATATAATATTAATATTTACACAAACTCCTAATATGTATGTACTTCTAGATAGTATACCCATAGTTTTGTTCATACCCCAATTGTCCGGTTGACCCTCCACCACCGAAACTCGCCGGAGGCGGTGGAGGTGGCACCGCCACCGTGTCGGTCGTCGTCGTGATGTCATGGATACTTGACCTTTTTCGCTCTTTCTTCATCGAATTCTGCCGGAGAAAATACTTCTGCGCATGACTTGCCACTTGCGTCGGTGTCCGCGAAACGACCACGTTTCGTGAAATGCTCCTCCAGTCCCCTTTTCCGTACCGTTGCAATCCGATCAGAAACAACCTAATATAAATAAATTCGGATTAATAATAATAATAATAATAATAATAATAATAATAATAATAATAATGTTAAAAGACAAACGGGCAACAAGCTTTAGTAACAAAACTAGGTGGTGTTCGCAGGGCTGGCTCAACCCTTTAGGGGGCCTAAAGCGAATTATCAATTTGGGGCCCTTTTTCCGAAAGCATAAAATATTTTTTTAGTTCTTGTATAGCCCGTGTTGCGATACGTTGTGTCTAACGAGCCAAATCAAATCATAATTAAATGGAGGGTATTTGTAATTGTCACTTTCTAATGATCTGTTCCTCTACTTCCTAGAATTACACAGCCCAATTCAGTGTTTCAAAATAAAAAATGGCGGTCCTATAGATTGGGGGCCCAAAGCCCTAGCCTCATTTCACTTGGGCTTCAGCCGGCCCTGGGTGTTCGTTTCATGGATTGCAAAAGGAATTGAAATTCGCGCAAGAACCATAATTAAATTTGGAATTTTGATGTGTCTGTTTTGTAAAATAAAATGAAATTTCGATGGAATTGAAATGTGGATTCCCTTCCGTATGTTGTTTAATTACAATTCCTTCTTTTGTTGTAAACAAACATAAGAAATTGAATACACATTCCAATTCCCTCCGATTTCAATTTCATTCCCGTGAAACGAACGCTACATAAGTATTTCAAAAATTACATTCACATATTTCCGGTCATGTAATTAATCAATTACTATGCACCAGGGCCGTCCTCGAGAATTCTTGAAACGCTCTGGGTCCCCAACGAGAAAAATAATGGGCCATACAATATAAACTCGATAATCATATATAAAAAACTATATTAGTTAGGACAATAATAATTTTGTAATGGGTTCTAATTTGTGGGCTGTCAGTTCAAAACGAACCGGCGAAATGATAATAATTCATTCGTAACGAAAGTCACCTTCCAAAAAAAATTTAAACAAGTAGGGTCGTATATCATTTGGTTTTAAAAATACATAATTTTTTGGGCCCTCGAGAAGCCCGGGCGTGAGCCCGTCCTTCCCCCGCTATGCATGACCCGTTTAACTCGACTAAGTAGTTTTAAAAGCAAAAGAATAAATGAATAATAATTGATAAGAATGTACAAGTGATGAAGCGTAGAGTACCTATGTTCCTCCTCTGTCCAGGGTGTCCCCTTCTTCCGTTCACCATCACCATGTTTGGACCCTTTACTCATCCCAAACGATATCTGACTCGCTCTCAACTCAGGATCCCAACTCATAACCGACTCATCACCATCATCAACATAACTCGGTAACTCAACATGCCCAGAATCTATCTGAAACAAATCATGAACCAGCACCTCATAATGAGCTCTAACCTCCTCAGCCGTCTTTCCAGGAACAGCATCAGCAATCAGCTGCCACCGCCCGATGACGTCATCCGGGTACATCACCAACGCTTCCTCGAACATCTTGTCCTCGTATCGTGTCCACGTTGACTCTGCTGCTACAGCCGTTGACCAGTCGGTGTCTTGGTTATACATCGGAATTGGAAGGATGAAAATTGGGGGTTTTGATATGGGGTGAATTGGAATTGTGTGGGTTTTAATTTGATGGGTATTGATTGGATTTGGGTTGTGATTGATTGGATTTAGAGAATTAGGGTTAGGGATTTGGGTTTTGTAAAGAGGTTTAGAACAATTTTCTTTTTCTTTGGTTTGAATAATAAATGAGTTGGTTGGATGGGTTGGTGAATCCGTGCGGGTATTTATATGTGTAGTGACAGCCGTAAATACTAGTTTCTATTAATTAATTGGATTATTATTATTATTATTACTAGTTTATACCCCGGGAGCGTCCCGGGTTGAGAAATCTAAGTAAAGTGAATAAAATTAGAAGCATCTAAACTATAAAAATGGCATCTACCAATATATGATTAATGAATATTATTATTATTATTTTAAACAAATCTCTGCCATAAGTTATCATATTCTAATATAAAAAAAAAGGTAATTGGGTCAGATATCACCTAATCCCAAGCCCGACCCAAACCCACAATTTTTTTTAAACTAATTCCAAACCTGACATAATACCTGTCGGGTTACAAAAAATAGTCGTTTTTTTTTCTCCGTTTTTTTATATAGCACTATGGTACTCGTTGGAAAGATAATAAAACGCTCGTTAATTTGGTGTAATTTTTTTCTTTAAAAAATCTCATATATAAAAGATATTAACATTTAAAAGTTATGAGAGGAAACATGAGAGAGAAAATAATAAAGTTTTAATATTTACATTTAGTAGATTAGGTATTTAATAGATTATGTTAAATCATATTTAAACCATATTTATTTCTTTTTTTTAATTGGTCTAGAGTTGTCACATCAAATCCTATGTGGCATCTCTCAAAAGAGAGATTGCATAATATTATGACATGTCATTAAAAATGCTTTGGTTTATTATATATATAGATATAGATTATTATTATTATTAAACTAGCTGATTACCCCGGGAAGGTCTCAAATCATGAAAAGAGTAAATAACTTAAACATAATCAATCTTAGTTAAAAAAACATTTATTTAAAAAGTTAAAAAAATAAAAAGCATAAACCATATTAAACATAATATAGTATTAAAAGGATAACATTCAATATATAATCATCTTCACATAATTTAAAATATGTTACAATTTGACTTTGACTTATATAGATGTAGGATTCATGATGGGGGTTGAAAAAAATAACCATTCTAATAATACTAATACTAATAGTAATAATTATTACTCTTGTAATTAAATAAATAAAAAAATAACCTTGCTATAAGGTGACACCATGTGTTGCAGTGCACCATGTGTTGTAGTGTTGCGCGATTCTTTCTCCTACCTTCTCTTGATGAAGTATACCTATTGATCTTTAGAAGAGTAAAATTCCAATGATAGCATGGCGATTAGGCTGAATTCCAACATCGTAGATAAGAACCTGGTTTAAAAGAAAAAACATGATTAATGAATAACCTGAACAATTTGTGTTTTTTTTTTTCTGTATGAACATAACCCCACAAAAAATAGTCGTTTTTTTCTCCGTTTTTTATATAGCACTATGGTACTCGTTGGAAAGATAATAAAACGCTCGTTAATTTGGTGTAATTTTTTTATTTAAAAAATCTCGAATATAAAAGATATTAGCGTTTAAAAATTATGGGAGGAATAAGAGAGGAAAATTTAAATTTGTTTTTATTTTCTTTTTCCTAAAATAACTAAATTTAATTTTAGTAATTGAGAATTGAGAAATCTAATATGACATATTAATTTTACATATGAAATAGAATGATGCACTTTACAGTTACATGCAGGAAAGGTTCGGGTAGCACCTAACCTAAAACAATTAAAAATGTGTCTTCAATGTTAACGCATAACCTTAAACAATGTATAACTATAATATTAATATCTAACCTAAAACAATGTATAACTCCAGAAATCTAATATGACATATTAATTTTACATATGAAATAGAATGATGCACTTTACAGTTATATGCAGGAAAGCTTCGGGTAGCACCTAACCTAAAACAATTAAAAATGTATCTCCAATGTTAACGTCTAACCTTAAACAATGTATAGCTCTAATATTAATATCTAACCTAAAACAATGTATAACTCCAATGCTACCGCATGTTGAAAATAGAATTCATATTTACTGATTTGAACATAATTAGTGACTTACCTATACATGATTAATGATTTACCTGAACACTTTGTGTTTTTTTTTTCTTGTATGAACAAAACCCCAAAAAAAATAGTCGTTTTTTTCTCCGTTTTTTATATAGCACTATGGTATTCGTTGTAAAGATAATAAAACTCTCGTTAATTTGGTGTAATTTTTTTCTTTGAAAAATCTTGTATATAACAGATATTAACGTTTAAAAATTATGGGAGAAAACATGAGAGAGAAAATCCAATTTTGTTTTTAAATGTTTTTTTTTCCTAAAATATCTCAATGCCACATCGGATGACACATAACACACTCAATGGGGAGAATGCCTCAATAAATGTATGCATATCTAGTCGTATCGGTGTATGAGTGTCGTGGAAGATGATTAGCCCATAGCAATGTGATGTTGCACGAGGCCTCGAACTGCGATACTGTGACAATAAGATGTCTATTAGTTACACTGGAAGGTATGGGGAACGGCAAGGGGCCGGCAATGCCATGCTGCCCCGGGCTACACCGCCCCTCAGGCACGGCAACGTCATGTTCGGCACCCTCTTGCCTCCTATGCCACCCCTTTTTTTTGCCTTGGGATTTGGAATTGACTGTTGGATTTGAACGTTGTGGAACGGTAAGTTTGATATTTCGACCGTTTAATTAAAAAAAATAAAGTTATTTCAAATCCTATATAAACCAAACAAATCTAACCCATTTTTCACCACAATCAAACACCACTTTTATAAAATACTTTATATATTTTGCAATGGATCCCTACCAAAACAACCCAAACCCGAATCAAACACCACAACGTAATCAAAACAACCCGAATCCAAACCCGTTCACGACATCGGGTTACACGATGCCAATGGATTCAACTTGGGCTACATTTTCGGGTTTCCAACAAACTCCCAACCCTTTCACCCAATATTCCCAAATGCACCAAAGCCCCACTACTTTTAACCAATTTAGTCATATGCAAATGCACCATAACCCTCAATCCTTTACCCAACTTTTGCAAACTCCGCCATTCCATCCATCTCTCCAAACACAAGTCGAACAACAACCACAACGACAACCCATTTTTGAACCCGAAGATGAAGAAGAAGAAGATGAGGTGGAGGAGGTTGTGCCCGAAACACAAGTCGAACGTTCGAAGGGGAAGGGGAAGGGAAAAAAAAGCAAGGTCAAGATAAAGAAGAAGGGTCGTTCAAAAAAGTCACATGGACGAAAATAGTAGAAGAAGCGTTAGCAAAGGCGTATTTGGCTACTTCGAAAGATCCCATAGTTGGTAAAAAAAATTCTTACGATACTTGTTACATTTTATTTTTTTAGTACTATATAATAGTTGTTACATTTAATTTTTTTTAGTACTATACAATACTTGTTACTTTTTTTTTTGGTTCTCTAATATATGTTTTGTTTAAAAATGTAGGGACTAATCAAACAGGAGCAACCAGTTTATCGCAAGCAGGAGGCCTTAAGTTCCAAGTGGAGGAAAATGAATACTACAATCGGGAAGTTCATCAAGTTTTATAATCCGTTGTATGTGAATCCTCCAAGTGGGTATAACGAGGAAGTGATTTTCAAAGAGGTGATGCGTAAATATGAAGACAAGTATCGCCATGTTTTTCCCCATGTTCGTGCATGGACGGTTTTGAAGACAAGTGCCAAATGGGCACCGGTTCCAAACGAGGTTGTAAGCGCCAAACGAACCAAAACTTCGGAGTCGGGCGATTTTAGCATGGGAAGCGGGTCGACCGGTCGTTGTCAAATAAATATAAACGACGACCCAGACCCAGAGTTCGAGGATAATCCCGTTCAAGAGGAGGCACGACCCATAGGGAGGGACAAAGCTAAAAAGCAAGCGGCTGCAAAAAAACAAGCCGCATCAGGGAGTGGGAGCAGGTCAAAGCTGGACGGTTTGGTCGCTGAATTGGCATCCTTCAAAAATACCTTTAGTCAAACTCAAGAAGAGAAGGTTAAATTGAAGAAACGTGAAGTCGAAGAAAAGCTTCGCTTAAAGCAAAAGAGGGTGGAGGAAAGCGTTCGCCAAAAGAATGAAGATAGGCAAGTAGAAGAATGGGAAATAATGACAGCAAACATTAACGACTACCCCGAAGAAGACGTCCCGTGTTGCTCAAGATGAAGGAGAGCATCGCAAAAAAATATAATTCGTAGTTTTTTTTAATTTAAGTGTTCGTTTTGTTTTTTATTTTTATTGAAGTGTTTGTTTTTTTTTTAATTTTTAGTGTACGTTTTTTTTTTAATTTAAATGTACGGTTTTTAAATTCGTAGAATTGTTTTTTTTTTATACATTTTTACTTTTAATATTAATATGATAATATTATTTAATTAAAAAACAAAAAAAAAACATTAAATGATGATGGGCCTCTCCACGCCCCTAAGACCATTATCTCCATGATGCTCCTACCTCACGCTGACGTGGCAGCTGAGGTGGAGGACCATCATAGATGATGGGCCTCCTCCACACCTAATAGTCATAGTTATGCTGGTTAGTAAAGTATTAGTAGAGTTTTGTGAGGGTTTTTTTTTTTAAATGAATTATCACATTTAGAAAAAAAAAAGGGACAAATAAATAATAGAATGTGTTTAGAAACTTTGCTTGTAATGAAAATAAAGGTGATCTAAATATAATTTAGGAAAAAATACATAAATCGTCCTTTATGTTTACAATATTTTTTAGTGGTTGATCTTGAACTTTAAAATTGACGAGAATCGTCATTTATGTTATAAAATCTTGCAGCTCTCGTCATTTAGCACTAACCTGATTTGTTTTTGAAGTTAAGTTTGGTCATGTTGACCCACATGAGGGCAAACTAACAATTATGCCCTTATCTTTATCACCACCTACATTCTTCAATAACCACCACTCCCCACCATCAGGCCACACCACCATCCTGCTACCACCACCACAGTCATCCATAATTTCGTCGGTTGACAACACCCCCAAAAACCCCCTAGCCATCTAAGACGGTGGCTAACACTGTCACCACCACCGAAACCAAGCTCCACCTCCACGGCATGCAACCATTACCACTGTAACTTGCCACTACCACAACCCCACACCATAACCACCACCACCTACCAGTACCACACCCATTTGAACAATCACCGCGACTAGCTTTTTAAAACCCCAATTCCCCCGACAACTATCTTCAATACCATTATACCCTCAACCTCCAACAACAACCATCACCGCCATCTCCAGCTACCCTAACCTCTGTAAAATATCTTGGATTTTCCGGACCTAAAGCAAGTTATTAAAGATGTTAGATTTTCAAAATCGGATGGTGACGGAGAACGGAGCCAGACTTTAGCATACATGAGATATAGAGAGAGTGGTAGGCCGGATGTTATTGGGGGCAAGTTGGGTGGTAATGCTTGTTAATGGATGTGGTTGTTGTAATGGTAGGCTAGGTGTTAGTAGGGGCATGTTGTAGTGGTGGTAGGTTGGTAGTAGAGATGGTGGTGGGTTAGTGGTAAGGAAGATAAAGAGAGAATGAAAGTTCAGACTTTAGACAGAGTTGAGAGATACATACATATATATATATATATAATTTAAAAAAAAATAATATCACTTTATTTATTAAGTATATTTTAATTAAATGAATAAAATTACGAACTTACCCTCTTGTGGGGTTCACATGACTTCTTTTAACATTAAAATTTAACCAGGCTAGTGCTAAAGGACGAGAACTGCAACATTTTACAACACAAAGGACGATTCTCATCACTTTTAAAGTTAAAGGACAACCATTGAGAAACACTGTAAATATAAAGGATGATTTCTGTAATTTTTCCAAAAATTTTAAATCACTAAAATTCATATGTTGGTATTTAATCGACTTTTCTTGTTTTTTTATACAACGATTTGGATAATGTATATGTCGTCATACCTCATAAATGCATGCATATCTAGCAATATCGATGTAAGAAAGTTGTGAAAGCTTAGATGATCAGTCCATGACACGATGAATCCATTGACCATGATTAGAAGAAGACGGTGTTGCACAAGGTCTCGAATGACAATAAGATACGTATTAGGTTTTTTTTTAACGGCAATATACGTATTAGTTAGTTCTAATGTTTAGAAAATTAGTATTAGTAGGGTTTCAATAAATGTTTTTAAGAGTAAACTGCACGGACGGTCCCTGTGGTTTCCCCAAATTTAAAGTATGCTCCTCAGTTAAGCCTATGCAAAATTACTAAATTATCCCTCTTTAAAAACAGTAAAAATAAAAGATATTATAAACTCTCTCCCTTCCCCCCCCCGCTCTCTCTCTCTCTCTCTCTCTCTCTCTCTCTCTCTCTCTCTATGTGTCTCTCAATCCCAACTACCACCATCATCTTCCCCCAACTACCACCACCAATCATCTAGCACCACCATCTTCCCCCAACCACGACCCCCAAACCTTCCACCACAAACCGCAATCTTATTCATTCTCAATAAAACCCTCCACCACAAAACCAAAGAAGTCGATCGAATTCGAGTAATAATCAACCAGCTGCAGAGTCCGACCAACCATCTACCACTTTCTCTCTCACCTATAACAATACAACCACCATCACTGGACACGACCACCACAAACCCAGCTCCACCCCCGATCGTCCACCCCTCCACCACCCACCCCCTAAACTGCGACCAACGCCATACTTTCATAACCAGATCCGACCAAACCCATCCCCGTTTATAACCATATCGACCAAACCCATCACCATCACTGTCAACTGTCTCCTCCGACCAAAAACCCTATCACCGTCACTCAAAAATAACTTAAAATCATAATTAAAAATGGATGACTTACGTGATGGTCTCCAACGTGAATTTTAACTGAACGGAGGTTAGGAAAAAATGTCTAGATTCTTTAAATGAGGCTATGGCATCACCAGAGTCTCGATATAGAGCCCTAATTTTAAAGGAATTTGAGGATATTATTTTGGTTGATAAAAGTAAAGCTGAAACAGAAGGAACGAAATGGTGTGGTTTTGTAGTAGGAAGGGGAGGTAGGGTTTATTGTGTCTTCTACTGGTTGTTGAATGTGTGAATTGAGAAGAAGGTATGCCATGGAAGCTGCTACTGCTTGGTAATAGTGGTGGTGATGGTGATGGTTATGGAGTTGGAAATTCTTATCCGTTAGTTAATATATTTATGAGAGAGAGAGAGAGAGAGAGAGAGAGAGAGAGAGAGGTGATTGTTGTTTGAGGGAGGTCGAAGGTGGCGGTGGTGGTGGTTGAAGGAGGAGGTGGTGTTGGATGTTTGAGGAGGTGGTGGTGGTGGTCTAAGAAAATATATATAATAGATTAAACTGATCGGATGGTCCCTGTGGGTAGTTTGGTCATTTTACATGACTTAACTGAATTTTTTTAACGAAGTTAGCCGGTAAGAACTAAAGTGTTATAAAATGTCAACGTTGGGGATCATTGAAAATAGATGAGGCATCTGTGTAATTTGTACAAACCACATGGACCATCCGTATAGTTTACTTTTTTTTTTTTAACAAATTCTTGGATTTTGATAAAGGTGATCTAAAAATTTGTATCACTTAAATTCATATGTTGGTTATGTGTAACAGACCAAGGTTGACATGTAACAAACTAATATCTATACATATAATAAACCAAAGCCATTTTGATGACATGTCATAATATTATGAAATCTCTCTTTTGAGAGATGCCACATAGGATGTGATATGGAAACTCTAGACCAATTAAAAAAAAGGAATATATATGGTTTAAATATGATTTAACATAATCTATTAAATACCTAATCTAATAAATTTAAATATTAAAACTTTATAATTTTTTCTCTCATGTTTCCTCTCAAAACTTTTAAACTTTAATATTTTTTATATACGAGATTTTTTAAAGAAAAAAATTACACCAAATTAACGAGCGTTTTAATATCTTTCCAACGAGTACCATAGTGCTATATAAAAAACGGGGAAAAAATGACTATTTTTTGTAACCTGACAGGTATTGTATCAAGTTTGGAATTAGTTAAAAAAAATTTGTGGGTTTGGGTCGGGCCTGGGATTAGGTGATACCTGACCCAATTACCCTTTTTTTAATATTAGAATATGATAACTTATGACAGAGATTTGTTTAAAATAATAATAATAATAATAATAATAATAATAATATTCATTAATCATATATTGACGCCAATGACCTCCAGCCCAGCTGGGAAGAGGTGGGAGGGTTTACCTCTTCGGAGGGTTCCCGCCCGGGCTTGGTCTTGAGTTCGAATCCTGCACACTACGAAAAAAATTCCCTGGAACGGTTTGAGATAACTTCAAAGTGGACACCGGTGCGTGGGTAGTGATTCGAACTCAGGTTGAGGGGTTGTCTGTCGATTGGTTTCACCGCTGAAGTACACCTTCCAAAAAAAAACATATATTGGCAAGTCATTAATTATGTTGTCATATTAGATATTTTATTATGTCATATTAGATATTTCAACCCGGGACGCTCTCCAACAGGTAATTGCTATATAGATGCCATTTTTATAGTTTAGATACTTCTAATTTTATTCACTTTACTTAGATTTTTTCAACCCGGGACGCTCCCGGGGTATAAGCTAGTCATGAAAATATTACATTTTTATTTAATACTCCGTATATTGTTTGAAGGAATCAATTTAACTATTGAATATTTAATGGATTTTATCCATTAATAATATCAATAGGAAACTTTGACCTTTTCTAACCGACTTGCTATGCAAATATTGTGTTGTTTTCATGTAGTGCGTAATTGTTTAATTTTATTATATTATTATTTTATATCGCTTATTGTTGGTCTAGATCATATTCAGTGTACGGATGCTTTTCTTTTAAAACTCAACAAACCATATATATTCAACACCTCAGTCTTTACCTATAATTTTTTTTATCAAGCAATCTATTAATCTTAGAAACATTTATATATTTTTATATCATCATCTTTTTGTTACATTTATTTGTTATACCCAAATGCTAAGTATTCATTGATTTTTATCAAAACGCTAAATTTTATAAATTTTGACATATATTCAAAAACTTTTAAGATTATGATTGGGGTCATGTCCGTGTCTACATATAAGTCGCCAAAATGGATGGACCAGCAATAAGGCTTAAATTTTCTTTTATTTAATTACAAAATTTGAGGGTGCATATAAAGTATGGGTAATATTATTCTACACAGTGTAAAAAAATGAGAAGGTTGAGAATGATACAAAAAACCCAATAGATCATGAAATATGACACAATGAGCCACAAAATATAACACAGTGCCGAAAAATATAACACGATGCTGAAGAAAAAATACACAATGAATTGAAAAAATGACACAATGATGAAAAAAATAAAAAAGACACAATGATATAACGTATATTTTAAAAACTACAAGCTAAAACCACAAAAAACGAAGAGCTAAAAACTAACATTGTGTGGTTCGATGAGACGATTCCAATGCCGTTTGAATGAGTTCAATCGGAGTCCGTTTGGGCGTTTGATACCCTTCCTACGACTTCATATTTTTCGTTCACTGTGTATTTATCCTAACCCTATAAAGGAATTTTGGAACCATACACCATTTAATTAGGAATGATACACCCTGGCCCACATCAAGCACCAATAGAAAGCTGTCACATACCACAGAATGTGATTTCACACCCCTAAAATGTGATGTCATAGGGTGTATGAAACCCATAACCCCCTATAAAACATGTGTTTAATTGCAAAATTTATTTAGTAAATATTAATTTATAACATGACACGTCGTCTTGACGTGATTTCAACTCAAAGATAAAATTCTCTCGTGAGAGACGAAAACAACAATGTTGATGCTTTAAGTAATAAAACCAAATTTTAACAAGTAAACACAAGTATTTATGTCCTAATATTAAATTATAGTAACTATTATTCCATTAGGAACATGCCACGTAGTAGGAAGAGAAATGATTTCCAATTATAACATTGACTTCGACTCTTCGAGTTAGGGAGTTTATATTAATACTTTAATAGGTGTGAACTGGATTTCATTAAAACTAGGAGTTTAATTGATGTAAAATACAATTTCAAATAAAGATCTAACACGTGTTATCTCAATAGGTATATTGCAATTAAAACTAGGACTTGAACCCAAGACCTCCCACAATTTAGGCGTTTAAAAGGGTTTGCCTTTGTCAATGGACCACCACCTCATTGGTTTATGAGAGAACTACACGGATGGTCCCTGTGGTCTTTGCCTAGTTTCACCCTAAGGTACTAACTTTTTTTTTTTTTGTAACATCTTAAGGGCTTATAATCACGTTTTTTTGTAACACATCAGGGTACTAAGACAAACGGGGTTAAAAACTAACTGAATTTAACCCTCACGTGCTACTCACGTGAGGGTAATATTGTCCTTTCATCATCTATCATCTACAATCCTATGTGTAAATGCTCTATATAAACACTCTTGTCGAAAATAATCCTCCTCGACAAAAGATAAACAATAACAATCCTCTCCTTTCGAAGTTGGTGCCTGTCATTGTGGGTTGCCTGCAATAACTCGAACATCATGGACCGACAATAACCCTGGTCGTCGGTTTTTTTGTTCACTGATGGTAAGATGGTTTCTTAATTCCTGCCCTTTTTTGCCCTAATTTTTTTCCAGCAAAGATTAAGATGTGGTTTCTTGGCTTGGGTTGAGCCTTGTTGTGGATGCACTAAAATTATACATGGATTACTGAGGTCAAAAAACAATTTGGAAGAGAATGTTAGGGATCTTCAAAGTGAAGTTGATTTATTAATGTT
Organism: Ambrosia trifida; assembly: GCA_028751855.1. Lineage (NCBI taxonomy): Eukaryota > Viridiplantae > Streptophyta > Magnoliopsida > Asterales > Asteraceae > Ambrosia > Ambrosia trifida. Next base: position 4,782,953 of record CM054126.1, on the reverse strand, counting down.
TGTTTTGTTGTTGGTTTTGTATTTTGTCAAGTAGTGTCAAGTAGGATAGTTTGTGTTTGTAAATTTTGGTTGTGAAGATGGCATCAAAACTGTAATATGAAATTATGGTGTAATGTTTTGTAATGGCTGCAGTTTTGGTGGTAATGTTATGGAATTCCTTAATTATGGCATTAATATTGTGTTTGTTGAAGGGTTGTAATTCAAATTGTGTTGACTTTTAAATAGTCCAATTGTTTTGTTAAAAACTGTAATGGTGGTTTTCGTTTTAATACTGAAGCAATAGAAGAGTCACCAATATGTGTATGTTTTAAAAATATTACCCTCACGTGAGTAGCACGTGAGGGTTAAATTCAGTTAGTTTTTAACCCCGTTTGTCTTAGTACCCTGATGTGTTACAAAAACGTGATTATAAGCCCTTAAGATGTTACAAAAAAAATTAGTACCTTAGGGTGAAACTAGGCAAAGACCACAGGGACCATCCGTGTAGTTCTCTCTTGGTTTATTTAGGCTTCTTTGATCAACCATTTTCTTTTATTATTTTTTGGTAAGTTAAGCATTTCATTAACATTTAAAAGGAACCATAAAATATTACATGAGAATGATACGTAAACGGACAATAAGTTATATCGTACCACCCTTTTATACTGCAAAACATATCATGCTAAAAATAAACCTTTGGTTCCTTAAGATTAGAAAATTACTATGAATAACATTTTACACTCAATTCAAAAAACGAATTGCCTCAGAAGCAGGTATCTAGCATCTAAATCAAATATTTTTACCTCTGTAAAATCTAGTGATAAATGATAATTAATTGACTCATTTCAAATATGATTCACTTGACCTTCAAAAAAAGAGTAATTATATATATATATTAAAAAGCATGGTCGGTGGTGACCAATGCTTTTTAATTAGTGACCTTCAACTTTTTCAAAGTGACATTATCTATCCCTCAAGTTTATTTTTTCATAAAACCCAACTTTCTAACTTGACATAATTGCCCATTTACTTTCAAACTTGGCAAAAAAGGCATCTTTTTACTTTCTAACATCTTTTTAACCCGCAAACTTTTGACATGTAACACATTATATTCACAAACTTTTCTATAAACGATATAAATTCACGTTTTGACATATTTTTTTTCTTACTTTCTAACATATTTTTAACCCATAAACTTTTGACATGTAACACATTATATCCACAAACTTCTCTATAAACGATATAAATTCACGTTTCGACATATTTTTCTTTCTTTTCTAAAACGAGTCTGGTCAAATATAAAACGTTTTCATTCTTATTTTTACGTATGATATCGGTTAGTCTACGATTCCGACGTAAATATTATTCGAAAATGAGTCGGATCAAATATAAAACGCTTTAATTTGAGAGTAAAAATTCGAGTTACTTACGCTTCTGATAAAATACACAAACAACCCTTTAACTTTAAAATTGGTATTTACACCCCCGTACTTTCTTAAAAACTTTATAAAACGTCATTTTCACCCTCTTGAGTTCTAACTTCTCAAATTTACCCACCGTATTTCATTATTTAAGCTGAAGGGAAAACAATTTTTTTCTCACATTGTTATTATTGTTTATATGTCGATATAAATTCACGTTTCGACGTAAAAAATAATTTTATGTACGCTTTCGGTTGGTCTACGTTTGCCATACATGTTGGTATAAATTCATGTTTCAACTTAAACGATATAAATACACGTTTTGACATAGATTTTTTTATGATATAATTACGTCAATAACATTTTTTTTCTTTTATAACTTTTAAAATATGACGCGTATAAAAAGTCAACTATAAACAACTCGAGTTTGATTCCATTTCTTTTGTAACCGCAATACATTAGATCAGATACGTTAAAACGATGCTTTAATCATATTATCCATCACATAACATATCACTAACTATAAACAATTAACGTGTCGCCGCCGCAACGCGCGGCATACGACAAGAATCTAGTTAAAATACTTAAAGAAATGTAAATAGAGAAAACAATAATATATTAATTTAATAATAAAAAAATAATAACCTTATCCATTACAAAAAGATGGGCAGGCAGCGGATAGTTTGTAGGAATCCGAGTTGGAAAATACAACAAAGGCTTCCTGTTCAGATTGTGGCTGGCAACTGGAGGTTATGCTAAAATGACAGCCTCTTTTTTACTGAAAAGTCGGCAACCGCCTTTCTGGACGTGACAGCTCATTCCTTTGAGTATCTTTTTGTAAAGCCTTGTCACACACAACTCTAACCTACCTGTCACTTTAACTACGCAGCCGTCTCTATTGATCCTACTTACTTTCTTTTCTTTTATTTTTTATTTTTTCTTAGCTGAGGGGTGTGGTACCGACCACCCCCCAACCACTGATGCCACCTCAGCAGAATGGAGAAGAGAGAGAGAGAGAGAGAGAGAGAGAGGAGAGAGAGGAATGAAGAGAGAGACAGAGAGGAGGGATCGGGAAGAACGGTGGAATTTTACCGTTTGTGCCGAAATTAGGTCGGGGGGGGGGGGGGGGGGCGGTGTTTGCCGTCGACACACCCATCCACCTCACCCACCAATGGGTGATGCCGAGCCCACACCCCTCAGCCTTATATTCGCTTCCTATGTCAAGTCGAATGGTTTGACAATTCTGATATTATTATACTCGGTGGTACTAATATAATATTAGACATAGTTATTCTTCATATAAAAAATGTTATTTTCTTTACGAAAAAAGTTAATGTTTCGAAGTGATTAAAGTTCGAGTGTTGTCGAAGTACTTGATGTATGTAATTTAAGCCATTACATGTTTCCTTGGTTGTGTGTGCTTTTTATTTGTTTTTTAACGAACGTATCAAGTTTTAAACATGATAATCCAGGCCACAACACAGTCCCGCATTAATTATAGGGTGACAATTTTTGTCACAACCCGAAATATGTGTGTTTTTTAGAATATTATTGTCATTTTACAATATACAAACAAAAGATTTCTTAATATGTGTGTTTTTTGAGCCCATAACATTTAAATGGGGACGGAGGTAGGAAAACCATGTTTCTCTCTCAACTTTATCATTTCTTAAAACAACATGCAATCTCAACCCATGACGTCAACTTCTGAGGGATTTGTGATTACAGATGTCACAACAACCGAAGCTGAGGACGAGTTGCTCACCATCAGGTCATCAGGGACGGTTGCTATCTCCACAACAACTCAAATCAATAGACAACAGATCTTCAGCTCACCCGCTGATGCCTCAACATCCAAAACAGTAGACCCAATGAAAGAATTTGATGATGCTTTCCTCCACAAGAATCGGGAGTTGTTACTCCGATTGAAGGAACAACAAGATAGGGAAGCCAAGATGCAAAGCATGAAGCTGAATCTATTTCCCACTGAAGGGTTTTCTGCTCCGTTCGGAGATGGTGTAAATCTTGACCACACTCCACGTACTTCATGGTCACTACGACTACACCGTTTCAAACACCATACGGACATGTCATGCCCTTTGGATACACCAGACCGTTGCCAACAGGGTAGTTATTGTAAGTGCACTTTCGTGTATGTCCCCAGCTAGTGATCTGGTACCGAATGTCGAAGGATTGTTTGTTTCGTATATGTCCCCAGCTAGTCATCCGGTACTGTATGTCGAGCAAGAATAATATTCATCCAGGACATCATGAGGTCGAATGAAAACAACATGTTTTCATTCGGACCAAAACAAGGTCGAATGAATTAGTTCAAATCTTTGATAGGTCGAACCGATTTGCCTATATATAGGGGATAAGTTAGAGCTTTTAGTTGGGTTGATCATTTGTGTTTATCCCCAGTTTTGTGAGATTCTCTGTATGAGGTCTAGGTCTGATTTGTAACATTCTATATTTGATCTAATACACGAGTAAAGTTATGGAAATTGCTCGGTGTTTCGTATTCTGTTTTCATCTTGTTTTTAACTGATTCTATCTTGATCAGTTTGCACAACACGAGGGGATTCCGCACCCTACGGTTGATAATCGTGAGATCTTAGTTTGTATAAACGATCCTACAGTTTTCTTCAGAAAAGACACTAGAAGACATTCTCCATGGTAATGGATGAGATTACCGCACCGTACCGGCCTGCTTATATGGCAGCTAACTCCAAGTTTTCCCAGAGAATTGCAGTGCTCAATTGCCAATCAAACTAAAAATGCCAGCAACTATCAAAAGGTATGATGTCATGTCCGACCCGGACAACCACATTTTTGCTTTCGAAGGAGCAACCGAGATAGAATTATTGCCCATGCCTGCATGGTGCCACATGTTCGTGCAAACCCTCACCAGAGTAGCAAGGGTTTGGTTCAACGGGTTGCCAGCTGAAGAAATCACCAGTTGGGAGGACTTCAGGAAATTGTTTTTGTTAAACTTTGCCAATCAGCGACGTTGCTCCAAAGACATCACCAAAATACACAATATCCGAAGGAGGGATGGTGAGTCCCTCGAAAATTTTACCGATTGTTTCAGTAAAGAAAGTATGCAGATAAATGGTGCAGTTGATCAGCTCCGGGTCTCAGGCTTTTGCCACGGGGTCCGGAACAATCAACTTGTGGAAAATTGCACGAAGACCTGCGAAAGACAATGGAGGTATTGATGGAAAGAGCTAGAGCCTTTGCTCGGGGGAAGAGTGCTTGTGGTCATTCCTCCGAGGCTGATTACAAAAGCTCTGATAGCCGAAGCTCATGGAAGAAGAATTCCCACAACGCCGACTAAGATAGCCATTGGAACAAGAACAAGCAACAACCTTACAACCGATCCGATAAGGGCAGCTCCTCCAGACGGTCGAACAACACAAAGTTCAGCGGAATGACTGAGCTAGCCAAGACTCCGAGGGATATCCTCCTGACTGAAAATTTGCATCTCCTGACCCCTGCCAAACAAAGGCCTTCGGCAGATAAGAATTCAAAGAAATATTGTGAATACCACCGGGCCAAAGGACACAACACTGATGATTATTGGTCCCTTCGGCAGTAAATCGAGAAGGTTATTCGGTCCGACAAGTTATCCCATCTAGTGAAGGAAGTCAAGGATGGGAAGCCAACGGCTATCCCGAACATGAACAATCAAGCAGGAATTAACATGATTCGGCCTCTTGTGCCACATGGCATCAAGCGACCAGGCTCTCACCTTTCTCCATTCATGAGTCAAGTTAATAAATCATTTCCACCTATAATTTAGGATGTGAAATTATAAAAAAAACGCACCTGCAAGAGGTGACAATACCGCCGAAACATCATAAATGTTAACAAACATTTCTTATGTCACAGGCGATTTCGTTCCCACAGATAAAACCAGAAGAGTCCATGGACGGACCAATAGTCATATCGGCCGTCATAGCCGGACACTGTGTTCAAAGGGTTTATATCGTCAATGGTAGTGTTTCGTAGATAATTTACCATCACTGTTTCAAACAGTTAACACCAGAGACACAAAATAGGATAGTGCAGGTACTTGAATCTCTTACGGAAAGGTTGTTGGGATAAAAAACCACAACCCTCAGAATCTCCACACAAGTAATCCATAACTCTCTGATGACATTACCTTATATTTACAACTGTCATGGCTTTCTGATATTGGTTTTTGAGCTGTTGGTTAGCTTCTCCGGGAAGTGATTCAGCCAATTGGGCAAATCACTCTTCTGGTTACCTTAGATGTAGAAGATCTAGGCCGAACGGTTATGTTAACATTCCTGGTAATCGGAGCTCACTTAGTACACAATGTCATTTTAGGTTGCCCACGAATATATGCTTTCAGAATGGTGGCTTCCTCAATACACGAAGCCACCAAATTCCCAACCAAAACAGGCATAGCGACACTATTCACCGACCAGATGCAATGTGTTGCAGAAGTCCGACAAGGATCAAGCTCTCCATCTGCTCCGACTACCTAGATGTTGCTTGAAAAATCGTCGATAAATCCCAACTTTCTGAAAAAAGTGATCGTTGGAGCACAACTTTCGGTTGATCAAAAAACTGCCCTATGGAGCCTCTTTAAAAGCTCTTTGGATGTGTTTGCATAGCAATACTCTGACATGAAAGGGGTTCTGAGAAGTTTAGTCAAACATAAATTAAACACATATCCTTCTGTCTGATCGGTTCAGCAAAAAAGAAGAAGCATGGGTGCAGATCGGAACAAAGCGATAGCCGACGATGTAAAGAAATTACTCGATGCAGATATTATCCGAGAAGTTTAATACCAGACCTGGGTGTCTAACCCGGTTATGGTAAATAAGCATGACAAAGCATGACAATGATGTGTGTGGATTTCAAGGATCTAAACAATGCTTGTTTAAATGATTATTATCCTCTCCCCAAGATGGATGTCAAGATCGAATCATTGGCGAACTTTCGGCTGAAGTGTTTTCTTGATGCCTACTAAGGGTACTATCAAATTCAGACGGTAGCTGAAAACAAAGACAAGACTGCTTTTATCACCGCCGAAGGGCTCTATTGTTACACCAAGATGCCATTCGGATTAAAGAATGCAGAGCTACTTACCAGAGATTAATGGACAAGGCATTCAAAGATCAAATTAGGAAGAATCTAGGAATTTATGTAGATGATGTGGTGATAAAAAGCAGGGACGAAGAAGATATGATGGCTGATATCAAAGAAACTTTTGCACAACTCCAGAAGATCAATATGAAATTAAATCATACCAAGTGTTCTTTTGGCATGGAGGAAGGAAGATTCTTAGGAGTGATAGTCGCTCGAGACGGAATCCAAGCAAACCCTGAAAAGATCAAGGCTGTGATGACCTTAAAATCTCCTAGATCAGTGAAAGAAATCCATTCCTTAAACAGAAGATTAGTAGCACTGCACCGATTTCTGTACAAGGAAGCTGGACAACCCTTCCGTTCATGACTGTATTGAAACAAATTTTTGGTAAAAATGATTTCAAATGGACCAAACAAGACAAAAAAGCATTCAGAGAACCAAAGCAATGTCTCAATATGTTTCCAACCCTAACAGCTCCGAAGCCTGGAGAAGTCTTCACTGTTTATCTCGCAGCTTCCCATGGCGCAATCAGCGCAGTCCTCATGGTGCATCGGCACCTGGCTCAAGTCCCAATTTACTACATAAGTCGAGCTTTAAGAGACTATGAGACCAGGTACCCCCGTTGGAAAATTTGGCACTAGCATTGGTGCATGCTTCGAGAAGATTAATAAGATACTTCCAAGCTCATGATATAGAGTTTCAAACCGATAAGAACATTCAGTTTGTGCTTCGAAATCCAGAGGTCTTGGGTCGATTGGCCAAATGGGCGATCGATCTGGGGGCCTTCGACTTAACTTACAAAATAAGGGGAGCCATGAAAGGACAAGTCGTTGCAGACTTCCTAGCCGAATTACCAGATGAAGAGGATCCTCCAGAGGCCGATGAGCCAACGGAAACATAGGCCTTGTTCACAGATAGTGCATCCAATATAGAAGGATCCGGAGCCGGCTTAATCTTGATTATTCCAGAGGGCACAAAATTTACTTACGCTCTCTGGCTAGAATTCCAGAGTTTGAACAACGAAGCTGAATATGAGGCTCTGTTAGCCGGCCTTTGGATGGACTCAAAATGAAAATCCAGACACCTCGAAGCTCACATCGATTCTTTGTTAGTGGCAAATCATATTCGAGGTGAATATGAAGCAAGAATGCCAAACATGGCAAGGTACCTCCGAAAGGCCCAAGATCTCATCGGAACTTTTCGAACTTGCAAAGTCTTCCACATACCAAGGGAACAAAATAAATGAGCCGATGCGCTCAGCAAGTTAGGTTAGGCTACACCGTCCAGGCTTATGCAAGAAACTAAGATCGAGGTACTCAAACAGCTGTCAATTGATGAAAATGTTGTACTCCAAGTTGAAGCTCAGCAAGAAACATGGATGACCCCATCCTTGGGCATATAAATGAAAACTAGGTTATGGAGGATAAGGCCAAAGCAAGAAAGCTGAAATTCAAATTCCTACAATATCAGGTCCAAAATGGTCGATGTTATCTTTTTAACAGATATGTGTGTATGTGATACGACCCAACTACCCTGGCCCGACCCGGCTACATCTTTGGAGTATGTTTAAACCGTGAACAACCTGCACGTTTATTTTGACTCATTAAAACCTTACACGTTTTGTTGGTTCTTGGATGCATGTAGAAGATTAGGTAGTTACCCATGTTTCCTCATTATTAATTAGTACTGCATCCACATTTCTTAATTTTAGGATGGCTTTAGTTGTTTCTTTCTACATATGTAATACCTTGTATTGGCATTTGAAAAAAAAAAGAAAATATTTGTAGAAAGCTTTGTGCTTAATCTCTCCTTCATCTTATTTTTTAGAAGTTTTGTAGCCTTTTCGTTGTAAAACCTATTTGTCATAGTGTAACTTCATAAGATTCTTGACATATCGCAAAACGGGTGCTAAGCCCAATTTAGTTCTTGTCTTTGTTCGTTTAAATTTGATTGATCCTTTTTAATCAATTCACATCTACATATAGAGAAAGCAATTCAAGATGGTGGAAATTGTGGCTAAACATTGTTCTGATACTTCACTTTGTCAACACTTCAATCCGACAAGCATAACATTTTTAAAGGTTGAACCTTGTCAAGACCATGATGAAAATGTTGGTGGTGTACATATATCCATATCTTCCTTGTCTTTTGCTAAGTTAATATTGAGGGAAAACCATATGTAATCTCTTTACTATGTGTTTGGTACCTTTGAAAATATGATGGTACAAACGCTTAGTAAAGTTTGTATTGCATCTATCACCACGAACACCTCTTAAAAATGGGACGGTGCAAATAATTTAGGTTTTTTTTTTCTCAAACAACTTTTATTCGAAACAAAGCTTGCTAGCGAGCAACTAGCAAGAGCAAAAAGAACATACAACCAACAATAGGACAAAAAACAAGCATCAAAAAAAAAAAAAAAAAAAAACAATCCACTAAGACCAAGGTACGGAGAAACATTTTGCCTGAATGTTAATCGAAAGATAGCTCATAGATTTAATTTTCCGATAATGTTCTCAACCTTAACTTGAATAGATAGTTGATTAAGCATAAATGGAAGGGATCTTGCATCACGAGCTAATCAAGTACCATGTCAAGGACGCCACATAACAAGAGGAGATGATATGATCAACCGTTTCATTGACGCTGCTACATAGACAACATAACTTGAATTCTCTTCATAATTAGCACATCAAGACTGGGAATTCGGTCTTGAATAACTCTCCAACCAAACACATTAATCTTTAAACGGATCCGTCTATTCCATTCAATGATGCTAGTACTCGAAGCTCCATCAACTGAGGCCAATAGCTTCGTCATTTGTGTCACCAAAAAACCTCACGTTGTGTTCCCGAGTTAACTTAAGAGAAGAAAAGAAAGGAAATGAAATGAAAGAAAAAAAGTGTGTGTGTTCCTGAGTTTTTTTAAAGGAGGGAAATGATGAAATGTGTGTTCTAGAGTTTTATTTTGGAAGGAAACCGAAAGAAAAGAGAGGAAAACTAAGCCATTTTTAATCATTCCAAATTGGAAGGAAATAAAAGGAAAAGAAAAGAAAAAAATAAAGGAAAGGAAAAGAAAAGAAAAGAAAAGAAAAAGGGAAGGATCGTCCTTTCTTTTCTTCTTTTAAATTAAGTCCAAGGAGGATGCATTCTTTTGGGTAACTAATCGGTGGAAGGGGGCTACTCTTTCTTGGAAGCAATGGTCCGAATTTGATGTCACTCACCTTGTGTAATTGTGTAGTTTTTGTGTTTGGAGCTTGTTGTTTTGTTGTATAGCCTTCGGTTGTTGGGGCTTTTGGAGTTTTTCTAGCTGCTTACTGACTTTTATATATAGATATAAAGAAGTTTGCCTGTTAAAAAAAAAAAAAAAAGTCCACTGAGCTCATCCTTTTGATTCCACGATTGACTTTTCCAGTTCCAACTACCCGTCATAGCACCATTCCGGATACAACATCAATCAATAACATAACTATCTTCATTTGACTTTGATTGTATATCAGTTTGACTATTTTACGTGTAAATTATTTAATTTTAATATTTAATCTTAATTTTATTTATTAACTAGGATTCTATTACTCCGTGCTTCGCAGCGGGAGCTACTGTTGCGTTGAGGGTTTGGTGGACGTTAAAGATCGTGCGTCGCTGTGGGAGCTCATGTTGCGTGGAGGGTTTCGCGGACATAAAAGATAATATTAATTGACTGTTATTTTCGTGTGGGATTTAAAAAAATACTCGCGGGTAAAAGCTAAAAGTTTGGTGGTCAAAGTTTGAAATCCTAAAAGTTAAAAGTTTCGCGTCGAAACCTTATATACCAAAAAATTTCTATACGAATACTATATAATCAGAACTTCTGAGCGAAAATTCAGGGGGTCAGCCGCCCCTCCCCGCCCCTTAAAAGAATCGCCCCTGGTTAGTACTTAGTCGGGCCACCTCTCACCTTTGTCAGCGAAGTGCAAAATTAGTGCATTTTTTTTCCTTCTGTGTTTTATGTATCGAATACACCTGAGAAATGTTAGGTTACACCAGGTCCAATCTTTTTTGAGATACTCCTGAATTTTTCTGCTAAATCCGTCACTGTCCTCAACCATTTATAGTAACCCGGTTGTTAGCTACATTTTTAGGTACATTTCATCAAGCTTTTAGCATCCATTTTCATTGAATTTTATGCATTTACACCATACATATTACATAGAGTCTACTTTGGTTCATTTTTACTGTTTTTAGGTGCGTGCACGGTCACAAAAGATAATGGGCATAGGAGTAGGGCTGCAAACGAACAGAATGAACACGAACATGGCCTTGCTCGTGTTCATTTGTTAAGAAAATTATGTGTTCATGAACACTTTCCGAACAAGATTTTATGTTCGTGTTTGTTTGTTAAGAAAACACTTGTGTTCATGCTCGTTTGTTAATTTTGTTGATGAACACACACGAACACAAACGACATATATTTACTTTTGAATAAGATCGAATTCACATACATTAAGACATTAACTAGATCCACCCAAAATATAACTTAACTATCTAAACTTACTTAGTACTTAACATAATATAGGTAAACATAATAAAGTAGTGTCTCAAAAAGCTAAGTTCATATTATAGGTGAATGGAGGGGGCGTCGGATGTGCATGGTGGAGAGCACCGAAGCTGGAAACATATAATAAGTGTGGATACTAAAAGTAGGTTTAATGATCTCATATAGTCATATATTTACATCATATATATTATTTATTTATTTATATTAGTAAAATAAATAAAAATAAAAGAAAAAAAATTATAAAAATTACACACCCAAACTATCGAACACAAACGAACATAAACGAACACGTTACCAAACGTTCACGAACATAAACGAACGAACACGGCCTCTGTTCATGTTCGTTCGTTTAACTAAGCGGACAAATTTTTTTGTTCGTGTTCGTTCATTTATAAAACGAACGAACACAAACGAACTTCCCGCTAAACAGTTCATGAACTGTTCGCTGAAAGTTTAGTTCGTTTGCTGCCCTACGCAGGAGAGATTGATCTGTTACAATGTCCAAGCAAAAACAATGAATTCATGGCCTACTGGGTGACAAATGTGATAAGGTTGATTACTAAAGATTCTATTTATTGAAAGAATGGAGAAAAAAAAAAAAAAAAAAACCTTTGAACGTAAGGACTTGGTGCAAATAAAAGGAATTTTTTTTTTTTTTTTTCCCCGGCCCACTCAAATAAAAGGAAATTTGAGAATGAAATTGGAAGATCTCTTGTTGCATCATAATTAAGAAAAGTTGGAATTGGACACACTTGAGATGGGCTAAAATATAAGGAAAACTAATGGGCCACAAATGTCACTAGTTGAAGACTTGGTTCAACTAAAAGAAAAATGAGATGTTATTTGGGCTTTAGGCCTGGCAGCAAACAAAAAGAAAGTCGGCGATAGGTAAATTCGGTGAAACTCTAATGAGATTCAAAATTTGAATGGTTTGTTTGTTTTTCTGTAATATCTCTATCTCTACTACCTTATTAAGGAGGAGAGATGGGTAAGAAGGTAATTTCACCATCATTTTAAGATGGCATACAAAAGGTTTCATGCATAAATCTCTAACTTTTACCATTTTCTTCCATCTATGCCCTTATGTACAAGTCACTACTACAAATCAATTGCATCATTCAATACATTTAATTCATGTATTAACTTTTTGTTACCTAGAACCATTAACAAGTAATAGATTAATTCATGTAACTTTTTTTAAATGGATTAACTTTTTGTTACCAATGGAATTTGAATTATCACCATAAGAAAATGCTAAGCCTTATTTAACACTTTGTAACCAGTAGGCTAAAGGCTCTCTAGAACCATTAACAAGTAATAGATTAATTCATGTAACTTTTTTTTAATGGATTAACGTTTTGTTACCAATGGAATTTGAATTATCACCATAAGAAAAGGCTAAGCCTTATTTAACACTTTGTAACCAGTAGGCTAAAGGCTCTTTGGTTCATATGTGTAACTAAATGTTGCAAATAAAAATCAAGCACGGATCGGATTGGATAAATGACAGTATGGTGTATAAAGTTTTGGCAATTTAAATGTGAATAAAAATACATACCCGCGGCAACGCGCGGACATTCCACTAGTATGAGTTTATTACTCAAACTGACCGTTAATTAATCTAATACTCTTCATCAAGTTTTAAAACCTTAATTAGTTTTATATATTTGATAAAAGGATCAAATAACGGGCAACATTTGTCTATAAATTTAAATTCATTGTAGAATTACACGATCCAACTAAATATTCCGAAGGACGTGAGTGTTTAGTTATAATCGATACTTCTATCATGCAACACACATGCTAAGATCTAAACGCTGCGACCTTAGAGTAGCGTGTTGGCTCTAATCAATGAATTGTCTTGGTTAAACTTTAGATGGAGTGGATGTCCGAACTGAATCAAACCGTTTAATTTAAGGATCATTGCACCATAATTGTTAATGATCAATAAGTCATAATCAAATCAAGAAATTGTTTTAGTGTTGGAATTAGTTTTTAATATGTGAATTCACCCCACAATTTATTTAACGTTTTTATTTAATAATTGTATTATTAATTTTATTTTTATTTTAATTCATTTTAAGTTACATCAAAACCACACTTTTTTAAATAATTGTATATGTGTGTAAATCGTTTTTAGTATGATTGGATGGTCTGTATCCTAAGGATGCAAAGCCTATTTACGATAATATTTTCTTTATAGAAGTCTGTCTTTGACAATAAAATCGATACTGATATTATGACGGACCACGGACCGAACCGATTTTTTGCATAAACCCGGGTGTTTTTTTATGGTCAATTTGTTTAAAATACATGTCGATTGATATACCGAGTGCCTGTAACAAACTGACCAGAAACTCGCCATAATGGCCGTGAGAAATCCCACTTGTTACAACTATTTTTGCAATACATTTGCATCGCCCACAATTTTACCATACTTTTTATAACCTTAAAAATAAGGAAATAAATTAAATGCAATGATTTGAACGCAACTAAAAGAATATGTTCAAAGGACCATAGAAAAGTGATGGCACAAAGGTGAATAGCATAATTGAATTAACTGGTGGTGTAAAGGTGAATAACGGAAGTAATAACACATGAAGTTGCTATTGAGATGTGAAAATTGTTAGAAACGAAACAACTGTATCGAAACGAACACACGGATTTTTGTTTCGATACAGTTGTTTCGTTTCCAACAATTGGTATCAGAGCATTCTAATTCATTCAGTGCCAAGAAAGAACATATGGATGTTTGTGGAAAATTAAAGGATGGAGTTTCTTCTTTTGGTCCACTCATAATAAAGAAAATTAAAAATAACAAAAGCAGGTTTGTTTCTTTGTGGTGTTTGATGTCAATCACGGTTGTTGAAGATCTGGAGAAAGATTGCCCAGCAGTGACATCGTAGTTGTTTACGTAGAACGGTGGTTCGGGTCAACCGGTATTAAGGGGAGTACCATCATGGAGGCAGTGGTGACCACAATTTGTTTTAGTTTAGTGATGAATGTAGTAAGTAATCAAGAACTCGTTTCCTTGATATGGAAGTAATCAAGATTGTTTCTTGAAAGAAAGAAAGAGAATAGAAGAAATAAGAAAGAGAGGATAGGCGGTTGTTGGAGAACGAGAGAAACAAAAAGACCGAAAGTATTGATGAGCATGCGGCGAAGTTGGGTGGAATACAGTCGAAGTACAAGAGTTTGGGAGCAACACTCGAAGAAGAGGTTGTGGTGAGAAAATTCTTGAACTCTATGCCTGATAAATATTTACCTATTGTTGCTTCGATAGAGCAATTCACAGAAATTGAAACCATGACGTTTGAAGACATGGTTGGACGTTTGAAGGCATACGAAGAAAGAAATAAGTTCAAGTATGTAATTGAAAGTTCATCCCAAAGTCAGCTTATGTTCAACCAGACTGGAAAGAACGTTGAAAACTACCAAGGACGTGGTAGAGGACGTGGAAGATACAACAGACGAGGAAGATGGAATCAAAGATGGAGTAATGAACGTGAGAATAATGAACGAGTTGAGAAAGAAAGTTGTAATGCAACTTCAAAGTTAAGTATGGAAGAAGCAAATGCTAAGTTTTAAGAACCGGTGCAACAAGTATGTTATATACATTTGAAAAAGAGGAACAAAGGCAATAAGAAATACAATTCAAGATTAAGGGCGTGAATGAAGATTAATCTTGAATAAATAGTAAAGTTGAAGGGGCTAAAGTTGAAAGTTTAATTAGTTAATATTTAATTAATTATTTGAATGTTTAGAATTGTCTAGTTTGGTTAATTAGTATAGATAATGGTGTGGGGTTGGTATTAGAATAGGATTGATAGAAGTATTTAAGTAGGATTAGTATGATAATATTGGTATAAATAGGGGTCTAGGTTAATGTTTTTATTTGTCCTTGTTTGTTTGTTTGTTTGCAATTTCCGAGAGCTTTCCTGCAACTTCTTGTAAGCAGGTGTGCTCCTTCGTTTCCACATGGATTTTGTTAATTAAATCGTTTATAATATTTACTATTTAATGGTTTGTTCGTTTATCACTTGATGAGTATTTTTTATAACCTAGATATGCATGTTTCTCCCAGATCTGGAATAATTGAGGTGAAGTAACGATGATGGAGATGGGACGACGACATTTAGATGATGTAAGCATCTGTTTATCTGTATGTTTGAATTCCTTATGTTTCTCAATGGTTTCATCAAATTGTGCCACATGAAGTCAAAATTAGAGTAAATGATAATTGATACGTAATATCTAACATTTCTATTATTATCTTCAAGTTTAATGGTAATAACTTAAATTTCGAATTTTGAATTTCAAAATTCAAATTATACAAAATTTCAAATTTTGAGTTTTGGTTAATAATGGTAAGAAATTACACATACTAATTATCCTTTTAACTACACAGTTAATAAGATTCAAAGTCTCTACATAAGTAGTGTCAACTCTCCAATTAATACATTAATTGATCCTATTAATTGTGTTATATTATTCTAATATTAGTTTAGCTTATATTGGTAATCAATTAAATATCGAATATTGAATTTCAAATTTCAAATTAAAATTCGAAATGTTTAAATTCGAATTTGACAAAACTAATAATATAAAAAATACATTACTTTAATTTTTAATTATAATACAACTTTATGATTAAAATTGTCCATACCGAACAAATACATTAAGTTACTGATTGTCCATACCTAAAAAATTGCAATATTTTCGTCAGATTTAAGAAAATAATGAAAATTAATCAATTCTTTATTTATGAACAAAATAAATAAGATGCCGAAAATAAACAATTAATCCGTAATAAAAATATAAATAAATATAAAATTAATAATTTTAATGATTACTAAAAATACTATTCCTGATTTAATTTCTTCTTCATTGTTGTCATTTTAGAATTTAAAACACAATGTTTTTTAGCTTATTGTAGAGCTCTCTTTATGTCTGCTTTGTAATTTGTGTCATATTCATTGAATTTTGAAAGACACATCATATTCATTTTACCACTCTAAATAATTGTTAGTTGTTTAACCGCGTGTCCACGCGGGCAATAGTATAGTTTAGAGTAAATGATAATTGAGACTTAATATCTAACATTTCTATTATTATCTTCAAGTTTAATGGTAATAAGTTAAATTTTGAATTTTGAATTTCATGCGTGCATTGATCTCACAGGGGTGTCTCCGCTGGTGGGACTTCGAGATTCGGGGTTTGTGGCAGGGCAAGCAGCCTTGAGAGCAGAATCCCAAAAAGTTGTCAAATATGAAGCTGCCTGTCTAGAAAACCAACACGTTTTTGTGCCATTTGCTTTTGACACATTTGGAGGTCTAGCCCCCGAGGCAATTCGGTTCTTAAAAAGAGTTCAAAAGGTGGTGCAGAGTAACTCTCCAGCGACCAAGGACCTAGGTTTTATTTTTAATAGAGTAGGCTTTTCTATTCAAAAGGGGGTAGCGGCGCAACTTGTGGCCCGTTTACCCACCTCCTACTTGTAAGAGTTAATGTTTTTTTATTATTAATATAAGTTAAAGTTATATAAAATTCAAATTAAAATTTAAAATAAATAAATTCGAATTATACAAAATTTCAAATTTTGAGTTTTGGTTAATAATGGTAAGAAATTATACATACTAATTATCCTTTTAATTATACATTTAATAAGATTCAAAGTCTTGTACATAAATAGTGTCAATTCTCCAATAATACATTAATTGATCCTATTAATTGTGTTATTTTATTCTAATATTAGTTTAGCTTATATTGGTAATTAATTAAATATCGAATTTTGAATTTCAAATTTCGAATTAAAATTCAAAATATTTAAATTTGAATTTGACAAAATTAATAATATAAGAAATACATTACTTTAATTATTAATTATAATACAACTTTATGAATGAAATTATCCATAGTGAACAAATACATAAAGTTACTAATTGTCCATACCGAAAAAATTGCAATATTTTCGTCAGATTTAAAAAAATAATAAAAATTAATCAATTCTTAATTTATGAACACAATAAATAACATGCCGAAAATAAGCAATTAATCCGTAATAAATATATAAATAAATATAAAATTAACAAATTTAATGATTACTAAAAATACTATTTCTGATTTAATTTCCTTCTTCATTGTTGTCATTTTAGAATTTAAAACACAATGTTTTCTAACTCACTGTAAGTCTCTCTTTATGTCAGCTCTGTGATTTGTGTCATATTCATTGAGTTTATTTTGATTTAAGAATATGGATTTTTTTTATTTCTTATGTTTTTTTTTTTCAGCCAACTTTTTAGTTGTGATTTGGAGTAAATGATAATTGAGACTTTCACTGTAAGTCTCCCTTTTTTTTTCAACCAACTTTTTTGAAATTTAGAGTAAATGATAATTGAGACTTAATATTTAACATTTCTATTATTATCTTCAAGTTTAATGGTAATAAGTTAAATATCGAATTTTGAATTTCAAAATTCAAATTAAAATTTAAAATATTTAAATTCGAATTATACAAAATTTCAAATTTTGAGTTTTGGTTAATAATGGTAAGAAATTACACATACTATTTATCATTTTAATTACACATTTAATAAGATTCAAATTCTTTACATAAGTAGTGTCAACTATCCAATTAATATATTAATGGGGTATTGGATTTTAATAATCCCAAGTTTTAACCGTTGGCCGATAATAATCCATATTTCAAAATTTTCCAATAATAATCCCAACTTTCGAACATTTGGCCTCTGGTAAACCTTTTTTAACTGAGCACTAATTGGGTTAGTTTGTGCTGACGTGGAATCTGACTAGGCACGATGACGTGTACAATTTAATATTACGTGGCATTTTATTGGATTTTAACAATCCAAACTTTCACCTATTGGCTGGCAATAATCCGTACTTTAAAATTTCCCAATAACAATCCCAACTTTCGGACATTTTTCCTCTGGTGAACCTTTTTTAACTGAGCATTAACTGGGTTAGTAGGTGTTGACGTGAACTATGAGTTGGAAGCTGACGTGGTAAATTTACTCTGAGGTGTCATCTAGATGTCATTTCCTCCTATATAAACATTATAAAACAAAAGATTAACTCAAACTCAAAACCCTCCATATCTACATAATCTTTTGTAGCCCTTCCATCCCTCTCTCTCTTTCTCTAGTTTTAAGTTTGAGTTAATCTTTTGTTTTATAATGTTTATATAGGAGGAAATGACACGTAGATGACACCTTAGAGTAAATTTACCACATCAGCTGCCAACTCATAGTTCACATCAGTACCTACTAACCTAGTTAGTGCTCAGCTAAAAAAGGTTCACCATAGGAAAAATGTCCGAAAGTTGGGATCGTTATTGGAAAATTTTAAAGTACGGATTATTGTCGGCCAATAGTTGAAAGTTTGGGTTGTTAAAATCCAATAAAATGCCACGTAATATTAAATTGTACACGTCATCATGCCTAGTCAGATTCCACGTCAGCACAAACTAACCCAGTTAGTGCTCAGTTAAAAAAGGTTTACCAAATGCCAAATGTTCGAAAGTTGGGATTATTATTGGGAATTTTTGAAGTAGGGATTATTATCGGCCAACGGTTAAAACTTGATATTATTAATATCCAATACCCCAAATTGATCCTATTAATTGTGCTATATTATTCTAATATTAGTTTAACTTATATTGGTAATCAATTAAATATCGAATTTTGAATTTCAAATTAAAATTCGAAATGTTTAAATTCGAATTTGACAAATTTTAAAATTTTGAATTTTGGTTAATAATTGTAAGAAATTACACATACTAATTATCCTTTTATTTACACAATTAATATGATTCAAAGTCCCTACATAAGTTGTGTCAACTCTTATTAATACATCAATTGATCCTATTAATTGCCCTATATTATCCTAATATTAGTTTAGCTTATATTGGTAATCAATTAAATAACGAATTATCAATTTCAAATTTTGAATTTTTTTTTAAATAATGGTAAGAAATTACATACATTAATTATCCTTTTAATTACACTTTTGAATGACTTAATCTTTTAAAAAAAATCAAAGTTTTGAATTAAAATTAATAATGGTAACCATTACACCTATTTATTATCTTTAAATTATGATTTCCTAATACATTTAAAATATAACAATTAATAATTTTGGTTGTAACTTTCTCAAATTAATTACAAGTAAAAATTAAAATTTTAAATACTAGAATTTGAAATTATAGATTTCTTTTAAATGGTTAAAAATATTTGAATACTAAATGTTTTATTTAAATATTTAAGGGGTAATGGATTTTAATAATCCCAAGTTTCAACCAATGGCCGATAATAATCTCTACTTCAAAAATTCCCAATAATAATCCCAACTTTCGAACATTTGGCCTGTGGAAAACCTTTTTTAACTGAGGACTAACTGGGTTAGTTTGTGCTGACGTGGCATATTACTAGGCTCGATGACGTGGAAAAGATGCTGATGTGACAGCTGACTTGGCACGATGACTTGTTTTTTTTAAATGCTCAAAATCCCCAAAATGATTTGAAAAACTACAAATCCCCAAAATGCTTCTTCATACAGCAACATCTTCATCCCTCCATTGTCAAAAGAAACATCGATCATCATCATCCCTCCATCAACATAGTGGCTCGTGGCGGTGACACGACGGAGCTCTAGTTGCAACCCACCCTTTCCGACACTACTCCTACATACCACACCTATAACTAAACATCAGAAGAGAATGAAGGACCAGATTAGCGACAAATAGATGTCTGAGCCCGAGAGAGTGGATCTGAAATGAGAGAGAAAGAAACCGTAGAAAGAGAGATGAGAGATCGATGGATGTGAACTAATGACTTTGAGAACACACATACTCTATTGTTTTGCTAGAGATTGTAATAGTCGACCAAATGGTTTCTCATATCCTTTATGGTGAGCTTCTAGAAGCCAAAGTCCATAATCTCAGATCCTAGCAGAAGGGAGGCTGTGGGTAGTTTACAAAGGTTTGGGGATTCTTTGTTAGGGTTTGTTAATTGGTAGTTGAGATTATAGATGAAGATGATATTGTTATGTTGAAGATGATATAGATGAAGATGGATTATATAGTGAATTTGATTAGAGATGATTATGATAAAGGAGGGTTGATAGTAGATGAAGATGTTGTTAATAAAGATGTTTAAAAAATAATTTTTATTTTCATTTGATGATCTGATGTTAGGAATTTTTTTGTGCTTTGAAAAATATGAAATAATAATATAAAATGCCATGTCAGCTTAAGTTGTCCACGTCATCAAGCCTAGTAAGATGCCACGTCAGCACAAACTAACCCAGTTAGTCCTTAGTTAAAAAAGGTTTACCACATGCCAAATGTTCGAAAGTTGGGATTATTATCGGCCAATGGTTGAAACTTGGGATTATTAAAATCCAACACCCCAATATTTAATCTCAAAATTTTGAATTTAAGATTTATGTTAACATTTAGATTTAGATTTAGATTTAATTAAAACATTTAAAATATTTAATTCAAATTTTTGAATGATTTGAATCTTTCAAATTTTGATTACTAGAATTTGAATTGGTATATTTAAATTAAAATTTATAAATATTCAAATATTAAATGTTATATTTAAGTAAATAATTTCATATTTCGATATCTATAACTTTAATTTTTAATTTTTTTAACATTATAAAAATTTTAAATTTTGGATAATAATGGTAACAATTAGACCTAATTATAGCATTAATTTCGTATTTTGAATGGTTTAAAATTTTTAAAAAATTCAAACGTTTGAAGTTAAGTTAATAATTGTAACAAACAATCTTACTATTACCTTTAAAATAGAGATATACTAATTAGATATTTCCTAATATATTTATAATTTAACAAATAAGAGTTTTAGTTCTAAATTTCTCAAATTAGTTACAAGTTAAAATTCAAATTTTGAATACAAGAATTTGAATTGATTGATTTAAGTTAAACTTTATAAATATTCAAATATTAAATGTTCTATTTAAGTATATAATTTCATATTTTAATATCTATAATGGTAACAATTAGACTTAATTATAACATTTAATTCAAATTTTGAATGATCTGATTCAAACGGTGTCTTACTTTTAACATTTTATCGGAAATATTAATCACTACTATTTATTTTTTACTAGATAATACTCCTCAAATACAATCTGATAACAAGATTCCAGTGAAGTTCCAAAGGCGTCAATTCCCAATATCCGTATGTTTCGCAACGACCATCAATAAAAGCCAAGGACAGTCTCTATCGAAGGGTGGATTGTATTTAAGAGACCCCGTAATGTCGTATTGTCAAGAGTTAAGAGCAGGGCATGGGTGAAAGTACTTATACTAGATAGTGATGTGAATGTCATAACTAAAACAAAGAATGTGGTGTATAAGGAAATATTTAGTGATATTTGAATAACATGTGTATTCCTTACTTTTAAATTTTAATAAAATATTTGTAGTATATTTTTATAGGTTTTACCGCTCCAAATAAGTGTTAATTGTTCAACCGCGTGTACACGCGGGCAATAACATGATACCATCTGATAACAAGATTCCAGTCAAGTTTCAAAGGCGTCAATTCCCAATAACCGTATGTTTCACAATGACCATCAATAAAAGCCAATGGCAGTCTCTATCGAATGTTGGATTGTACTTAAGAGACCCTGTATTCTCACATGGCCAACTTTATGTTGCACTGTCAAGAGTTAAAAGCAGTGGAAGGGTGAAATTACTTATACTAGATGGTGATGGGAATGTCAAGACTAAAACCAAAAATGTGGTGTATAAGGAAATATTTAGTGATATTTGAATAAAATGTGTATTCCTTGCTTTTAAATTTTAATAAAATATTTCTACTATATTTTGTTTATAGGTTTTACCGCTCCAAATAATTGTTAGTTATTGTAACGCGTGTCCACGCGGGCAATAGTCTAGTACATAATAAACCTTTTACTAATTAATGTGAAATTATAATGGGGTTTTTGATAAAAATGTACAAGTTAGTTTTGCAAATAAGAGTAGTATTGAAAGAATTTTCATAATATTTTGAGTGTGAAGCAAGAAACTTTTTATATGCCATTTTAAAAAAACATATAAAATTACTATACTAGTCATTTTTCGCAATTTATAATGTAGTATAGATGTATATATAATTGACTCAAAAACGTACTAAAGAGGCATCCTTCTTTTAAGCTAGTGGTGGACAATGTAACATGCATATGTTTTGTTTCACACATGACATTTTTAGTCACATATAACATCATTTAGTCACATATACCTCCAATGAATACATGTATGGATGAATCGGTTGCAGTTAATCGGATATAAACGTGAATGAAAGAATATATATATATATATATATATATATATATATATATATGGGAAAGTATAAATTGAAAACCCTATTGAGTTAAGAAAACTTAGAAAACCCATGTAAAAACCATCTACAAAAACTGTTTTTTTTTTTTGGAAAAAATTACGCAAGGTAACATATATGTATTTATGTGTTTTGGAAAAAAAAATTAAAAAAGCGCATAAGGGATTTTTTTAAATAAACAACGTAAATTTTGTAACAACGCTATTAACATATGTTAGAAAGCAGAAAACATATGTTAACAACGCTGTTACAAAATCTGCGTTGTTTATTTTTTTTTAAAAATATCCCATCGGCGCTTTTTTAATTTTTTGGCCCAAAATGTTTAAAAACATGTATGTTACCTTGTGTAATTTTTTCAAAAAAAAAAATTTTTAGATGGTTTTTACAATAGTTTTCTAGGTTTTCATAACTCAAAAGGGTTTTCAATTTATTCTTCCCCTATATATATATATATATATATATATATATATATATATATATATATGAGTACGATATTACTTAATCTTATCATTGTCACCCACATTAATTTTGGTTGATAGTTTTTATGTAAAAAATTGTAAATGAAAATGAATTTAGTATTATAGTGTTGTTGAGTTATTCTACAAAAGCTATAAAAATAAGAAATGTGATCCATTTCTAAGAAGGGTGAGAAGGATTGTGATCCATTGATCATATATTTGAAGGGTTGAGATTAGTTTGTTTGAAAAAAATAAATAATAAATTAGAGGAAGGACATAAAAGGAAAATCACATTTGTTGACTTTCTCTCTCCACATGCAATGCACATGTCAATTCCCCCATCATTTTAAAACGTCTATAACTTTTTCATACGACATTTTTTTTTCAAAAAAATTCCACCATATTAACGAGCGTTTTTTTATCTTTATTATGAGTACCACATTGATACATTAAAATTGAAAAAAAAAATTCGTGCTAAATGGGGTTTTTTCTCCGTTGTGTCTTATGATCGTTCATTGTGTTATAGTATGCATGTGTGCTTTATAAATATGTTATTTATGTTTTTTTAGTCTACACATGATTTAACTTTGTCCATTGTGTTTTTAGTATGCTTTTCATTGTGTTTTACGCAAATGAGTTTTGTATTTAGGTGTACATTGTGTTTTATTACGTTGTTCATTGTGTTTAAGTCTATTATTCATTGTGTTTTAGTCTTCTATTCACCGTGTTTTTAATATGTCGTCCATTGTGTTTTATTAGACTGTTCATTGTGTTTTATACTTTATTGTTCATTACATATTTAATTGGTACTCATTGTGTTTTACGTTATCTCCATTGTGTCTTACGCAACTGGGTTTTCAACTTTTTTTTTTCAAAAAGTATTCATTGTGTTTTAATCTTCTGTTCATTGTGTCCTTATTATGTCGTCCATTGTATTTTACACAATTGGGTTCTTAACTTTTTTTTTTTCAAAAGTATTCATTGTGTTTTATTCTTCTGTTTATTGTGTCTTTAGTATGTCATCCATTGTGTCTTACACAACTGGGTTTTCAACTTTTTTTTTCAAAAGTATTCATTGTGTTTTAGTCTTCTATTCATTGTGTCTTTAGTTTGTCATTCATTGTGTTTTACTAGACTCTTGATTATGTTTTATACCCTATATTTAATTGGTGCTCATTGTGTTTTACACTCCATTGTGTCTTACGCAAGTGGGTTTTGATTTTTTTTTCAAAAGTATAACAATATGATACTCATATTAAAGATAAAAAGTCGCTCAATTTTATGGTATAATTTTTTTTAAAAAAGATGACGTATAAAAAAGTTACAGATATTTAAAAATAAAGGTGGAAATGACATGTAACTTGCATGTGCATATGCTTTTGACAAAATTACCCCTCCCACTTGTTTAATCTTTGGACACATGTCATTTTCTAGTGGCTTCTCACCCTTCTCATTTTTTGTAGCCTTTGTAGAATAACCCAACCCTAGTGTTGTTGAGTTATTCTACAAAAGCTATAAAAATAAGAAATGTGAGAAGTCACTAGAAAGTGACATGTGTTTAAAGAATTAAACAAGTGAGAATGGTAATTTTGTCAAAAGAATATTCACATGCAAGTCACATGTCATTTTCACATTTATTTTTACACGTCGGTAACTTTTTATATGCCGTCTTTTAAAAAAAATATATCATAAAATTGATCGTCTTTTTTATCTTTAATATGAGTATTATATTGTTATACTTTTGAAAAAAAAGTCAAAAACCCAGTTACATAAATCACAATGGAGATAACGTAAAACACAATGAGTACCAATTAAATATGTAATGAACAATAGGGTATAAAACACAATGAGTAGTATAATAAAACACAATGGATGACATACCAAATACATAATGAACATAAGACTAAAACACAATGAATAGTAGACTTAAACACATTGAACAACACAATAAAATACAACGTACACTATAAATACAAAACCATTTGCGTAAAACACAATAGAAAACATATGACATGTGTACACCATTTTAAAACGTATACTTTTGAAAAAACCCATTTATGTATACAATGTATACTTTTGAAAAAAAAGTCATAAACCCAGTAGCGTATGACACAATAGAGCTAACATAAAACACAATGAGTACCAATTAAATATGCAATGAACAATAGAGTATAAAACACAATTAACAGTCTAATAAAACACAATTGACGAAATATTAAAAACACAATGAACGAAATATTAAAAACACAATGAACAATATATTAAAACACAATGGATAGTAGACTAAAACACAATGAACAACAATATTAAAACACAACGTATACGATAAACACAAACCCACTTGCGTAAAACACAATGAACAACGTAAAACACAATTGAAATTATACGACAAACATAATGGACAAAGTTAAATCATGTGTAGTCTAAAAAATACAATAAACATATTTATAACATATATTTGCTAACTATAACACAATGGACGAGCATAAGACACAATAAAATAAGAAAACCTAGTTAACACGTATTTTTTTTTTCCAATTTTATTATAGCAGTGTGGTACTTATATTAAAGATAAAAAATGCTCATTAATATGGTGAAATTTTAAAAAAAAATATATCGTATGAAAAAGTTATAGTTGTTTAAGATGATGGGTAAAATTGGCATGTGCCTTGCATACTTGCATATAGAGAGAGAAAGTCTAACAAATATGGTTTTTTTTTTATGCATTTCCTTTAATTTAATATTTAATTTTTTTATTAAACTAATTTCAACCATTTAAATCTAAAATCAATGGACCAAAATCTTTTTTATACTTTCTAGAAAAAAATACCTTCTATTTGATCCTAATCCAATATATACCTTTTTTTTAGTCTAGTGACGGGAGATTGATTTGATCTCAAATTTTTCCAAAAGCTTTGTAGCCACTCGAGTCACAACCTTAGAAAAACATAAGGGCCACCATGTTTGATCTTGCGGGATCCACCATTTCGTAAAGATAAGAACAACAACCCAATTTAATTTAATATAAAGGGAACTTTGCCAAAAGTGTAGACAGGAACGAACAAGAAAAAGAAAAAATAATATTTTGAAAAAACTAATTAATTTAAATGCCGGACATTTTCACCTAAACAAGTGGAAGCTTCAGGTGTGTTGTGGCGGAAATTTAGCCAGAATAAGTTTGGATCATTGCAACATTGATACAGCAGCAGGGGTGTTGGTATAGCAATCGAAAGAGAAAACCCAAATAATAAAGTCATGATATGTTCAATTGGGATATCGACTCATGTTTTATATTAATAAATAATTATACACAATAATAGTTCCAAGTATACCAATGTTCTGTCGGAATCAACATGGCACTGGTATCGACACAGGTTCGGTGTGATCTGATTTATCATGGTAAAGAAAAAAAAATCATTATATATGACATGCTTGATTTTAAGCAAAACTTTAATAGCAATATAGATAAAATAAGCACATAGCAACAACATATTCGGAATCATATAAGCATGACATTCCTCTCCATATATAATGTGCATCAATATTTTAAAACATTTTGCTACTAAAAACCCCTTTTTATTTGGTATCCGACGGGTTTTTTTTAGGGATGGACGTTTGGTACTGGTATAGTGATATTTTCTTTATCATGCTGAACCAATTTTATCTTAATGTTGGTACCGATACCGTATTCGTTTTTATAGTTTTGTCAACGTGACAATGTAAAATCCTTTGAAAATGAAGTTAATTAGTAACAAAACATTTATTCGGTAACACTAGTCTTTCTGTTTCGATACATATGGAGTTTAAATGGCGTCCTACGCCAATGCACGAATGTAAGTCGTGTCCCGCGGGTAACTACGACTCTAGTTATATAACTAAAACGTCATTTTGAACATTTCGAGTTTCTAAAGATTCAAGTTTACCATTCTTTAACTAAAAAACACACTATTTTTTTACCTGCTTATTTTTTTGTACGCGTCGATATAAATATAAGCTGGTTTAGGTTTTGACATAACTTTTTAGCTTTTGAAATGAGTCAGATCATATAAAATATGTTTTAGTGCTTTTTTGTTTATGTATGTGTTCAGTTAGTCTACGTTTTGACGTAAGTTTTGTTCGAAAACGAGACGGGTCAAATAAAATATATTTTCTTTCGACGATATCAACTCGAACTACTTTACGTTTTGACGTCGTCACAGCAATGTGCGACGGGTAAATTAGTAGTTAAGAATAATGTATGGCCAACTTTACAACACATGTTAAAACTATAAAAAAAAAGATATTTATCTTTTGAAATTGGTTATTTTCAACAAGATTGATGACAAATGAGGTCATCTTAGGGCTAACAATTTAGATACGAACACGATAACACGACACGAACCTACATGATCTCAACAGGTTTTGTGTTTGACCTTAACAGGTTTCGTGTCTTAAACAGGTTGACATAATAAGGCCTTAACAGGTTTCGTGTCTAAACAAGTTAAAGACCTGTTAACATGTTAAGCACCCGTTAAGACACGTTAATAATTTTATTTAAAAAAGTTATATACGGGGTGTGGGTATGCTTTATACATATGCGGATTAAAGATCAAGGAACCATAATTTTCAATTTTTAAATCACAGTGTACCGACATATACACCGCTCATTCATCCCTCCTCTTCCTTCTCAACACCACTGTCCCCGTTACCCGTCCACCGTTCTCGTCCGTTGTCACCCATCATCTGTCTGTCGTCACCCGTCCTCATTCTCAACCCAGGCGTCGCTCAATCTTTTCTTCATTGGTTTGTGGATACGTTTCTAGGGTTAATGTTTATAAACAAGTTCTTGTCTTATCGTGTTTTATCGTGTTAACATGTTATAAACAGTTTCGTGTTCGTGTTTACCGTTTTTGTGTTATGTTCGTGTCTTAACAAGTCGTGTCTGACATGATATGTCAGCCCTAATATTTATAGCTTGATCAATACTAACATAATGATATATTACTAAGATAATGATATAACGGTCTTGAAGTTACAAATCTGGAATAGTTAAAATCGTTTTTTAAACGGCCAACTAAATACTACCTGAATTGCTTGTAGGTTAGTCCTAACAAATGACTGCTCACTAGGCAGCTCAAGTCTACCATGCCATCAATTTGGAGAAAAACTTGTTGCTTGAAGGCCTACTACGGTAAAACCCTTATGGATTAGATTCGAACTTAAGACCTAATGGCATTAAGCTCTTATCTTCATTTTACCATGTCACCCTACCAAAATGTTGGGACAAAAATCTAGATACTCGACGGGTATACCCAATAATAATGAATTAACTAACAAACATACCAAAAAAAAAAAACTCGCAGGTACGCCCAATACACGACGAGTAATTAACCGATAGATACCGACATGTTTGGGTCAGGTATGGGTCAAACCATTATAATTGGGTATGGATTAGTTACCTAAACCCGACCCATCGCCATCCTTGCATCCGCACGATGCTTCAGGAAAATGAATACTAAAAAAAAATTCACGGAAGTATTAAATTTAATTACCCATATGACGTCTTTGTGTAGCCAAAAGATAAACCCAAAAAATAAATTCTTGATATGCTAAAAATAATTTCAACATATATTTTCCATCCAACAAAAACAGTAAAAAAAATACTGATATGATTTCAATAATACCGATATCGATGTTGTTTGGTCGGTATCAGTTTGGTTCTTTATTGGTACAACCTAAAAGTACATCCACACATGTTTCATAGATCGAAAACCATACAACGAATATCGATACCACACTGATGTTGTTCGGCCAGTACATTTCGGTTCGTCATAATATCAACACTTTGTATAGTTCACGATATCAAAAAAATACTCTATTTTGAATACAACTATCTTTTCAATTAAATTGATATTTGGTATGAGTCAGACCATTAAAATTGGGTATGGATTAGTTACCTAAATCCGACCCATCGCCATCCTTGCATCCTCACGATGCTTCAGGGAAACTGAATACTAAAAAAATTATGAAACTATTAAATTTAATTACCCATATGATGCCTTTATGTAGCCAAAAGATAAACCCAAAAAAATAAATTCATGATATGCTAAAAAGAATTTCAACATATATTTTTCATCCGCCAAAAACAATAAAAAACAAATAGTGATATGATTTCAATAATACAGATACCGATGTTGTTTGGTCGGTATCAGTTTGGTTCTTTATTGGTACAACCCAAAAGCACATCCACACATGTTTCATAGATCGAAAACCATACAACAAATACCGATACCACACTAATGTTGCTCAGCCAGTACATTTCGGTTCTTCATAATATCAGCACTTTGTATAGTTCATGATGTAAAAAATACTCTATTATGAATACAACTATCTTTTTAATTAAATTTATATTAGATATGAGTCAAACCATTATAATTGGGTATGGATTAGTTACCTAAACCCGACCCATCGCCATCCTTGCATCTGCACGATGCTTCAGGGAAAATGAATACAAAAAAAAATTATGGAAGTATTAAATTTAATTACCCATATGACACCTTTGTGTAGCCAAAAGATAAACCCAAAAAATAAATTCATTATATGCTAAAAAGAATTTCAACATATATTTTCCATCCACTAAAATAATAAAAAACAAATACTGATATGATTTCACTAATACCAATACCGATGTTGTTTGGTTCTTTATTGGTACAACCCAAAAGTACATCCAAACATGTTTCATAGATCGAAAACCATACAACGAATACCGATACCACACTGATGTTGTTCGGCCAGTACATTTCGGTTTGTCATAATATCAACTCTTTGTATAGTTCACGATATCAAAAAATAATCTATTTTGAATACAACTATTTTTTCAATTAAATTTATATTGTATTGTTGAGAATTTTTTTAATGCAATTGGTTATTTAGTTTTCATCTTTTAAGTAAATGAACACAAGTTGTTAAAAAAATCAAGAGTAACCAGCAAGGAGTATATACAAGTCAACAACTCAACAAGAAAGAAAACATAGGGTAATCACAAAGGAGTACATACAAGTTTTATAACAACCAGGGCCCTCCTTGAGAATTCATGTGCCCAGGTGATACGCGGTTGAAAGCCCAAGGTTTTAAGTATTTAATATTGCACTTTATGTGGTTTTTTATAGTTTCGGACATGCTACTTTGATGAGATTTGCGTTTTGTAGGCCTCAAAAGGTTTAAGGTGCATTTTGGAAGCTTAACGGAGCTTTGGCTTGGATTTAGCGAGAACGGAAGCAACAAACCGAGCAAAAGAAGAAAAGAAAAAATGGATTGGGGCATCCTAGACGCATATCTGGGCGTCCAGGGTCCATCAGTTAGGTGCCCTAGACGCATGCCTAGGCATCCTAGACGCAACCTGCTGCACAAAAAACTTGAAACTTACATCTTTGAAGAGTTTTTAAAGGGGATTCGAATTTGAACTCCATATCTTGAATTCGAACCTCCTAGGGCTCATCTTGGATCATTCTTGGTGTCTCCAATCATTAAGATCTCAAATTCAATCCACCCGTCTTCATCACCAATCACCAAAGCTTCATTCACCATTCATAAGCCCTACATCCTCAATATTCCTCACGACCATTTCTTCTATCTTTTCCATCTTCATTGAGGCTTCCATCATCATGAGCGGCTAGTCTCTCTTGGAATCACCCGGTGTAGACTTTTAATCTAGGGTTCTTGAACATTTGGGCATTTTCTTAATTATTTTGTATTTGGGATTTGAACAAACTTATTAATTGCGTTAATCTTGTTTTGAATTCTCTTTGATAATTGTTTCTTGCGCCAATTATTAGGGAAATGAATTCGGTTAATTATGCTTTAATTATGCGTCTAGGACGCCCAGACATGAGTCTAGGGCGTCTAACTGATGGACCCCGGATTCTGGAGGCGCTCAGCTGGACGATGGTCAGCGTCTAGGACACCCAGATGTGCGTCTAGTACGCCCCAACCTATTTTTGCTTTTTTATGTTTTACTCAATTTATTGCTTACGTTCTCGCTAAATCCAATCCAAAGCTCCGTTAAGCTTCCAAAATGCATCTTAAACCTTTTGAGGCCTGTAAAACCCAAATCTCATCAAAGTAGCATGTTCGAAACTATAAGAATCACATAAAAATGCAATATTAAACACTAAAAACCTTGGACTTTCAACCGCGTATCACCAGGCTGAGCGGCGAATTATGTGTCCTTTAACCTTAGGTCTTAATGAAGTAAATAATGTAAACTATTTTTAAAATGACAATTAAAGTAATATAAAATTGATGAATCAATTCTTCACAGTTTATTTTTCCAACAATACGTTTTGATAGCTATAATCGCCAATCAGCAAAGTTTTTTTTTTTTTTTTAAACTTGGCTAAAGTTTCTTGAGTATTGACTAATGGACTAATGGTTAAGTTACCTAAGTATACTAATAGCCTAATAGGAAGCTCCATGATTTCCAAATGCGAAGAGTCTCGAACCTAGGGAAGCCACCATTGCATAATCGACAACCAAACCGATTCAGCCCTTGATTGGTTTAGAACATATAATGAATGGATTCATGATCCACACCACAAAACGATGTTAAATATACCTCTCTTTAATAGTTGATACGTTGTTGAAAGACAGCCCATGATTAAACTCCATCTATATAAAGAAGTTTATTTTTAGTTGAATCCAGTTATTCCATTCCATTAATACATTATACAGGGTACCAATCTGGTTCTCACACCTGTCAATATATATATATATATATATATATATATATATATATATATATATATATATATACTAGGTTTGAGACCCGTGGGGACCCACGGTGCAAACCATAGTAAATAAAAAAATTATATGAAACTAAGAGTTGTATTGTTCAAGTTTAGTGGCTACAAACGTAAAGTGTTAAAAATAACGGTTAGCCTGAAAATTTTTTTTTTATATAAACGTCATGCGTTGATATTAAATGAGTATTAAAAGTAAAACTAACATATAACTATGGTTTTCATGTCAAAGTGGATATTTTTTATAAGCTCTCAGTAACGTTAGTAATGAAAACCGATTACCTATTATGATCAGTACTAAACCAAAGTATAAAGTTTTGAAAAAAATAACAAAGGTATGAATACATTATGTTTTTGTAAATGACTTTTTATCATATTTTTATTTTTAATGTAATTGTAATTAGTACATAACTTGGTTTATTGACAAAATGCAACGCACTGTTCAAAGCACACAAAAAAAGTTTAAAATAATACTTTATTATTGAAGTTGTATATACATAACGTCAATAAAGATAATTAAAAAATTGCATAAAAATTACTCACATTATTCATAAATCCTGAAAGACTTCTTTGTACACAACGTTTGATGTTTTTGTTCGTCAATTCACCATTTTCATCTACTATAACAATCTTAAGTCCATCTCGACTTCTGACCCTTGAAAGCACAACATACAACTGCCCGTGTGAAAAAACTGGATCCTTTAAATACAACCCAACTCTGGATAAGGATTGTCCTTGACTTTTGTTTATTGTCATTGCGAAAGAAACAGCAAGTGGAAATTGCCTTCTGTTAAATTTAAAAGGAATTTTCTTATCTGAGGGGGATAAAGTAATTCTTGGAATAAAAGTTCGCATTCCAATGTTACTTCCTGATATGATTTTCGCTTCAATGACACGTTTTCTCATTTTAACAACTTGTAACCTTGTCTCATTGCACAAACCACTTTTCTGATCAATGTTTCTGAGTAACATTACGGGAACGCCAACTTTCAAAACCAAACGATGGTTTGGTATTCCAGAAAACTTAAGACCATTAAGGACATCAGGAGAAACTAATCTTTCATCAACCTGTTTGTTCACATCTTCAGACTGGCCAACACTATCCGAACTTAGATACTCAACTTCGTCACCGGGAAACATTGAAAGTAATATATCATTAATTTCATGAACAACTTCATTCTTCGGTGCCAATATAACTCGATCTTGAAAATAAGTCGGAATGTGGATGTTATCCAAAAGTGAAGGATAAACAAAGGCTATCAAATCAGAAACAGGATCCGAAGATTGAGAAATAAGTAAGTCATCAGGTATCAAAATAACATCTTGATCATCACTTATTGTATCAACCTTTCCTTCTCCTATGTCCAGAAGCCAAGATGCAAACTTTTTAGTTTCCTCAATATCATAACTGCAGCTTCCAGAAAGCAACCGCATATTTTTTGTTAACTCTAAAACAGTGCATTTGTGCCAAATGTATGATGAACTTAAAGAGGCATTAACAATGTCATGTTTATCTGTTTCTTCATTAAGGTCACCAATTATCAATCCAGCAACTTCAGAAACCGTGGGTAGGTTGTAGGTTCTACCATCTTCTTTCCTCATTCCGTTTAATCGAAGCTTGACTTGTGCATCAGGGTTCTTCTGAAAACAATCTCTCGCCATTCTATAAGATTTCACCAAGGAGTTTTTGGCATCCAACATTTTTTTCAATTCCTTTACAATTTGAAATTCAAGGGCCTTTTCTGATGAGTATTCCTCATCTGCATCACTATAAATAAAATGAATACATTAGAATCGAAAGTACTTAAAAATCCTTAAAGTTTTCTACAAAAGACAATAAAAAAATAACATACCCAACAACATTGATTCTATTCGAAACTTCATTTTCAGTATCATATATGTATAGCTGAGAGAATACTGGATTTTGTCCACGTGATGGTAAAAGATTTCCCAAAGCATGGTAGTTCTCACCACTTATACAATAGATGAATGGAGCATTACCATGATTTATAGACCTATCAATTTTTCCACCCATGGATGTAAATGCAAACATAGAGTTGAATCGTCTTATGTTCTTTAAAAAGAATTTGCTTTTAGAATCAACTCCATTAAAATACTCTTTATAACTGTGTGGTGCCTCCTTAAAAGGAGGAAGCATAACTTTTCCATAACCACAACACAGAGAGAAATTTTTTTTAGTATTACTTCTATTAAGCCCTCTAGTAGATTCACAGCTCCACAGTCTAGCATTACAATCTTCACAAGTGACATTCTGATCACCATGGTCCAAGTAAGCTAAAAAAAGATATTCAAATTTATTAAATGTACCATATTTCTAAACATGAAGTCTGCAAGTTATTGAAAGTATCGAAATATCTTAAAAGTGAAGAAGATCAAGGGTTACTTACATATTGGTAAAGTAGTTTTTTGGGAGAACCGAAAAATATGAAAAAGTGAAACAATTATCAATTAGGTAGGTATATAATGAAACCAATTGTTGTTGGGCTGAATCAGATATTAAGAGTAAAACAATCGGGCCTATGGCTAATAATAAACATTCAACCCAATAAGTTATGTAATATGTATGTTATGTATTTTATATGGGATTGTTTTAGTAACATATTGGGCCGATCCATTTTTCCTTGTATCACAACAATATATTTCGGTAAAAAAATTGAAACGATTTACAACATTTATGTTACAATCTTTTAGTTTTAATTAGATATGAATCATACAAAAATAAAACTGAAAATTATGTTTGATGAGTACATCCACCAATCTAGTTGTATCTATATATACTCAACATAATATTCAAATGGATGAAAACATACTTATCAATCAAGTAAACGCATTTATTAAATATTATGATCGTTATGAAACTTAATAAAAAGAGGAAACCATATCATGGTATAAAGAGAAAATAACAAAGTAGAAATTGTTCAAAATTATTAAAAAAAACAAAACATAAAGCAATGAAACTGGTTGACCATAAGCATAGAAAACAAATCCTCTTCATTTTGGGTTTAGGAAGACGAGAGGCTCAACGTAATTTTAAGTTACTCCATACTACCACCACTTCCAATCTTAGTTGAAGGAATTGGTGTGCTTTCAGCATCAGAGATCGCGTCAATCAGTTTACGCTTAACCATTTGATACTTGGAACTGATAGAACATTGTTCTCCTTTAGCATAAACTTTCTTATCAACAATGGAAATTGGCGTATCATTATCGCCTGTGTCAGATTCCTAAACAAAAAATAGTTACAAACATATGTATCAGAATCATCAGTGATTGTGTATGAAAGAAAAAAATGAGTAAAATGTATTACTATGAATATAAGTGTTTGTGCAAATGGTACCTTGGAAACAGAAATAACATTAGACGGCATTGCCATGAGAGACGTGTGAAGTGATTCTGATTCAGCAGGCTGTTAAAAAAAATATGCAAAAACTTAGAAATGTAATAAAGTCTTACATAAATAAAATTTGCTAAGTTATGTGAAATGGAATTCGAATATGTACCTGTCCTACATACAACTTTTTCTTAAGATGCGAGATAATTGTTGGATCATCAGTTATCTTAGTTACACCATAAACATCATATTTGTTGTTTAAATTGAACCCAGAGACAAAGATTTTAAAAGCAAACTCTCTGTCTAACAAAGTCTTAATCTCTTCAGGATATTCAACTGTATCACCAACCTATATATAAGGAATAACCAAATACATAATTATTACAAAACTATAATTAAGGAATTATTAAAAATAATTTTATACTTAAAATGTAGTTAAAAATATGGAATACCGTATTCAACTCAAGCAATTCAGAAGCACTTTTACTAATAAGTTGTGCAACGTCACGATGAAACAACGTAAGCGATACAGCACCATTAACGTCTTGCACACGAACCTGAATTTTAAACCTAGAAAAAAAATTTGAAAAAAAAAACAACAAAAATTTATAACTAAGTTGGGTTGAAATGAAAGTATATTTGTGAAAATTATAATAGATGTTAAAAATATATCCGACCTTGGTGTAGGCTCAACTTTTTTGGCACTACAACTATCATTCAAACACTCGTAAACCTTTTCTTCCTCAAAATCTGAACTTCCTTCACCAACCTGCTTGATTATATAATCAATACTACATTTTCTGGTGCATTTGGGGCATCCCATGTAGTACCAGCCAATTTCGGTAAACAGGTCTTTAATAGTACCCAATAATACCTAAGCCTGCGCCTGTATGAATATTATAGTTTGTTACCAAAATAAGATAGTATATGGTATACAATGGAAATTAATATTAAATAAAAATTAAAATTTTAACCTCATTACAATTTTTTATATTTAGTTATAAATGTCACCAATGTTACTAAAAGGAGTGTTATGGACAAATTCATCTTCATCAGAGCAAAACATAGAAGTTCCATATGGTTGATGAGAAGAGGAAGGATTATCAGCGATTTTCTTACCCAACCTGATAAAAATAATTTAATCAATACACATTACATATTTATTGAGACTGTTTATAAAGGTTGTGTAATTCGTATTGAAAAACGTAATAGTACATACCCTTTTTTGTACAGCTTTATATCTTCAATATCTCCATTTATGAACAGTCGACTAACGCGATCTCCAAAAGAGTTAAAAACATACGGTTTTCCTATAAAAAAAATTAGGAAAAAATATTTTATTTATTTAATAAAAAGAAAATTTAGAAGTTAGAACTTAATTTATAATGCAAAATATAATGTATGTATAAATATAAATATAACTATATATATTTATTAACATTATACAACCATTATAAAACTTCAAACGGCCAAACTGCATTATTATTATAAATTCTTTCTCTGTTTGATGAGTTGCAACATATTTAGACATCTCCATGGCATAACTATCCCACAACGTTAAATAGATGCGCAAGCCCCTTCAAAAAAGTACAAATTATTTTAGTAAAAAATAAATAAACAATTTATAAAGGTACGTAATTTTTTTTATATATAAAATGCAAAAAAAAAAACAAAAAATAAATAAATAAAGAATACATACTCGATATCTTGAATTTCCATTGTTAACCTCTTTTTATCAGCGACAACCTTTTTTTCTTTATCATCATTGCTGAAGAACTTGTTAACATGTCCAATAACATCTAAGATCAATTATAAAATAAACATTAATGAAAGATAACTTATAAAACTATTATTATTGTTTGGTTGTGATAAAAAAAACTTTAGAACGGAAATATACCTATTGTAACATATTCATCAACCTCCTTATCCAGAATTCTTTGAAAGGGCCCAAAAGAGAAACCAAAATCTGGACCTTGGAAACCATGATATTCGGAAACTTGAGTATTCATATTCAAGCAGAGTTTGTTTGGGTTTGGAGCATACTTGTATTTAGAGGAATTGACCCCAACTCCTGGATTTCTTATAATAAGAGAAGAATTTTCAATCAGAAACCTCTCGAATTTAAAAAACAACCGCTTAAATACATTCGCTTGAATCCTGTCACCCTGTTGATTATAAAAAAAATAAGATAATTGATATACATTAAAATTAAAAGCATCACAATTAAAAAAAAATTTATGAAATTTAAAAATAATAGGATATAAAAAAAAAAACGTGTTGTTAACTTTTACATTTTCATCACATAGGATCATTTCAATTGAGTACACATCATTAGGATTGCGACGATCGGGTAGACGCCAAACCCGAATAATCTTTAGCTTTAACGCCACACTGTTTCGGTTTACATGAATTTGGTTAACCATTGTAAACTCATTTGCATCTACAGCAGCCATTGATCTTGTTAACTGGGAAAAAATGATGTAAAAACCAAAAGATGACTTCAATAAAACAACAAATCAAAATCAAAATAACTAATGTTTAAGTAATTAAATATGAGAAACAGAAATTAACCTAATAATATATCTTTGCGATTACTCAAAGTGGTTCCAACGTGTCTTATTACAATCGTATGTGAATTGGTTTGACTTGTTTATATAGTTATTGAATTTACCGAATAATAAGAAATGGATGAAATGGTGGGCGGTTAATTAGCATTTGAATTAGCATTGTTTTAAAGGTTATAACATTATGTATTGATTGAATTTAGTCAAGGTCAATCATTTATTGATTAAATGGCGTATGTCAAGCATTATATAGGTATTGATGTAGGAATTAAATCAATTCAATAATAACAAATAGATTAAAGAGTGGAGGGTAATTAGGAACCGAATTACGATTGTTATTATTGTTATAACTTTATGTACTGATTGAATTTAGTCAAAGTCAAGTAGTCAAAGCAAAACAGCCGTATGTTAAGCATTATAGTTAGTTGTAATTTGTTTTGATATATTCAATGTTATTTAACTAATGTTCTTTATATGTTATGTCAAGCATTATATAGGAATTCAATCAATTGAATAATAAAAAACGGATGAAAGAGTGGAGGGTAATTAGGATTCGACTTACAATTGTTATTATTGTTATAACTTTATGTATTGATTGAATTTAGTCAAAGTCAAGTGTGGATGTCAAGCATTATACTTAGTTGTAATTGTAATTTTTTTTGATCTATTCAATGTTATTTAACTAATGTTCTTTATATGTTATGTAAAGCATTATATAGGTATTCAAACAATTGAATAATAAGAAATGGATGAAAGAGTGGAGGGTAATTAGCATCCGAATTAGCATTGTTATTATTGTTATAAATTAATGTATTGATTAAATTTAGTCAAAGTCAAGCATTGAAATCATTAATGGCGAATTTTAAGTATTATACCTAGTTGTGATTTTTTTTTGATCTATTCAATGTTATTAAACTAAATGTTCTTTACATGTTATGTAAAGCATTATATAGGTATTCAATCAATTCAATAATAAGAAATGGATGAAAGAGTGGAGGGTAATTAGCATCCGAATTAGCATTGTTATTATTGTTATAAATTAATGTATTGATTACATTTAGTCAAAGTCAAGCATTGAAATCATTAATGGCGAATTTTAAGTATTATACCTAGTTGTGATTTTTTTTTGATTTATTCAATGTTATTAAACTAAATGTTCTTTACATGTTATGTAAAGCATTATATAGGTATTCAATCAATTCAATAATAAGAAATGGATGAAAGAGTGGAGGGTAATTAGCATTCGAATTACCACTTATATATTATTGTTATAAATTAATGTATTGATTAAATTTAGTCAAAGTCAAGCATTTAAACCATTAATGCCGATATTATATGATTGTACATATTTGTGATTTTTTTTATCTATTCAATGTTACTAAACTAAATGTTATTTACATGTTATGTAAAGCATTATATAGGTATTGAATCAATTCAATAATAAGAAATGGATGAAAGAGTGGAGGGTAATTAGCATCCGTATTAGAATTGTTATTATTGTTATAAATTAATGTATTGATTGAATTTAGTCAAAAACAATGATTGAAACCTTTAATGCCGCATGTCAAGGATTATACCTAGTTGTGTTTTTTTTTTATCTATTCAATGTTATTTAAGTAAATGTTCTTTATATGTTATTATATGCTTTACTAACATGCTTGAAAATTGGACAAGTAAATGCGTATTCAAAGTAAATTTGTTATTGTATAAGGAAACCATAAATTTCGCAATTACATTTATCAATTCATTATGAATGTTGTGAGTAAATTCAGTTGTGAATATGTATTCTAAATTATACCGTATTGCCACCACGGGTTAACGTATACATATTGTTACAATTACAACATACTAAATATTCGGTAAAATTAGACATCTCCATGTCAATATACCAAGTGAAAAAAAAAAAACACAAAATTTTAATGATTATTGATTTACACATTGTCGTACTCATTTATTGATTTGACCATAATTAAATCTTAGTCAATGTGAATAATTACACATTTAAATTAAAATTAATAAGAAGTTGTTGACCATGGTATGTCGAAACTTTAATGTTGTTGTTTCGTAAGTTTTTAGATAACAAAAACCTGTTCATGGATTTAGGCAATGTATGCACAAACACGTAAAAACCAACATTATAATAACAAATAAGGTTTTTTTACTTAAAAAATATTAGAAACGTCATACCAAAACTCGTGCGGAAGGGTCATGAATAACCTTGAAGAATTTGTCACCCTTGTGATAAGCCATATTCAAGTTATTTGTCCTAATGAAATCCTGTTCTTCGTATGCAAAAAACAAACTTTTGTTAAAATATACATAAAGTCACTCATACTAAAAACTGATTTTAATTATCTTGTTTTATGAAATCCGGTATTTTGTTTTTTTTATATATAATTGTTTTTTATATTCACACATACTCAAAACCGATTTCAATTGCAATCTGTTTATTAAAAAACACAATCATATATTCAATGATTAAAGCTGAGCAGAATTACTCGCGTATCGATTACATCCAAAGCAGAGAGTTGATTGTAAACAGATTATCAAATGGTTTTAATAAAAAAACGATTCTGTTTGGTTTAATATGTTAGTAAACCGATGTGGATGGATTTCAAAAATTGTCAGAAACATAATCGACAAACAATAGGATTAGAAAGTTATTTTAATAAGAAACCGATTGTATTTATATTTTATGTAAGATGGTTTCAAACATTTACTTTTGGGATTTTATAAAGGGTCAGAAACATAATCGAAAACTTGTTGATAATCACATATTTTGTAGGTTGATAGATATAGGATTGTCATTTGTCTTTGTATAAAAATAACGATACAATCCTATTGTTTTTATCTTTTATGTAAGATGATTGCAAACATTATGTATCAATATAATAAAAATGCAGAAAAAGATTCAAAAACATTTTCTAGAATCATCTAAGATTGATGAAGAACATACCTTGCAAAAATGACAATGAGAGAGGAATGAGGAATGAGAAAGGAATTAGTAGGATAGGAAGGAGGAAGATGTTGTAACATACAAATGGATGTTGACAAAACTAAATAAAAAGAGGTTTATATAAGACTTAGTCTTGGAGCCCCATTTAGGATTTGGATCCTTCAAGACCCTCTAAAAATCTAGGATTCAACCCTAGTGTATTCATTTATTATATAGATAGATATATACTACATTTTAAAGAAATCATCAATATACTCAACTAATTCTACCAATAGCAAAAGCTAAGGTAGGGTCTGAGAAGGATAAGATGTAGACAGCCTTATCTCTACCCCGTGAGAATAGAGAGACTGCTTCCAATGAGACCCCCAGCTCAATAGTGGTTTTGTATCAAGCCTTAGACACAAGGTACATAACACTTAGCAATCGGGACAAACCCGATTAATGCATGTACCCCCTTATCTTATTATAAAGAAAGAATGATGTCTACAAATGTCATTTTATATGAATTTTAAAATGACATAGGAAAAGTCTGATGGTTAAAACCCAAATGTCATGTATTTTTTACTTTCTACCATTCATGTAAAACCTACTTGTACACATTCTTTTATCATAACCTCCAACTACCATTAATCTATATCTATAATCTATATCCATACTATATTATAAAGCATTTAAGAAAGATTCCAACCAAATTTAAATAAATACCACATATTATGCTTATGGTACAACAACTTAATGAAGTTAGTAAGAAGGCAAAATTGTCTTTCCATGTGTGTTTTTGTGTGTGTGCTCTCATATTATTATTACTATTATCTTATCCTTAAACACCTACCTATAACAACTAACCGGATTGTTGATTCCTCCGTCGATCCGATACGCACGCGCTATTCAATTCTTGTGTCGATCCTACAATTTCATTTAATACTTATATTTGTTATCAGTTATAATGTTGGGCATCCCGTATAACATACGTTATCATTGATTATAATTAACCCGTCAACAAACTTGGTAAATGTATCAATGTTATTTGATTAACAATTGACTGTAGTGATTCGTTGTTTAATAAATTTTGGTATGTAAAATTTCTAAAGACTACCCGTGTTTTCACACGGGTTTTACATCCAGTTAAACTAAAAAAACACACTTAACCTAAAAGTAAACTAAAAAACACACTTAACCTAAAATTATTAAACTAATCTAAGCGAGTCTTCAACAACTACCACATGGAGATGTGTAGAAACTCTAAATTGTAGTGACATTGGTACTCAATTTTAGTGAGCCCAACGGCCATGTCTCCGTGCGTGTTCGCACCCTCCTCCGCTAATGTTCGACGGTATTGTGAGTTGAATCCCTAGCACTTCTTGTAAAGGTTGTCCCATTTCCGGTGAAGTGAATCCACCGCTTGATTTGTGTCACCATATAGCTCCTTGAAGTGAGTTAGCACACATGGCCAAAAGGATGGCCACGGTGGTGTAGGTGCATCCTTCACTTTGGTGTA
The DNA here is from genome assembly GCA_028751855.1 of Ambrosia trifida. Lineage (NCBI taxonomy): Eukaryota > Viridiplantae > Streptophyta > Magnoliopsida > Asterales > Asteraceae > Ambrosia > Ambrosia trifida. Next base: position 4,740,898 of record CM054126.1, on the reverse strand, counting down.
CGGAGTCATCAAAGCAATCTCCTCCTCTTCCATCCAATGAACCATGGTGGTAACGGTGTCTAGGGTTCAAATTGGTAGATTTGAAGTGGACGGTGGCTGTGACGATGGATCTCAGTGGGTATGGTGGATTCAAATGGGGGACGGTTGGCTTGTATCTATATAAGGATTTGAGTAAAAGAATTAAATTTTTTTGACCGTTACTGCACGGTTAAAGACATAATGGTCAAAAATAATAATTGCATTCAACCGTTGCAACTCGGCAAAGAGATTCCGAGCTGCATGGTCTTTCAATAAAACCAAGGAGGTGGCTTCGATGTTACCAAGCGGCAACGGTAACCTAATCCCATTTGCCGAGAAGTGCCATGTTCACCCTTATGGTTTTTCATGATAGTGTTTTGTTTTAATTTTTTTTTTATAAATTTGATAGACAATTTTCAAAAATTCCCACGTGCATGGATTTTTGCAGCAAACTCTTTTTTTTAAGGGCGAATTTTCTATGTTGTGGCAGAGAACATCACAACTCCCTAGAAGGGGAATCCCCTAGCCACTCTACAATGGTCAGACTATGTTGTCTTAACCGAGCCCACGCTGACGCAAGAGTGGCCGGCCCACAAGCGAGTCGAGGCTGCGCATAAGGGGCACTAAGGCTTCCACCCGGAAAATTTCCCGTCACCTGTCACTTGACAGATGTTGCACCCTCCACAAGAGGCAAGCCTCTCTGGAGTAAATGCACGGTAGTAGAAAACCGAGGGGCCATCATAATTGAACCTGACCCCTCCAAAGAAGGTAGGCCCTATCCCACCAAAGTGAATACAATAAGGATCTCACAAGGAGAAACCAAGCCTACCAACCACTGCGCCACTATATTGGGATTTTTTGCAGCAAACTCTGATTGGTTATGGAGGTGATAAGATTTGCCATTACTCTTCCTTCCGCCCATCTTTTCTTGTACCTTTTTCCCGGTCTTAAAGTACGTATTTAATTTATTGAGCATTATTTTTTAATTTTTTTTTGCTGTAAAAATAGTAACTTATAGTTAAATTTCATTAAAACAAAATACGGATTAAAATAAAGAGTTAACTACACGTATAATTCTTATGGTTTATATAAATTAACATTTTAGAGTACTAATTTATTTATTTTTTAACATGTTAAGGGTTTATGGGTTCAATTTAGTAATATGTTTAGGTACTAAGGCTAACTTTGTTAGTTTTTCTAGTTGAATTTTAAAAAAATGATTAAAATGCCCAATAAAAGCTAGAGGGTCAATTATTGTGATTAGTTCTATTTTATTACAAGAATGTTTTTTTTTTTTTTTTGGCAATTTATTGAAATAAGAATTATCTATTAACATTATTAAAACTTAAAATTTTTAAAGAATAAAAATATACTAAATTAAATAATTATACATTTAACATATATGTTTTTATAAAACAATACTTTTATCCTTATAAATCATCGTCGATAAGCCTAATTAATATCTGCTATCAGGCACCACGTCAATTCTCATATCCATCGCTATTGCTACCAAACTTTATCTATACTTGACATGGTCGTTATGTTCAGATGTAGCAATTATTTTGCAGATCTAAGGCACATCCGCCATCGAGTACCACCACTTGTAAGCCTGATCAAACGTCGGCCATCACCCATAGATTTTATTTCCGCCATCAACCACCACCCCCGCTAAAAATAGTGAAGAGAGAAAGGGGAGATTGACTGGCGACGTCAAAACCATCGTAAAGGCCATAGTGGACGGTGTCGTATGTGGCACGAGCAATAACACTATTAATGATATTGTTAGTATATATTTATAATTTAAAATTTTTAAGTTTTTTATCAAAATAATACTTTTTAATAATTTTAATATTTTTTTATAAAACAATAAACCGTTTTAGTGGGCATTCTAGTCACCTTTAATGATAGCCCACATTAAAATGATATTAATAGTTGATAATATCTTTTATAAATCAGTACCTTTTAATAGGAATAACACAATACTTTAGTATAAACCTCATGCGGCACGGACATTTTTTATAAACACCATTCAGCATGTGGTTATATGGATAAAAGTATTGTTTTATAAAAAATATATATTAAAATGTATAGAGTATAATTAATTAATGTAGTGTATTTTTATAATTTGAAAATTTTAAGTTTTTATAATATTACTTGATTATTCTGATTTCAATAAATTGCAAAATTTTTCCTTATAATCAAATAGAGTTAATTACAAGTAGGGGTGTTCAATGAATCGTATAATGAATTTTCGAATTATTCGAATCGAGTCTCTCAAATTTTTAATATTTTTACTTGAATTCGTATTCGATTCGTATTCCCTTAAAATTCAATTTATTCGATTTGTATTCAATTCAAATAAGAAACTCGAATTCGAATTGAATTCAAATAAATTCGATTTAGTTCAAATTCACCATAAATAAAAAATTGTTTGACTTTTAGTTTTAAAACTAATACAAACTCATTATTTTTACAAAATTAATAAACAACAATATGTCAAATACGGGAATAATAAAAATAGTATAGAGTATAGTTTGTTAAAGTTTTGTGATGTATAGGTTAAATATTTAAAATATGGTTATGGTAAAAGTTGTAAACACTATGGGTTCTTAGAGTTTGACCAAAATTTAGAAGTTTTTTTTTTCAATGTGTATATTTGTGTATATAATAATGTGTGTATATATTTAAAAAAATATACATGTACAGTTTTTATTTGAATTTCGAATCGAATTTAAAATCATAAATTCGTATTCGATTTACTGAACTCGAATTGAATAAAATTCGAATTCTTAATAATCGAATCGAATTCTTGGTAATCGAATCGAACTAAGTCGAATTTCGAATTTTTCGAATCCAAATCGAATTCTAAACACCCCTATTGTAATATAGTTCCTCTAATTATTATAGGGCATTTTATTTATTTTATCAAAACTTAACTAGAAAAAGTAACAAAGTTAGCCTTAATACTCCAACTTGTTACAAAACAGAAACCATAAACCCTTAACATGTTAAAAAAATAAGTTAGTACTTTAAGATGTTACTTTCTATAAACCTTAAGGACTATTTGTGTAGTTAACTCTAAAATAAATAAATACAAAGTTGGCTTTTAAAAAGTGGGAAGTGCCAAGATTATGACTATATGTGTTTTGTGATAGATTTTGTATTTTAAACATAAATCCCTGTGAGTTATAACCTTTTTTACAACTATGTTTTTATATTTTTACTCCTAGGTTTTACCTGATTATTACATTTATAGAAAATCAAACTCACACAACATTTGTAGAGGACAGTCATCACGTACCGGCATTAGATCATAAAAAAAAAGATATTAGTGATTGACCAAAAATTATCTTAAATTTCACTACATAATCTACTCATCTTTTTCGAAATAATGAAAGTGTTACTGAATCAAATTATAAGTTTCTAAAAAAGTCATGTTGACAATAGTAAATTTGTGAAGCTTTTTAACAATGTTTGTGATATAGTTCCTTAATAAGATATAACTAATTAATAAAAGTTTTATATTTATGATTTAATATGTTCACTAAATCACTCAATTTATTAATTTCTATTATTCAAGACATAAAGAGGACAAAAAGATATACACGAACACAAACCGAGTTGCCCTAATAATAAAATACATTGTCACACCTATAAACTTTTCAAGTAAAATCTTTTAAAACATTTTTTTTAAATACTTTTTATTTTAAAAAATAATGTTCCATATATGGATTATTATGACTGCCACTTGGGTCTTGGCCCAGTGGTAGTAGCAATTTTCTACGGAGAACTCAAGTTCTAATCTTAGAGTATGTAAAGAGTGAATTGCTTGTTTGGTCTTTGTGCTTTTTAGATCTTACATTCTTGATCCTTAGAATTCACTAACTACAGACTTGCTCCTAAAGGTTTACAACTTATCACTCATTTGTTTCTTATGGTTCAATTTTCATAACAATGACAGTCCTTTTCATAGATGGCCATTAGTTTTGAACGTTAAGTTGGTCTAAAATGACTATTATACTCTGATACTAAAGGATAAACAATTAAAAAAATGGAAGTGGCCCCACCCTACCCTTCTTCCTCCCCCACCTCCACCTCTTGTTTGCAGCCATTGTACCACCACCACCTCCCTCTCGTCATCATCTTCATCTCACCACCGACCACAACCACCATCTCCCAAACTACGCCGCCACCATTGTTCACCCACATCACAACCGTCTCTCTCTCTCTCTCTTTCTCTCTCTCTCTCTCTCTCCCACATCACAACCGTCCAGTCTCCCTTCTCAGATCTGGACTCTCTCTTCTCAGAGTCAATGATTGACCGGTCAAGCAACTTCAAAATAGCAGATTCATCCCACACAATTTGAGCACTGCCAGCTGTGCACTTATCCTGGTACACATCACCCAAACCCCCAACCCGCCTTTTATTCTTGTGTTCTAAATCAACAGAACCTTCATCTTTATCGACATTATTTTCACTCCCCGGATCTTTGAAAGAATCACTAAAAAGTTGTTCAGTTCCCCATTTTAAGATATCTTCAACCTCCTTTTGAGATTCAGATTTATTAACAAAAAGATGATCCAACATCAATTTCTTCTTTGCAAGCTGCAAGATTCGTTCTTCAACATTAGCACGATTTAACTGAAAATCAATTTATTTATTTTTATTTAATAATGAGGGCATTTTGGTCATTTTACATTATTTAACTGAAAAATCTAACAACGTTAGTTGTTAAGGACCACGGGTGTTATGAAAAAACAACCATTCGGACCATGTTTGTAATTATTGAAGTACAAGGATCAAGAATGCAATATCTTGAAAGAACAGAGACCAACCAAGCATTTAACTCATGTAAATATTTGGTGTTAAAGAGATGGAAGCTTGGCTGTTAAAAAAATTTATTATGACCCATGACCTCTTGGTCTAGTGGTATGGTGTCCCCTTTACAAATGTAAATGTATGTTTAAATCCTTGCAAATGCAAGATAATGTGAAATAAAGGTGTAATGAAAATTTACTGTAAAAAAAAAAAAAAAATAAAAAAAAAACAATATTATGACTGCCCGCAATAAGCACAGTGGATCAGATCCATGGCAGACAACCCATTCACTAAATGTTGGGGATAGGATAAGACGACAAAGCTATTCATCTAGTCGACACAACACTCTGCCATCCTAGTATATTCATTTAGATTAAAACAATACTGTATTTATTATTTAAGATAAAATATCTTAAAGTTACCACACTTTAAATTAGTTAATGTGATCGTTGGTTTTTGAAACTGAATCAATCGAAGCTTTCAAATTGTGCATGTTTGATCAAGGTATTTAGGAACTATACACCTTCTAATTAGGAAGCATACATTTTGATTCACATCATACATTAATAGAAGGCTTTCACATACCCCAGATTGTGATGTCAATTCTTTCAGAATGTGATGTCACGGGGTGTATATCCAAACTTTGTTGACTAGAGTGATGATAACATCACTGTGACATGCTAAGTATTCAAGCGTATTTCCTTACACTGAATCACATGAAGAAACATTGGTTAAACACCCTTAAATACGAGCAATGTAACGAGATATTTTTATTGATAATGGATTGGACGATTACACAAGACTCGAATAAAGATGATTACAAGTATTTCGACTACAATCTTTCTTTCCAAGTTTAGAGTAGCTATTATAGGATTTTCTACGTAATGATTGAATAACCCTTTCTCATTAGAAGAGAGGGGTATTTATAGTACTAGAAACGTCTCCTGATTGGTCGTCTTGGTAATGACAGTTGTCTCGCGCGCGCCCCACACAGTTGACAATGGTTAGAGGATTGAGCGTTCTCCTTCTGTCATTGGTTGGATATCATTTTCAATCGTCCTTATTGTCCTTTCCTGTCCTTTGTACCTGCCAGGAGATCATGAAGCAGAGAATTCTCCCATTTGTTTAGCTAGATGTCCATTTCCTTGTCTCATATTAGATGGCACGTACTAGGTGGCGCGCACGATCTTCTAGAATGTTCTTTTGATTATTCTTATCATGACGTAATTGATGTGGGCTTGTGCGCACGTGCGGGTACGTATCCCTTCAGCGCGACCTTCTAGAATGTTCTTTTGATTATTCTTATCCTGACGTAATTGATGTGGGCCTGTGCGCATGCGCGGGTACATATCTCTTCACCACCTTTAGAAAATGCTCGGCGTCAGTGCCTTATTTGTTATAGAGTTGCATCACGAATTCACGATAATTCGGTACGTGATAAAACTGACTCTGACTTATTTTTATGGGAAAATCACCATTTTAGCCCTTGACCATTTTCTTTTACCAAACTAGCCACCTCCCGTCTCTTGGGAGAGTCAGCTCACGTTTTTCAAAAGGCTGCAGCCGTCTCCGGAGACGGCTCTGGCGATACCCAATCCGGTTTTTTAATGGTTAAAGAATATGGAGAAATGTGATATTTTAGAATTGAGAGCAAGGTGTAATTTAAATTATATCTTATTTCAATCTACATAATTTGACTGAATTGGGTGCTTGTATAGTTGTATTTTATCATCTAACTTGCTAGAGTTTTTTTTTAATGTATAATGTATTTCGTAAGGAAATGTCGGGATTTAAATATCGACATGAATTAGTCAGGGATGTCTTGTGGGATGTTTTGCGGAAGGCTGGGATCTCTGCTAAAAAAGAAGCCCCAGTTAATTTTTTGAGGTCAGTCCAACCATCTCGGTGACGGCTCTGCGCCGCCGAGACGTCTTCGGGGACGTCACAAAGACTCCAAAGATGGAGATGGCTGCCTGAGACCGGAGACGTCACTAAGACGGTACCCGAGACGTCTCTCCTCTCCTCCTACGTGGAGACGTCTCCGGCACCACCACCACCGCCTGTTCGGTTTCTCTCTCCTTTCTCTGGCACTACCAGCACCACCAAGACGGGATTTGTTGAAAATGAACCATTTTTCTTCTTCATTTGAAATACATGAGTTGAAGAAGAAATAATGTAGTTCTCAGCAGTTTTAAAATTCGATACGCCACCGGAATATTTGCCGATGGTAACCTTATAGACGTCACCGAAAGTTGTGTTGAGCAATGGACCAACGTCGCCGGAAGCTGATGTCTCCGATGCTGAATAAATGTGTCGAACACTGTGTCTGATGTTGATGACGAAGTGTCAAGAAGAAGTTGATGATACTGTGTAGATTACGAAGAAGTTCGGTGGCGTCAGGTGGAGATAGATTGTCGGAGGTGGGAGCCGCCGTCGATGTTTGTCTTTCTTGTTTCTTTTGCAACAAAGTCAAACAAAAAACAAAAGGGTTGATAATTGCACCATATGATATATATTTATTTATTACTAATTATGAGATTGGACATGAGATTGGACGTGGGCTTCTAGGGCATACGTGTACTAAAGCCTCACGGAAACGTCTCAGAACCTTTGAGCCGACTGTCCCAAAAGACGGGAGGTTGCTAGTTTGGTAAAAAAGAAGTTGGTCAAAGGCTAAAATGGTGATTTCCCCTATTTTTATTGTCGTGAAGATGATTGTAGAAGGGGTGTGCATTGAAAATAGTGAAATGGATTGAACCTAGAGATGCACATCCCATCCAGTGTATAGTCCGATCTAGAAATCGGCTTGAAACGAACCGAACCCAGACCCTTAAGTCTGTAATGAGTTTGACTGTGTGTGTATACATATAAAAATCCGGATTTAAAAGCAGTTTCGAAGATCCGGGTTAGGAAAACCTAGTTATATAATACGTTGAATCTGGTTTGAAACCGAAACCGAAACCAATCTTATCCATTATGATTTTTTCCTTTAGGAACCGGTTTAAACCAACCCAGTTTAGGCCAAAACTGGTTTTTACTTTCATTGACCGAAACTAAACTGGTTTTGCTTCTTTGCACCTCAAACTGAACCCTTGTTCTTTAGCAAGTAATATAAGTATATAACGTTACTCAAGGCTGTTTTAGATGCAAAGAAGCAGGGAAGTCTATTCTTTTCGTCTTTCAGAACCGCAACCATGGCGGCTAAAAATCGTCTGGTTTTCAATTCGCATAAAAGTACATATTATCAAATAAACATATGAAATGCTTAAAAGTACGTAACTACTTCTCACATCATATACAAATGGAGTATCAGATTTAAATAATTCCAAGTATTAGCAATTGACCACCATCAGTCTCAACTAATGAAATGTGTGCCAGCACTCCCAACTTTTAACATATTGACCATCAATGAACCTTGACTAATGGGTTGTTTGGTAAGCCTCTTAATGAGGCTCTGAACCATTCAGCGCTGAATTATTCAGCGCTGAATTATTCAGCATTCAATACATTTATTTCAGTTTCTGAATTGAATGGTTAAGGCTGAACAATTAAGATTTGGGATGTTGCTGAACCATAATGAGACTCTCCTACCAATGTGGGACAAGAAAACTAACCATTAAGAGGTCCAACTTAATAATTCAGCATTTAACCATTCAGACATCTTAATGATTCAACACTTAATCAACCAAACAACCCCTAACATAATGTTAACTAATTATGTAAACGGGACAAATCTTTTTTAGCCATGATTCGTTGGTGGCTAATATGTTAAAAGGTGAAACCATAAGCACATATTTCATTAGTTGGATTAGTGACGGTCAATTGATGGTAGTTAAGATTATATAAATTCAATACTCCTAATATATCCTATATAAATACATACCAGTTACTATATATAATAATATACCTAATATAACTTATTTACTTGAACTTAATATTGTTGTACTTAACTAGTAAATCATAACATGGCAAAGAAGAAAAGATCGATCCAATAAAAACTCTGGAAGTTGAGAACACATACATATAGGTCAAAATTTTAGACTATAAGTATTTTAGTTTTATAATACTTTATCAGTTAATAAATACTAGTAGAAAACCCGCGTGATGCGGCGGGAGCGACATTTTGCATAGTGATACTTATTTCAAATTCGTATAATATTTGTTTTAGCATCGTTGTGGTGGATATACGTCAAAAGAGTTACACATGTCTTGTAACTAACAAGATTTAACATCTAAATTATGAAGTACTTCAAGAAACATTTGATAAAATTAAGTAACATACGAAAGGAAAAATAAGTATTAATAAACATAAAAGTTGAAAACTAAAAACTCAAGTGTGAACTATTTGTATCATGAGATCAATTTAGTCATACGCCTTTCAATTTTGCATGAACTCATCTATATTGTCTGCTCACCATTCGCCATTATGAGCGGTCCCTAGAATTTCTTGTATATCTTCATATTTGATCATTACATTTTTGGAGGATGAGATTTATTCCAATAGTCCAAATCTAGAATAAATTCCTGCTTCCAATCCATCTTTAACATTTTTAGTGGACACATATATTTTTAGTTTCTTGTTGATTTGCAAAATCAAAATGCTAATTAAAATGAGGAAAAATCATATCATAACAGACTAAATTAAATGAAAAGTTACTGGAATGAAAAATTAAAATACGATACTAAAAGTAACAACTTTTAAAGAAACATATAATATTAAACCACATGAAATCTGTTGCGCTTCTGAATTGACACACGTGGTATATTAAGTGGAATTTCAGTTTAGTGCTAAGTCTGAAGTATCATCAAATACGGCTTCTTTGTCATTTTCATCAGAATTGTCTAGATGAATAACTTGACTCAATTTCTATTCAGAGAGTCTCTTGGATCTCTTCCTATTAGTTTCATGCATTCAATTCTAAAAAAATAATATTTAATACACAAGTTGGTAGAAGATGAAATAAGTATTGATATTACCTCTTAACTAAATTCATGTTGAAGATTAGATTTGTAGGGGCTAAACATTACACTATAGCAAATAATCTCAACACTATTATCACTATTATTCTCTAATAAAACACAACAATATACCACATAAATAACAACCATGTTAATATCAAAAAGTAAACATTAATAAATACAACCTTAGATGTTATTTTAAACGCCTGTATGGCTATTGGTTTGTTCATTTACATATCTTTTTCATCTAAATGAATCTGCAAAACCAACAAGCTAACATTTACATGACTAAAATATGTATAAAAGGGTCTAATTAGTAAAATGAGACGAATGAAAATCATAAACTAGCAAAGAACCAACCTTAGAAGCTCCAACCTTTGAATTCATATTTAGATCCATGCCTAAGTATTTTAGCAAGTGAAATATGTGTGCACTACTATGTATTTATAAGATAAACTTTAGTAGGTTAGTATATGGTTTAAATTTTAAAACTCACGATCTTCCCACCTCATTTAAATTAGGAAATTTTGTTTATCTTTGAGTAAGGTGTAAAAAAATTATTATGTATTATATGAACACTAAATTTAGTGTTTTTATTTTTTATTTTTCAAACTTGTTAAAAATAACCCCTTCAAATTAGGGAGTTTTGTTGTTATTAACACAAATGTTAATATCACGTGGATATATAATACTCATTTGGTGTTTTTGGATGAATTGATGCATTCAAGGTTTTAAAAGAAATTTACTTACAATTAATATCTAATATGAATATTTACATTTTCTAAATTTAATTATTTTTTATATTTAGCTAATTATGTATATTTAAAAGTTTAATGAGATTTCTTTTAGTTAATTATATTTATGTGTATACCTATTAATATATGCATGCATACCCATATACATATGCACATACGGCTAATGTTGATTATTTAAACATGGTACTACAATTGAAACTCTCTGTAGCAAATGTGATAAAGCATTCTAAGAGCTCAGGATTGTGTTGCAGTATTGTTACCGTGCGACAAGTTATTTGTCTGCCAAAGCATCGATGAACCATAACGTTTAACAACATTATCATATTTTAAGAATCCCCAAGAGCTGGTTTGTAGATTTTGAGTGCCCTATTTAATAAATTTGAAGCACTTCATTTGATTTATGTGATATTTTCATTATTGGGAGAGACAATATAGAACCAAATTCAATTTTCTGATTTTGAGTTTTACTTAGTCATGAAATGGTGCTATGATTCAATATCCATATTAACAATAAACATTCCTAAGTTCTTTAATTGCATCCTAATTATGTTGATCTGTAATCCAAATTTCACCTACATTTTAGTTTTTAATTTAATGTCTATTCAAGCTTTATAATGTTTTATCCTAAAATAATGCGTTAGCTGCTTTACATTTACTTCAGCATTAATGTACCTTATAAATAAATTAGTAACATTGTTTGAAGTTTTAGTTATAAAGCGTTTTGTTGTAGGTAAAATTTGGATTCTTTCAGTTAATTAAGAAATATTAGTTTCTTTTAGATTCTTTTAGTTAAACATGCAATGAAATAATCACTTGTACATAGCACATTTCTTTCTTGTACATGTTAATCTACACGTCGATAATGAATAAGACAAACATCGAAATGTCGACAAAAATGAGCAGGTCGTCACGATATTTTTGAATGTTTTTAAAACATAATAGTTAAAAATCTATATTTTAATCACTCGTACATAGCATATTTCTTTCTTGTACATTTTAATCTACACGTCGATATTGACTAAGACAAACATCAAAACGTCGACAAAAATGAGCAGGTCGTCACGATATTTTCTAATGTTTTTAAAACATAATAGTTTAAAAGTTATGATATGATTAAATAAAAGAATTATAATTTTGTAGATTGTGACAACCCAGGAAAATCCCACATCGGCCGTGGCCAGGAGAGATCCTTGGTTCATAAGTAATGTCTTGCCTCTTAAATCACCAACGCGTTTTGGGGCTTAATGTTAGTGGATGAGAGGAGAACTCCACAGTTAAGCGTGCTCAGGTGGGAGAAATTTCAGGATGGGTGACCTCCTGGGAAGTCTCTACTTGGGCAACCAAAAACAAATCCGTGAGCTCTAGATGGGCAAAGCGGACAATATTGGTGATGAGAGGGGCGGGGTGTTACAGATGGTATCAGAGCCACTCCTGTGCCGTTCGGGATGGTGGGTGCACACCTCATCAGGGACGATGAGACTCTAACAGGGGGTGAATGTGACACCCCAGGAAAATCCCACATCGGTCGTGGCCAGGAGAGATCCTTGGTTCATAAGTAATGTCTTGCCTCTTAAATCACCAACGCGTTTAGGGGCTTAATGTTAGTGGATGAGAGGAGAACTCCACAGTTAAGCGTGCTCAGGTGGGAGAAATTTCAAGATGGGTGACCTCCTGGGAAGTCTCCACTTGGGCAACCAAAAACAAATCCGTGAGCTCTAGATGGGCAAAGCGGACAATATTGGTGATGAGAGGGGCGGGGTGTTACATAGATGATAGGAGAAAAGTGTAACTACTAACTAAAAATGAGGGAATTAAAGTAATTAAAAAGGAGGTACTAAAGTGAATGACTATTTTACCCTCATTTTAGGGTTGTTAGTGAAAATAAAGTTCTTAATTTTCGGGTATCTTAAACTACCCCTCCTTCATACATTACTAGTGGGTTGGCCCGCGCGATGCAGCAGGTTTAACCGAAACTCTTTTGTAGAGCACATACTAACCTAACATACCTACTATAAACCTAACCACTATTACATGAATATTTCTGAATACCTTTATTTGAAATTCATTATAAACAGAAGTTTTCTTCTTCGGTTATTGAATCCGATGATCATATAGTTTAGATCAAATTAGGCATGTTTGTGTGTATGAATATAACGTAATAATTTCTGAATTCGAATCGTTACCTCATGATTAAAAACACAACTTTCACTATTGATTTCTCGATTTCTATATAGTATGATCAAGTTTATAAAACTCTAAGTTTTTTAAAGTACCCAACTCTATATAAAATGTTATAACATAACATATAACATCATGAATTGTTTTTTATATGTTTTCTATTAAATATGTTTAAAGTAATTATAAAATTGAATGTCATGTGGTTTCATAAACATCTCATGACTCTTGACTTTCTTTTATGTTTAAAAGACATATTTACCCTTAAAAAGTAGTTATTTTATGCATTATGTGTTGTATCATAGGCATTTAGACTTATACCTCTTAAAATTTAAGAAGTTCTTAGAAAATACTCTATAATATAGTGTATATATATATAGATATAGATATAAATAATATAGGCATGTTTAACAAAAATATATAGAGTAAAGATCAAATATAAAGTGGTTTTCGGTAAGAACTGTGGGAATCAAAGGGGGTAAAAAAAATTATTTTATTTTTTTAGAATTTTTTTCCCATGTGCTTAAACATACTTTCTAGATGAATAATACAAAAAAAAATTAAATTTTTTTTTTATTGTAATTACGTCATTAAAGTAAATACACTAGTATACACTAGAGTAATTATGTAATTACTCTACACGTAATTACTCTACACCAAAATTTTTGTTTTTTTCCTTTTTTTTAGTTTTCAATATTATAATACATGTTTAACAATATGGGAAAAAAATTCGAAAAAAAAATACCCTCCTTTGATTCTCACATTTCTTATCAAAAAACACTTTGTGATCTTTCCCCTCTATATATAAACCATTCTTAAAAATATATAATATAAATTATTGTTAAAACAAACAAAATTTAAATTTACTTAAAATAAAAAAGTTAAAAGATGTTGTTGCTTATTATTTATTAACCAATAATCTTGACCGACAGAATTTATTGCTACTAACGCACATTACCAGGCAAAGCTTAATGGGGTGTGTCAATCGTCGGTATCCTCAGTCCTCTGTGCGTTAATAGTTTCATCGACAGAAGGAAGGTATCCATACAATTTTGCTCATTTCAATTATTTGCAACATATTTTTTTTTTAACGACCAACTAAAGTATTGCCGGGTACTCCGTACGCGGCACCCATTGGCTAAAGGTAGCCCACAAGACGTATCTTGTAGCGGCCCAATCTGCACGCACGGAGCCCTCTAGCCCACCCTCTCCTGTTCCAAGGAAAACCTGGCCCGCATACCCGCCCGAAGGCACGACGGCAGCAAACCGGTAAAACCTAGAAGGATCAGGAGTCAAACCCATGACCACAATAATCAAATATCTTTCCCTCACTTCCCGGTACCACTCCACCACAAGAGTGGGTGGTATTTGCAACATATTATATATAGTTTTGTTAAATTATGACATAAAAAGTATCTTTTTACTTCTATTATCTTTTAAAACAATCTAATTTTAGACAAAACAGAGTGGGGGAAGGGGCGGGGAAAGCTTCTTCAAGCCCTCTACACCGCCCTTCCTTGGCGCGGGGGATTGGGGAGGGACACGTGGCACTTTTTTATTGGAGAAGGAGTGAGACCGGCTGTAACCTTAAAAAAATTAACAAAATAAGTAACCATTTGGATTAAAAAAAATTAAACAAAATAAAAGTATCCGTTGGGTTTTAAAAAATAACAAAAAAAATTAAAACTAAATAAAAGTAACCGTTGCGTTTAATTTTTTTTACATAATTAACCCCTATTAAATTAAATAAAAACATTACATAATCCTAAATTACTTATTAAAACATTACATAATTAAACCTAAATTTCTTCTACGGAGAATAGTTATTCCAATCCTCCGGTGTGTACTCCGGCGAGGACACAGAACGATCGTTATCACGACCGTCCGACCTAGCATCCGAGCGGATGCAGCCATAGTCAGGACTTAGAATATAGTATGGTTCATCATCCATACTCATATCTGATTCGTAATCCTCCTCATGTGGCTCCGGAGCATGAGGGTTTGGGGTTGGGGTTGGGTTGGGGAGGAGTCGTAGTTGCCCCACTTCCATGACAACCATTGTGTAGCCTAAAACCCATATATATTCCTTAACCGTGAGAAGAGCATCTGGAGTTGGGGGAGTGTAACCTGATAAAGGAGGAATTATTGTCAATCGACGAGATGACCGGGGTTGAGTTTGGGGAGGAGGAGTGTACACTTTAGGAGAAAGAGTGTACATTGTAGGAGGATGAGATAACAGTGGTTGAGGTTGGGGAGGAGGAGAGGACAGTGGTTGTGAACGTCGTCGTTGGCGAGAGTATCGCCTGAGGTTTGAAGGACCAGCTGAATCGTTATGATAACCACCACCCATATCTTTGTGTATGTGTAGATTGAATTGTGACTGACTATGAGTATTTTGTCTTCTATTTATAAGCTTAGAAAAATAGCCGTTTGAAAAGTAGCCGTTGGAAAAGTATCCGTTTGAATAACATTTTTTTATTAAATATTTAAATTTATTATTTTTATTAAATTTATTAATTTATTAAATAGATTTATTTTCCAATTATACTTTATAAAAAAAGAAAAAAGAAATTCCACGTGCCCACAAATTTCACCCTTCACACATGAGTCCCACAAGTGCCACATAACGCTTCATGCCCTCTTCCCCCCCTTCCACTCCCCACAAATTTCACCCTTCACACATGAGCCCCACAAGTGCCACATAACGCTTCATGCCCTCTTCCCCCCTCCACTCCCTATAGTCTTATTTCTACTCCCTTTGCGTACTTATTTTGAATTGCTTACCTTAACACAAATGTGTATCTATAGCATATTATGTCTCTTTTAAATAAGTCAATCCCACACTACCTAAGTGCATTCGTATTAGAATCTCCATTTTAACGAGAGTGTGTTATTTACATTATATAAAGTGGTTGTAAGTGGAGAAGAATTTTTTTTTACTGTTCATTAGTAAATTTGAAGAAGAAATTGTTCACCTCTATAATTTTTTAATATTTATTTAAAGTGGTTGTAAGTGGAAGAAAGAGAGAAAATAATAATAAAAATAAAAAACATTATTTAATTAAAAAGAAAAAGAAAATATTGTGATTCTAACTATAATAATAATATGCAGATAGAGATCAAACTATGAATACTCTAAAGTAAACTCATATTTATCACTTTTGTTTTAGTGTGGTTATGAAACATTAAAACTGTTTTTTAGTTGGTTAGGCTACAAGATATGGAATGGAGCTCCTAGGAGCTTGATAGTCCATTCTGCTAACTAAGCGTCACGTTAAAAAGATGATTCATTGCATTCTTCTAATAACACTCATATATACAATAAAGCCCCCTTAATTTTGAATCAATCATTTTTTTTTAATTTTTTTTAATATATAAATTAAAAAAACATAAAAGTAACATTTAGCAAAATAACATAAATGTAACACTTAAAAAAATATAACATTAATAAAAAACATAACGTTATAACTAAAAAATAAATAAATGTTAAACTAATAAAAAACTACTACTTGTTAAGACATTTTGTGCGAATACGTTGTTTATCTAGTTTGATTATCATTTGATTGTCTTTGGGAAGATGCGAGAAATCTTTCTGAACAAATCTAAGATCCTTTTCGCTTTGCCTTTCCATTTGTTATTGATGTTCTTGTTCCTTAATCGAAAAAATTTGAGCAAGTTTCTCGTCCAATTTGGTGAAATTTGATCCACCATCGGTATCCGTTGTTCTTGAAGACGAGGAGGCTTTGCTTTTAGACTTGGCTCTTGTAACACCCCAACCGATGACAGAAACATCGAGGTGCCACGTAATGATGATTGTTCAATAGCTCATGGTACTAAATGAAAGTTTGTATAAATTGAGTTACAAATTTTCGTACAAGTAATAACGGTTACAAGTTGATTACATAAACTTGGTTAATATAATTAGTTCCAATGCTCCTATGTGATCCAAGACTTGTACAACTTCCAATAATACCTGAAACATGTTAAGTTGGAAACATGGGGGGTCAACTATAAATAGTTGGTGAGAATAAATAGGTTTTTGAATGAAATAGAAAACAATACATTGTATAGCAATAATAGTTGTATAATGTAAGAGTATGAGTCCAACATGTAACAATGCGTCTTTTGTACAATCAAACCTTGTGTCGATTGAGACCTAACTCGCAAGTTAGTAAAAGTGTAACTGTTTTTGATCATCCATGATTTATGCGGGGGGTGGGTTTGTCAGACCTATAGCGCTGTAATGTAAACAGACGGCTTGATCAATGTTAATGACTGTACTGTGTCTTTTTGTTACAAGTCAAAATGAATCAACAAGTTTCAACATAATGAGAATAAGTAATTTCTATTGAGTCTAAAGAGTTTAAACATGTTTCACCCCAAAAATGTAAAGCAGTAAAAAAGGGCTATGTAAACTCACCTTTGCACAAGTGTTGAATCCTTTGAAATACTATAAATGTGGCCCAAACGTTCCCAAGTATTACCCTATGTTCAAGGCAATAACATAAGTGTTGGGAAAACTTAAGAGTCATCTGAAGGTACATAAAAAACCGACAGATTTATTAGATAAGCTCAAGTATTTGTATTGAAAAAAAAAGTATGGTACAACGCAGGTTTTTACCTTCATCAGCATTATCCTCATCGTTATCATTGGCATCTAAATTAGCAACATACTCTTCATTATATTGATAATCAGTATAGTGGTAATCTGGAACAGGTTTTCTATTTGAGCTTTTTGTGAGGCTGTTGTACATTGAAGAACCGAGTTCCAAATTGATTGACTGCATTTGCTGTTGTGTTGGAGTATGAAATGTTTCTTCACCGTAAGACACCGTGAACCGCCTTAAGAGATCCATAGCACTACTTTCTTCTAATGGAACTAATGGTGTGTACTGAACGTGGATCACTGCTACATAGAGCTTTATGTTCAATGCTAGATAGAACATCATTTCAAACGTGGCGTCCTTGGGAGACATAACAGCGCCGTCGCTGGTTCGGGCGTTACGAGACTGTCCGTGACACGATACCGGGCCTCACAAAAAGCCCCGGACCTCATTTTGTGTATCTACTTTTGACTTGCAAATAATTATTTTAAAAAATCCGGATGAAAATATAAAAAATCGTAATGTTGAAACTGGACCAGGGAGCCCTTTTAGGGCCCCCGTATCCGTCTCCCAATCCGGCCTTTACCGGCACCGGACCGTCGAACGTGGCGTCCTTGGGAGACATAACAGCGCCGTCGCTGGTTCGGGCGTTACGAGACTGTCCGTGACACGATCCCGGGCCTCACAAAAAGCCCCGGACCTCATTTTGTGTATCTACTTTTGATTTCCAAATAATTATGTTAAAATTTTTTTTAACTCTAGGTTGGTCTCACATTTATTACATTTGATTTTTCTAATAACTAAACTATTTAGAATGGTTACATAATCGTCCTGTAGTACCACATGGAGGAGGACGTCGAGTGCGGTCTGGATCCCGACGCGGCTCATTGAGGAACTCGATAGGTACTGGTGTGTAGAATACATTAGACGATGTTCCTTCGTCACCTTGATTCGGGGCCCAATAGTTAATTGATGACTGCCCGGTGTTTATGGGTGGGTTCATTAAGAAGTTAGTCTGTGCCGGTGTCACGAAACTTTGATCATCAAATGGGTTGAATAGACTGTTTAATGGGTTGAATGGACTGTTTAAGTTAGTCTGTGCCTGTGTCACGCAACTTTGATTATCAAATGGGTTGAATGGACTGTTTAAAAGGGACTCCATGATGTTTTCTTGTTCGGTGTTCATCTGGGAAGGCCCCGGTTGGATATGTGATGTAGCTTGGGGGTACCGAACTGAGCAAAAAAGGAGTCAAAGTCAATTCCCATTTCATCATCAAAGAATTCATTAATTGGCGTATTTTGACTATCCACTGCACTTCTTCTTCTGTTTGAACCTCCACATGCCTTTGATTCCGCCTTCGCCTAGGCGCTCTTTGAGGAAGGCTTTTGTCTGCAACCGAGGCAGCAAGTCTACCTAGAAGCCGTGAGGGGTAGTTCAAACGATCACCCACACCAAATTGTGACATCACTGTTTCGGCAGTGCTTTGAATCACCCCAAGATTGGAGCTAAAGTCGGCAGGGACGGTCGACATGATTTGGGACACTTCCCGGTGAATCTGTGTGTATCCTTCCATCTATAAAATTCAGATAATTAAATATTAAAAAGTTATCATTTAAATATACACTTATATATATATTTGAAAAAAAATCATATATATACCATCACTTGGGCAATCCCAGCATCATCTCTGAAACCCGGTTGTGCTACCGTGATGGACATTGGGTTGGTCATGTATCCCACGATTCTTTCTAAGTACCATTCCATATAATCAGGATACACGGAAGGATATGTCGTTTCTTCCCCGCCCACTATGTGATTTTTGCGATCATTCCACGACTGCACATACTCGCTATGAACGTCTGAAAACCAGGATTCGTATGGTCTCCCAGAACGCATTTTTTTATGCAGCTCGGTGTGGACTTCGGGGCTAAAGGGTGGCCCCTCAGGAGTCCATTGACGTAATCCAAATTGTCTTAGGACCCTACTGGCTTGGTGGTATTCCACCACCTGAAACCACACAATAAAGCAATCCGAACGCCAACAATCACTCCCCTTTGTGCAACTTTGCGGCAGTATCCCTATGCATTGTGCATAGAGTCTCCAAATGAACTGTTGCAAAAAAAATAATAAGAAACACGATTAGTCTCATAATGTATTTTACTTGTAACACAACATAAACAGTCTCATACCTGTTCCGCATGTAAATTTTGTAGTTGCGATTGTATCTGTTTTAACGACCGCGAGGCAACCTCTTTTAAGCCGTGCTTACCTTTCCAGCTGTAAAAAATAATAAAAAAATGAGTTAGTTTATTTAACAAAAAAATATTTTATATAATATAAGGGTAATGGAAAAAATACATACATAGCACCATAAGGTTTTCCAGGGATCAACCGACTTAAACACTTGGGGGATAGTACACTAATTCGTGTCCAGGCCCACAACTGGAGTATAATCATAGGTCCTCCAATTGTTTTATCAGTGGAGACTACGGCTTTACACATATTTCTGTACAAACAAGCCTTAAAAATGTCAATGATGTCAAACCATTAGAAGAGTCAGGAAACAATGTGTTACCCACAATAATCAAGACCACACAACGTGCTTGTTATGTAACATGTTGTGTAATCTGATTCATATATGCCCTTCGGGTAGTACTTATTTTAGTTTTTCTAAAAGGTGTTTTGTTTTAATAGAATTTCCAGTGAACATTCCTTGCTCCGCCTCTAAGCCCAACAAACCTTGTACTAGCTGCAATCGATCTTGGGATGACCATTTTTCCTCTAGTCCCGCCATTGGTGGATCGTTGACTCGCAATCCCATGAGCACGTTCACGTCCTCTAAAGTCACCGTCGTTTCACCAAACGATAAGTGAAACGTGTGAGTCTCTGGACGCCATCTTTCTACCAACGCGGTTATCAAACCACGGTCAACAAGTAGGTATCCAATATCAAGAACCCCACCAAAGCCAGCTATTCTAACCATCTCTTCAACATTGGGGTTTAATGGATTTTTTCGAATGGCAGTAAATAATGCCTGGTCCCCCCGCCTAATATCAAGCTCTGTGGCATGGCTAACATCATCTTCGAACAGATAAGCCGAACGATGTTTTGGCTCCAGCCATAGAAGCTCATTGTTTCTTGGACCTAGGTGTAAATATGCCATAGTTTTTTTTAAGATGATGCTTGTAAATTTTATTGCTTTGTGTTCTTGTAAGTTTGATTTCAGTATTCCTAAAGATGTATACATGTTCTTCATATATATTGCAAATGCATTCATCCACATTGATAATTTGATTTGATGTTAGCTTACTATACATACTATTTGCAGAGAATCTATTCTCTTTTAGTCTCACAACAAGCTCCATACCTACTTCTAACATTGCGGAAGTCATATTAATTATCATGCATGACAGCATGTGTAAGCTTACAAGACAAATGTGCATAGAATGCACTTTCGCAATCTTAGATTGCGAGAATGCTAAGTCAGCAAGCGAGCCGAGTCAGCCATCGTTGCCATCCGAGTTAGCCTCCACATCATCACTTCCGCAATCTAAGATTGCGGAAGTCCCAAAATCTGAAATCCATTTCTGACACCTACCAAAGACACAAAAACATTTGCAATTTCTACTAATTCTGCAAAAAACTCATACCTAAACCACCAAATAACTATGGTGTAGTGCAATAACTATAAATTAAATGAAAGAAAAAATAAGAAAAATTTATGATTGGATGAAGATTAAAAGACCCTCTCTTTTCTCTTTACCGCCGTTATTTGGTTGGCGAAAGGGGCCATTGAGGTCCCTCATGGTGAGGTGTTTGGTGTTCATACATGGTGAGGTGATATGAAGTGCTAACTCACTACACATGGTGCAAGAGATCATAGTGAGCTTACATGGCAAGTGATTAGGTATGGTCCATTTCTATTAGACCAAATGGTGTGGTCTCCGGGACGTTACTCGGTGGGGGTGATGTGGCCATTTCCCAGATCGGGAACACCGCCCCTCCCGATATTAAATCGATGATGAGATCGGTGAAATATCACCGTTTGTACCGAGGCTTTCTTTTGGTAGAGAGAGAGAGAGAGAGAGAGAGAGAGAGAGAGAGAGAGAGAGAGAGAGAGAGAGAGAGAGAGAGAGAGAGAGAGAGAGAGAGAGAAGAGGGAATGGGGAATTGGGGGAAACCATTTTCTTGGTTTGGGGAGGAAAGAAGGAAAATGATGTAGCGCTAATGTGATATTTGAGGGAGTTAGGGGAAACCTTCACCACACCATATAGCCTTAACATGTAATGAGTGGAGAGAAAATGAGAATGGGAGCCCCACCGGCCCACTCCACAAAACTTGTATGGATATATGTTCTTTTAATTTTTTTAAATTATTATTTAAGTAATTATATAAATTTGTATTATTAATTACTAGCTAGTATTCGGATCCGCGTGTTGCAATGGGGCCGTTAAATCACACGAAAGTAGATGTAAAAATGTTTAAGTACGCACGCTCATTGTGGCGTGTTGATGCACAAAAAAATAGACCGAATTGTAAAAAATATAAAAGTATAACCAATTTGAGCTAGAACCCGCATGTTGTGGCAGAGCCGTTAAACGGGAAAATTAGAATGTTTAACGACATACACGTGTTAGAGTGTGTTGACTGACAAATATTAGACCGAAATATAAAACGGAAAATTCGAAAAAGATGATAAGTATAGGAGACCAAAGTTTAAAGTGGACAAATTTTGAGGTTTAAAATAGAAAATGTCTTGTGATAAATTTATAAAAGAAAAAAAAGTAAAGGGTTAAAAGTCAAAAAGAAAACCAAAAAATGAGAAAATAAGGTACTACTAGTGGGAATGCCCGTGCGTTGCTGCGGGTGTGTTTATTTTGTTGTCTTATAGTTGTTGGGGTTTGTGATTTAGAAGGGCCCCGCTTTGTCCGGTGTGCCTTTGACTACTTCAGATATAAGCCTAACCAAACTTTCATATACCTTTGAAATTTGTTTGGCATTTATAACATTTGCATCTTCTGTGTTTAGGTTAAGAGAGAAAAATGGTTTTTTTTTTTATTAAAGTAATATGAAATTATGAACATGAAGAGGTTGCTTCTGTTGTATCATTTGTTTTCTCATAAACAAGATAGCATTGGCTAGGTGCATGGAGGCCAAGTGTCTGATTACATAATACTATCAAAGTAGAAAATGATTAGAACTCCAGTTTAGGAACAAAATGTCCATCATATTTAACTAACAATATCCACATTAGCCAACAATATCCACATTATGAGCGTGTGTGTGGGATATACCATAAATGACATTATGCCTATTAAATGTAATCCTTTTATGAACCGCTAATGTTGACAGAAGCGCAACATCAGTAGCAACGTTATCATTCTATAGCTATTAAAATATATAACAAACTATTTATAAAACTGGTTCACACAGTGGCTGGATAAGCTTTGAGACTCCTAGTTAAAAGTGGGTTTTAGTTGAAACATGTCATCCTTAGTATAAGACAAAACTGGCCATGTCAGATTAGGAAGGTCTGCAAACGGTTTTTGTCATCTTCTAGATTTTTTGTTAGAAATAGTTTATTTTGTTAGCAAAATTGGCTAAATCTTTAAACAAAACAATTAAAAAGAATGTACACTTAACTGAACTTTTTTGTATAATCCATTTAAGATTTAAAACATTTGTAACTAAATTATTTAAAATTAGCACCTCTAAGTTGATAGAAACTATTAAAAATACTAACTTGAGGGATGCGTTAGCTTGTCGGCCTGAAGAGCGGAAAATGACTTCATAAACATTCTCCATCTCTAAGCGGTAAGGTTTACCTTTTAGCACCGAATTTTCCATTTACTTTGACTACACTCTTGGTGCCAGTAATTTCAAGAGTTGATGCACCTCGTTGCTAAACAAAACAAAAACAACCATATATTCTATAAGGCTAGGTGCTAAAAAATGGCACCCACACAAACAGTTGATCATGCAGGGCTACCGCAATTGAATTTCGATGACGGTCGATCCTTTATGGCAAGTTCACAACCTTGTTCATAGAAAGTTTATTGTCAGTTGATTTTTAATCAATTATAAACAATCCTATTTATTTTGAACTTTGTTATCAGGTTCACATACAGACCTCTTTAGAGGGAAAAATGCCCCACCTATTGCCGAATTGTTCTGGGTGTGAAGATATAACCAAGCGACCGGCTGGATCAGACTTTATCCGCACCTACTCACTTCCACATAATGTATAAATTTTCATGGTATGTCTAAAGATGAAATGATTGCATTCTAATTCTACTGACGAAGCAAGTTGAATTGTAGAACACATTTACAAAACAGGTAATAAGTCGTAAGACTAAGATAAAATCAATTTAACTATAAAAGGAGTTGATTAAAATAAATCACAAAAAAATAACATACAAACTTACAGTTTCATGCACATTGATCTTCACTTAATCAACGAGGAAGCCAACATCCACAACCGGTGAGTCTAATCTGACAAATTCATTACAACAAGCATGTGTTGGTAGTGAAATATTTATTCAATTCAAATAAAGACAATATTTGTGTAAACGGGCTGCTATCCGTACAATACCCAATCAATTTCATTGTGTTTTCATGATTTAGCCTTGCCAAATCAGCAACCTAAAATAACTGAACAATTTGAGCAAAATAATGATAAAGTCGACCTCATAAAAATGTAAGCTTTTTGTTCAATTTGTTATAACTTACCTTTTTATGATAATAGATCCCAATATAGCGGGTCTAGTGTTCTTGGATAATGCAAACAGATATGACCCACATTTCGGGCTCATTTTTCATAATGCCTTTGTAAAATAAACTACCTGGTGAATAAACGATAATGTTTATAAAATCTTCACAAGTAACCTCATGTTATTGTCGGCAATATTTTGCCGACCTTTCAACATGTTAGAATCAACATAGACCACCATGTGATATATATAACTTGTGGATTTGTTCCACATATTCAAAGCAGAATGTATGCTTTTGCCTGTGAAAACGAATGTGAATACGACAACGAGAAAAACAAACTCGATAATCAACGAAGCAAAACAACAAAAGGGTGTGCAGCGATGGTGGCTTTCGAATGACAAATTCGATTGGGATTTAAGATAGCATTGTTGATTCATGATTTGTAGAGAATAATTTTTCTTTGCATCTTCCTAGAATGAATGCTTGGATGAGTTGCATTTTGTTTGATTGTTTGAATTTAATGTGTGAAAATAAATTGGGGGACGTTTAAGAATATGAAAGGAGAAGCAGAGAACTTGAAGAGATGAGAGGGGCATGAAGGGAATAGATTTTTATGTTTTAACTAAAACTCTAGATAGATTTACTACAATAACTTTGTAAGTATCTTAATTTACACCTAAGTGATTAATTTACCCTTATAAAATATGCTTTAGTAACTTGTATGTGTAGCAATAAAACTTGTACCCATAACAAAATGACAATCTTGCACATGCTTGGTACTTAATAAGATAGAATAGATAATGAAATAATAATAATGACGAATAATGGCTCACATTGAAGACGGGTATTGATGAAATGATGAGGAATAAATGAATTGAGATAAATGTTACGGTTTTAAGAATGTAGTCATGGGTTGCATTACTGACTTATACAATTTCCATCAAAAGTTATATACCAGGGGCATAAGTGGAAGAAAGAGGCTAAAAATTAGAGGTTTACACTTGTGTCTCTTGAGATGCCATCTTAAAAATGGTTTGAAATAACAAAATTGTCCGTCGAATTTCTTTGATAAAGTAACTAGTGGGAATGCCCGCGCGTTGCTGCGGGTGTGCTTATTTTGTTGTCTTATAGTTGTTGGGGTTTGTGACGTGGGTGTATGTCATTTGTGGATGATTCCTTAATGCAACCTACCCAACACGTATGCCTTCTTCAAGATCCAAACCACTTTTGGGTGTATTCAGACGGTTTTGTCCTTGTCGGTTTAAGCACTTTTGTATATTTCTATGTTTGAGATGATTTAGAAGGGCCTCGCTTTGTCCGGTGTGCCTTTGACTACTTTAGATATAAGCCTAACCAAACTCTCAAATACCTTTGAAATTTGTTTGGCAATTATAACATTTGCATCTTCTGTGTTTAGGTTAATTATCTTTGTGCATCTAGCCACCTGTGTGCATAAACAATACAACATTTCTAAATAAGAGAGGAAAAATGGTTTTTTTTTATTAACATAATATGAAATTAGGAACCTGAAGAGGTTGCTCATGTTGTATCATTTGTTTTCTCAAAAACAAGATAGCATTAGCTAGGTGCATGGAGGCCAGTGTCTGATTACTTAATACTATCAAAGTTCAAAATGATTAGAACTTCAGTTTAGGAACAAAATGTCCATCATATTTAACTAACAATATCCACATTAGCCAACAATATCCACATTATGAGCGTGTGTGTGGGATATACCATTAAACGACATTATGCCTATTAAATGTAATCCTTTTATGAACCGCTAATGCTGACAGAAGCGCAACATCAGTAGCAACGTTATCATTCTGTAGCTATTAAAATATATAACAAACTATTTATAAAACTGGTTCACACGGTGGCTGGATAAGCTTTAAGACTCCTATTTAAAAGTGGGTTTTAGTTGAAACATGTCATCCTTAGTACAAGACAAAACTGGCCATGTCAGATTAGGAAGGTATACAAACGGTTTTTGTCATCTTCTAGCTTTTTTGTTAGAAATAGTTTATTTTGTTAGCAAAATTGGCTAAATCTTTAAACAAAACAATTAAAAAGAATGTACACTTAACTGAACTTTTTTGAATAATCCTTTTAAGATTTAAAACATTTGTAACTAAATTATTTAAAATTAGTACCTCTAAGTTGAAAGAAACTATTAAAAACACTAAATTGAGGGATGCGTTAGCTTGTCGGCCTGAAGAGCTGAAAATCACTTCATCAACATTCTCCAGCTCTAAGCGGTAAGGTTTACCATTTAGCACCGAATTTTCCATTGACTTTGACTACACTCTTGGTGCCAGTAATTTCAAGAGTTGATGCACCTCGTTGCTAAACAAAACAAAAACAACCATATATTCTATAAGGCTAGGTGCTAAAAATGGCACCCACACAAACAATTGATCATGCAGGGCTACAACAATTGAAAGTTTATTGTCAGTTGATTTTTAATCAGTTATAAACAATACTATTTATTTTCAACTTTGTTATCAGGTTCGCAAACATACCTCTTTAGAGGGAAAAATGCCCCACGTATTGCCGAACTGTTCTGGTTGTCCAGATATAACCAAGCGACCGGCTGCATCAGACTTTACCCGTGCCTACTCACTTCCACATAATGTATAAATTTTCATGGTATGTCTAAAGATGAAATGATTGCATTCTAATTCTTCTGACAAAGCAAGTTGAATTGTAGAACACATTTACAAAACAGGTAATAAGTCGTAAGACTAAGATAAAATCAATTTAACTATAAAAGGAGTTGTTTGAAAGAAATCACAAAAAAATAAACATACAAACTTACAGTTTCATGCACATTGATCTTCACTTAATCAACGGTAAGCCAACATCCACATCCGGTGAGTCTAAGCTGACAAATTCATTACAACAAGCATGTGTTGGTAGTGAAATAGTTATTCAATTCAAAGAAAGACAATATTCGTGTAAACGGGCTGCTATCCATACAATACCCAATTAATTTCCCTATGTTTTCATGATTTAGCATTGCCAAATCAGCAACCTGAAATAACAGAACAATTTGAGCAAAATAATGATAAAGTCGACCTCATAAAAATGCAAGCTTTTTGTTCAATTTGTTATAACTTACCTTTTTATGATAATAGAGCCCAATATAGCGGGTCTAGTGCTCTTGGATAATGCAAACAGATATGACCCACATTTCGGGCTCATTTTTCATAATGCCTTTGTAAAATAAACTACCTGGTGAATATACGATAATGTTGCTAAAATCTTTACAAGTAACCTCAAGTTATTGTCGGCTATATTTTGTCCACCTTTCAACATGTTAGAATCAACATAGACCACCATGTGATCTATATAACTTGTGGATTTGTTCCACATATTCAAAGCAGAAGGTATGCTTTTTCATCTGAAAACGATAGTGAAAACGAGAACGAGAAAAACAAACCCGATAATCAACGAAGCAAAACAACAAAACGGTGTGCGGCGATGGTGGCTTACGAATGACAAAATCGATTGGGATTTAAGATAGCATTGTTGATTCATGATTTGTAGAGAAGAAATTTTCTTTGCATCTTCCTAGAATGAATGCTTGGAATGAGTTGCGTTTTGTTTGATTGTTTGAATTTAATGTGTGAAGAAATTTTGGGGATGTTTAAGAATATGAAAGGAGATGCAGAGAACTTGAAGAGATGAGAGGGGCATGAAGGGAATAGATTTTTATGTTTTAACTAAAACTCTAGATAGATTTAATACAATAACTTTGTAAGTATCTTAATTTACACCTAAGTGATTAATTTACCCTTATAAAATATGCTTTAGTAACTTGTATGTGTAGCAATAAAACTTGTACCCATAACAAAATGACAATCTTGCACATGCTTGGTACTTAATAAGATAGAATAGATAATGAAATAATGATAATGACGAATAATGGCTCACATTGAAGACGGGTATTGATGAAATGATGAGGAATAAATGAATTGAGATAAATGATACGGTTTCAAGAATGTAGTCATGGGTTGCATTACTGACTTATACAATTTCCATCAAAAGTTATATACCAGGGGCATAAGTTGAAGAAAGAGGCTAAAAATTAGAGGTTTACACTTGTGTCTCTTGAGATGCCATCTTAAAAATGGTTTGAAATTACAAAATTGTCCATTGAGTTTCTTTAATAAAGTAACTAGTGGGAATGCCCGCGCGTTGATGTGGGTATGTTTATTTCGTTGTCTTATAGTTGTTGGGGTTTGTGACGTGGGTGTATGTCGTTTGTGGATGATTCCTTAATGCAACCTACCCAACACGTGTGACTTCTTCAAGATCCAACCACTTTTGGGTGTATTCAGACAGTTTTGTCCACGTCGGTTTAGGCACTTTTGTATATTTCTATGTTTGAGGTGATTTAGAAGGGCCTCGCTTTATCCGGTGTGCCTTTGACTACTTTAGATATAAGCCTAACCAAACTCTCAAATACCTCTAAAATTTGTTTGGCATTTATAACATTAGCATCTTCTATGCTTAGGTTAATTATCTTTGTGCATCTAGCCACCTATGTGCATAAACAATACAACATTTGTAAATAAGAGAAGGAAAATGTTTTTTTTTTTATTAACGTAATATGAAATTATGAACCTGGAGAGGTTGCTCATGGTGTATCATTTGTTTTCTCATCAACAAGATAACATTGGCTAGGTGCATGGAGGCCAATGTCTGATTACTTAATATTATCAAAGGTTAAAATGATTAGAACTCCAGTTTAGGAACAAAATGTCCATCATATTTAACTAACAATATCCATACTAGCCAACAATATCCCCATTATGAGCGTGTGTGTGGGATATACCATAAACGACATTATGCCTATTAAATGTAATCCTTTTATGAACCGCTAATGCTGACAGAAGCGCAACATCAGTAGCAACGTTATCATTCTATAGCTATTAAAATATATAACAAACTATTTATAAAACTGGTTCACAAGGTGGCTGGATAAGCTTTAAGACTCCTAGTTAAAAGTGGGTTTTAGTTGAAACATGTCATCCTTAGTACAAGACAAAACTGGCCATGTCAGATTACGAAGGTTTGCAAACGGTTTTTGTCATCTTCTAGCTTTTTTGTTAGAAATAGTTTATTTTGTTTGCAAAATTGGCTAAATCTTTTAATAAAACAATTAAAAAGAATGTAAACTGAACTTTTTTGAATAATCCATTTAAGATTTAAAACATTTGTAACTAAATTATTTAAAATTAGCACCTCTAAGTTGAAAGAAACTATAAAAAATACTAACTTGAGGGATGCGTTAGCTTGTTGGCCTGAAGAGCTGAAAATGACTTCATAAACATTCTCCATCCCTAAGCGGTAAGGTTTACCTTTTTGCACCGAATTTTCATAGACTTTGACTACACTCTTGGTGCCAGTAATTTCAAGAGTTGATGCACCTCGTTGCTAAACAAAACAAAAACAACCATATATTATATAAGGCTAGGTGCTAAAAAATGGCACCCACACAAACAGTTGATCATGCAGGGCTACAACAATTGAAAGTTTATTGTCAGTTGATTTTTAATCACTTATAAACAATAATATTTATTTTCAACTTTGTTATCAGGTTCGCATACATAGCTCTTTAGAGGGAAAAATGCCCCACGTATTGCCGAACTGTTCTGGTTGTCCAGATATAACCAAGCGACCGACTGCATCAGACTTTACCCGCACCTACTCACTTCCACATAATGCATAAATTTTCATGGTATGTCTAAAGATGAAATGATTGCATTCTATTTCTACTAACGAAGCAAGTTGAATTATAGAACACATTTACAAAACAGGTAATAAGTCGTAAGACTAAGATAAAATCAATTTAACTATAAAATGAGTTGTTTGAAAGAAATCACAAAAAAATAACATACAAACTTACAGTTTCATGCACATTGATCTTCACTTAATCAACGGGGAAACCAACATCCACATCCGGTGAGTCTAAGCTGACAAATTCATTACAACAAGCATGTGTTGGTAGTGAAATAGTTATTCAATTCAAAGAAAGACAATATTCATGTAAACGGGCTGCTATCCATACAATACCCAATCAATTTCCCTGTGTTTTCATAATTTAGCCTTGCCAAATCAGCAACCTGAAATAACAGAACAATTTGAGCAAAATAATGATAAAGTCGACCTCATAAAAATGCAAGCTTTTTGTTCAATTTGTTATAACTTACCTTTTTATGATAATAGAGCCCAATATAGCGGGTCTAGTGCTCTTGGATAATGCAAACATATATGACCCACATTTCGGGCTCATTTTTCATAATGCCTTTGTAAAATAAACTACCTGATGAATAAACGATAATGTTGCTAAAATCTTCACAAGTAACCTCAAGTTATTGTTGGCTATATTTTGTCCACCTTTCAACATGTTAGAATCAACATAGACCACCATGTGATCTATATAACTTGTGGATTTGTTCCACATATTCAAAGCAGAAGGCATGCTTTTGCATCTGAACACAAATGTGAAAACGACAACGAGAAAAACAAACCCGATAATCAACGAAGCAAAACAACTAAAGGGTGTGCGGCGATGGTGGCTTTCGAATGTTAACCATATTTTTATATAAAAGCAAGACAAAATAATAAATAAGTGTTTGCGATTAAGATGGAGAATCTGATGTAAGAGGTTATCTTTAAAAATAAACAAAATTTAGAAAAACAATGTATTTTTAGTTGAATTATACCGATAGAGATAAACGACTCATATTAGAATGTTTTAAGAAATGTAAATACGCGCTAAATGCATGACATTGTGCTCACATACATACGTGTAACATACACATACATGCGTACATACTTAATGTAAAGTTTTTGAGTTTGAACAACAAAACAAAATAAACACTGAGCCAACACAAACTCAGTACCAAGAACACCGGAAATAGCGACAAAACAAGTTGACAAAATCTTATTAACCCAAACCAAAATATTTCCCCCCAAATACCACGAATCTCTCTTAAATAAGAGAGATTCTAAAGAATAAGGTGTCAATTGATTGTTTAGATCAGTTGACTTATTATGAAATCAATACAAACACTTACAGTCACAAAGACGAAGACACAAACGATTGATGCAACGATCAGAACAGGATTACACAGACGTAATCCTTACCACAAGACCTAGACTGGTCTCCTTATACAAGATGAAGATCAATAATACGAAACCCTAGACAAGAGAGAATACAGAAAGATATTATTGTGAACGAATAAATAAAACAAAAGAATAATAATCCTTTTATACAACCTTCTCGAACCATCCACCAAACACTCTCTCGAATAAATCTCAGCCATCTATTCATTTAACCTGCAAATGATCTCAGCCATCCAAAAATTTCACACCGTACATAATTAGCTGGGCCATAAGGCCAACAACTAATAAGAGCTAATATAACAAGCCCATAGTATAAGCCCAATATCACAAGCCCATTCAGATGATAAAGCCCAACAGAGTAAGATGAAACATACCAAAGATATTAATACTTGAATTATATCATAGTATTAATTTTAACACTTAAGTACTTCCATTTATACCAAAGTTAGTAATAGAAGTGTGCTAACATAGAAAAAAGTTGAAAAAAGAAAACTTTTAGAATCAATGCCTTGCATGAAGATGGATGGATTGAAACAACCTTCATTTATGGTCAATATATTTCCCAGTTGAAATATTCAGATCCACCACTAGCTCAACTGCACAACTACCTTTGAACATCTAAAGAGCCAATGCATCTGATCCTTTTTAGAAAGGTCTTTTGACCTCCATCATATTGACATTAATAACATCATTTTAATTTCATTTTACATTTCATGGTACTTTATATCTGTATACTTATACTTGATGAAATACGAGCAGAAATTTTGTGTAACCTACTTTATTTTCATGAATCTAAATATTCTCTCTGAAAGTATAGTGCCCGACTACTTCGACTACTTTTAACTTATGTTTTCAAGTCTATGAAATTTATACTAAGTATGCGATTTTTATATATGTCAAGTATTTGAAGTTGGACCTCTTAATGGTTATTTTTCTTGTCTCACATTGGTAGTAGAGTTTCATTAAGGTTTAGCCTAGTTTAATGTTTAATAGTTCAGTGCTTAATGGTTCAGCAACATCCCAAATCTTAATTGTTCAGTCTTAACCATTCCATTCAGAAGCTAAAACAAATACGCTGAATGGTTAAGAGGCTCATTAAAAGGCTAACCAAACAGCCCCTTAAAATGAGTCAGATTTATACACCTTAAGACATTTTTGACAATTTGTGAATACGCAAATCTTCTTTTCGCATTTCATTACTACATAGGAAAAAAAATTCCAACATGCATCTTACTAGTAAAATATAGACATATTCATGCTTTTCCAACTCAAGAATCAACCAAACAACAATCATCCTGGTACTCTAAGCATCCATAACAAAATTTTGAACAAATCAGCATAGGTTTAAGACGCATTTAACGATGTCTGAATTCTCAAAACCTTTTTACGTATCTCATTGCCACAAAAGTAAAATTATGTCAACACGCATCCTGACATCCTGTCGCACGTCACAATTTTCATCTATAGTCCCCAAGTTTTTAAAATTACATGTATAGTCCTCAACTTTTGGTGAAAATTGTGCAAACCACATGGACTATTCGAGCAATTTTCTCGATAAAAAGGCGACACCTATATTCCTTTAAATCCTTTTATCATTGCAAGAATCAAGCAACCAACACTAATCCCACTTATCTAAGCATCCATAACAAGATTTCAAACAAATCAACATAGTTCGATCCTGAACAAGGATTATTTCCTTATTAGGGAATGAAAAGATGTGTCATAAAAAAAGAATTAAATTCTTAACCATATGCTTATACCGCGACGAACGACAAAGATATTTAAACTTTTCAAATCCGTATATCTAAAGTTGAAATATGAATTCTTTGAAGAAGATATGTTCAATCACAACTAGCTACTTAGTTGA
This sequence comes from Ambrosia trifida, assembly GCA_028751855.1. NCBI lineage: Eukaryota > Viridiplantae > Streptophyta > Magnoliopsida > Asterales > Asteraceae > Ambrosia > Ambrosia trifida. The sequence goes on along the minus strand of CM054126.1, from coordinate 4,707,852 downwards.
TTCCATGAAATCATGAATGTGTAGTGGGTGTATATATCAACTTATATAAAAGGTTCACCTTTTGGAAATGATGAAAAAGCATAATGCTTATCTAATTGTAAAACAAAAGGACCCATTTGCCAAACGTTGATTTTATAGGGACCGCATAAGTAAAAGGTTTGACGGCGTTAGTTTTATCGTCAACTTCTTAAATTGTCCCTATAAAACCCCCTTTGTTCACCCTTTTATTTAACTCACATAACAACTAAAGAGTGCAAAAGGTGATGGATATCAACCATGGCTCATCTTTCTCTAGCTTCAAATCATACATCAATGCACTTTCTGACCTCCCTCATCGGCTCGGTCGTCGCGCGGGTTGCGTCTCTACCACCTTCGATGAAACCAACCAAATTCGATCACGATCCGGTGCCGATATGAGGAAAAACCTCAGGTGGTATGATCTCATATGTTTTGGCATTGGCGGAATGGTCGGTGCGGGCGTTTTTGTCACTAGCGGTACCGCCAGCCATGACAAGGCCGGTCCCGCGGTTATATTGTCATACGCCATTGCAGGTAGGGTCGGCTCAACATATTTTAGGTCCTAAAACAATCTTTTTGTAAAAGTTTTTAAACACCTAAAAGAAATAAAATGTAATTTCATAAAGTCATCAAAAGTTATAATGGTAATGTTTACACCAAACATTTGATGGATTATTACATACATTTTCTTCAATTATTTTGTTATTTATTCTCATTCCTTTAAAAAGCTATACATATTTTTAGCTTAGAATATATTACAAAGTAACATTTTTTTTTCTTTCTAATTTTGGGTCCATTAAAATTTGATGGTCTAAAACGATTGCTTTAGTTGCTTATACCGTAGAGCCACCTTTGATTGCAGGACTCTGCGCCCTCCTCTCGGCGTTTTGCTACACCGAGTTCGCGGTCCACATGCCGGTCGCTGGTGGTGCCTTTAGCTACATCCGTGTCACTTTTGGTTCGTTCACATTCAACTCTCACGGACAACAAACTAACCACAATAATAACAAGCTCAAATTCACGTGATTTGCGTGTACGAGGGAGCTATCGTATATATTATTAATAAATTGATTGATTATAAGATTACAATAAATTACAAAAAACCTATATAGCAATAGCAATAATATAATAATAAACTCTAACTAATATATTTTAAGTAGGCGAGTTCACTGCATTTTTGAATAATATAATAATAAACTCTAACTAATATATTTTATGCAGGCGAGTTCACTGCGTTTTTAGTAGGAGCTAATCTAGTAATGGATTATGTTTTATCAAACGCGGCCGCAGCTAGAAGCTTCACGACGTATCTTGGAACCGCCATTGGCGTTTCCGCTGAATCGAAATGGCGAATAACCGTTTCTTTCCTTCCTAACGGTTTCAACCATATTGATATTATCGCGGTCTTCATTATCCTAATTCTCACTCTCATTATCTGTTACAGGTAACCCATAAAAACTGATTGCATTACTGTTACTGTTACTATTACTACCAGTACTATTACTAGTACCGAATATGTCACCTTACAATTTAATTTAATTTAATTTAGTGACTATATCTCTAATAAACCAATACACACGAATTCGATTATTCGATTTCGATGTTCTGATTTTTTTTTTTTTTTTTTTTTTTTTTTTTTTTTTATAACAGTACAAGAGAAAGTTCTGTATTGAACATGATATTAACGGCGGTACACATACTGTTCATATTATTTGTGATAATGATGGGATTTTGGAAAGGAGACAAGAAAAACTTCACGGAGCCGTCAGACCCGAATCATCCGGGCGGGTTTTTTCCATTCGGAGCTCCGGGAGTGTTTAACGGAGCTGCTTTGGTTTATGTTAGTTATATAGGATACGACGCCGTTTCGACTCTAGCTGAAGAGGTTAAAAATCCGGTCACTGATATCCCTATTGGAGTTTCAGGCAGTGTTATTCTTGTGACCGTTCTTTATTGTTTCATGGCTGCCTCAATGTCTATGCTTCTTCCTTATGATTTGGTATGTATTATCTTTAAACTAAATAAACTATTATTTATTAATATTAACAGTCCTTTAAGTGTAGTTCAGTTGGTGAAGGGACCGGTTTTCCTTTTGGGAGACTTGAGTTTGATTCCCACGGGCTGCATTTGAGGGACATAAGACAATGATGGTGAGGCTTGTGGTCCAAGTGATGCAAGTTCGATCCTGAGCTGACCCGATTTTCATCCGGCTGTTACTCCAGCGAAGTAAAACTCGTGTGGAGGCAGAACGGTTTCCGGGCGGACACCGAAGCCCCCACCGTGCCAGCGTAGACCTGGTTCAGACAACATAGTCTAGGCGTGTGGAAAGGGTTAGGGCGGATGTGATGAACTTCTGCCACTTCCGCTTTCAAGAAAGTAATAATAATAACAATTAGCTTGTTGTACTTTTTGCTTAGGATGTTGTACTTTGGTGAAAACATTTAAATTTTGTGAAACTAAATATAGAAAGATATTTAAGGAAAATGTTTTCTTTTTCTCTTGAAAAGGACCTTTTGCCTCAACTGTCTTTTAAAGCACCATTGTCTTATCTCAACTAATTTTTGTTGGGTACAATTTATATTTTAAAATGTACGATTTTTTTTTTGAACGGCCATAAAATGTACGAAACTGATAATTTTGTGTAATTATTTTGTTTTTATAATTTTGTTTTGATTTTTTATGTTTTAAAAAAAAAGTTAAAATTAAGTGGATGCATAAATTTGTTTCTGACTTCTTGGTTTTATATATAATTATTTTTTTATTTTAAAAATGCACACATTTTTTCTAGGGTTAGAACAATATGGGTTAAATGTAATTTTTTTAAACATGTAACATCAAGTTTAGTTAGACTTGACATGACTTAAGTAGCATTTTTTTCCTTTTTTGTAGATAGATCCAGAATCACCATTTACAGGTGCGTTTGATGAAAATCTAAAAGGATTTAACTGGGTATCCAATGTTATTGGAGTAGGCGCTAGCTTCGGGATACTGACGTCGTTGTTGGTGGCGATGCTGGGCCAGGCTCGATACATTTGTGTGATTGGGAGGTCAGGTGTGGTCCCGACATGGTTTGCTAGGGTTCATGCGAAGACATCAACTCCTGTAAATGCGTCTGTGTTTTTAGGTAATCCTTTTTTCCCCAAATTAAATAATCTAGTGAGAATCGCATTTGATAACGATGTATTGACAACGATATATCGTTATCAGTTGTATAGATTTTGTCATTAGTTACTATCGTATTTTTTGAATAATGACTTGACATAATAAATATCAAATACTTTATCCAAATAATAAATATATACAATAATAATATTGTTAAAAGCAATGCTTTTATAGAAAGTTAGGCCGTATGGAAAATTGGTCCCATATGAACCGTTTCGGATGGGGGACAAATGGTCTTGTTCGTACCGAGTTTTTTTGAAGTATTGGGAACATATAATAATCCAAACCATGGAACCCTGTGAATCTGTGATCCATACTCTATTTTATATTTTTACATTTGTCTAGACCCATGGCCTCTTGGTTTAGTGGTATGGTGTCCCTCTTACAAATGTAAGGTTGTGGGTTCAAATCTTTGCAAATGCAAGGTAAGGTGGAATAAAGGTGTAATAAAAATTTGCCGTTCAAAAAAAAAAACATTTGTCTAGTATATTATTTTTTTTTTTTTAAAACTATTGTTGATAAAACCAAACAAGTTTACAAGTGACTGACGGGTAACCGGGCTACAAGTTGCGTCGCCACTTCCTTTTGTACTTTGAAATAAATAAAGCAAATAAAAATTTCATAGGAGAGATATAAAACTATAAAATATTAAATTGTTATATGCCAATCAAAATCAAAGAAGTAAGAACTTGTGTTATTATTGGTGAGAAATCTATGTTATTTATTTGTGAATGGGAGGATACGAATCTTGAAAAGGAAATTAGGTTTGATTGGAAGAAATAAGAATCATGATGCTAAACTTGTTAGCCAAGCATATGCTTTAAGGCTAATCTAGTCTCATGAAGACTATTCTTCAAGAATCATGTTCTAAAGTTGTGATTTTTGTAAATGTGATCCCCAAATCAAATCCTATCCTATCTCTATCACGTGGGTCTTGTGAATTTTCTTTTTTTACAACCACTAAATGAGATTCATTTTTATCTATTTTATAATATTTTGAAGTTTTGACTTTGACTATTTTCTTATCTTCAACTTTTGTTCTACACTAGTCAAGTTTCTTAAGTTTCTCGAATGACTTCATGATCTACTTTTTTTTTTTTTTTTTTTTGAAAGGTTAATTTCATAAAAAGGCAATGAGGCGGTCCTCAAAACAAGGACCCCCGAGCACACAAAACATTACATAACCACAAGCGGGTATTTACACCAGTCGTTCCAATCTAAACCTTTCAATCTAGTTCTATTTTTAAACCAAAAATAAGAAGTTATTTTGATGCTCTCAAAAACTTCTGGAGCTCGCCGTTGTTTGCTATGAAAAATACGATCGTTTCGTTCCTTCCAAATCAACCACATAGTAGTGAAAACAATACCCCTCAAGATGTTCCTAGCATTTTGTGTTTTCACTTTTTTTTTTCTTTGCCCTATGATATATTTATTACTTTCTTACTTTTCAAAGGATCCTAGAAGCAATTGCAACTATATCTAATATAACTTATTATAATTTCAGGCATTTTCACTGCGAGTATAGCCCTTTTCACCGAGCTAGATGTCCTCCTCAACCTTGTCTCCATTGGCACGCTTTTTGTATTCTTGATGGTCTCGAATGCTGTCATTTACAGACGATATGTATCAGTGGAGACCATGAGCCCATGGCCTACTTTGTCATTCCTATTAAGCTTTTCACTCACTTGCATCATGTTCACCTTACTATGGTGGCTAGGACCACCTGGAAAACCCAAAGGCTACATGCTCGCTTCCTGCTTTGTAGTCGCAGTTGGATTAGTTAAACTCTTCAATCACATGGTCCCACAAGCAAGGAAGCCCGATTTTTGGGGGGTCCCACTTATGCCATGGATACCGTGTATTTCGATCTTTCTAAACATATTCTTGTTGGGAAACATTGATGCAGCTTCTTATGTACGTTTTGGGTTCTTCTCAGGCGTTATAGTGCTTGTATATGTTCTATATAGTGTTCATTCAAGCTTTGATGCAGAGGGAGAAGGAAATCTTTGTCAAAAGAGTGTTGAAATGGTGATGGAATCTATAGATATAGAGGACCTTACTCTAAAAGTCCAGAGTTGACCTTTTGACTTTTTATTGTTATTTTGTTGATAGAGATATGAGCAAGAATAGAACTAAAATTGGTGGGCAAGTTGTATAGTGGGTGGGTTTGGCCCCTTTTGTATGTAAATGTAATTTTATTCCATCAACTTTTGAAGATGGTTCACATGACATAAGGGAACAATTTTAGGTATTGTTCATGCTCTAACTTTTTTTTTTTTGAAGGGTGACTTTCTATCTACTGGACCGAATTGGTCACCGGGTTTCGTCTAAGACGTTACCCGTCAGCTCCGCCCGCGAACGCGATGATCTATCGGGCCCCGGTCGTCGCGCAAACTGACCTTCGCCCGGAAACCATACTGCCCCCACACGAGAAACTCGCTGGGGTAACAGCTGGGTAAAACCGGGTTGCCCTCCGGATCGAACAATGCCTCGGTAGGAACTATCCATCACAGGGTCTTTCCCAAATGCGGGCAGAGAAGATCGAACCCACACCTCCCTTATGGAAGGATGAGCCTTTCCCAACTGCACTGCAAGTGGGGATTATGCTCTAACTTGACGACCCCTCTAAATTCAACCCCGTTCTCATTTTGGCTTGAGTTAAAGGTTTAATTATTTGTTTATGTTTACTTGCATTATGACCAAACTACTAGGATTCTCCTCTTTTTAATGTTTATTGCGAATTAGTATTCGAATATCAGTTACTAGCCACTCTAGTGTAGAGACAGGAAAAGAATCTAAACCTGATGAAATAATTGAACATTTGAAACATTTGGGATGTGTATTTGAAAAACATGATTAGTTTTATAAATATATGTCCGATTATCTAAACATATCTACTTGTATTAAAACCGAATATATTAATAAATTACATGATAGTAAAAAAAATATTTAATAGTATATTGAAGATGTTATAAGTTTGAAATTATTAAATTTATAGAATTATTATAAAAGTAGCTGTAATAACCGAAATTTTTTTCTTTCTTTCCTCTTGCCTTCGAGCAATTTTCGGGACGAAAATTCTTTCAACGGGGAGATGATGTGACACCTGGCAAACTCAGGTTAATAACTTTTATTAAACTTATAAGTCTACCTTAGCAAAACATTCTTTAAACGTAATTAATTGGGTTAGTTGAGTCAGGACGGTGATTCGGGGAATCACCGGGAGTCGGTCTTACACACACATTAGTTATGGTTAGGTGATTCGGAGGGTCACCAGGTAACACACGCGCACGAGTCTCGTATCCCGTCCGTTGGTAAGACGATAACACAATATGGGTAACTTGTTAATAACTACATGTTATACGATCATTAGAAACTTAGGAATATGTGTTTATGTGAAATTATATGGTTAAACGTTTTTCGGATGCAAAATTAGGAGACAAGGGAGAAGAGAGTGGGGAGGGGCGAAGGAATGGACGCCTTCGCCTGGTTTACAGGGCGAAGGGCAGACCCCTTCGCCTCCTACAGACCTCCAGGTATAAATACTCAGTTTTTGCACATTTCCACCATTTCACAAACCCTAACTCGCCCCCAAGTGCTCTCTCTCAACATATACCTTTGTACCACAAGTTTTTGTCCTCAAATAACCCATTTCTAACCTAGAAACACCTACAAATCATTAACAAGGCTTAGATCTAAGGTGTGTGTTATATCCAACATCTTTTCCTTTCATTTTAATGATGTTTACATAAACCCTTGATGTCCAAAACCTAATTTCAAAGTATTTTCACAAGAAAAAGCTTTCCTAAACATTTCTAAACAAGGTCTAAACTAATGAGTTTTATAAGAAAAACCCAAATTTTCAAAGATGTTGGTGATCTAGAAATTAGGGGTTTGTGTTATATGTTGTTGTGATGATGATATGATGATTATTGATATGTTAGAAGCATGTTTAGGGTGTGTTTGTTTGGATTATGAGGTTTTATGAACATTAGGGCAATTTTGGGAACTTTGATGCCTTTGATGATTGTTATGGATGATTAGATGATTAGGTTATATGTAGAATCATGACAGGAAGCTATGGTATGAATTAGATATAATTGTAAACGTGATTATGTGTTTTAATTGGGGATTTTGCTGTTTATGGTAAAGAACAAATACATGATTTGATGTTTCCATAATATTTTCCAAATTGGGTAACACTTGCTAAATGCGCTAAAAACGTGTTTGTGTATGTACTATGGTGTAACATGATGGGGATAGGGTAGGGATTAGGTTGGTAGTGTTGACTACGTCTGGGCAAGCTTCGGAGTCGATTCGAGGGGTTTCAGAAGACAAAAGTGCTGCAGCTTCCGTAGGGGACGAATGGCTCACCCCTTCGCCTGCACACATGGGCGAATGACTCACCCCTTCGCCCAGATGTCACCCTTCGCCCTGGATAGTGACCCCTTCGCCTAGATAGTGATCTCTCCGCCTGGAATTTGACCTCCTCGCCTGTAAAAATGACCCATTCGCCCAATTTGTGACCCTTTCATGTTTAACTTGGACCCCTTTGTGTGGAACCTCACCCCTTCGCCTATTATCATGAGCCCTTCGTATGAAATGTGAACCCTTCGCCTATGATTATGACCCCTTTGTATGTAACATGTTGATATGACCCATTTCGTGCAAATTTATGTGTTTTCCATGTATGGATACTTGTTAACTCATATATGAATATAGGACTAATATTGTGGGTCACCAATGGGATGTCGAGTCTTGTGTGGTCGTGTCAAACGTCAAACGTTCTTTTCAAACATAAACAGTCTTGGTTTGGACAACCAAGGGTTAATTGGACAAACGTATCAACGGTCAAACACTTCTAGGCGTCTTATGATAGGTTTTCAGTAATTGAAGACTGTCATCACACGTTTGGTTTTATCGCTTAATGACGCAACCTAAGGTGAGTGTCACAGCCCCAACTTTTACTGTTTTCATTTCGAGGGAGAAACATGCGGTAAAAACTTTACTTTATTAGACCATAGTATTACATTATATCACATGGGTATTAAACGTTACATCGTTTAAGTCCTTTTCTAACTTGTGAACAATGAATATGTGGATACATAGTGGGAAGAGTGTGAATAGATCTATTGGGCATGGCAAGCCCCACTCGGGTCGACTGGAGGTCGGACGGGTGCATATTTGTCATATTTAATTTATGACACCGGGTGATGTCCGGCAGCGGGTATTAAAGGCATTTCTAAAGTTCAGCAATGGTTCATAACGCTTTAGTATCATGTAACGATGTCTAGCCAACATCAGGTATAGATGCAAGGATTGTTGGGTCTGGTTTACAAACGTTTACATACTTTTCAAATTTTATCTCTGTGACTCACCAACACTGTATGTGTTAACTAACATTGCGTGTTTTCTTAGGTCGCTAAGGTAGTTGCACGTGGTTAGGATGCACGGAGTCACACAACATCCTGTTTTATATTTCCGCTGCATTAACTTTATCTTTGAACTACTTTTCAACATTGGTGCATGAGGGTTACTATGCATCTTTTGAACATATTTTGGATTGTAACTTTTATAACTGTTTGTGGTGTTTTGGTTGTCTAAACTTTTAGGCGGTGTGGTTTATCTTTATTAGTCATTTTTCCTATCATATAGTTGTCGTTTATTGTGACCGTTAACTTGGATCCTGTTATTGTGACCGTTAACTTGGATCCTGTTATGTCACGCGCCTCGCGGTAAAACCCCGCAAGTGGAATTTGATGGTGTGACAGTAGCTGACTATTTGATATTTCAAGTTGGTTTTTGAGGTAAGTTTAAGATCGGGATTCAGGTAATAGGCATCAATTTGGGTAATTAGTAACCAACTAAGTTCATAAACAAGTATATCCATCTCATGTGGGTAGACCTGCTAACCTAATAGGTAATGAGTAACCCGCTCTTGACCAATATAAGACTTAGGTATTAGCCACAAATTTGTTATCTAATACGAGAGGAGATTATCTTACCCGTCCTATACATAGCATTGCCATGCATACGAACCTGTCACAATGGGAATCTAAAAAGGATGAAAATGAAAGCAATTGTTCTTTTGGGGTCTCTTTTCTATAATCATGGGGTTTAATTGTTTATAAGTGTTACAATGGGAATCTAAAAAGGATGGAAATGAAAGCAATTGTTCTTTTGGGGTCTCTTTGCTATAATCATGGTGTTTAATTGTTTATAACTTAAGATTGTGTAATTTAGTAATTTAAATATCATATCTTTGAAAGAATCGTATTTACCACTAAAAACTGTACCATCTAGAGTTTATTATCGTCTTTTACTCGTCACAAAACAACTCATTTTTTTGTATTTTTTTAAGGGAAATTTTAGTAACACCTTAATTCCTCATTATCTTGCATTTACAATGACTTAAACCCAGAACTTCACATTTTAAAGGGGACACAACATCATACTACTTGATACCGTTTAGGAAAAGATATGCTATTATCTACTACTAGTAGGGAATCCGTGCGTTGCGGCGGAGTCAACAATGCAGGGCGGAAACGTAATTCTAACCTTAAAATGATTAAAAGAATCAATATGTAAGGTGTATGTGTGTGTAAGAACCTGTGCTTCGCAGTGGGCTAATTTTTTAAAGGCTACAAAGAGACAAGATAGCATGTTAAGTTCTATATACCATATGCAATTTGACCTACATACTGGTAAAAAAATGGAAGTAGCGGTTTGACTCATTAGCAACTATTATTATACGTATACTCCTACTCAATATGTTGAAAGTGTCAAATCTAGAGAGATTGCCGAGCAGAAGAAATCATAGGGACCTTTATAAGATCCACATTAAGAGGAGGTTGGAACGACTCATATGTAACTCATTTTTTTGTATTTTTTTAAGGGAAATTTTAGTAACACCTTAATTCCTCATTATCTTGCATTTACAATGACTTAAACCCAGAACTTCACATTTTAAAGGGGACACAACATCATACTACTTGATACCGTTTAGGAAAAGATATGCTATTATCTACTACTAGTAGGGAATCCGTGCGTTGCGGCGGAGTCAACAATGCAGGGCGGAAACGTAATTCTAACCTTAAAATGATTAAAAGAATCAATATGTAAGGTGTATGTGTGTGTAAGAACCTGTGCTTCGCAGTGGGCTAATTTTTTAAAGGCTACAAAGAGACAAGATAGCATGTTAAGTTCTATATACCATATGCAATTTGACCTACATACTGGTAAAAAAATGGAAGTAGCGGTTTGACTCATTAGCAACTATTATTATACGTATACTCCTACTCAATATGTTGAAAGTGTCAAATCTAGAGAGATTGCCGAGCAGAAGAAATCATAGGGACCTTTATAAGATCCACATTAAGAGGAGGTTGGAACGACTCATATGTAATCAACCTGCAAAGAAGGATACCCGTAAGTTTTTTCCACATGATAAAAGCAATGCATTACAACTGCTAATCAAGTTCACCATAAATTTATATCAGTGCCAGTGGAAAGTGAAATTGGAAGTTAGGTTAGTTGAAAATATTCCACATAAGACATCCCAACCCGAGAACTTTATAGACGTGCACAGATCGGTTTTTTTCTAGGAACACAACCAGTTTCGGTTCGGTTCGGCCCCGGTTTTTCCAGTTTGAAACACTGGTTTCGGAGTCCGGTTTCAGTTTGGTTTGGGTTGGGTTCGTGAATCAATTCATTTGCACGCTATTTTTTTTAAGAAAATGCATCACAATATTTTTACGTAAAGTTCGACTTTTATTGATTCTAACAATCTTTTTAAGGTGTATAGGTATATATTTGTATGGGTAGAAACATTTTTGTATAATTTTGTTATATATAAATTTTTATATAAAATTGCAATTTTTTAAGAAAATGTAGTAATTACTTAATTTTGTTTGATACCATTCTCAAATGCTTTATAATATAATATAGATTATAGATATAGATTAATTATAATTGGAGGTTATGATAAAAGAATGTGTACAAATAGGTTTTGCATGAATGGTAGAAAGGGAAAAAGTTACATGACATTTGGGTTTTAAGCATAATACTTTTCCTATGTCTTCTTAAAATTTATGTAAAATTACATTTGTAGACATTTTTCCTCCTTTATAATGTAATATAGATATAGATTTGAGATTTTGACTAAAAGAAATATATAATCACATATATATTTATGAGAGTAAAAAATAGTGATAAATTTAAAATCCGCTAGTATGATACATTCTTTTAATTATGTTATAGGGTTAGGATCAAATACACACTGAAAAAAATAAGAAGTGGTAGAAAAGGTATCAAACGAACTCCGGTTGAACTCATTTAAGTGGCACTAAAATCGTCTCATCGAACAACGATCTTAGTTTTTAGGTTATTCACTTTTTTGGATTTTTAGCTTATAGTTTTTAGTATTGGTGTTATATCATTATATATATATATTATATTACCTTATTAAAGAAGCTCGATGAATAGGTATAGGGATGAGATCGGTACCGTACCCGTACCGAAAATACCGGTACCAAATTTGAACAAAAGTGGGTACCGAGTACCGTACCGAATATAGAGGTACGGTACGAGTACGGGTATCGGTACCGGTATTTCGGTATGGTACCCGTTTTGGTACCATTTTGTTATTTTTCTTTTTTGGGCACTTATACGGGTACCAAGTAGATAAACCATTACAAGTATCAACACTATACTTGTAATGGTAGAAAGGGAAAAAGTTACATGACATTTGGGTTTTAAGTATAAGACTTTTCCTATGTTTTCTTAAAATTTATGTAAAATTACATTTGTAGACATCTTTCCTCCTTTATATTGTAATATAGATTTGAGATTTTGACTAAAAGAAATATATAATCACATATATATTTATGAGAGTAAAAAATAGTGATAAATTTAAAATCCGCTAGTATGATAAATTCTTTTAACTATGTTATAGGGTTAGGATCAAATACACCCTGAAAAAAAAGGAAGTGGTAGAAAAGGTATCAAACGGACTCCGGTTGAACTCATCATTAAAATCGTCTCATCGAACTCTACGATCTTAGTTTTTAGGTTTTTCGCTTTTTCGCTTTTTTTTTGGATTTTTAGCTTATAGTTTTTAGTATTGGTGTTATATCATTATCTATATTATATTACCATATTAAAGAAACTCGATGGATAGGGTAGGTAATTTTATATCAACTTTAAGATGACATAACAAGAGCCATAGTGTAAATCTCTATTTTTTTTTACTAAATTCTTCCTGTTATACCCTTGTTGCACAACTTTTGAGGCCAATAGTATAAACCACTAATGCAATAGGAAAAGTAACCCAACCCATTGACCTTGAAACCATAGCATTCACATTTGTTTAGCGAAAAGGAATGTTATTCTTAATGACCAGGTGTGTGTCCTATGTAATTATGATCTAGAGTCAGCGACACTTGTTTTCTGGGCGTGGGTTCGCTTTTGGCGTTTGGGCAGGAGTTATGCAATGGTGTGGCATCCGTAATTTTTTTGCTTTCGACATTCGGGATCTGTTAATTGTACAAACAATATCAAGGAGATAAACGGGGTAGGATCCTTATTAAAGGTATCGTTATGGTTACTTTATGGGAAATATGGATGTTTAGAAACAAGAAAATCTTCAACAAGAAGGATTCGAAGGTGCAAGAGGTGGTTTACAATGTTAAGTCATGGTCGTTTTTGGGCTAAACATAGGAGTAGTCACAAAGATATCGTTTGGAAAGATTGGGTTGTATCGCCTATGTATATGTTGTAATTTGTTTGTTGGTTTTCGGCGGTCCTCGTTTTGTGGACTTGCCATTTGTTTTAATGAAAGTAAATCTTCAAAAAAAAAAAAAAAAATTCAACTCATCTCTTCATCAATGTTCCTCTTGAATGGTATAATAATTGTGATTAATATATCTTTTGATCAAAGCATTCATTGTTTTTGAAACTTTTCAATTGAATGAGATGAATCATCTCTTGTATTCATAAGATTGTTATTGTGCTTAGTTGCGGTAATAAAACTCTTCTTTAATTTTAGTTTCTCAAGCTTCCGTTGTAAATATTCTTCATTGCTTAAAGATGTCATGGCATGGATTAATGCGCATATAACTTGAATCCATGGTGTTTTCTCATCATTTTTTTTATCCACCAACTTCTACATTTGATCTTTACTGCATGAAGTAATTAGTGTTTTACGTATATCATCAATCTCTTTAGTTGAGAAAAGTGTTCATAATATGTTGCAACTTGCAAGTGACATCTTAAGTTTGTCCACGACAAGTGGTTTAACTGGCAGTCCTTACTTTGCCTTATATCTTATATTATTTGGTTGATATGGATTAACTGTGTTTTTCTGATATGTAATGATATTACTTATATGGAGTATATCAATTTAAATTACATCAAAAAATGTATGAATGATATGTCCCTATGATATACAGTAACTACTTTAACAGGATTTTCAAGTATGCCACTAACGTCTTTTTTTTGCAATTTTTATTTAGTATTTAAATTTATATTTATATTCATAAGACTTATCTTTTTTTTTTTTCATAAGAGTTGAGAGTGGGGAGATCATGTCACCTTGTGCAGTTATTCATCTCTTTGGCTAAATTATTGATTAAAATTTAAAACAAACTTTTTTTTTTAATTCTTTCTTGCAGTATGAGATTAAATTTTTTGTTCTAACCTTGTTTAGAGATACATGTTTGATTGAGATTCTTCTGAAAGTGCAGAAATCGAAACGGGGTATATTGGGATCTTTAATTTTATAAAAAAAATGTTATTTCATTTCTTCTCAATACGTATTTTTATATTGTTATAACTAGCATTTTATTTATATGCGCTATCAATTTTGCATCTTTTGTATTTATTTTCTTGATATTTTGAGATGAGGTGCTTGACAACTCGATTTATCCTGAAGGAGTATGTTGTATAGTCTTTTATATAGTTTTTGTATTATTAAGAACCAGATTGATACCAGGTAAAATAAAATTCATATTAGGATTTTTGGTCTTAGCATATATGTAACATATTAATTAGTGTGGAAAATAATGCTATATAACTTTTCTTTTTATCGTCAAATATTTAAATATGTATATACACACATAAATTATTTTGACCCGCTTCCTAACCCGATCGACCAAACTTAATTGGGAATTAAGTAAATCATTACTCAGTCATTTCTTGTTTCAATAATAATTAAAAACTTTTATGAATATTTATTTCAAACCGATAAGAAGGTATAACAATTTTTTTTTTTTTTTGTGTTTTCATGTTGGTTGATGTCTTTGTGATTATTTTAGCAGAGTTGCCGCCACCCGTATACAAAAAAAAAGATACGATGGTGGAATTTTAAACATAGGCATCAAGTGTATTTCATTTGATTGATATAATTTGTAATTTCATGAATTAATTTATTTACATTTATTCATAAACTTTAAAGCAAAGAAATTATCAACATACATGATATCATCACAACACTATTTCTTGGTTCATTAAAGGTGATTAGGATGGTCTTAAATTGTTTTATGTAAATCAGCATGGCCATGGCATTATATAATAGTTCTATGGACGTTGATGGGTATTTTGGTTTTAAATGTTAACTACGATTTTGGGTTGCAATAAACTAAACCGGATAGGTTGGGTGGCAACTCGGTTGCAATGACAACTTTTAGCAATTTCACCATCAACAACTATTAGCAATTTGAAGCTATTCAATGACTTTGTTTTAATTCTACATGTGACCATTCTAAAATAAAAGGTTGGATTTAGGTCGTTTAAATTATGCGGTTGGTTAAATTTGTCATGCATACAATATTAAGTAGTTTATAATTTTAATAGTAAATTTTTATTTAAGTGAGACATGTAAGACTTATGACATAGACTAGAGTAATGCAACTAATTAATTTTACACTTGCTAATTTCTAACATGTAATGAATATGTTGCAAATGACGGTACTAAAGTTTAGATACTGTGAGGTTTATTCATAAGGAATAAAACATAGTGAGTGTCCTACATCATCATCTTCTTTCAGTTGTCTTCTTTGATTCCATGTCGTGTCTATTTGGATTTTTTTTTTGCTAGGTTGGTGTACTTTTGAAAAATGTTGCAATTCAGATGAGTGAATATGCTGAGAATGTTAGTTATGAATAAATATTATTGGAATTCGTAAGATGGTTGAGGTTCTTTTGCATGTATCCACACTTAACTTTATTTATCCATATGCATGTGCTCATATAATATAGATAAAATAAAAACATCTGCAAGTGACTATTGTAAGTTTCTTTAACATCCACTGGCATCAAAATTAACACATATAGTATATATGTATCCATCCATTAAATTGATTTGATTCTAAAAATACTTGTTTAGTTTTGTATGTATATTTTGTATGTTGTTAAAGCAATTTGAATCAAAGATTGGTTGAACTAATATATAAAATCACATGCGTTCAATTCTCTATTCATAAATGATTTTAGTCATTCATACTTCAATTCTACGTATCCGCGGCAGCGCGTCTTTTTATGTGTTAGTGTGTCTTTTTTTCCGCCATTGTGTCATTTTTCCTCAACATTTTTTTATATTTTATGGCATTGTGTTATATTTTGTGGCCCACTGTGTTATCTTTTGTGATCCATTGTGTTTTTTGCATACTTCTTACATTTCTCATTTATTTTAAACGGTGTATGATAACTTAACCCTATGCATATTTTTTTAAAATAAAATAGAAAATGCCCCTTTTGATCAAAAGGTTTGCTTGGTATTATTTCTACCTGAGCTAATTTCTCTAATGTTATTGTTACAAAATAGTTTACTCCTCATCTAATATACATTTCTATTTTTTAATAGTTTCTATCCATCTTTTTCAATTTATTCACTCATGTTATTTAGTCAAATCTATCATATGATCCTCCACCCTAAACTAAATATGCAACTTCTAATTGATTTGCTTTTCTTTCCATTGTTGACCTTGATTGATATGGTGCTCACGTGCCTTTAATTTAATTGATTATAGGTCTTTTTGGTGGTCCAACCACCCTATCTTCCATGGGGATTTATGGTTCAATGTAAAATATCACTAATTGGACTTCACCATGGATTTTATTCGATAATTGTGGCTACTAATAAGTAGGATGGTAATGGATTTCACTTGACCTACACGCATCAAGAAACGATATATCATGAGTGCTTCTTTTTATAAACCACTTCTATATTTCCCTCTCACATATGCAGATAAGTTTAGCAGTTTTGGTTGTTTCAACCGCACAACTTCAAGCATTAATATTTCATTCGGCTTAGCTATGTTTTAGACATGGTTTGATTCATTTCGAAGATCTCATAGGAAACAAACAACAATAATTACTTATATAACGCATAAGAGTATAATAATTCGTATTAAAAGTTATTGAAAAATAACGTCATCACTAATTTTTCCAACATACTTATATATATCAAATAATCTACCATTGAGAAAACTAAAATACTTGAATTAAAAATAAAAAGTTAAAAACACTAATGAACTATCGAACACAAACAAACATAAACGAATATGTTACCGAACGTTCACGAACATAAATGAACGAACGTGACTTCTATTCATGTTTGTTTGTTTAACTAAACGAACATAATTTCTTGTTTGTATTTGTTCATTTATTAAACGAACGAACACAAACGAACTTCCCGCCGAACATTTCACGAACTGTCCACTGAACGTTTGATTTGTTTACAACCCTACTTAGTATCTTGATTTTCAAAAAATATTTGATGAAGAGTTAAAGCAAGATACCATGATCAGAAAACAAACAAGTATTGTCTAGCACTCTTCCTCTCTTTTCTTTTGTGTTTTATAAAAGCTGTAAATGGGCCGAATTTCACTTAATGACATCATAATACTCTTATCCGTCATGCATTTCATTATTGTACAAGCTATCAAGCAATGGATATATCACTTGCTTTCTTTGTATTATACGAGTATTGAGTTGAATTGGTAGATATTATACCAAAGCATGTGATACTTAATTTACCGACGCACTATCCACCATAAAAAAAAAAAACAACATTGTGTAAACCTATATTGGAACTTTTTACAAAATACCTCATTTCAACCCGACCCGACTTTATTTTAGCCAGACCTTTTTTGACCCAAACCAAATTGATAACTTTTTAAAATGACCCGTTTTGACCCGATACCATTTTGCTTAGAACTCATATTGACCTGAACCTCTTTTGATCATCGATCAGTTGAACCCACCCAACTCGTCCTGTTTACCATACTTATTATAATCGATATATTACATTGCAACCTCTCTACTTGACTAAGACTCGGAAATTAGGTTTGATGAATTCAAAAAGCAGTATCTTTGTCCTCCAAAATGCACAACATACTCCTTAACTAACACCAACAGCTTCAGTAATAAGTCTTTCTTTGCCTCTTTTCTCTTCAGTCCTTAATTTGTTTGAGTTTCATTACCAGATTAGTGACAATCGTGGGCACCGAGCTTTAATCAGGGCGGGCACTAGGCTTCTCAAATGGGTGGGCACTGGGTTTTTCAGGTAGAAAACATGAAGGCAACCTGGATCGTACGGTGGGCACCGGCCCACCATGGAATGTGGGTGGCTCCGCCACTAACTGTTGCCCCTAAGAAAAACCAGCAGCCCACGATTAGCACCACTTGACAAAGAAGAATCCATAGCAGCAACTACTAGACCAGATCAAAGAGAATTATCATTTGAACCTGACGGATTTGACTAAAAATACCCCTCCAACCTTATATAAGTACATGCACAGTACTTAAAACAGTAAACAATATAGTAGTACAAAAAGGCAATACCTTAAAGTCCTTAACCTTAATCCTACGTCTCCACAAACTCTTATTCTCGACCATGTCCTCATAAATGTTTAGCTTTAACAAATCCTTTCTAATTCGCTCCTCCCAAGTTAATTTTAGTCTGCCTCTACTTCTCCTCCCCTCCACAATGAGACTTTCTACTGTCCTAACTGTGGATGTCGCTTGGCTCCTCCTTACATGCCCAAACCATCTTAACCTCCTCTCCCTTATCTTATCCGAAATATTAGCTACTTCTAACTCTCCTGCTGAACAAAACCACTAAATTCAAAAGGATTGGTAGAACTAGAAGATATATACGACAGTGATATGAACTCTCCCCGCATTCGCTGGATTGCAGCGTGCATCTTGACTTGCCTAAAACTCAACGGCGTTCACCTCCTTGTAACTTTAAAAACTGCATATACAATCATCATCATCATTGAGCATACTTACTAAATCTCACCAATAGGAAAGCTAAGGCATGGTATAAGAAGGGTAAGACGTGAACAACCTTACTCTACCACATAGGAATAGAGGGGCTATTTCGAGTGAGACCCCGGCTTGATAGCCTTGGACCTAAGACACATAACACTCAACACTCGAGATGGAGGCTGATTGATGATGTACCCTATGTCTTTCGGTTGTCAACACCACTACATGACCGTCTGCCGCTTTTAACGTTATTTTCTCAAAACTAGTAAAATAACGTTAGAATTAGGACAATTTCACTTGTGCCCTCCAAGGTCCACACATATATACTTTATATGTACACACCGCAACTGAGACGTAATACTCCATATACAATCAAATCTCTATGTCATATTTATTTAAAAATAAATAACTTTTAAGTTAAAGAATTAAATTAGTTAGCTAATTAAGTAAAAAATTTGACCCACGGTTATCCTTTTTTTTTTCTTCTCTTTTTTTGTTGTTGTTGTTTCTTCTCTTTTGATTATATATCTATTATCTATTATCTATTAATATATATAAAAGAATTGAACATTGCTGACGTGGCGTGCAATAGTGCCTTCAACCTCTCCATGAAACTGCCACGTGGCATCATAATTGAAAGATTTTAGTGTTTTTGAATTATTTTCTTTTTTAATTAAATTGAGTTATTTTAGTAAAAAATAATTTAAAAATAAATTTAAAATTTTCTCTCTCATATTTCATCCCATAATTTTTAAACGTTTATATCTTTTATATACGGGATTTTTTAAAGAAAAAAATTACACCAAATTAACGGGCGTTTTATTATCTTTCCAACGAGTACCATAGTGCTATATAAAAAACGGAGAAAAAATCGACTCTTTTTTGTGGAGTTTCGTTCATACAGGAAAAAAACACACAAACTGCTCATGTTATTCATTAATTATGTTTTTTCTTTTAAACCAGGTTCTTATCTACGATGTTGAAAACCAGCCCAATCGCCATGTTATCATTGGAATTTTACTAGGTATACTTAATCAAGAGAAGCTAGGAGAAAGAATCACGCAACACTGCAACACATGGTGTCAGCTTATAGCAATGTTATTTTTTTATTTATTTAATTACAAGAGTAATAATTATTACTATTAATATTAGTATTATTATAATGGTTATATTTTTCAACCCCGGGACGCTCCCAGGAAGAATTGATAATTGCTGGCGTGACGTTCAATGGTGGCCTCAACCATCTCTTGATTATGCCACGTGGCATAATGAGATGCAATGGTTACAACTTCCAACTTAAGTGTTTGTTTAGTTGATTAGGTTAGGAATTATAGGAGCCATTAGAATGTGAGAAATTAGAGAGATGTGATGAGTTTTTGAATAGTTGCAGCTTACATAAGTGATCATTTAGATGATTACTGACTAGGTTTTAGATTAGGGAATATGAGTTATTACTGATTAGAATACTATGAACATGCAATGATTGAGAGATTTTGTGGTTAGTTAACTTGAGCCATTTGCAATAGGTTATCACGTAAAATTAGATTTTTCAACCTCCGGGACCTTCCCGGGGTAATCAGCTAGTATATATATATAGGATTTGGTTCAAATGAGAACCTTTTCCCAAATTGAGAACTAGAGAACTATTCTGGGCCACACATTTCTCTAAGGCAATTTTTTTTTTTTTTTTTTTTTTTTGCAAAAATCGCTGCTTTATATGTAAGGAAAAAAAATTTTTTTATTTTTTTTTGTATTTTTTTTTCAGTATACACATGTGTATAATTGCATTATACACATATGTATAATGCTATATACACATATGTATAACTGAAATATACACATATGTATAGCTGAAAAATGCTATATACACATATGTATAATTGCTATATACACATATGTATATATGTCATATACACATATGTATAAATGAAAAAAAAATTCAAAAAAAATAAAAAAAAAATTTCCTTGCATAAAAATGTGCGATTAAAGCAAAAAAAAAAAAAAAATTTTTTTTTTTTTTGCCTTTATATGAAATATGTGGCTCAGAATGGTTCTCTCAGTTCTCAAATAGGGGTTGGTTCTCTTAGGATCCCTACCCTATATATATATATATTTATCACAACTACAAACATTAGGATAAGAAAATAATCATAATACTCACAAATTCATTAAGTTAAATTCTAATACATATAAACAAACGGATTCCACATGCTGGTATGGTGAGGAAGAAGCGCTTAATTCATAAGGATCTGTCAATTGGTAAGAGAACATATGTCCAATGGTGATGTCAATCTCTCCTCATATTCTACAGCAGATTGCAGCCTCTCTACTAGATCATAACTCGTCTTGGCATTCACCTTCTTATACGAATCTTTAAACACGTCGTAGAGGATGAGTTGTTTTGAAGACTTGGACACAAGAAGTTTCCCGTCATCCAAAATACACAACATCCCAAAATTAGGACTAAAAGGACTATGCCATTGAACGACCCGACAACAATGGTGTCTTTATAATTTTGTGGGTTATTTAAAGGAGAGAAAAGTTTGAATGTCGACGGAGCCATGTCGCCGCCTGTCACATTGTTGTCTATGGTGTGAAAAGGTTGGCTTGGGAGAAAGATCATCCGACGTGATCTCGACTTCATAAAGTAAGGATCTGAAATCAGACTATTCCATTGCTTTGATAGACATCTTAATCGCATCACGGGTTTTGTAGGCATTCGAAGAAATATTTGGTAAAGAATATCTTTACCATTGAGGATTAACAACTGAAACGGGGCTTCAGATATATTATTATCAGATTATTGGAGTTAAATAAGCAATCCCAAACACCCTCTATAAGTTCGGAGATATAATAATAATGATTACCACAATAATGAATTGTTGCAGTCGCTTCTTCACCAAGCTCCTCTTTTCCTTTTTTCCGTTGTGATGTTTGTTTTTGAAAGTTGTAGGGAGGATATCAAATGGGCTTGGATTAAACTCATTTAAAACTTAACACTAAAAACTAAAAACCCTAATCTGTATAAATATCAAAATCAAATTTTAGACGTTTGATGGAACATTACACATGGAATTTGTTTTAGTCAACTTTTATTTTAATAAAAAAACCCAATTACTTTTGATCATAATAATCTAAATCTTCTTGATCATAATAATCTTAATCTCCAGAAACCCAAATTGGCCAATATATAACTTCATGAAACAACTTGACTACATGCTAAAAGCCTAAAATAAGTTTAATAGATTGAATGAAAATAAATAATAGTAATAATAATAATTACCACAATAATGACTTGTTGCACTTACTTCTTCAATTGTTCACCAAGGTTACAAGTTAAAAAAAAGCTTGATCCGGGTATTCACACAAGGTTACATTTTATCTACACAATCCTATATGGGTCGTAGAGCCCTCTACGACCCATAAAGGCAAATCTACACCTCGTAGAGACCTTTACGGGATGTAGAGGGGCATAAAGTACGAGGTACGATGTTCAGTTGGAAGTCAGACTGACATTCAATGATTGTGAGGACCTATTGTTGATGCACTTTGTGTGTGGCCGTCGTTGTCGAATAGACTAAGGTTGAGCTTTAGCTGAATATGGGGTGATATATGAGATTATGGAGATCCATAAGGGCATTTATGGATCTGGCGTATTTAATAAAGTCGACCAGTCGAATGAGTTTCTCATTCGTACCTTCGTAAGGTCGAATGAGAATCTTTACAGCTCATTCGTACCTTTAATGGTACGAATGGTCATTCGTACATTCGATGGTACGAACGAGGAATTCAGCTTGTGGTCTATGTAGGATCGACTTTCGGGTCACCCGACAATCACGAACTTTACTGCTTAGAGTGCGGAATCCACTAAACAGGTTCGGACAACAAAAACGACAATGAAACTAAGACAAACGAAGCATCAACACACACAAAATACGGTTGAAAGGTTGTATTGCATTGATTTCAGAGCACGAGTGATTACAAAACAATCTCAGACCTTTAGACCTTGGGTAGGGTGCTTGGGGAATGTGTGATGTGACAACTTCATGATTAGGGCAATTATGGGATTGGGTACTAAATCGACTAGTGGTCGTACCCAAACCCGGTTCTAAGACTACGCAGAAAGAGCCCATGCATGGGAAATCACACGCGCATATCATACATGGTCAACAACCTGGCACCAATCAAGGAGAGAAATCCGTGCGCACAGCGGTAAAGGCGGTAACCGTTCCATCCTTCCCATATATTTAGCCCTTCATAACTACCTTACTAATATAACTAAGGGTAGTGGAGACAACCCTAATCGGACCTCGGCCCACTAAGATTAGGGTTTAGGATAATGGAGGCATACGTCCACCTCCATATAAGGGATCATATCCCTAATAGAGAGGACACTTTTTGTTAACCCAAAGAGCAATCACTTGATAGTATCCCCATTCACCCACGTTTTTGTTATAAACTGCTACCTTGTGTAGTCATCTCCCTACCCAAATCATACTCGTGTTTGCAGGTCATTCAATCCAGAACTGCTAGTGAAGGAGGTAAGACTATTTGTTTCTTCAGGTAATGATTAGAGGATTTTATACATGTCCTACTCGTCCAGGGCCCTAGGGGCGAGTACAAGACCAAACACACGAGTAGAGGCTGTAATCGCCTATATCAGCTCAATTCCCAGGCGAGTACACAGTCTACTCGCCTCTATTGAGTTCTACTCGCCTGTTTATACCAAACATACCAAAACGACTTCTAAACACACCCAAGAACCCGTAATCCATACCAAACATCACCTATACTAGGCTAGGGATATCGTGTACTAACAGACTCCCCCTTGGACCTAGCTAGTATGATTACAAAAACAAACTTCGGATTAACCTAGCCAATGACCTATAGGGACCTATCACTAGCTGGGGACATACAAATGGTGCACTTACAGATTCCTCCTTGGACCTAGCTAGTGATATATGATCTTCGAGTCTTCAAGTATTCATATCCAACATTCTTTAACTTGGGGTAACATCGCAATGTATGACCTCTGAAGACTTGAATATATCAGCTGATATGAGCTTTAGTCGCGGCTTCATAAGATCTCGTCTTGGTCGTCGATTAACTTCGATAATTTTGGAGGAATCAAAAAATCTCCGCTATTATGATTGACGATTATGTGACTTGAACGAAGATCAACATCATCTTCACTTTCATTTCTTCGATACCTGACTTACCCTAATTACCTAGGTTATTTATGTTTTTGCATGACCCTAATGACAGCTCATCAACTGTTCACAACTATATTTCAGTCCGAAGCGCTTAAAGAACAAACTGGAATAACTCATAGCCAAGATGAAGTATTCTGAGTGATTAAGCTTAGAACCTTATAATGAAGCTATCCCGTGCTTGATCTTTGTGTAAAGACGCAAACCGGAAATAAACTTGTATCCAAGATGATGTATTCCAAGTGTTTAAGCTCGGAACCTTATAATGAAGTTTATCCCGATCACTCGTAGCCAACATCATATCAAGAGTTAGAACACATCTTCCCAAAATATCACACAAGAAATTTGAACCAGTTACTAACAGTTGAACACACTGTACCGGACCAGTCTGAATTCGAAGCTTTTATTCATTTATAAGTCTAGAACTTTGATCATAATCTCCTTGCAACACCATTTCTATCAATAACATGTATGTTCACCATCAAAATTTTCTTCAAAATCTCCAAAATTTGCCTCATTTTCGAAATTTTTATCCCTTAAAATTCCAATACTATGCTCCATTCGTGCCACTGTTTATACGAATGAGTTTCTTGGTCTCTCATCGTACCAACGTTAGTACGAATGAACACTAAATAGCACGAATGAATTTTGGTTAGCACGAATGAATCTCGGGTAGTGCGAATGAATTCTGTATTCTCACATTCGACATGAATTTAGTACGAATGGGTCTTTGTAGTCTTCATTCGGATAAAATCAATTTCTCATTCGACCCTTTACAGATAAACGTGTTCATCTGACTCATATTTCTGCAGATCGATCCAAATACAGCCTATGCTTCGAATTACATGATGAATCTTGCACAAAAAATTGCGAAAATGAAAACCTAACCCTCAATTGATAAAAAAACTTGGAAAATTCTAATGATTTTGTGTTCGGTTTAATATCTAGGGTTTCTAGGGTTTCAACAACTTTCCAAATCTTATTAACGTCTAAAAACCTTTAAAATCGAGCTGTGACTGATTCAAATGATTGTTAGATCATTCAAATCGGTACCACGACTCTGATACCACTTGTGGAAACGGTTTAGAAACGTTTATAAGATCGCTTAAACAGTTAAAGCTCGGTTTTAGACGGAGATTGGAGACGAAATAGACGAAAACCACGTCAACACATATTCATATTATATTAGAAACAGTTACAAACACTGTCATCAGTAGGATAAACATCTATCTCGGGGCCAGGGGAGGTCGGGCATAACCTCCCCTAGAGAGCATTCAAAGCACAATTCACAATCTTTATGAACTCTAAACATGAGATTGCTATTTATAGACCAATCCTCCTTTGTACCATCAAAAGCACGAATGAGACCATTCGTACCAAACAAAGCACGAATGAGTTTCCTCATTTGCTTGGTCGATTAAACAAATGCATCAGATCCCATAAATGCCCTTATGGATCACCACAATCTCATGTATTACACCATATTCAGCTAAGACTCAACCCTAGTCTATTCGACGACGACGTCCACACACAAAGTGCATCAACAGAAACCGTCTCATCGAACTCTACGATCTTAGTTTTTAGGTTTTCAATTTTGTGGATTTTTAGCTTGTAGCTAGTTTTTAAAATTAGGGTTATATCATTGTGTCTTTTATGTTGTGTTGTGTGTTTTCTTTATTTTCATTATTGTATCATTTTTATGATTCATTGTGACTTTTTATTTGGCATTGTGTTATATTTATTATCATTGTGTTATATTTTGTTACCCAACGTGTTATATCTCGTGACCCAAGCCTAATGCTATTTGTAGTTGAGCATTTATTATCATTGTGTTAAAAGAAAATAAAATTGTTATTTAACCTATTGCGTACTTTGGCCCAGATTATGATTCTAGAAAACGTTGTCATCCTATCCAACTCTTGCCACCTTTCAATAAACTGATCAAAAGGATCAGCACATACTGGTAAATCTAGATGTTTAGATTCATTGGCATAAGATATGTACTATACTGTTATTGATGGAGTAAGATGACCATATTTCCATTCCAAATCCGGCCTGTTTGGTTTCCCTTATCCAAAATCGAGCTTACCAGACATCCAGTCAAAACCGGCTAAGCATCCTAGGCGATGGTAGTGTTGTTAAATGGTAACACAACACTGGAATTAAATAACTTTATTGAATGAATAATACTATCTGTATAAAAGTTGCTTGAAACCAGTGGCGAAGCTTGGTTCGCCAATCGGCGGGGGCCAGACTCAATTTTTTTCGATCGATAGTGGCAAATCGGTAGGGGTGTACAAAAAGCTCGCGACTCGAGGCTCGCTCGAAACTCGCTCGAAAAAAGCTCGAGAAAAGCTCGGCTCGAAGAGGCTCGTTTTATTTTCGAGCCGAGCCGAGCTGGCTCGTTTTGTAATCGAGCCGAGCTCGAGCCAGGGTGTGCAGCTCGTGGCTCGGCTCGATGGTTCGACTCGTGGCTCGGCTCGATGGCTCGACATATGACTCGACTTAGGCTTGTACGTGTAATTTAGAAAAATAAAAAAAAATATACATGATAAATAAACCATAACTTAGAAAAATAAAAAAAATATACATGATTATGTGTAATTTTATTTAATTTTATTGTTTTTTATTTAATAAATATTTGTAAAAAAATAAAAAAAATAAAAAAAAATATATCGAGCTGGCTCGAGCCAGCTCGAGCTCGGCTCGAACATTTACGAGCCGAGCTCGAGCTCGACTTTTCAGCTCAATCAGAAAAACGAGCCGAGCCGAGCTGGCTCGGTTTAGGTTCGAGCTCGAGCTCGAGCTGGGACTGGCTCGGCTCGACTCGGCTCGTGTCGGCTCGTGTACAGCCCTACAAATCGGTGGGGGCCGAACTCAACCCGGACTAAATTTACCTGCGAAAATCACATATTTTTACTACTGCGCCAAAAAACAGGGGGTGGCCCTGGCCCTCACAATACTTCCCCCTGCTTGAAACGGACTATCAAGACGCAGTAAATATTAAAACAGAAAACTCTAAAAACCCAAAACAGACTAAGCTAAACAAACAAAAAAAAAATAGATCTCTTCTCAAAGTAAACATACCATAATAAGTTATTTATTGATATCCAGTTCAAAACTATTTAAAACTAAAAGCCACCAAATTCAAAAGGATCATATGGAAACATGACATATATCCGATGGTGAAACCGAACTCTCGATGTAGTCTAAGGACTGCAGCCTCCCTTTATGGACAAAACTCGTCAAGGTCTTCACCTCCATAAACGAATCTTTGATCATGTCATAGATGACAAGTTTTTGGTTAAACGGATGCAACATAAGCAGTTTCCCATCATCCAAAATACACAACATCCCCAAAGCAGATGTGTAAGAAATTTGCATTGTGTACTGCGACGTGAACGAATGCACTGTCGACCATGATTTCCCAAACCCATGCTCATTCATCACCCTTAACTCGTATCCTTCCACATTAATTCGAGAGCAAAGCATGCAAAGGCGGCCGTTGTATGTACCCAAACGTATGAAGCAACGTCCATCCGCGATTTCCATCTCTGAAAATTTCATTTTCTTGATATCAAGAGCCAGTATCATTGAAGGTCGGAAATGCGTGTTTCTCACTACATTCCAGTACAAAAATCCATTTGCAAAAATACCAGAATAGCTGTTGGAAACCAAATAGTTTCCGAATAACTTTGAAGGTCTTCTCCATGACCATGTTTTAAAGCTGAAAACCTCACAAGACTTTAAATCGCCGCTATTATTTTCCTTTAATCTAACAATCTTCAAATCATTACCGTAACCAAATCCATACACATAGTTGCCATATGGATCAAATGAGTGTGCATAAGGAATTGTCTTGAACTCTCCAGAAAATGGGTTGTATAGTATTATATCATCATCATACACAACGTGATCAATGACCGGGTTACAATACTTTAGGACTAAAAGGAATATTCCGCTGAATGACCCAACAATGGTCATATCTTTATACCTTTCTGGGTTAATTATAGGAGAGGAAAGCTTGATCATCGATGGAGCGCTTGAGTAGTCTATGGCGTGAAAAGGTAGGCCAGAGAGAAAGATCATCGGTCGTGATCTCAACTTCATAAATTTAGGATCTGAGATAGAATGATTCCAATGCTTCGATAGACATTTTAAACGCACCAAGGGTTTTGTAGGCATTCCAAGAAATATTTGGTAGAGAATTTGTTCAGATAGATTAGCATCCGCCATTGATGATTGATCGTCATCTGAAAGGAGAATTAAAATTATTAGTTGATGAAATGAGTCAATATAAAAACCCTAATTACTGTGTGTTAACAATCTTATAACAAATAAAGTAATGTATAACTGTAAGAGAAACTCTTTGTTCTATGTTATTTGTATGATTGAAATCTTTAGTTACTAAAAGCATCCTTGCATTGATATGACACTAATGCATCCAAAACATGTCTACTGAACAAACCAACTATAGTAATGGAACATAAGGAAAGAATTTGATAATGGAAATGATTTGCGATATAACAAAACAACAATAGTCATTAATCATCAAATAATTGAACATGGGGGCAAACCTTTAGCTCAAAATGATTCAATGTTGGCAGTTAGGAAGTTGTGACCAAATGAGCATGTCTACATTGAGGTATGTTATTTACACAAGAACAAAAATTAGGTTTATACAACCCTCTACAGACCGTAGAGGGTGTCAGTGTAATAAATGAGGACACCCTCTACGGGCCGAAGAGGTGAGTTGGTGGAGTGCATTTAATCCCTAGATGGCCCGTAGAGGGCTCTACGGCACATAGGGAATACGAGGTACGAGGACATTCAATGAACAGACTGACTTGCAGTGTGTCAGTCTGAAAAAACAATTCTTCTACGGGCCGTATAGGCCTCTACGGACCGTAGAAAACCTGGTTGTTGGGAGCATTAAACCCTCTACAGACCGTAGAGGTGAGTTGGTGGAGTGCATTTAAACCCTACACGGCCCGTAGAGGGCTCTACGGCACGTAGGGAATACGAGATACGAGGACATTCAATGAACAGACAGACTTGCAGTGTGTCAGTCTGAAAAAGCAATTCTTCTACGGGTCGTATAGGCCTCTACGGCCCGTAGAAAACCTGGTTGTTGGGAGCATTAAACCCTCTACGGGCCGTAGAGGCCTCTACGGCCCGTAGAGGTGCAGATATTCTTCTTCCTTGTCTTCTTTCCTCAGTCGACGAAATTTTCAAAAAAAACCGGAGCATGAAAAATCCGAACGATTCCAAGCTACCGCGATGTCTTCGGGCCACGTCTATAATGTTTCGGCTGAATGGGAGCATTCGTTTAGCATATCTCATGTCTCGGAAAGCCTTTTCGGACCCGTGGTGGAACGTGGTGAGGAGGAGGTTAGATCTGTTGTTCACTGTGGTGACGAGAAGGCGCTACCCGATTTGAACCTGCTGCCCGATTTAAACTAGTACGTAGAAGAACCGGAGTCATTTTACGTGCCGCCACCAAGTCATCCACAGTACGAATACGGGACTTATCATTCGCACGGGGAGGGTCATGGCAGCTTCAAGGAATCACACGAGGGAGGTGATAACGGTGGCGACGAACCTGTCCCGGATGTTTCGTATGAAACAAATCAGGTGTGTTTATGTATTTACACTTGTTTATAATTTAGATCCGTGTATATTTAGTAGTGTACATATTTAGACTCGTATATTTAGGCCCGTACCTAAATTTGTTTTAGGGTTTGTGAGATTTGAACTCGTATATATTAGTTATTATTTAAACTCGTAGGGTTTGTGAGATTTGAAGTCGAATATATTAGTATTTATTTGAACTCGTATATAAATTTTGCAGGTATTCGGGTCTCTTAAAGACCTGACAGAGTGGGTTTATCAAAGGGCCAAAAAAGTGGTTACATTACCATATACTCACGTACTGTTTCGGAAGGCAGGGGGCGAATAGGAGGGTAACGACGGCATGGATACGATGTGACCGTAGTGGCGTACATCGTAGTGTAGCCACGGTTCGAAAGATGGGCAGTAAAAAATGTAATTGCCCGTTTGAACTAATAGGGAGATACAACTCCAGCCGCGATGGTTATATTTTGGAGGTCCGGAACCAAAAACATAATCACAAACCTTTCCAACACATCGAGGGTCACGCGTATGCCAGTAGGCTGGGTCCGGGCGAGTTAAATTGGTGGATACACTTTATTTTCAAAATGTTACGCCAGTAGACATACATTCGGCCATTAGGAAACAAAACCCGGATAGTCCCTGCATCTTAAGAGACATACATAACACAATAACCAAGGTTAAGCATTTGTTATACGGTGGCATGACTCAAATGCAGGTATTATTATCTCTTATTATTATTATTATTATTATTATTATTATTATTATTATTATTATTATTATTATTATTATGCAGGGACTACTACTTCTTTATTATTATTTTTTAATTATTATTATTATTATTATGCAGGTACTCGAAGCCATATTGGTGGAAAAACAATTTGTTTACTTCACCCGGAGGAATGCCTCGACAAATGCGATCGAGGATATTTTGTTTGTCCATCCCACCTCGCACACATTATGGCGTGCGTTCCCGCATGTGCTGATGAATGATGCGACCTACAAAATGAACGAGCATAAACTTCCGCTTGTTCAAGTTGTGGGTATGACATCAACATCCAAGTCGTTTTGTGTCGCTCATGCATTCATCTCCCGTGAAAAAAAGGATACCTATGGGTGCTACAAAGGCTTAAAGAGTTGCTAGAAGATAGTACGGAGCCCCGTGCTATAGTAACTGATTGTGAGAAAGCCTTGATGAATGCATGCGACATTGTATTTGCAGCAGCTTCGAAGTTGTTATGCAGGTAATACATATTATTATTATTATTATTATTATTATTATTATTATTATTATTATTATTATTATTATTATTATTATTATGCATTCAGGTATCACATTCAACGAAATATATTGAAGCACTGCAGACAAGCCTTTGAAGATGCAGATTGGAAAATATTTGTGAAATCTTTTAAGCGACTATGTAGATTTTCATCTCCGGCATTTTACCGGCATTGGTTAGACCGATTCTACAAACGACTATGTTAGGACCAGCGAGCTGATACATATTATATTAATTTAGATTAAAACGCATACACACATTAACAAATATCTTTGTTCTATTTTTACAGATGTTTTTGAATATATAGACCGGGTCTGGCTCCGTGACTACAAAGAAAGGTTTGTTTCTGCATGGACAGACACAAACTACAACTTTGGTCAGTATACGACCAACAGAGTTGAGAGCCAACATTCAAGGTTTAAGATGCACATTAAGGGGCCTAACAACTCGCTCCACAAACTTGTGATGATTGCAGATGATGTGGTAACGTCACAAGTGAGGGCAATAAACCACTCGTTTGAAGAGAGTATGTCGGTGAAAAAGGTGCACCATGACATACCCATTTTTGAGGACCTACTCGGTAAAGTTTCCCATGCAGCGATCGAGAAGTTGATAACTAAGATAAAAAATATAGAGAAGCTGAGGAAATAAAAAATGAGTTGTGGTCACCAGCTTTTCACAAGTTCTGGGTTGCCGTGTGCATGTCGATTAGATTCGTATATAAATAAAGGTAATACCATTACTTTATTAATTATTATTATTATTATTATTATTATTATTATTATTATTATTATTATTATTATTATTATTATTATTATTATTATTATTGAATACATAAATAAAAATACAGTTGTCCGAAGTTGATGTCTTCTGGACACGACTGAATTACGAACCGGAAGTAGTATGGGGGAATGTAACCTTGCGAGTGAGTGGGAAATAGTCAAAGAGACACAGCCGTCTCAATCACCGCGCGTTCAAAGAAATATGTTGTCAAAATTAAAGTCGGTGGTAAATCCATGTATGCAGCCTCGTGTCGCACTGATTATAGGGCCCAACACGCAGCAGACCCCCACGTCCACGCATGAGGCCGGTACGTCCTCGCAGCAGGCTGGGACATCCTCGTAGCAGCCGCTGATTGATGATTCACAGTTTTTTTAGTTTTATCTTTTGTGATCATATTTTGTAAACGTTTTAAACAATTTCTACTTTGTATTTACTTATTTGAACTCTAATTATGTTAATTAATGTTTATTTTTACCTGTTTGATTATATAAACGCTTGTGTTAACGTTTACACGCTTATCGAGACGACATTAGTAAAAACAGACGACATTAGTAAAAATAACACGTTTTCTAATTATAGTTACATAGTAAAAATCAATAAACAATTAAAATGTGTTAAAAAATTAAAAAAAAAAATCCTCTACGGGTCGTAGAGGGCTCTACGGGCCGTAGAGGGTGTCTAATATTTGTATATGTTATATTTATTTATTCCAATATAGAAACCAGCGAACTGGTAGCACAGATGGTCCACATATTTGCAATAAGACTTGTGTGTGTGTTTGTGTGATAATCTGCCAAGATCGAACCTCATCCCAAACGTTTTTGTGTTTTTTTTTGGTCTACGAGCCGTAGAGGTCTATACGGGCCGTAGGCAAAAAAATATTCATTCATCCCACCCTTGTTGATGCCCAAATTAATAAGACTCATTCTACGAGCTGTAAAGCCCTCTACGGCTCGTAGGTAATGATTACAATCATTGGCAATCATTACCTACGAGCCGTAGGGGGCTCTACGGCTCGTAGAATGATCAAAAAATGTTCCCTACGGGCCGTAGAGCCCTCTACGGCCCGTATAGGTTTATGTGAATAAAATTGAAACTTGTGTGAACATCTGGAGCCACATTTTATAACTTTTATAACAACTTAAATAGGATCATCAGCAACTGAAAACAAAAGCTAGATTCAAGTATGGTTGACATGATTTTACCACCTTCTTGCTGCTCAGCTTTCTTTTTGGCCCGAATTTTGGCCCGCTTTGCACGTGGATCCAATTCAACTACTTGTGGAACCAATCCAAGTTCTTTTCCAGGCGGCATCGATCACAAATGGTTTAAGTGGTTACGATCTAAATAAATAAATAAATAATAAAGAAACATAAGCTGTAACATTAAAAGTTGATATTATTTCATGGACTGCAAATGTAAAGATCAAACCTAGCTAGCTACTTGCTCGATTAACTTCTATAAAGATCTTGAGCTCCCTCTAGACTTCCTCAATCCATATCTAGCTAGCTATTTTGTCCAAAAAACAAAATTATATGAAGCAGAAGCAGATTGAACAATTCACATGCAAAAAAAAAAAAAAAAAAAAAAAGAAAGAAAGAAAGAGAGAGGATGTTGCACCTTAAATTTATGCGATTGTTGAAGAAGCTTGATTTATCGATTTTGATGTCAAAAGGAAAACCTAAGTTGATTTGGGAATGGACATCCTCTTATCAAAATGAAAGTTTTGATACACACTAAACATTTTGAGAAAAAAAATAAAAACAAAAGCGAAAGTTCGGTAATTTTATTGTAATATTATTGTAATAAAGCTACAAATATGGGCCGATTCCCATGGCAACGTCACATGTATAAGGCCGTTTTTTTTTCAGGTGTGCTGTATAATTTTTTAAAAACTAAAAAAATCTCTTGGCGTTTAGCTAGTAACCTGCTAGTTTTTGGTGATCAATAAAACCTGGCGTTTTTGTTAGCCGTTCAAAAAAAACTAAAAAATCTATAACTACTAATAAACAAAATCATTTATTCATCATTAAATTGTCCCGAATTTTGACACATATTACTCTCAAAATATTATATTCACTAATCCTCCTCTTCTCAATACTTGATACATGTCCATCTCAACACCTAAATCTCTCATCATTTTCCCCCTCTCCTCACAATTAATAACTTTCATTCTTAATAATATTTCACATAATGTCTTCCCTTTTGCATTATTCTTTTTTCTCGATCAAAACCCTAATTCGTATAACTTAATCTATAATTTTAATTTTTAAATGTTGGTTAAAATTATAAAAATTCAAAATTTTTTAATTTAAAATAATTATGGTAACATTTAAAATTAACTAATACATTCAATTCAAAAATTTTAATGATTTGAATCTTTTTAAAAAAATCAAATTTGGTAATTTAAGTTAATATTAGTAACTATTACACCTACTTATTACTTTTTAATTATAGATTTTCTAATATATTTAACATTTAACAAATTATAGTTTTGGTTATAAAATTCTCAAATTAGTTTTTTGAACCTTTTTTTTTTTAACATAAAATGATTCAAACCAATTTCGACCTTGAGACCTCAAAGCACACAAACGCACCACAAACCACTCCATCACCAAGCTATTTTAAATTCTCAAATTAGTTACAAGTTTAAATTCAAATTTTGAATACTAGAATTCCAAATGATAGATTTCAGTTAAACTTTAAAAATAATCGAATAATAAATGTTATATTTAAGTATAATAATGGTAATAATTAAACTTAATTAATGCATTTAATTTAAATTTTTGAATTATAGGAATCTTTTAAAAAAATTCAAACTTTTGAATTTAAGTTAATAATTGTAACAATTAAACGTACTTATTACCTTTAAATTAGAGATATCCTAATATATTTAAAATTTAATAATTAATATTTTTTGTTATAAATTTATCAAATTAGTTACAATTGTAATTAACAAATTATTTTTTTTCCTAATCCTAATTCAAATCATTACATATATATTTCGATTTTCAAAATCATTTATCATTTGATTCATTCCTAGATATCACAATTTTTTGTGAATATAAAGATATTTCAAGCATAATTATTTAAATATTTGGTTTTTGAAAGTTGTTATTCATTTCCACGTAAGTAAAACATATTCTTAACCACTTTTTATGATATAGTTTCATGGTTGTTTATTAAGTTTATTGTGGTTGTACTCGAGTGTAATACACCTAGTATGTATAACTATATAAATTATGAATGTATGGACACGTGTATATGGTATTTATTTAAAAAAGCAAAAATACTTTTAAAATACAATAAAAACATAAGAACTTTCAATCGAAGCCGGTTACTTTTTTATGATACTTGCATTTCTAAGTTTTATAAAATATATAACTAATAATTTATCATCTTAACGCAACTTCAAAATAATGCATAACATACTAGCATAAAACTTGCATATGAAAGGTTTATATTACACTCACTTCTTCCTACAGTAAACATTTTTTCTGACGTCATATGTAGTAAAATGAGCTCACTTGCATTTCGTTTAATAACTTAAAATGCCATTTTAATTTTTTCGGCAAGTTGTTTGTGGCGGTTGACTTAGACTCCGATTAGATTATTGCCTTGAATTATATTTTTTTTTAATATATTCATCGTTCATACTTTTTTGATTTCCCAATTAGATTATTTACTTTTTTGTCTCCAATATAAACAGGATACGTCTAAGTGATCTAAGCATCCATCAAAATGTGATAATGAATTGGTAAGTTGTTACAACTTTAATTAATCAATGTAAAAAAAACAATTTAAATTTAACCAACATTAATAATTCAACTTATATTGAATTTGTTTTTTTAGGTGACCTGGAACGAACACCGGTATCTAACATTTTAAATGGTGTTTAAATTATATGTTTTTTTACTAACTTATGAATTTTATGTTAACTATTGACTACATTCATGTTTATTATTCTTATATGAGTATCTTACTTTTTTGTTAATGCATGTTTAGATCTATAAAGTTTAAAATTCAAAGTACTAGTATTTATTAAACCATGTGTTCACACGGGCAATAATCTAGTACAATAACAATCTAAAAATGGTGAACCGATAATAAAGGATCCACATGTCCATTTCCGAGCTCATCTCCCCCGTTGACTTGCAACTTCTGGCAAAGGAATTCCTCAAAATATCACTAGCGTACTTCAAACGCATTCGCCGTGAATGGCATGCTTGGGTGCATAGGCGAAGCTTATTAAGGTCTGATGGGTCCGTTTTTTTCTTAGTAAATTTACGTGTTTTCGTCCAAAAAATTTTGTACGTATTGAGTCCGGCCCCTCCCGTTTTAAGGGTCCCGTGACTTTCGACCTCCATGGAGATTTTTTTTTCAAACTCCACCACTGGTCGGGTGGCATTGTACTGGGGTGAATGGCCCATGGGATGCCCCCATTCAGACAACTAAAAACAAATATGCGAGCTCCTCATGGATAAAGCGGACAATATTGATAGTATAGAAGGGATGCTGGATGTTACATCAACTCTACCACTGAGTCAAGCAATCAAAACCCCGTTAGTGATTTTAGGGTTAATTGTGGGTTCAATGAAACAAGTTATTCAAAAACCATTTGCACATATGCTAAATCAACCAAAATTTCGTTGACACCCTTGCTCGTCTTCAACATATTATCATACCTACATAAGCATCACCTGATCTCGTCTAACTCTTTAACTTCTTTCCTATTCCAGTTGTCTTACTCTTGGTGAAAAAAACAATCAAGTGCTCATATGACTCGCATTAGATCTAACATGGACGAATGGGTGATTCTAAGGATCCATAAAAACGAATATGGTACCGGTACTAATGTTGACCCCCACATTGCGGACATAGGGGTCATAAAACTGTGTTAAGTAGTAAGCAAACGGCGACAAAAACCAAGAAAAATCATAAAACAAAAACATAATTTTTTACCGCCACGTCGTATAAAACGTATACAAAGACACATGTGAACTTATACTGGAAGTTGGCGTAAACGTAGACAAACTCACCACAGAAAAAAAAAAGTGTGAAAAAATAAAATACAAGACAAAAATCATTAAAGGTAATAAAAAATTAAAAGCTAAAAAATGATATAAAACTACACTTTTCACAAGAAGTTTCAACATTTGTTATATACTTAGACATAACTCCATGTGCTTCGTGATGGGGTTAAAATGTAGATAGCAAAGGATTGTTATACAATGTTTTATAAAATACCGGGTTTCATGTTATGAGATACTTATCTATACTATAATATAAAGATTATAAAGCATGAGGGAAGGATTCTAACAAAAATTAAATAATTATAACATTTTATGCTTATGATACAACAATTTAGTGTTTGAATAATTGAGTTTGTGTGAAGAGTTTAGTGTTTAAGTTTGTGTGAAGAGTGTGTAGTGTTTGTATGTTTATATATAAAGTGCTTAGTTTTTTTTAATTAAAATGACCGGTTTTCAACGGTCAAATATATCAATCTTCCATCGTCCACAACGTTCAAATTGCAAAGATCAAGACAAAACGCTCGATATGATTTTAACCCTGCAACGCATAGCGCCCCCATAGCGCCGGCGGGGATGATGTGCCCGACGCTATGGGTTGCCAAAGCGCCCAAAACGCTTGCCCATGAAGCCCCACTACACTTGCCCTGATACCCATCCCTAGATTGGAACCCTCACTACTTAGGAAGAAACATTTTACTACACTCCTAACTTCTACTAGGCTACAAGTCATTTGGCTGACATGTACTCATTAATAAGTGGCCATTATCTTTTATTGAACACCACTCACACGGCTACACCTACGTCTACTCCTAATTACACAATTTGCTCCCAATGAAACTTGAACCCTTACCACTTGAATAAGCGGCACGATTTTAACACGTTAGTACCATTGTACTACACCTCCTTCATTTTACCACCTATACCGATATTCCATCATTCAAAAAAAGATAATAATATTTATTAACCTTTAAAATACGGTTTTGAAAAATAAAGAAAACCCACAATACTCTAGTAGGCACGAGCAAGTGACTATTTTAAGAGAAAGTATACAATATAAAGTTTCCAACAAAATCCATACGTAATAATTAGACTAGGGCATCTTAACTAGACTATTTTAAGAGAAAGTATGCAATATAAAGTTTCTTAAAATAAGAAGCGTAAGAAGTCATCAGATATTGACATCTGTCAATTTAACCTAACCACAGTTAAACACAATTAAACCTATCTTCCCTGTTCTAAACCTAACTCATTCTCATTTTGAAACAAACCGATCGAGATCTGACCACCACCACCACCACATCGGAACACCCCGTCACCAACACCGTCCCATCTCCGACCAACATCTATCCAGTACCCACCACTACTGTACCCGTCAACCACAACCAACCTCACAGCCAACTGCATCCCACCGTCTAAACCTCCGACCACTTACAACCACCATCCGGTCACCGTGCATCTCCTTCACTATCACAACCAGAACTCCACCGTAGCTTTGTTATTACTACCACACCATTCAACCGTACATCACCATCGAACAAGAAAAAGTAGAAGAACATTTAGATTTGTCTTGTTGTGTACTTGTGTGTGGTTGTGGCTGTTTGTTTTTAAAAGATGGGTGTCCGATCGTCTTATGCTTCTTCATGTGGGTTTCTGTGTTGTTGATGGGGTTTGTGTGGATGATGGAAGAGTTTTTGTTTGGATGATGAAGAGTGCGTTTGTTTTTTTGTATGACAGACAACAATTATGATAAAGACAACAAGTGCGTTTGTTTTTTTTTTTTTTGGATGACAGAATTATGATAAAGACAACAATTATGTTTGATGAGTGCGTTTGTTTTTTTGTTGGTGATACTAAGGTGCGTTTAATTATATGGTAAAGGTGCGTTTGATTTTTTGTTTGGGTTTTGATGAGTGCGTCTAAAATTTTCAATGAGTGCTTTCAAACTTTTTAATAAGTGCGTCCAAATTTTCAATGAGTGCGTCTAAATTTTCAATGAGTGGTTCCAAACTTTTTAATGAGTGCGTTTAAAATTTTGTAAGTGCGTTTAAATGTTGTACTTGAGTGTGTTTAAAATTTGTTAGTGCGTTTAAAAGTATCTGTGTTCACCAACTTCATCTTCTTCCTCTGCAACTTTTTTTAACCTAATTTTTAGGTTTAATCATACTTATTGAAACAAAATCAAAAGTATTTGACAAGAATTACGAGCGTTTATTCATAATTGTATGTTTTTGTGTAAATCTCTGTTTTTATATTTTTTTCGCTTTTGTCATTTGTAATCGAATGTTTTTTGTTATTTTGATTGTGTAATCATTCAGAATGGTTTAGTCGATTTCAATTGTTGAAAAATTTTGTTTCGATTGATTTTTTGTTGTTACGATTTGAAAAAAAAATAGACGGTTTTTCATAATTTACCCTTGGTTAGTTTAACCCAAGTATGATTAGGGTTTGTAATCTGGATCCAGCCATCTTTCTTACGCTTCTTACATTAAGAAGTTTTATACGTTAACATCTCCCCTATTTTAATCTATCTATAATAATAATAAAATATAATAAAACAAAATAAAGTTGTCCACATGTCCTTCTCTAAACCCATTCTTTTGTAAAATTCCCACCCATTTTTTTTGCCACGTGGCGCTCCTTCTTTCCCATATTCTTTTCTCCCAAATTGCCTCCTAAAATCATGCACTTTTTTTTTTCAACCCACACGTTTCTTTCTAAACCCTAGCCCCTCCCCTTCATCACTATGCATCATCTCCTTCTCTTCTCCGATTTCTTCTTCTGTGAATTATCTTCGGACGCGTGGAAGCAATCACTTAACATCAGGTATGTTAATCTTCATTCATATAAGTTTTGTGTATATTTTAGGGCAATCCTTGTCTATTTTCAAAGCGGAAAGGAGCACTAAAGCCAATAACAACTTTAAGATTTGGCAAGGGTATAGCAAGGTACTTATAAATTTCCATGTTTGCTATAATAAATACTCACTACAAAAAAGATGACCATTTGAGACTAAAAAATCAGTCTCTGATATGTCTAGATCAGTCTCGAACGGTTATCTGGGACTGATTTTGCCAGTCCCCAGTCAGTGGCAGATACCTAGTCCTAGATAGTGGTTTTCGTAACTGAACATCAGTCTGCATTGCATGGAACCAACAGGAACTAACATTCAGTTTCCAACACATATAAATTCAGTCTTAAATTTGCTCCGCAGTACCACATCAGTTCAGTCCCATATACACAGTTTGGTGACTGAAATCAGTCTCTCATACTATGATATTTCAGTGCCCAACGCACTTCTTTAAAGACTGAAAATCAGTTTTTTAAACATGTCTAGTAGTCCCTGATAAGATGTTTTGGGGGCTGAAAATTAGTTTATGATACCACACTATTTCAGTCTTTAATATGTTTCTCTTAGAGACTGAAAATTACCACATTTCTTCGGTCAGTAATTGAAAACAATATCATTACACCAAAACTAAAAAACTGGGTATTTAAGACTTCAAGTAACATGAAACTTACATGGACATTATATGCAAATTCCCAAAGTAAAAAAAAAACAAAATAAAATTTACATTCACTAATTCATACAACTTATCCAGTTACAAATCATGCACGATTATTACAACTTTTATAAGAAACAAATCACTATTTCTACATATATAATCCAAGGAAAAAGAACACACTGGAGCATAAAATTCAAACATGTTCACTTCTTTGCTTAGCAGCCACACAACACGTGATGCCAACCTGCTTCTTTTCAAACAAATGGTACCTAGTTCCAAATGCAGAAAAAAAAAGTTAATGCTTTTGTAGGGCATGCAAAGTATAACTAATATTTTGAGACAAGAGATAACAAAGAAAATATATACTAAATGTCTATATATCATACTTTTTACATACTCTGTCCTTAGCTGCTCCCATTTTCCTAACCTTTGCAAGTTCAGCAAATGTGAGATACCTTGAACATAGTGAAAATCCCTTACCAAAATGTTACCACAAAGTTGTGAAAAGTACATCAAACTCAGCCTTGTAGAGCAACCTAATAAAAATAGCATGAAACAAAATTTCAAATTATTGAGTAAAAGATTTTACCTTCAGTACATATTTTGACTTCCTTCTCATTGGCCTGTGTAAAAGATTTTACCTTTAGTCATTGATGAACAAATTATGTAGGATACCTTTTTATTCAATTTACCACATGAAAAAGGAAAAAAATTAAGTTTAAATCATAGTTGTCAAAGGCGTAAAGCG
This sequence comes from Ambrosia trifida, assembly GCA_028751855.1. Taxonomy (NCBI): domain Eukaryota; kingdom Viridiplantae; phylum Streptophyta; class Magnoliopsida; order Asterales; family Asteraceae; genus Ambrosia; species Ambrosia trifida. The sequence goes on along the minus strand of CM054126.1, from coordinate 4,667,214 downwards.
CACTCAAGGCGCTTTGGTACTACCTGTCGCCTAGGCGAGAAGCGCAAAAAAAAACGTGGGCCTGAGAAAAAAAAAGCACAAATGAAAGAGAAAGAGTAAAAACACTAACAACTATCAGCAACAAAGATCAATATAATAAAGTAGCACCATTATCAAAAAGTACTCTCTTCTGTGTTTGTGACTTTGATTGTACATAGGGCATAGGGTTAGAGGTTGTTTATATAGATTAGAATGCATAACCTGTTTTAAAAATAAAAGATATGATTAGATATCACTAGTTTAAAAAAAAATCAGTTATAAAATGGTAAAGGATAAAACTTTAAAAAAAAAATCATTGCTTTATTTAGCTAGGAGGGAAAATCGGCCTAGGGTCGCTTCTAGGAAATCTGTCACCTAGGCGCCCTAGGTGACTGCTTTTAACAAATGTGGTTTAAATTAGTGACGCATCATAAGTTAAAGGGAATTATACAGCACTAAACCAATCCCTAAAAGTTGACCTGCATTGCAAACAACTTCGTTTTTACAAATTAAATACATACAAACTAAGTTATGTAACATCTTATATAAGGTTTTCAAAGTATTATCACAGTCTCACAGAGTAAGATACTAACTCTATATTATCAATAAACTAAATAATGATTAAAAACAAATCGTTAAATTGTATATTTTTAGTTCTGACATGAGTAAAAATCAAAGTTCTAATGCAAATATAAAACCAAAATAATATTACGTTGTCAAAAAAAATATATTAAATACAACTACAAAACTAAAATCGTGAATTTTTACTCATAAAAAACGTGCATACTGGATTACTTAAATATTACTTGTATTACACGATTAAAGAAAGAGCTCCATCCATGTTAATAATATAATTATCCATCAAATTACAACAACACAAAGGTAAGGATTTTGACGTCTAGAAGCAATATATCTAGAGGATGAATAGATACAAAATATTGTTGATTGAAAATGAGTGAAAAGTTAAAAACAAAATACCAACTTCTAAATATCAATGGAACGGACGTAATAAATAACCTAGAAATAATCGACATATACCTTTAAGAGGTGATTAACCAGAGAGAAGCAAGGCTAATACCTTGAAGATCCTCTCATCTATGAGATCTGAACGCTGGACCAAGAGATCAAGATATAACCTCAAATCGTTTGTTGGGAAGAACAGAAATCGTTGAAGACGAACACATTTGGTGGTGTGACGCTGCAATGGAAAGTGAAATAAATTTAACCCCAATTTTTTGCGCAATATTTGAGGATGAAAAACTGAACGAGAAGCGCCAGATTACAATAGCCATTCAATCGATTAGTAGGAGGAAACAATCACTAATATGTAGTGAGGAAGCAAAATGATTTCACGTTTTTCATTAGGATGAGGGTTGCGGTAGGGTACATAAAATTTTGGGGGAATTTGACTTTGTAAGGGGGGAAATGTGATTTGAGAGGGAGATTAAAATAAACTCACGGAAATTTTGATTTGGCCATTTAGGCGCCCGATGAAAATATTCAAAACAACAACGAAACTTAGTTTTGTGGTTAAGACTTTTTAATTTAAATTACCAATAAATTTTTATTAGTTTAATATATAACCATTCATATATTTTAAAGAAAACTAAAGGGTTGTTTGGTAGTCTCTTAATGAGGCTTTGAATCATTAAGCTCTAAATGGTTCAGCATTCAGACTATTTGTTTTAACCTAAAAAAAACTATGAATGGAATGGTTAAGAGCTGAACCATTCAGACTTGGTGCATAGTTGAACCATTCAGCACTTAATCATTCAGAACCATTCAGACATCTTAATGATTCAGCACTTAATCAACCAAATAGTCCTAAATCTTATATAAAATATAAGATAATAACTTATCCATTAGACATGACGAGTCTTATTTGCCTAATGTGTCATAATAAGTCGCAATGGGTCTTATTGAGTCTTGATGTTAGGTAGGGTAATCGAACCCAAACTTGATGTGTAAACCTGAAACTGCTGGTATATAAAAATAACTGATTGTCAGTTAATTTGGTTCATTTTGGTTTGGTTTCATCGGTTTTTGTTTCAGTTACTAATTTGGTTATTGCTCAGTCCTAGTGATTTATGCTAAATGTAATTGACTAGAATTTACTTGATGAGTTTTGGATCGGGTATAACCGATAGGTATTTACCAGACTGAAACCTTAGGAGTTCTGGGACGTGTCTGGAACAAACTTATCTAATCAGGTTTGGGGTTGAGAGTACCTAAAACTATCTAAAACCCTACTTATTCCATCTAGAAAAGTCTTTGGACACTGGTTTTTAGTTTCAAATAAGGTCACATACAAGATGTTTAGGACTAATATTTGGTCTTTCATACTTCTATTAAATTGGTAGAACCAAATAAGTGGATAATAAAAGTCAGTGATTCTTTCATATATAAAATGTGGATGTAAGATTGAACATTAGTCCTTGTTTTCAGTCCCTAATATGTTCTCTCTATATTAAAGACTAAAGACCAGTCACTAATACATTTGTACCATTTTTCATTACATTGGGAACTTATTTGGGATTGAAATTCAGTGACGAAAAAGAATCCCTCCAAAACATTATATTGCATAAAAGTTTTTGTGACTGAAATTTAGTCTCAATTAAGGTAGAAAATATATTAGCGACTGATTATCAGTCACTAACATAAGTCGTATAAAAATCAGTCCCGAAGATTATCAATAACTGAAAGTCAGTCCCCAATGCTATGTATTCGAGACTGATAAATCAGTCCCTAATAGTTTAGTCTCTAATGGTCACTTTTCTTGTAGTGACTGGTTATCTTGCTTTGTTTTTTTCTGTCAAATTGTCATTTTATTTTCGACACTTTATGGTTTCTAGCCGAAACTATAACTGAAGGTGTGTTAACAAGAACTAAGAATATGGTTTTCATGCAAGATCTACAAAGATAAGAACCACTAATTATCCGGAAAATAAAATATGAAATAAAATATGAAGAGTAAAAGGCGGGGACATGTTAAAGAAGGAAAACTTATAGATAAATGTGGTGTACACGAAAATATTTACAACTTTTTATTGACATATCTGATATTATGCAACCCATGTATCACACGGGTACCTAGACTAGTTACATATATTTGAATTATGGAGTGTGATCAAACGCATAAAGGATTAACTAATATAGATATAAGAAAAAATGACAAAAAGGAAAAACTAGACAAAAATGTTTTGCGGGTTAGCCCAATGTTGACCCCTACTAACATCTAATCGTTTTAAAACAACTCATACATCTACTAAGACTATAAGGAGTGGAGGGGGAAAGAGGGGGATGAAGCACCATGTGTCACTTGTGGACCCATTTGAAGGGGGAAATTGTGGGGAGTGGAAGGGGGTGTGCCATGTGGATTTTCTTTTGTTTTTTTTTTATTTTTAATAAAGTAAATTAAAAACACATTTTTAATAAAAAAAAACATAATTAAAAATCCTAATAATTAATTATTTAAATAAAAAAACCTACAAAATAAAAACCATAAAAATACGCCTAAAAAATAAAAGATAAAAACTACATATTATATTTTATCCACTAATGTAACTCGCGAAAGCCGCGTATTCGGGACAAGGTGATGGAATGGGTGCACGGTTTGGTATCGGACGAACCGGTGGTGTATTCGGGTTTGAGACATAGTTGTATGGGTTGTTCGAGTCAAAGACTTGGTTGTATGGGTTCATTTTTTTAAAAAAGTAGGATGAGTAGTATAAAAATATATGAAGAAGTGTATAAAAATATATGAAGAAGTGTATAAAAAAGATGAAGAAATGAGGTAATGTGGGTGTTTTGTAGTGAAGTGGGGTTAATATATAATTTTTTTTTACCATTACATGCTTTCCAACGGTTCATTTTTAAATTTTTTTTTAATCGGTCAAACCTTCCTACTCGCCCACCAATAACAAAATGCCACGTGTCCCTTCAACCACCCCCACTCCGGACGGTCTAAATCTACAATAATACCCATCCCTAGATTGGAACCGTCACTACTTAGGAAGGAACATTTTACTACACTCCCAACTCCTATGCTAAAAGCCATTTGGTTTGCATGTACTCATTATCATTAGTAAGTAAGTGGCCTTTATCTTTTATTGAACCACACCTGCACCTACATCTATAAGTCTACTCCTAATTACACAATTTGCCCTCACCACTTGGATGAGTGGCACCATTTTAACACATTACTACCACTGGGCTACACCTTCATTTTACCACCTATATGGCTATCAGTGGCGAAAGTTAGTGAGGGCCAAGGGGTGCAGTCTATAGTCACAGGATTCGCTAGTTAGGTTGTGTATGGCGCACCGAATCGCGCGTACCAGAATCGGGTACCCGTTCACCTAGGGTTCGCGATCTGATTCGTAGAATTGAGCGTACCCGATTTGTGTAGAATTTCGAACCAAATAGCACAGATTCGCTTACCGGATTGTCGAATTCGTTGTCTAGATTCACTATGATTCGCGAATCGGAATTAAAGAGCTATTTCTGCTGCAATTATGGTGACTATTCGCTTACCATAGTAGAGATGAAGGATCGATTAGCTTTGAAGGTTGGTTTGTTTTTTGAACTTGTAATTATGAACTTTGAAGGCTGGTTTGTTGTTTGAACTTATAATTATGAACTTTGGAGTTACTTCTAAATATATATGTAGGGGCAGGATCAAATACAAAGTAATACAAACGTGCGAAGGATTCGAAGGATCACTTTGTACATGATAATTACGTAATGCCTTCATGAACATACAAAAACATTACGTAATTAATGATAATTACATAATTACGTAATGTTTTTGTATGTTCATGAAGGCATTACGTAATTATCATGTACAAAGTGATCCTTCGCATCCTTCGCATGTTTGTATTACTTTGTATTTGATCATGCCCCTATATATATATATATATATATATATATATATATATATATATATATATATATATATAGTACAATGTTTATATATGATACAACGTACAAACTTATAGGGTACACCGTACCGCGTACTGAATTAGCGAACCGAATGAATCTACCCCCTCGTACCGAATTTTAGAAATGCACGAAATGTGTACCCGTTTTCATACCACAAACCGGAGCGTACCGCGATTCATGTGACTATGGTGCAGTCAACCATAACTATTGTTACTTAAAAATGAAAGTGTTACTTAACCTGTGTCTTGGTTTAGACTATGATTCAAGAAACAGTAGACCATACTATTGTTAACCTGCAGTCAACCTTTATATATGCATAAGAGCTGCTTAGCAAATACATCACCAACTGTCATCTTAGACTATAGGGAGTGGAGGGAGGAAAGAGGGGCATGAAGCACCATGTGGCACTTGTGGGACCCGTGTTTTAGTTAACTTAAGCATAGTTCTTTTTATATAGCAAACGATTACAACGGACTATCAAGACTCGATCAAAAACAAAGTCATCTCAACTCAAAGCAAATACACCATAACTAGTTGTATCTTGATATCCGATTCTGAACTATTTTTAACCACTGAATTTAAAAGGATGAGCATATATCCCATGGCGATATTGTACTCTCGACATATTCTACTGAATGCAGCTTCCCTTCTAGGCCCACAGATTGCAGCCTCCCATATAATAGGCCACAACTCATTAAGACGTTCATCGCCTTATATGAATCTTTAAACATGTCGTAGATGATGAGATGATTTGGCGAGATCGAAAGAAGCAGTTTCCCGTCATCCAAAATACACAAATGCCCGGAAGCAAATGCATGTGAAATTAGTGTGGTGTAACACCCCAACCGATGGCGGAATCATCGAGGTGTCACGTAGTGACGATTGTTCAAAAGCACATGGTACTTAAATGTAAATATTATTAAATGAAACCCAAAAATTGTCTTACAAGGAAAATGGAAATACAAGGTCTTAAATGAAACATAAATAATGAAATAACTGCATAATAAAGCGCTAAAAGTATCTTGATCAAACTGCACCTGAAACATGTACAAAAATAGGTTTGGTCAACATAAGAAATGTTGGTGAGCATTCCTAGTTTTGATATATATAGTAGATTAAAAGTTATACAATTCAAGTGCAAGCTACAGTGTGGATATGTAAACCATGTATCAAACAAATGAGCGAAATCAACCCTGTGACTGTATAATGTACTGTATGAACTGTAGTGTACTTATCCAACAAGTGGATAATAACTTAACAATGGCCACGGATTCTCCGATGAAAAAGGGGGAGAATCAACCTAGGCGGGTTGTCAATCCAAATAGCGCTATCCAATGTTAAGGTCGGCTTGTACCATGTTAATGATTTCACTAAGTACAAATGTAATCCACATGTAATGTCTAAGCATAAAGCACGTTGTAAGCAATGCACATAGTACTAGAATTGTATTGTGAAAATGTAAACTTGTATTTGAAATTGTAATAGTGTACATGTAACACCCCAAAAATGAATAAAAGCAAAAAGGGGATAGGAAATACTCACAGTTCACGTAGTAACTTGAAATTGGACTGGACAACGAAATATGAACTTGAGATTTCTCCCAAAAGATTAACCTAAAGTAATTGATAATGTGTGAGTGAAATAACTCTAGGATGCATGTATATCTAGGGCTTCGAATTGGGGATTACGTTTATTTGTGTTAATAAACAAATTGTTTATTAATTATGAGAAATTTAATAAATAAATAAACAAAAGTCTTTTAATGAAATTTGAATTTAGAATATACACAATAAAGTGTTTGAAGTATAGAAATAATTTTTATAAAATTATTTCATTTAAAATAGATTTTTAAATCTATTTATTTATAAATAGTCATTAATTAACTTTAATATTTAAAAATACTAAAATTAAAGAATTCTTATTTTAAAAATCATATTTCTGTTCTAAATGATTAAAAATAATTTGTATAAAATTTTGGTGCAAAAATGATGAAAATTGGATTTGTTATGATTTAATTATGATTAAATCTAACAAAAATTGATTAAAAATATAAAATAAATGATTTTACTGAATTAAAAATTATTTCAGTAAAGTTTAACTTTAAATAAAGTCAGGATAAATTTTGGAGAAATTAATAAAATTGTTTTGATGTATAAATGGATTTTTATAAATCTAATAGATTAAAAATGATTTAATTATTATAAATATTAAATAAATGAATTTCTGAAAAATAAAAATTATAAAAGAAACTTTTATAACAGATTTAACAAATGTAATTTTTTTTAGAATTTATAAAATAGTTTTGGTATTTTAAAAAGAATTTAAAAGATTTAAAGGATTTAATATTTATATATATTTAATTGTTTGATTTTAAAAAGAAAAGAAAAGAAAAAGAATCAAAACCGGTCAGAGCCGGGACTCGAACCCGGGTGACCTTTGTTGTGGACCGTGGTCACAACCACTTGGCCTAGGCCGGTGGTTGTGATCTTTCTGAGTTCAAAATAATTATATACTATACGCGTTTTCAAGATTTTCCCCAAAATGAGATTACGAGCCCTAGAAATTTCAATCAGGCAATCCAGGAAACATGAGCCCGATTAAATATAGGGCTTTTGTTGCTGGATAGCCGATGAACAAAACCCATAACAAAGATGATACTCACAATGTGTAATCGTGGATAATTGGCTGGTCAAAGACCAAAGTCAATCGTCGTGCAATAAGGAGATCAACAGAGGTTATTTAGAATAATTGGAGGTTTAGGAAGATGAGTGAGCGAGTGATCAAGGTACGCAGAGGTCTGATTATATAGGGGATCAAAGGATTGTGTTAATTGGAAGGTTTGACCTTCAATTGAATGTGTACGCGTGGGTTTTCAAAATTAGTCAACGTTTGATTTGTAATAGCGTGTAATTGAGGTTGTAATAGGCCGATAATCACACTAATTTACCAAATATGAATCAATCAAGCATTGATCTTGACTGATTGTGCAAACGCGTCCAAGCAGTTGACTTTCCAAGTCAAAACTGCACGTTTTTAAACCGCGTATAAGATTATTAAGTATCCGGGTTTAACCAGATAGAAGGCTCAGCTCAGTTGGTCAAGTGTGTTTGTGTTTGGGTGTAACCCGGTCTTGGCGCGGGTTCGAACCCCGGCCAGGACCATTTATTTTTTAAACGCAATAAGGGTGTTTTGGGCCGGCCTGTTGGGCTGTTGGGCTTCATCAGGTGGGCCTTTAACATGAACATTATTATTATTATTATTATTATTACATGATTAAACGAACCCGAGTTTAACGTTCATAAATAATAAAAATGCCACGTTTATTAATTACGATAAAACGTACAAATAATTAAACGAATACAATGAAAAGTGACGGATGTCACAGCATCCCCTACTTTTAGAAATTTCGTCCCGAAATTCCTTCAAGTGGTAGTCTCTGGAAAGAGGTGAGGATACTTAGACATCATTTGGTCCTCACGCTCCCAAGTAAACTCTGGGCCTCGTTTGGATTCCCAACGAACTTTGACAATAGGAATTCGGCTTCGCTTAAGCGTCTTGACATCTCGATCCATAATCTCCACAGGTTTCTCTATGAAGCGCATCGATTCGTCAATCTGGATATCCTCTAAAGGAACATGGAGGTTATCTTCAGCCAAACACTTCTTGAGATTAGAAACATGAAACGTTGGATGAACATTATTGAGCTCCGGTGGTAAATCGAGCTTGTAAGCCACCTTCCCAACTCGTTCAAGGATTTTAAAAGGGCCTACGAATCGTGGTGCAAGTTTTCCCTTCTTTCCAAACCGAAATACACCCTTCCAAGGTGAAACCTTGAGAAGTACCATGTCTCCGACTTGAAATTCTAGAGGTTTGCGCCTTTGATCGGCATAGCTCTTCTGTCTGCTTCGAGCAACTTGTAAGTTCTCACGAATGCGGTGGATTTTGTCTGTCGTTTCTTGTATTAGTTCGGGACCGGTGATTTGTGTTTCACCAACCTCGCTCCAACACACAGGGGAACGACATTTGCGACCGTAGAGTGCCTCAAATGGTGCCATGTTAATACTGGAATGGTAGCTGTTATTATACGAGAACTCAACCAAGGGTAGGTGCGTGTCCCAATTACCACCAAAGTCGATGATGCACGCTCGAAGCATATCCTCCAATGTTTGGATGGTTCGTTCAGTTTGGCCATCCGTCTGTGGGTGATAAGCCGTGCTAAGATTTAGTTGTGTACCAAGTGCGGACTGAAATGTCTGCCAAAAGCGAGAAGTAAACCAGCTATCACGATCGGAAATAATGTCTAGAGGAATACCATGACGGCTGACAATCTCACTGATGTAAATCTTAGCCAGTTTCTCAGCTGTGTAGGTCTCACGAATGGGTAGGAAGTGAGCAGATTTGGTCAAACGATCGACAATAACCCAGATACTGTCATGCCCGCGGGTGGTGCGTGGAAGCTTCGTGATGAAGTCCATAGCAATGCTCTCCCACTTCCATACTGGTATTTCTGGTTGCACAAGTAAACCAGATGGACGTTGGTGCTCAGCTTTGACTTTAGAACAAGTAAGGCATTTAGCCACATAAAGGGCTATGTCCTTTTTCATACCGGGCCACCAATACAAAGTACGCAGATCTTGATACATCTTATCTGCACCAGGGTGTAGGGAATAACGAGACTTATGGGACTCGTCCATGAGAAAGGTACGCAGGTTGTCACGATCAGGGATCCAAAGACGGTTCATGAAATAAAGTAAGCCATTTTTGGTTTCCAACTGATTTTCGGCTCCACACGACATTTCTTCGTACATGTTGCCCTCAGTAACAGAGATATGTTGGGCTTCAATGATGCGGAGTTTGATATCAGACTGGACCTGAGCACAATAAAGCTGGGCATGACCTTTACGACTAAGGGCATCGGCTACAACATTCGCTTTGCCAGGATGGTAGCGAATCTCGCAGTCGTAGTCATTTAACAACTCGACCCATCGTCGTTGTCGTATGTTCAGATCTTTCTGGTTAAAAATGTGTTGAAGACTCTTGTGGTCAGTGAAGATCACACATTTTGTACCATATAAATAGTGACGCCAAATCTTAAGTGCGAAGACGACCGCTCCGAGCTCAAGATCATGGGTAGTGTAATTTTTCTCATGGTTTTTCAGTTGTCGTGATGCATATGCTATAACCTTGCCTCGTTGCATGAGAACACAACCAAGGCCTTGATTAGAGGCATCACAGTAAACCACGAAATCCTCACTGCCGTCCGGTAGGGTGAGAATTGGAGCATCACACAGTTTCTGCTTCAAAGTTTGGAATGCTTCTTCCTGACTGGGTCCCCATACATATGGTTTATCCTTATGGGTCAAGGAAGTGAGAGGTAAAGCAATCTTGGAAAAGTTGAGAATAAATCGACGATAATAACCCGCTAAGCCAAGAAAAGAGCGAACTTCCGTGGGAGACTTGGGTGTAATCCAATTCTTAACAGCCTCAATCTTAGCTGGATCCACGTGTATACCCTTTTCACTGATAATGTGTCCCAAAAATTGAACCTCTTTAAGCCAGAATTCACACTTGGAGAATTTGGCATACAGTTGTTCATTCTTCAAAAGACTCAAAATTTGTCTAAGGTGTTGCTCGTGGGCTGATTTGGTCTTAGAGTAGATGAGGATGTCATCGATGAAAACAATTACGAACTTATCCAAGAAGGGTTTGCACACGCGATTCATGAGATCCATGAAGACAGCGGGTGCATTCGTTAGCCCGAAAGGCATAACCATAAACTCGTAATGCCCATAACGTGTACGGAAAGCTGTTTTTGGAATGTCGTCTTCATGGACTCGTAGCTGATGATATCCCGAACGAAGATCGATCTTTGAGAAACAAGTCGAACCTTGAAGTTGATCAAAGAGGTCATCAATGCGAGGTAAAGGGTACCGGTTTTTAATAGTGAGCTTATTCAACTCCCGGTAATCAATACACATACGGAAAGATCCATCCTTCTTCTTTACAAACAAAACTGGAGCTCCCCAAGGCGATGAACTGGGACGAATGAAACCCTTGTCTGCCAACTCTTGAAGTTGGCTCGCAAGTTCTTGCATCTCGGAAGGTGCAAGGCGGTATGGAGATTTAGCAACGGGCGTAGCACCAGGTACAAGATCAATACGAAATTCGACAGGACGCACTGGTGGAAGTCCCGGTAAATCATCGGGAAAAACTTCGGGAAACTCACGAACAACAGGAACATCTTGAATACTTTTGTCTTTACTTTTCTTTTCCACAATATGGGCCAAGAAAGCTACGTATTTCTTGCGTAGATATTTCTGTGCTTGGGTGCAAGACATGAGTTTAAGACCACTGGATGGTTTCTCACCATAAACCCGTAAAAAGTCACCCGATGCGAGAGGAAACCGAATAAATTTCTCAAAGCAGACAACTTCGGCATGATGTTTAGAAAGCCAATCCATACCCACGATAACATCAAAGCTTCCCAATTTCATGGGTATAAGATCAATGGTGAAGTCATGTTCGTTAAGGCTAAGAGTACAACCCTGAATAATAGAATCGATTGAGATGGGTTTACCATCTGCGACCTCGACCGTGAAAGGCGCTCCTAATCTAGAGCGAGTGTGAGATAATAGAGGTTCGAATGCTAATGACACAAAACTTTTATCCGCACCAGTATCAAATAAAATTGAAGCATAACGACCATCAAGTAAAAACGTACCATTCACCACGTCATTAGTTTCCTGAGCTTCTGTTGCATTGATGTTGAAAGCTCGACCACGAGCCACTGGGTTTGCTGCATGGTTTGCTGGGACAAGTGCTGGACATTGGTTTCTGAAGTGGTTCGGATCACCACAATTGAAGCAAGCTCGACCATATGCTATAGGTTGTGGGTTTTGGCGAGCTGGTTGAGGGTTAACAGGTTGAGCATTAATAGGTTGAGGTCGAAACGTAGATCGACATGTGGCAGCTACATGACCATACCTACCACAGGTGGTACAGTGGCGGCAAGGAAAATTTGCGGGGTGATGATACTGACAGGTGGCACACTTGGGTAAGTTTCCACTATAAACCTTCTTAACAGGAGGAGCCTGAGCCATTGGTGCCTGGGCTATTGGAGCCTGAGTTACTGGGGCCACAACAGCATAGTTTCTACCCTTGGCCTTCCGCTTCCTAGTGTTGGAACCGGTATTGTCTACAGCAACTCTTGATGATTCAGTAGTAGGGGTGGGGGTCTTCTCAGTTGATTTCTTGGTTCCTTTCCTAACCAAATTTCCCTTTTTGACGTGCTTGTCAGTCAAGGAGGCTGCGAGCTGAATGGCTTCTTCCACCGTAGTGGGTCTGCTTCCAGTGACTACATCTTGAATTAGGTCAGGCAGTCCCTCAATATACTTTTCGATTGCTCGAGAGACCGGGGTAACCATGTGTGGAACCAAAATACTGAGCTCATGATAACGAGTGTTGTACGCAAGATTTTCACCACTGTCCTGTTTTAACCCATGGAACTCTTCCTCTAGCTTCCTCATTTCATTCCTAGGGCAGAACTTGGCGATCATAAGTTCCTTGACCTCAGTCCAAGACAAGGATAGAGCAACATCAGCGCCCCGATTACGCTTCTCACCATTCCACCAGGTCAATGCCCCCTTTTGAAGGACACTGGTAGCATAGCGAACGCGGAGGTTATCAGGACACTCGCTGTTCACGAAGGTACATTCCATACTTTCAAACCATTGGAGGAGGCCAGTAGCACCCTCCTCTCCAGTAAACTTCGTGGGATTGCATGAGTTGAAGTGTTTGAAGGTACACCGAGTTTGAGTTGCACCCTCAGTATTGGTACTGTTGCTGTTCTGGGTTAACTCACTAACAAGATTCGGAATCACTGCAGCAATTTGCTCAGCGACAAGAGAAGCAAGGCGACGATCAGAACGTTGTCCAGAGGCACGAACAGTGCGTTGGCTAGCATCACGGAGCATACGGCGAGCAGACATCTACAAGACAGTCAATGAAAAGTTATGAGATTAATAAATGTAAGTGTAATAGTGCATAAGAGTTATGATCACAAGATATCGTATGTGAAATAAAGGTATATCATTTGAAATATATATGTATAACATGTTTGGATTGCCCTTGTCTAGCTATGAAGCCCAACAAGAACGTTGACTTTTCAAAGAAATTGAGCCCAATGGTGATCAAAGAAGACATGCTTTAGCCTATAAGTGGACACTCACTCCAGGAATCCCCAGGTAAGCATAACAGGTCCGTAAATGGATTTATGCGCTATGCTTGCCTATGCCAGAAAACCCAGTGTACAGGCGTCCACCCTTCCAGATTGCACGTGTCCTTTTTCACACTCATTAAAGTTCAACAACTTTGAAGGAGCAAAAATAAGAGTAGGCATTATGCCTAAGAGTGTCTTCATGAAAGGTACTGCTCCTGCTCCATGATGATGTAGTCTTTCCACTCCTTGTAGGACACCATCCTTATACGTCATGATGAAAGATGAGAAGAAAGGAGGAGAAGGGAAAGATTAAGGAAGGAAAGTGAAGGGTAATGAGAGGGTTGATAAATTAGGAAGTGTTGTACCTGAAAGTTGAAATTCGGTTATAGTCTAGGCTAAAAGGCATTCTAATAACCTAATTCCCTATAACCACGGCTCTGATACCAATCTGTAACACCCCAACCGATGGCGGAATCATCGAGGTGTCACGTAGTGACGATTGTTCAAAAGCACATGGTACTTAAATGTAAATATTATTAAATGAAACCCAAAAATTGTCTTACAAGGAAAATGGAAATACAAGGTCTTAAATGAAACATAAATAATGAAATAACTGCATAATAAAGCGCTAAAAGTATCTTGATCAAACTGCACCTGAAACATGTACAAAAATAGGTTTGGTCAACATAAGAAATGTTGGTGAGCATTCCTAGTTTTGATATATATAGTAGATTAAAAGTTATACAATTCAAGTGCAAGCTACAGTGTGGATATGTAAACCATGTATCAAACAAATGAGCGAAATCAACCCTGTGACTGTATAATGTACTGTATGAACTGTAGTGTACTTATCCAACAAGTGGATAATAACTTAACAATGGCCACGGATTCTCCGATGAAAAAGGGGGAGAATCAACCTAGGCGGGTTGTCAATCCAAATAGCGCTATCCAATGTTAAGGTCGGCTTGTACCATGTTAATGATTTCACTAAGTACAAATGTAATCCACATGTAATGTCTAAGCATAAAGCACGTTGTAAGCAATGCACATAGTACTAGAATTGTATTGTGAAAATGTAAACTTGTATTTGAAATTGTAATAGTGTACATGTAACACCCCAAAAATGAATAAAAGCAAAAAGGGGATAGGAAATACTCACAGTTCACGTAGTAACTTGAAATTGGACTGGACAACGAAATATGAACTTGAGATTTCTCCCAAAAGATTAACCTAAAGTAATTGATAATGTGTGAGTGAAATAACTCTAGGATGCATGTATATCTAGGGCTTCGAATTGGGGATTACGTTTATTTGTGTTAATAAACAAATTGTTTATTAATTATGAGAAATTTAATAAATAAATAAACAAAAGTCTTTTAATGAAATTTGAATTTAGAATATACACAATAAAGTGTTTGAAGTATAGAAATAATTTTTATAAAATTATTTCATTTAAAATAGATTTTTAAATCTATTTATTTATAAATAGTCATTAATTAACTTTAATATTTAAAAATACTAAAATTAAAGAATTCTTATTTTAAAAATCATATTTCTGTTCTAAATGATTAAAAATAATTTGTATAAAATTTTGGTGCAAAAATGATGAAAATTGGATTTGTTATGATTTAATTATGATTAAATCTAACAAAAATTGATTAAAAATATAAAATAAATGATTTTACTGAATTAAAAATTATTTCAGTAAAGTTTAACTTTAAATAAAGTCAGGATAAATTTTGGAGAAATTAATAAAATTGTTTTGATGTATAAATGGATTTTTATAAATCTAATAGATTAAAAATGATTTAATTATTATAAATATTAAATAAATGAATTTCTGAAAAATAAAAATTATAAAAGAAACTTTTATAACAGATTTAACAAATGTAATTTTTTTTAGAATTTATAAAATAGTTTTGGTATTTTAAAAAGAATTTAAAAGATTTAAAGGATTTAATATTTATATATATTTAATTGTTTGATTTTAAAAAGAAAAGAAAAGAAAAAGAATCAAAACCGGTCAGAGCCGGGACTCGAACCCGGGTGACCTTTGTTGTGGACCGTGGTCACAACCACTTGGCCTAGGCCGGTGGTTGTGATCTTTCTGAGTTCAAAATAATTATATACTATACGCGTTTTCAAGATTTTCCCCAAAATGAGATTACGAGCCCTAGAAATTTCAATCAGGCAATCCAGGAAACATGAGCCCGATTAAATATAGGGCTTTTGTTGCTGGATAGCCGATGAACAAAACCCATAACAAAGATGATACTCACAATGTGTAATCGTGGATAATTGGCTGGTCAAAGACCAAAGTCAATCGTCGTGCAATAAGGAGATCAACAGAGGTTATTTAGAATAATTGGAGGTTTAGGAAGATGAGTGAGCGAGTGATCAAGGTACGCAGAGGTCTGATTATATAGGGGATCAAAGGATTGTGTTAATTGGAAGGTTTGACCTTCAATTGAATGTGTACGCGTGGGTTTTCAAAATTAGTCAACGTTTGATTTGTAATAGCGTGTAATTGAGGTTGTAATAGGCCGATAATCACACTAATTTACCAAATATGAATCAATCAAGCATTGATCTTGACTGATTGTGCAAACGCGTCCAAGCAGTTGACTTTCCAAGTCAAAACTGCACGTTTTTAAACCGCGTATAAGATTATTAAGTATCCGGGTTTAACCAGATAGAAGGCTCAGCTCAGTTGGTCAAGTGTGTTTGTGTTTGGGTGTAACCCGGTCTTGGCGCGGGTTCGAACCCCGGCCAGGACCATTTATTTTTTAAACGCAATAAGGGTGTTTTGGGCCGGCCTGTTGGGCTGTTGGGCTTCATCAGGTGGGCCTTTAACATGAACATTATTATTATTATTATTATTATTACATGATTAAACGAACCCGAGTTTAACGTTCATAAATAATAAAAATGCCACGTTTATTAATTACGATAAAACGTACAAATAATTAAACGAATACAATGAAAAGTGACGGATGTCACATGTGGCGAACGAGGATGCAACCGAGCATAATGATTCCCATAATCCATGTTCGTTCATCACCCTTAACTCGTATCCTTCCACATTATTTTTGGAGCAAATCATGCAAAGGCGCCCGTTGTATGTACCCAAACAATTCAAATAACATCCATCTGGAACTTCCATCTCTGAAAACACCATTGTCTTGATATCAAGCGCCAGTATCAATGGAAGGGAAGTCGTCTTTCTCACTACGTTCCAATACAAAAATCCATCTGAAAATGTACCTGAATAGCTGTTGTAAATGCAATAATCCCCAGTTAACTTTAAAGATTTGCTCCATGACCAAGTCTTAAGATTGAATACCTCAAACGATTTTGAATTTCCGTTGGAATCATCTTTTAATCTAATAATCCTTAAATCTTGTGCAGTTGTACCGTAACCAAATCCATACACGTAGTTGCAAAGTGAATCATATGATCCAGGATGAGGAACAGTCTTGGACAATCCAGAGAACGGGTTGTAAAGGATCATATGATAACAACTCAGATAGCAATCGACATACAATGTTTTACCATATTTGAGTTCTAAAAGGAGTATTCCGTTAAATGACCCAACAATAGTGACCTCTTGATACCTATCCAGGTTAATTGAAGGAGAGAAAAGCTTGAACATCTCGCCGCCTGTCACAGTGGTGTCTATGGCATGAAAAGGAATGCTGGGGAAAAAGATCATCCGTCGTGTTCTCAACTTCATAAAGGTAGGATCTGAAATCTGACAATTCCATTGCTTTGATAAACATTTTAACTGCACCAAGGGTTTTGTAGGCATTCGAAGAAATATCTGTTGAAGAATATGTTCAGGTAGATACGCATCCTCCATTGATGATTGATTGTCAACTGAAAAGAGAATTAAAATTATCAATTTATGAACTCAAATCTGATTCTAATTCTAGTGCTTATCTTATAATCTATCCCTTCTAAACATATTATTATATTAACAGTCATAAGCAACACAATAACATAATAACATGTTCAGTATCATATTAACAACAATAACAGCAAATCGACAGTCGCAGGCAAAAAAAAAACTAACAATAAGTAAAGGCAACAATAAACTTAGAAGTTAAAGGAAATTTGAAGTCTAATTGCAACAAAAACACTCGACAGAAACACGAATACTATTAAAAGTTCACATGATTTTAAGGTTGTAACTTTACCAGCTTGTTGTTGCTGAGCTTTCTTTTGGGCCCGAACCATGGCCCGCTTTGCACGTGGACACAATTCGCGTGCTTGTCTAGGCGGCATCACAAGAAATGGGTGCTCACTGCCTGAAAGTATTCTTTGTTCCTGTAACAGTAACACAACAAATGATAAACATTAAAAGTGACTAGGTGAGGGTTATGAAGACAAGTGAAGAGACAAATCGGTAAAATTTTCATTCAGCATCATTTTAAAACTTAATGTGTAAGAGGTTTGTTGCTTAATTCAAAGGTATCCATCTGGTGAACGAAACACATTTAATGCTAAATGATTTAGAGATAGCCTCCTCTTATTGGAATCACTAAGAGGCTACCAAACAGCCCCGTAAGTCGATTTGGGAAATGACTTACTTATATCAAAATCAAAATCTTGAAAAACCATGAAGATTTGGAGAAGAAAATAATGGGCCAAATCCTGATCCAGGATATTTGCCATTATCCATATAAACATTCCAAATAGTAATAGTAATAGTAATAGTAATAATAGTAATAATAATAATAATTTATCCAGATAAGCAGCATGCTTAAAGTAACAATAGCAAAAATGATAATCCAAAACATATTAAGAATCATTAACCGAAAAGCAGCAGCATACATATTAACAGAAAATGAAATGCATATTAAGAATCATTAACAGCAGCCATCAGAAATAAAATAACCGAAGGGGAATATTAATAACATTATTATTATAACATGTTCGAAGTCTAAATGCAACAAAATATTTAACAGAAATGTGAATTATGTGCAGAATCGAGACGGTAACTTACAGACGATTTATTAGGGTTTCATATCGCACTTTGAAAGAAGGAATCAGACTGAGTGATAACTGGCGGGATTTCGAACCTTTTCTTTTTACTTCTATGGGCTGGATATTTTGGTTTTAAGAATGGGCATACTTTATTTTAATAATATACAAGTACTAGCTGATTACCCCGGGAGGGTCCCGGGGTTGAAAAATCTAATTTTACGTGATAACCTATTGCAAATGGCTCAAGTTAACTAACCACAAAATCTCTCAATCATTGCATGTTCTTAGTATTCTAATCAGTAATAACTCATATTCCCTAATCTAAAACCTAATCAGTAATCATCTAAAGAATCACTTATGTAAGCTGCAACTATTAAAAAACTCATCACATATCTCTAATTTCTCACATTCTAATGGCTCTTATAATTCCTAACCTAATCAACTAAACAAACACTTAAGTTGGAAGTTGTAATATGCCACGTGGCATAATCAAGAGATGTTTGAGGCCACCATTGAACGCCACGTCAGCAACTATCAATTCTTTCCGGGAGCGTCCCGGGGTTGAAAAATATAACCATTCTAATAATACTAATACTAATAGTAATAATTATTACTCTTGTAATTAATAAAAAAAAATAACCTTGCTATAAGGTGACACCATGTGAGACACTAAGAGTACAACTATGTGATGGTGGTTGGTGGTGCGTGAGGGTTATGAAGACAAGTGAAGAGACAAATCGGTAAAATTTTCATTCAGCATCATTTTGAAACTTAATGGATAAGAGGTTTGTTGCTTGAACCAGAGGTGTCCTTTTGGTGAACCAAACACATTTAACGCTAAATGATTTAGAGATAGCCTCTTACTGGAATCACTAAGAGGCTACCAAACAGCCCCGTAAGTCGATTTGGGAAATGACTTACTTATATCAAAATCAAAATCAAAATCTTGAAAAACCATGAAGATTTGGAGAAGAAAATAATGGGCCAAATCCTAATCCAGGATATTTGCCATTATCCATATAAACATGATGATGATGATGATGATGATGATGATGATGATGATGATGATGATGATGATGATGATGATGATGATGATGATGATGATGATGATGATGATGATGATGATGATGATGATGATGATGATGATGATGATGATGATGATGATGATGATGATGATGATGATGATGATGATGATGATGATGATGATGATGATGATGATGATGATGATGATGATGATGATGATGATGATGATGATGATGATGATGATGATGATGATGATGATGATGATGATGATGATGATGATGATGATGATGATGATGATGATGATGATGATGATGATGATGATGATGATGATGATGATGATGATGATGATGATGATGATGATGATGATGATGATGATGATGATGATGATGATGATGATGATGATGATGATGATGATGATGATGATGATGATGATGATGATGATGATGATGATGATGATGATGATGATGATGATGATGATGATGATGATGATGATGATGATGATGATGATGATGATGATGATGATGATGATGATGATGATGATGATGATGATGATGATGATGATGATGATGATGATGATGATGATGATGATGATGATGATGATGATGATGATGATGATGATGATGATGATGATGATGATGATGATGATGATGATGATGATGATGATGATGATGATGATGATGATGATGATGATGATGATGATGATGATGATGATGATGATGATGATGATGATGATGATGATGATGATGATGATGATGATGATGATGATGATGATGATGATGATGATGATGATGATGATGATGATGATGATGATGATGATGATGATGATGATGATGATGATGATGATGATGATGATGATGATGATGATGATGATGATGATGATGATGATGATGATGATGATGATGATGATGATGATGATGATGATGATGATGATGATGATGATGATGATGATGATGATGATCCATAGCAAAAAATGATAATCCAAAAACATATTAAGAATCATTAACCGAAAAGCAGCAGCATACATATTAACAGAAAATCAAATGCATATTAAGAATCATTAACAGCAGCCATCAGAAATAAAATAACCGAAGAATATTATGTTCGAAGTCTAAGGGCAACAAAATATTTAACAGAAATATGAATTATGTACAGAATGGAGACGGTAACTTACAGACGATTTGTTAGGGTTTCATATCGCACTTTGAAAGAAGGAATCAGAGTGATAACTGGCGGGATTTCGAACCTTTTCTTTTTTACTTCTGTGGGCTGGATAATTTGGTTTTTAAGAATGGAGTAAAGTGTACGGATAGTCTTTGTGGTTTGTTCAAATTTAAACTCTGCTCCGCAGTTTTTAGAAATTACACGTATGGTATTTGTGGTTTGTATTTTATTTCATCGATGGTCCCTGACTTGAATGGAGGTTAAATTTTTCAGTTAAGTTCATGTATAATTACTAAATTAAGCTCTTTAAAAATATATATTATAAACTCTATCTCTGTATCTTTGTCTCCCTCAACCACCAACCCACCACCACCACCTTCTTCTTGTCCAACCAACCCACCACCACCGGGCACCTGCAACATCACCACCACCGCCACCCAACCTCTTCAATCTCTCCACTCTACTTTCTCCCAACACTTTAAACCCCATGATCCCCTATTCCCCTAATCCGAACCCTAACTGTCCATCACCTAATAATAATAATCCCAACAAACAAATACACAATTCTAACTCAATTGAATTTCTTTGACAGCAGTGGCGGCCATGGCCTCCATTTTATCACATTCACCACCATTCCAAAGATATATATAGTGTGTGTGTTCTGGAGAGAGAGAGAGAGAGAGAGAGAGAGAGAGAGAGATAATGAAGAGAAATAATAATAACCTATTCACAGATAACAAAAAAGATAGGTTTCCAAATCGAAGTGTTTAAACATCGAGTGGTAGTGGATCCAAAGTACGCTAAGAAGACTTGAAAGATTCTAGAACATGCGATTCATGAGATTTATAATCATAACGCTAGCGGCCTTAGTTTCGAGGAACTTTACAAGTTCGATCGCTTTTCTCTTTCGTTGATTTATTTGTTTACTGCTAATTTGATTCTGACTTAGTGTTTATAACTGTATTTGTGTCAATTGAACATTAGGAAGTTGTGTTAAGTATGCATTTGTATATGATTTGGTTTGATTGTGGATTGATGATGTTTTAGAGTTGAATAGCAGAAGGGGGTTCAGGTAGGGTGGTGGTAGTTGGAGGAGGAGGAGGTGTTGGTGGTTTGAGGGGGTGGTGTTCCAAAATTATGTATACACGAGTAAACTGCATGGATGATCCCTATGGGTATTTTGGTCATTTTACATGACTTAACTGACAAAATTGAACGACGTTAGCTGGTAGGGACCAAAATGTTACAAAATGTCAACGTTGGGGACTATTGAAAATATATGGGGGCATATGTGCAATTCGTGCAAACCACAGGGACCATCTGTGCACTTTACTCTTAAGAATGGGCATACTTTATTTTAATAATATATTGGATTTTGAAGAAGATATATTTATATTATGTTTGGCATACAAAACAAATAAGCGGCTGGTCCAGCAGTTTTGTTGCTGTTTGTAGAATGTCACCACTATAATGCACCCACATCTATGGCTACAACCGATGGAACCATAGGAATAAGTGGAAGGAGACTGTGTTGAACTAATCGTCGCTTTGTGTTCTATCTGCAGTTGTTAATGACGTTGATCATGCTTTTATATATATGCTATTGGGTTTTAATTTGCATCATCATCCGTCAGCATCTTGATACATGATACGTGGGTTTATTAATGACAAAAAAAATGCAGTTGATTGATTACATGAAATCCAGTTGTACAAAGATATGATCAATTTGTGTACCTGTTTTTAAATAAATAAAAGTAGTAATTTCCATGATTATCATGCTTATGGAGCTCATGAAGTGTGATGTGAATTGGGGGTTGCATGAACTTGGAATCAATGCTGTCTGCTTATTTGTGAATAAATTTGAAATGGGTAATTTTTGTAAATGATTCCAGGTTTTGCTTTAGATGATAGTGAGCTTAGCCTTTAAATAGCAGTACGGGGTCGTCATCTGTGCCACCATTTCCTCAAAATAAAGTCATCTCATTTGAAAAGTTTTAGCTTTTCCAACGTAAAATGTCCACTGAAAGGTTTTGACCCAATAGCGCGTCATAACGGGTTTACATTCATGGAATCTGGGATTTATGAAGTTAATGCTGAATGATGTATGTTGAAGTTTTTAACCACAGTTGGTTTAGACTTTAGATAAGTGAGTTGATTACAGGTTGTTCCAAAATCGATTTGTGTTAGCCTATAAGAATCAATCTTCAATGCTATGTTATTTGTCATAATGTGCCAATGATGTCCAGCCCAGCTGGTCGGAGGTGGAAGGGTTTACTCCTTAGGGAGGTTCCCGCCCGGGCTTGGTCTCAGGTTCGAGTCCCCCCACTCGCACTAAGGGGTGAGAAATTCAACACCCGCGTTTGGACTGGATTCGAACTGGGGTTGAGGGGTTATGCGTCGTTTGGATTCTCCGCTGAAACACACCTTCCAAAAAAAAAAGTTATTGTCATAATGTTGCTATATTAGTGTACAATTACTTTTAGGTTTACATTAGTTAGCCTGTAAGAACCAATCTTGAATGCTATATCATAATACAATTAAGGTATGCCTAACTTTTTCCCTATCAGTGGCTTTTTTTTATTAATTACTTTGACTTTGTAAATATATTTAGAAAGGGAATTTATTGTTTTTAATGTTTGTTATAAGCTAGCTTTTGTTATAAAAAATGTGGAAACATAGTCGTATGATGGGTTATCAAAACGAGTATGTGAAACGTATCATTAACCAGTTATCGATTGTTGTATTATTGCATCAAAAAGAAATCAGTTGCTAATTTTTACACTCTTGCGTCTTTTATCAGCTCTTGCCAATGATTTGGACACTCTTTTCCTAAGTGCGTTCTCAGAGACATGGCGTCAATAGACTTTTATGAGCTACGGTTTACTATTAGAACCTTTTGCAGCCTACAGGTACTATCAAAATAGCCAAGTTGTATGGGTCAGTTTACGAGTCAAAACGGTTGAGTAGGTGTTGGGTTTGTTATGTTCAGTCATGGCAGCCGTAGCGCCAGAAGGTTCCCATAATCCCTAAATAAATTGACAACTTACGCTTTCAGACCTCGCTTCTTTTCGCGATTAAGGTAACCACAGTACTTAAATTAATTTAAACTTAATCCCTAAATATTTCAACCCTCGATTTCAGTTAACACGCTACGGAAACCCTTTATAGAAATTGGTCTAATATTGAGCCTTTGCTAAACCACTGTGATCAAGTACACATCTCGCTATGAAGATCTGACCTCGCTTCTTTTCGCAATTAAGGTAACCACTGTATTTATTTGCAATGTAATTTTGATCGTCTTAAGTAATGCTTCAATTTTTATTGCTCCATATGGTTCAAGCACATGTGTTAAGCCTCAACTTTAGTGACTATATTTCAAATAGTTTCACAGCAAATATTTTTTTATCCTTAAACCTAAGATATATTGAATTTTTCATCTCATGCTTCTTTCATGTTCCTTTGTATTTTTTTTTTATTTTTTTTTTTTTTTGTAACGTTGCTCTAGATATAGACATCTCAGCAGAGGTTAGACCTGAGAAGTTATTGTTGGGTGGTAATTCTTCACCATGTGTTGGATCCTTCACCTTAATGTGTTGTCAATTTGAACAATTGTACTGAATAATGTTCATGTCATGATATATTGAACTTTTTGTGTGACTGGAAGTTGACTATTGTTCACTTGCTGCATTACTGTCACTCTTTTGCTTAGTTTTTTAAAGGGGTAACTTTGTAGAAATGTAACCAAGTTTGCTAAATGTTTCATTTAAGTCACTCAAACTTTTTTTATCTCTTTAAAGTCACTCAAGTTTCATTTATTGTTTCAATACTATGTAATTATCAGGTTTCCAGGTTAAAGTGATGATGTGTCAGGTTTTAATATTTTTTTAATAAATTTTTTAAATGTGTAAAATTTAAAATAATATATATATTTTATTATAATCTTCATTTTATAAAACCCACCTAATAAAAATAATATCCACATAAGCATTAAAATGAAAGAAAAAAAAGAAGGTGACCTGATGACCTAGTAATTACATAGTATTAGAACAATAAATGAAACTTGAGTGACTTTAGAGAGACAAAAAACGTTTGAGTGACTTAATTAAAACACCAAGCAAACTTGGTTACATTTGTGTGGCATTTTGGCCAAGGTTCAAGTTATAATATTCAAAGGCTTTAACATAATTAAATTGCAACTTCACGTTTTGTGATTTGCATGGTGATATAGAAGTCAATAATTGGTTTGCTACTCGGATCTTTTCTCAATTGTGGGAACAACCGCTTAACCTTACATGAAATATCCTGCATCACTGTGTTTTGAGTGTGAAATCCGGCTGCAGAGCACGTGTTGCTTAGCCTATAATGTTTTAACATATTTCTAATTTAAAACAGTTTGTCGTGTTTCCATAGCAGGGTTTAGCGTGCCGCAACGTGCACGCCTTTATAAATCTAGTTATTATTATTGTACCAAGATGAATAGTAATTTATTAAAGAGTAAATTATCAAAACCGTCCATGTGGTTTGGCCTAATATGTCACTTCAGCCCAAACTTTTAAAAATTGCTTTGAACAGTTCTTGACTTTTGAGAAAGTAGGCCAAAACAGTCCAAGTACTTAACCTAGTTAAGTTTTTGACGTTAAGTCAAGGGCAATTTCATCAACTCATGTATAAAATTTTAACCAAACTTCCCTGACTCTCATTTCTCCTTTATAACCTGATTCCCCCCAATTTTTCCCTCCACACCTCTGCTTTCCCTCCAAACCCATCCACATCCACAACTTGACACACACAAATGGAAATTCACGATCGTAAGAAGAGGAAGATGACACAATGGGTTGTACGAACATGGGAAGATGAAGTCAATCTTGAAGAACACTACGGTAAGGCAATTGATCCACATCTTACATTGAAACCCAATGTTTATTATACCCGTAATGATCATAATATGCAAGCTGAAAATTTGGTTAACAATCAACAATGCAGGTCACTCTCCCGAAAAGTTTTCAATTAAAATTCATCATGGCGGGGAGTTTACTGATCCAACAGAAGTAATTCTGATGTACGTTAACGGGAAGGTTAACTACATTGATGAGGTGAACTCTGATTATTTCTCTATAATCACCTTGTATTACATGTTGGTGGAACTTGGTTATTATCAAGATGACGACTTTAGGTTTTACTATAGGCTACCATGGGAAGGCTTGAGACTGGGTTTAAGACAATTGTTAAATGACAGTAATGTGCGCGTGTTGAACAAGATTGCTGAAACTGAGAAATCAATTGATATATATGTTGAGCATATTGATCCTGACTATGATGTATTAAAAAACAGACTTGTCTTTCATCAGCTTTGGCATGAGCAGGTTGAGGATGATCGTTTTGAGCAGGTTAAGAAGGAGGTTGAGTATGATGACCTAATTCCAGATATTGATCCAGATGTGTTGAAGCAGGCATTTGATTATCGCAACACAGAGACAGGTGATGATTGGTACGAAGATCCATATGAAGGGGAGTATGATCCATTATATTCACCCTACTGTTCAGGTGATGATTGTCATTGAAAGTAGGTAGGTGTGTTAGTAGGTTAAGATCATAGTACGTCAGTCTTTTGGTATGATAAACAATGGTAAGCTGATTTGGTATGTAAACTAATGGCCTGAACTTCATGCTTCATGATTAAAAACCCGTTATAGTCTCTTGTTGTGTCTCGAAATGTTTGGATTTGGATTGAAAGAAGTTGGTACTATCATATCTTTGGTGAAAAACATCATTTTATCCAAGACCTCTTTAAAAAATTATGAATTGTTTGTTTAGAGTGTTGAAATCTACGCTTAATAACCATGTAACATTGATTGTGATTGATTATAATAAAATCATTTCTCCTCAACCGATATATGTTTACTATCCTTTAACAAATAATTTATTCTAAAATGTGCACATAATCAGACAAAGGATTCACGAGACATGCGTAGTAGTTCAATGAATTGTTTGGGATTTCCTTGCAATAACTCTAACGTGTATTTATATCCCGTCATATCCGAATAATTGTCTTGCATTCGTTTCAAATATCTCCTCCAAGAAAAGCGGACATACAAGTACATAAGCATTACAAGAAGCATGCAATGTTTTCAAGATAACCAAAACATAAACAATCATTAAACATAACTAAAAGCATGCAATATTTTCAACATAACCAAAAGCATACAATGTTTTTAACATAACCAAAAGCAATCAATGTTTTCAACATAACCAAAAGCACATGGTCGTGTTAACCAAATAAGGTTCTTCACTACTTTATTAGTCCTAAACTTGTAGCCGACATCGCGATCCATCCTTTTAATACGTCTGGAATATCTGGCAATGCCATCCAAGCTGCTCTCATGTCTGATGACACTCCAAAAATACAAAAAGCAGCTAAAAATAGAGGATCTACCGGGTTTAACCCAACTAACTTTAACTTCTCAGAACATTCAAGTACTGTCGGCCCTTCTTTGCCTTTAATCAAATATTGTAAAGCCTTTTGCATATCAAATGCTAAATCATATAATTTTATAGTTTTTGCCCTTTTGTTTGGATTAGGCTGGGAGGTAGACTCCAAAGTATGCTCAGGAGTAGGCTCGGGAGTAGGCTCAGAGGTCTGATGATCAGTGTCGGCATCATCTTCTGTGTCAAAAAAAATGGTGTCCGTAATCATAAGTGGTTTGAAACGATGACAAGAAGATGATCCAACCACTGATGTTTGGGTTGAGGTCCACTTGTAATTACCATCAAACAATTTTGCACAAAGTTCTGGAAAAGGCAATGGAACCGTCTTCAATGATGCAGCCTCCGGATGCCCCTAAACCCAAAGTAAAAAAAAAATGTTATAAGTTTTAAGTTTTTGTTTATAGGTAGATGTTAAATAATTATTCATACGAACATACCTTCTTAAATTCTTCCCATTCCTTGTTTGTTAAGGTAAAGGTATTTGTTTGAGCGTTGTATATGTTGTCAGCTTTGTTTTTCAAATACACCCATCCTGAGTATTTGGCTTTCAGATTGTTATAAGCATTTTTCATTTGTTTCTGAGTGAAATCAATGCCAAACTTTTCCATAAGAACTCTTCCTAACTTATTCCATGAGTCTTTGTGCATACTCAATCCTTTTCTACCCGTCGTGTTTATCTCTTCAATGCAAGTTTCTAATAAGCATTTTAGATGCTCATTCAACCATTGTTGATTCTCTCTCATTTCTATTAATCAACAAACAAGCAACATAAAAGGCATGAATTCAATAATAAGCATTTTTTGTCCAAATCAAAAGGTTGTATAATCTAGAAATCAAAAAACGATGAACAAGTAAATATCAACAAGCATGCCCATATAATCTAGCCTACGTGGTAGAGACATAGGTCTCTTAGATGGGAGGTTCAAGGTTCAGTCATTGGCAAGGGTATTGTAATTTAGAATTATTGATATAATAGTATAGGAGATATAACATTTGTCGTTCATAAAAAAAATATCAACAAGCATATATACTAACATATACAAATAACAAAATCATCATTTCTATTGATCAACAAACAAGAAACAAATATCATTCAAACAAGCAAGCAACAAATAAGCAAAGTCATCATTCAAAACAAAATCATCAATCCACATATCATCCAAAATCATCAAATCCACATATCATGAAATCAAAACAGATCTGAACAAAAGAACCTAAACCCTAATATTCTCAAATCCACATATAAAAATAAACCTAAACAGATCTGAACAAAAGAGAAAAAAAAAAACTAAATCCTAATTTTCATAAAAGTTTAATGTAAAACCTTAAAACAATCCATACCTTTTAATGATGGGATAGAGGAGTGGTGCCAGGGAGGGCGACGCTGATGAAGGGTGGCGATGGGGAGGGAGGCGTCGAGATGGATGTGCTAGGGTTTGAGAAGAAGTTGTGATAGTTATCTAATGTTCATGAAGAGGTTGGAAGAGGATGGGTCAGGTCTGCAGCAAGAAGAGGGAACACAAACCTTTCGGCAGACCAAAACGTCTATGCGGCACAAGCAAAAGAAGGAAGGAAAAGCTTTTCTGAAAAAACAAACACCCCCTTGTCTAGTGCTTACCGAGGGGGGGGGGGGGGGGGGGGGGGGGGGGGGCTTAGTTTAGATAAAGAAAGAAGCTTTTCCCAAGGTTTGAAAACTGTAAAAGCTGTTAATTTGGGCTCTATTGGGATGATAAAGATAGCTTTTCCCAAAAGGCTTTTCTTTTTTTTTATTATTGAAAACTGAAACCGAACCGTTGAATTTTAAAACTGAAACGTTAGTAACGGTTTGGTTTCAAGGTTTGGGCTCTATTGGGATGATAAACATAGCTTTTCCCAACATATTAACAGAAAATCATATTAACAAGCACTAACCGATAATCAAACAACATACTAACAGAAAATCAAATAAATATTCAGATATTAACAATCACCAGCAACACAATAACATAATAACATGTTCAGTATCATATTAACGAAAATAACAGCAAACCGAAAGTCACAGGCAAAAAAAAACTAACAAAAAGTAAAGGCAACAAGAAACTTAACAGTTAAAGGGCACCTGAAGTCTACATGCAACAAAACAGAAACACAAATCTTATTAGTAATTATCATGATTTTAAGGTTGTAACTTTACCAGCTTGTTGTTGCTGAGCTTTCTTTTGGGCCCGAACCATGGCCCGTGTTGCACGTGGACTCATTTCACATGTTTGTCTAGGCGGCATCACAAGAAATGGGTGCTCACTGCCTGAAAATACTCCCAGTTCCTGTAACAGTAACACAATATAAGATAAATAAACAAAGATCAGGCAGTTTATTTAGAGGACTGCAAAATGTACAGTTCAAAACTACTATAATATGAACGTGCTGATATTAAAATCAAAATTTGATGAACCATAAAGATTTAGAGAAAAAATAATGGGCCAAATCCCTGATCCAGGATTTTTCGCCGTTGGGGCAAAAATTGATCCATATAAACGTGTCGAATAATAATAATAATAATATAGTTAGTTAAGCAGCATGATTAAACTAAGGATCATAGTTACCTAATTCGCGGTTCGCTCCGGTACGGGTACACGGTTCGGGTACGCGATTCGCTAGAGGGGACGTATTCGGTACGAAGGGGGTAGGCTCATTTCGGTACGAACCGGTACGGTGTACCATGGAGTCCGGTTCGATATACCCATATTAAAATATAAATTACCAAATTCATTAATCTAAACGAATCAGATCATAATTTTTATGCATAATTTTAAAAGATAATTATATATAATGTAAATTTTTGTACTTTTTCATAAATTTAGAACTTTGGGGACAAAATATAAACCAGTAAGAATGAAGGGGGTAAATGTTAAAAAGTCCAAACTTAATAAAATCCTAATTCTCTCTAGCCTCCACCATTCATAAATCACCGTACTTCTCCCCCAACTCCTTCCATGATGCAGCAACCCTAGAAACATAAATCCTAGCCAAAATTCGTCTAATATAAGATTTCAGCTCGAAATCATGGAGTATATAATCACAGGCGGCGCAATTTAACAGGTAAGAAGTAGTTTCAATTGAACGATTTAGTCCGATTTTTTACCGAATAGGATCACTGTTCCAGCACATTGGTTCGCGAATTCCATGGCGTTTGGTACGTAGCGTATTCCGATTCGGTACATCACGTACCAATACGGAATTCATGGCTACATGAGCGAATTTGGTAACTATGCTAAGGATAGCATAAAACAATAATCCAAAACATGTATACTCAGCAAACCAACTAATAATCAATAATCATCGAAGAATTGACCAAGTGACACCTAAACATATTCACGTTATGCGTTAAGCATCTTGATTACGCGCAGTTGGGTACAGAAAACAAATTAAACGAATCACATGATTACCTATCTATATGATTTGCACAATAGGAAATGAATTACAAAAATTGCAAGAAAAAACTAAAGCTAGGCTTGGTTTAAAAAAGCGTGAAGCGCTCCGAGGCGTTTAGGTCTCAAAATCCGAGGCATGAGGCCAGTGGCGAAGCTTGACCCGAGACTTCGGGGGTCGGAAATCACTAGTTTTGGGTGGTCAAAAACCAGTTTCGGGGGGTCGAAACCGTATATACCGAAAAATTTCTTTACGAATACTATATAATCGGAACTTCTGAGCGAAAATTCGGGGGTCGGCCGCCCCTCCCCGCCCCTTAAAAGCTACGCCCATGCATGAGGCATGAGGCATTAGGCGAGAGCCTCACACATGAGAGTTGATGCTCTATGTACAACTGAAAAAAGCCTCTCTACAGTAAAAAAAAGATCCCGGCCTTTTATTATCATGTAAAACATTTATTATCTCTTCATCCCGGCCTTTTATTATCATGTAAAATATTTATTATCTCTTCATCCCGGCCTTTTATTATCATGTAAAACATTTATTATCTCTTCATCCCGGCCTTTTTATTATCATGTAAAACATTTGTTTCTACAAACCCAATCTTGACCCAAAAGTCCTGAAACACCGCCTCAAAGCCTTGAGGCGTTTTCCTTATCGCCTCAAGTGCCTCGCGTCTCAGGCGCTCCCGAGGCACTGTTTTTTCAACCAAGAAGATAGGGGTAATCACAGTCCAGTTTTGGCAGTTTTTAGGTCAAATTGTTACTAAATGTTTTTTTTTTATTATTGAAAGCGGATACATTCAAAAATTAAACTTTGGTTTGATGGTTTGGGATTTGTTAACCGAATATTAATAGCAAAATAACATGTTAAGTATCATATTAAAAGAAATTGGAAGTCTAATTGCAACAAAATGCATAACAAAAATACAAATTCTATTTGTGATTTGCAGAATCGAGATGATAACTTACAGACGAGCAGTTGGAATGAGATTTATTAGGGTTTCAAATCGCACTTGAGAATGGGCTTACGTTATTCCACTATGCAACGTAAACGGTAAAGAACTAAATATATTTAGGGGTGTTTTTCGGGTTTCGGGTTTTTTATTGATAACCGAACCATTTAAAGTTCGGGTTGGTCGGGTTGAGGTTATTCAGGTCCGGATTAGTTCGGGTCGGATTGTTCGGTTTTCAGGTTTATATGTAATATGAAAAATGTTTTTTTTTTTTATCTTGTAAAAATATCATGAAAATTGATCATGATACTAAGAAAAATATTATTAAAATTCAAACATTATTTTATTTCATGAAATGATACATAGTGTTTAAAATTCCTAAAAGTTGATGTTCAAGATGCTAACGAATCTAAACTTAGAGGGTGTTTGGGATTGCGTCTTGAATCTGATTTTTAGATTATCGCGTTTTGAAAACGCAAATAATCAGTTTTTAGTGTTTGGATTGCGTTTTGAAAACGCAGATAATCAGTTTTTTAGGCTACCAAAACGCAATAATCTATAAGCAGCTCCACCCCTGCTTTTTCAAAACGCATAATCTATTTTGAATAATCAATCCCAAACACCCCCTTAAACACATCAATAAAAAAATAAAAAAACATTACATGTTCGGGTTTTTATTCGGATTTCGAGTCGGGTTGTTCGGGTTTTATGTTAGGAAAAATTGACCCGATTACAGATCCATTTAAGGTTCAGATTGGTCGGGTTTGAGTTATTCGGGTTCGGGTTTTCGGGTATTGTCTTATTCAGGTCCGGGCGGCCTCGAATTCGGGTTGGGTTTCGGGTTTCAGATAAAAAAGAACACCCCTAAATATATTATAACACTAATTTAAATTAAAAGAGGTTTTAAAAATTAAATCCAATTAATTTAATTTATAAAGTTTTAAAACCGCAATCCAAACCGTTTGTTACGGTTTGAAATTTTGAAAGGAAAGTAAAATAAAAAATGATCATGAATCCGTACCCGATGATCGGTTTAACAGGTTTCACGATTTCTGAATCATGAACACCCCTAGCTGAAGTAGTGAAATGAAGTAGTGAAGATTCTAACGAACAATAATTTAATTGTGCTTTTGTTGTCGCCTTTCTATGAATGGATTCTAATTGTGCTTTTGTTGTTAATGTTGCTACTACTACTAGTACTACGTCGTAGGACACTAGGACTTCAGTTTGTATGTATCATGCATGTTATGGGTGAAAGATAACCAAATAACATAAGTCACAAGCTAAGCCTACTGACATATTGTTTTGCCCCGGTTAATGTATGACATTAATATGTTTTCTATGTTGGAGATATTCACTCAAGTGTTTGCCCGTGGCATTCGTGTACTTTAGCTACCAGTAACACGACAACAGTAAGGTTGTCAGCCCAAATAGTACTACTCAATTATGTCTATCTGCTCCCTCTAGGAGTTAAATGGTCGTGAAAATCATGGGGACTTTGTGTGGTAATTTATGCTAACTCTTGTATATTTATATCAAGGTTTTTTTTTTTTTTTTTTTAACCATATATTTCGGATTTCAGTCATAAACCAACAAACACATTACAGATGGACGGCTGGTAAGCGGGCAACAAGCTGCGCCGCCACCCCTTTTTGGATAGCAAAACCTACTCTATTAAAAATAAAACTTTGGTCCCTGGCTGTCGAGCAATTACTATGTGTCACCTTTTGTACCCGATCTAGAAATCGGATGGCTTCGGGGGCAAGGCCCCCAAAGGTATCAAAAGCGAAGGGTACGAAGACATGCTGGTTTTCCAGGCAAGCGTTTTCGTGTTTAGCGACTTTCTTTGATTCAGCTTTCAAGACTGCTTGCCCCGCTACGAACCCTACATCCCGAAGCCCCACCAGTGGGGACACCCCAGTGAGGTCAACACAAGCATGCTTACCTTGAGCCCATCCGAATACAAGGACATCCGCTGGTCGTAAGGTGGACCGCCCGTCGAGCGGGTCCGTCAGAAAATTAACTGGGGCTTCTTTCTTAGCTGAGATCTCAGCCTTTCGCAAAACATCCCACAAGGCATCCCTAACTAAGTCATGTCGGTACTTAAATCCCGACATTTCCTTACAATGTAGGGCATGTTCCCCAAATTTATCCAAGCAAGCTTTCTTACAAATCGGGCACGACTCGTCAATAGGGAACATAGGGATCATAAGTCTGTACTTCAAGATGGCCCGGTATTCGATAGCTGACATATGTTGCCCAAGTCCATCGATTGGGAGGACAGTTAGGAAATCTTGAGCATGTACCCCTTTGAGGCATTCGAACACCGCTTTCTGACGGGGGGTCATACCAAACTTCTCTTCCATGTTGTGAAGGGTTTTCTAGGTAAATGCACTCGCCAAGGGTTTTATATCAAGTTAAACATAAACAAGCAGACAATAAGCAATGTAAAAATGATAGTTTGGGACGGGTAGCATGTTTCCTTTTTATTTTTACTATTCACCTGTATTACCTATTAGTGATTAAAGATAATTGATCATCACATTAAGTAAAAGAATAATATTGTCTATGTTTACTTTGTCATTATAATTGTGTATTGTTCCAATTATAACTCATATCTATAAACCTAAACAAAATATATCATTTTACCTGTTTTTTAACCGTGAAGTTCACTGAACTCTAACCTAGTATTATTAATAAATTAAAGGATAAGAAGATTTGATAAGGATGTTTTTAGTCAAGTATGACCACAAAGATTGAGTAATTATTAAAAAAAACACA
Source organism: Ambrosia trifida (assembly GCA_028751855.1). NCBI lineage: Eukaryota > Viridiplantae > Streptophyta > Magnoliopsida > Asterales > Asteraceae > Ambrosia > Ambrosia trifida. The sequence goes on along the minus strand of CM054126.1, from coordinate 4,633,237 downwards.
GAATAAAAATGGTAGTCCACATTTAACCCAAAAAGGTTTGCTCCATGACCAAGTTTTAAGATTAAAGACCTCGCAAGAACAAGAATAATAACTTGATTGTTTTATTCTAACAACCTTTAAACCTTCACCGTAACCAAATCCATACACATATTTGAAAGATAAATTAAATGTTAATGGATCAGGAACTGTCTTGAACTCTTCAGACAAAGGGTTATATAGGATCAGTTCTTCATTATTCTGATGGTGATTGATCCTATCAATGTAATAGAGCATGACTAAGGTAAAAGGAGCATCCCAATGTATGACCCAACAATAGTGACCTCTCCAAAATATGTGTTCAGGTTAAAGGGAGAGCAAAAGAGTTTGATTAGCGATGGAGAAATCATGTTGCTGCACGAAAAAGTTTTATCTACGACGTGAAAATTAGATTCGCCGGGGAGAAAGATCATCCGCCAGAGAGCTTGATTAGTGTCGACATCATGTACAGAATGTTGGTAGATTGTTGAGGTTCTTGAACAATCAAGATATCTCGGTCAACGGTATGGTTGTACATATATAATTATTGTTGTGAAACCAATGACAATGATGCAATAGTATCGACATCTCAATAGCATATGAACATTATAACCATCTACTAGAGAATTGCACCTTATATTAGCTCGACTGTTTGAACTTGAGTTATTAAATTAGTGTTAGAGGTAGGCTTGAATTATTATACCAGCCTAATATGTCACTAAAATAATAACCCAATCCTACTACTATTTACACTACAGTATTTGTGTTTTTTGTACTTTTAGTGGTATATCTTAGGCTAATGGTATGATCCCCGTCACACCCACCAACCTCATCCTCCACTTAGAATCCACTTCATCAACTCCCTTTTCATCCCATCAAGGGGGATGGTTTTCTCCCTACTCACTTCTATAAATATATATATATATATATATATATATATATATATATATATATATAGAGAGAGAGAGAGAGAGAGAGAGAAACTAAAGAGATATAGTCGAGGAAGAGGGGACGGGACCCTCATTGCCACCGAAGAGAGGGGCGGTATTCCCCAACGGCACAGAGTGCCACATGGGCTTCCCGACCCCTCCCCAAACCCCATAGCCGTAGAGCAACACCAACAAGGTGTTTTTGGTGTGCTACATAGCACTTGTCCAGCTAATGGGGTGCTTTCGCCCTACTCACATAACACAAAAACATTCATTCTCTCTTCCCTCCCACTCACACTCCCTTTTCATCCCACCCTCTCTTGCACCTCACATCCTCTCTCATCCACATCGCCTTCTCTTTAAAAACACCAAAAATGCCCTTATTGTGGATGGTCTTAGTCATCAACCATGCCAGGGACGAAGGATAAGAAGGGCCAGGGGTGGCCCTGCCCCCCCCCCCCCCTGTTTTTTGGCGCATTGGTATAAATTTGCGATTTTCATAGGTAAATTGAGTCCGGGTTGATTTCGGCCCCCACCGATTTGTCACTACCGATCGAAAAACTTGAGTCCGGCCCCCACCGATTCCGAAACCAAGCTTCGCCACTGAACCATGCTCAGATGGTCCAAAAGCAAATATGCCCATAATGTTATGATCTAAAAGCTCAAACGTAAGAAAAAAAATAAGTGAGTAGTAATAAAACACAACGCTTTGTTGAATGTTTAAATAAAAGAACCACCATATTTGTCGGATTTCGCATGATCGCATGAATGAGCAATCGAGAACCGCGGCTACATATTTACTTTTGATATTGTATACGGGACACCTAGAACAAAAATGTTAAGTAAACAGAATTATTCTTGTTTTGCCATCCACACATTATGACATCAAAATGTTGGGCATACCTTGTCCAAACAAGCATCAAATGCATACCGTTGTACAAAAACATGCGATCAGCTACCCCAAATGAACTGGAAAATGTTTCTACTAGCAACTCCATTGATCACATTGTTACTCTGCTTCTTAAGGAGTTCCTCTTGTGCACACATGTCACCATCCTTACAAACCAAGTTGGTCAAACGGATAAAATGAGATAAAAATAACAAAAGAGGAAACGGATTGAATAATACCCATAATATATTTTGCGGTGCCAATGAAGTAATATAACTTTTGTAATCATATTTGGCATGTTAAAATCATGAAGTTTAATCAAATGTATAAAGGATTTACCTAATAATGATACAGGAAAATTTTGAAAAAAAAAATTTAGATAAAAAGTATTTGTGGGTAGGAGTAAACTTCTACCCTTATTGCATCATTCAGAAAACAAATCATTTAAACCATGGTTGTAAAACAAAACTCACAAGACACGAGTAGGCACGAGCAAGTGACAAAACCGTTGGGTACAAATCCAAGACAGCAATGGCAACATCCTCAGTCACTTGTGGAACCTGCAACAAGAAATTTTACTCAAGATTTTATATTAGGAAACCATGTAAAAAAATTTAACCAATCTTGTTATAAAATGTTTCGTCAGCTAAACACAGGTTTAACTTGGGCAATACACTTAAATCTTTGTAAAAATATAACACACAGGAGTGGATTAGGCTTTTTTTCTCTTAAATTTATTACTTACTATGTATTTTAATAATAATCTCCATCTTAGATTTGTAAATTGAAAATTGTAACTCCTCTAGTTCCCTAAATTTTTTAACTAGAGACCTCTTTGGTTTAGGTTATGGTTCAAGAAAATGGAGAACCATGAAAGGTTTACTTGATAAATAGGTTGATATGCAAAACAAATGATAGAAACAACTTCTGATTGTAAATAAAGCTTATGTGGATCTACATAGACGCACGCCTCGCATACATGATGCACGCAACTCGCACCTCGGCTTTTGGGACCTAAATGCCACAGAGCGCCTCATGTTCTTTTAGAACCAAGGTCAAAGTGCAGTCAACAGCCCTACTATTGGCAAAATCAAAGAGAAAAATGTATGCCTAAATATTTAACGTTATGTCTCAAACCTGCAAGAGTTGAGTAGCAAATACATCACTAACTGTCATCTTATCTAACTCTTGGCACCTTTCAATAAACTGATCAAAAGAAGGGCATATTGGTAAATCTTGATGTTTCGGATCATTGCCAAGATATTTGTAGTATTCTGTTATTGATTGAGTAAGATGACCATATTTTCTGAGGGTGTCTCCCATCCCACTAGTTCTCTGTACATCAAACCCCTCCAAAATTTCGGTTGTCAAACAACTACAAAATAAACAAATTTTAGTCGATGTAAATAATCAGCAGTAAATATAAGATCATTCAAATATATTTGTACTTACGCAGTTTTAATACTTTCAGCACTTTCACAAGCATTTGGATCACCTTCTACTAGGTATATAAACCTTTTAAGTCCTGATCTCTTTATGAAAAAAACAAGATAATAGTACTTCCCAAATTAGCAACTTATTGTTAAGTTAAAAATATAAACTAATACTAAGTAGCCTGCTAGATTAAAATAAGTATTCCTTCTGTCCTAGTCCAATGGGTTGGTTTAACCCATAAAGCGTAAGTTCAAAAATTTGTTTTTCAAATCATTAATTTGTCAGAATATGATTAAACGAAGTATATGATTGTATTAATAATCTAACTTTTTGTATAAAATGATTAGGAGGTTTTATGAGTTAAAGCACACATTTCGCGATTTTCAACCCATTTGACAGGTTTTGTTGTTGACTAACTTTTATGTTTTTCCTGTTTGACCCATTAGCGATAGAACATAACAGAAATTAAAACATTTATAAGTAAATGGATAGTAAGAAACATCACCAGGATCCGCACTTTCTGCTCTCTGTAACGATTATCCCTGATTGAAGATCTCAAATCATCAACATTTTTTCTCTCAACAATAAAATCTAGAACGTATTCACTACCAAGTTGCTTATGGCGAGCTATCCAAATTCCATCTCCAACAGGTAAGCGTCTCACCTGTTAAAACTAAATAATATTAAATATGAATAGCCTATTTTAGGAATAGAAGATAGAGAAAGATGGTCACAAATATTAGAGATGGCAATTTCAATCTATTTACACACGAATGGTCAATTCAGGTTATGTTTTATCGCTAACGGGTCAAATGGAATAGCTTATTAGATAACATGTTAAATAGGCCGAACCCATCAAATGTAGACTATTATTGGAGTATATAGTTTCTGTGAAATATTATAAATTTTGGGTAAAAAACATTCTGGGTCAACCCCAGTACCCCACTGGGCCCACACAAAAAATAACTCACTTTTAACCCCACTAGGTTTTGACCCATTACCCAACCCATCTGACCCACCATTTTGCCAAATCAACTAACTAGTTAAATTAGATGTTTGTGTGTGATCTTGGTTGGTCTTGTGGTTCTAATTTACACTAAAGGTTCAAGTTCACCTCTATAGGTATTTTAAAATGGAGTTGAATATGCTCAAGTAGTTTTCTAGACTTTGACCTGAAAATCAGAAAGCAATACATTAATACGTGTTGCATGAGAGAATTATATCTCATTATCTCAAGATTAACATCAATAAGAAAATTGATGTACTAAACAATGACGTAATGATGCAGAACTGCAGAAGAGAAACTAATAATTAAATAGAAGACACTTACGCCTTGGTAAATTTCTCTCGGTCATCCAATATTAGAACCACTTCATATATATCCGCAAATCGGTCTCCAAAAGTCAAAGGTGGCATTGATAAAAGATTTGGTTTAGCTTCTAGATCATTCCTACCCCGCTTAAGAACATTGTGCTCCTATAACATCATGCAGGGAAAAAACAAAAAAGTAATTTCTAAATAAAATTTAAAAAGAGATAAATGCAGTAAATAGTGTGCTTCTCACTATAGCAAATTAGCCACTACCAATTGGTAACCCGATAATTTGAAATTGATGATGTGGCATTGGTTTCCCTTGCATTATGTTATTTCAACGTCCACGTGGATATTCCATGTGTACTATGATACAAAAGTATGGGAAAATAAAGGTATTAAATCAATGCAATAATAAACCTTTTTTTTAATTATCGGCCATCAGGTACAATGAGTTATTTGCTATTCTAACTAAAAAATCAAAGTACGTTGTTTTAAGAAAAACTGTGAGTATGTTGCCACGAAAGAAATTAAAATAAGACATTATTGCTTTCTAGCCCAGATTAATGAAAAAATCATGCCAAAAGAGATTAAAACTCACATTCGATGAACAAGATCTCAGTGTTGAACATGGAATTCCAGTTTCACATCTGAAAGGGACGGTTTGACCTAGATATTATAAGTAGTAAAAATGTCAATGATTCAAGGTTATGCCAGCTCGCCACTTTGTATCTAGCTTTTGTAATTTGTAATAGTATATCAGTACCATTTTTATGAGTGTAAGAACTAGTTGATGCATGATGTTTGACTTGAGCAATGTTCCGAGAAGTCAAAGGTAAATTATAAACTTCAGCTTCCCGAAGACGACATAAAACAGATAACCAAAGTGAAGAAATTTCTTCATTTGGTGACTTTTCTGCCACCTCAGTATATGCACGGATAACCTGTTCTTTAGAGTATCCCATGCCCACAAGCTACAAAAAAAAAAAAAAAAAAAATGGACCAATAAATATTATTTTAAGCATATAATATGTTTGTCCTAGACAGCTTGGTCTTAAAATGCGCACATAACGCGTGATGCACCCAACGTATTGATGAGGATGCGTTGCATTTACATGATGCGAGAATATTGCGCCAATTGATGCACGAGACATTCTCTGTTATGTTTTTTTTTTTCCTTTTTTCTACAGATTTTATGAAATGGGTTGGGTTTTTTCAATAATTAATATCTTAGTATGCTTGATTTGGACCATTATGGTTCCTAAACACTTTTTTGTGGTTCTAGAAACATTTTAGTATGCTTGATTTGAACCAAAAAGCACAACTCCTATCTTCTTATTATGTCTGTTTTTTTAGTTTAAGTATGTTTTTATAAGTTGTGTATAAATATATTTTTTTTTTTTTGTATTTTTTTTATAAAGAGCGCATTGCATACGTGGTGCGCTTGCATCCCGCATCAGATTTTTAGACCAAACGCGTCGGAGCGCATCACGCAATTTAAAAGCATGCTAGAAGGTATACCTTATCAAGAGTATCATCGGGAATATCTATTGATTTTTTTCGCCGTTTTGAAGAAACATGCTGAGGTGCCATGTTTTTAACTGAGTCAGAATTAGTGCACACTGAATCTCTCGTGTTGTTTTGGTTTAAATCAGAAGTTTTATTAGTAACTTCCAAATTCTCTGTAGAATCAACCAATCCAGATCTTGATAGACACTCACGGGCAGCTTCTTTTCCTTGCTCAGTTAGCATGTACCTGAAATTAAATAATAAGTACAAAAGCGATAGGTGGCAGGTTCAGTTCATCGTATTATCTGACACAGAGATATCACAAGACTAACAAAAGAAAAGGATTTTCAAACTGATTATGTGATTTTGAATAATTATAATCAACGAGCTGTAGGAAAAGGTACCTGGATGTGTTGTAGTAATCAGATAATCAATTGTTTAAATTTTCGACAAATTTAAGAAATAAAGACATTAAATGATTATAAAAATATATTATTGTGAAAAAAATGAGAAAATTCTTGTGATATGGGAGTAAAAATATTTCAAATTGGGTAATTTTGAATAAAGTGTAATCATGTAATTGAATTTTTCCTTACGATAATAACTTTTGTTGCAGTTAGTATGAGTTCATTATCAAAAATTGGTTATTTGACAATCAAATAATAAGAAAACAAGTTTCAAACAGCTAGTTTATGTAACCTCCTAAAATCAAAAGGCTAGAAAAACAAAAAATAACTCGATGAAAACATGCTATCTTTATATGAGAATAAAAACTAAAAAATATACTTTGCAGGGCAGCTAGATTTTACAACCAGCCCTTTATCTATCAACTTTTTCATGCAATTCCATCCACTATACCAATCCCTGCTTGAGCTAACTCCAAACTGGCCTGCTTTCCCCTTTCCTATTTCAGGCCTGTAAGTGCAAAAACAAAAAATAATTAAAAAGAAACACCATCATATACTTGAGGTAAATAAAAAGCTAAAAAAAAAAAAAAAAACCATACATTATAGGTGAGCGAGACAGCCCACTTGCTTCAGCAGCATCAATTAGCTCTTGTTTCCGCATAAATTCAACTCCATCAGCAGTTCCTCTTAACAACAACAAAAAAAAAACCATCAAAATTCATGCTGTTAATAAACCAAAATTACATAGGAGATAAAAGGGTAAAAGGATGTATCATGTTTACCTGTAAAGGGTGAGCAATAAAGCATAAGCCACAGAATTCTTTTGAGGCATGTATCGCTTGCTTTCCTTAATTCTCTCACCTACATTTTTATAAGAGATTTTATACAATGGAAGAAACAGAAACTGCAAGATAACTAAAAAAAAGTGTGAATCGTTAAACAAATTACCCTTTTGTATCATCTCTTCATTCTCAGCAGCATCAACAAAGAAATCTTTCATAAGTTTCAAGATCCACTTTCCAACACCTCTGGCACATTAAAAATGAAATGCCATATGAAGTGAAAACACAGAAGAAATCTTAATTACCGACATCTATCAGTCTTTCATTTAACCATAAAGTAGCTTAGCTACGCAACTTCTTCCAAGAAGAAGCCATCATCAACACTAACCTTACCAACCCTTGTTAGATTTACATAATAGAAAGTCGTAAATTTATAATGCACTTCTAGACTATATATTCTGACACCATGTTGCCAAAAAAGCGCCTATGCGCTCAGGCACATCCCAACGCACCAAATGCACTGTGCCCTGAAAGGCGAGCTTTCAGGCTATGAGGTGCTGCGTCAGGGCATTTTCTGGCCAGAATGATTATATTGAAGGCCTCTAAACAAACCTAAAACAGCCTAAACAAACCTAAAACATTTCTAAAACCCCTAAAAATGGTATTTTTACACCATGCGCCGAGCTCTGAAAAAGCCCTCGCTTTTTAAGCGCCTAGGCTCCAGTTTTGATAACATAATTCTGACATGCTAAAGAAATGTGGGTAAGGTGGCAGTGATTGAAGAGCTCTTTCTAATAAAATTTCAAACTGTTAACGATATTTGTATAAAATGCATTTGCTTCAACTTTCAATCACCATTGCAGTACCGTGATAGGGTCAAACCTACTCAAGTTTCACCAATCCGAAATCAATCCAAACATAATGTTAAAATATTAAACATCATTATATTTGCAAATGCAAGTTGAATCTAATTCACATTGTCATTCAATACATGGCATGATATCATTCAACAAGTAATGGTTGTATTACTACTCCCTGGTTCACACACACACACACACTTAATCATACACTTTTGAGTCTGGATGTTAAATCAAGCACTCCAAATTGCATACTTCTTAGAGCACCTCAAATGGTGTGCCACATAACCATCGTAGAACCCAAGCCAAGTCTATGGGTTTGAGTCCTTGGCAGCGGACCCGTCTGGAAGAAGCGTGTGGGGACCACACACACAAACATTCTCTTTAATATATTTAATTATTATATAAAAAAAGTGGAGTGTGAGGTGTAGGTTTGGAGGAAAAATGAAGAGGTTGGTTTGAAATCTGATGTGGCATGCTGAGGTGGCGATTTGTAAACAAGGACGTTTCTTGTTGGGGAAAAATGAAGTTTCGTGGAGGTTGGTTTGAAATCTGACGTGGCATGTTGGGGTGGCGGTTTGTAAACAAGGACCGGTAGGCGGTAGAAACATAAATACTCTTAGGTAGCGTTCGTTTCACGGAATCGAATTTGGATGGAATTGGAACGTATATTCCATTTCGTATGTCGTTCGTTTCAACAAAAAAGAAATTGTAATTAAACAACAACATGTGGAAGGGAATCTACATTCTAATTCCATTGAGATTCGAGATTTCATTCCATTCTGTGAAACAAACACACCTAAATTCTAAAACAAATTATAGCTCCTGCGCGAATTCCAATTCCAATACGATCCATGAAACGAACACTACCTTATAGTCTTATGTACACATCAATGGATCAATCAATCAAACATAATATTATTCTAACCAACTTGAAATTCAAATAACAACAAAACGATTAATAATAATAATAATAATAATAATAATAAAGCGTAATAATAATAATAAAAGAAAGGGTTACTTGACAGAGGAGAAGTCCTTTAGGGTTTTGATATGCGATTTGGAAGAAGAAACGTTAGCACAGGCCTTGGATATGGTATTAGCGCTAGTCTCCGATATTCCTTTAGGCTTATTCTCCATTTCCTTTAACTTTGCTAACATGAAGTCTAGAAGCTCCTTGTTCTCAGGGCACGATACTGCTCTGTCCATTGTTTAGTGATCGATTTAATTAGGGTTTTGAAATTAGGATGTTTGAATGGAAATTTATGGAAAGGTTTGATATGTGTTTGGGGAAATTGAAGAATTGATTGAATAGTTTGTGTGGATTTGGTTACTGATCAGAGGCGAAATCATGTTGATAATAATAATAATAATAATAATAATAATAATAATAATAATAATAATAATAATAATAATAATAATAATAATAATAATAATTTGGGTAACGGAGAAGAAGATCAACTGCTCCCGCGTGGGAGTACTTTGTTTTCAAATTCTGATTTCAAGTGAAGTGAGTATTGTGTTGTTATTTGCAGTTTTACCCCTCGATTTTATCAATATATTATTATTCATGTGTTTTATATCGATTTTGGTTAAGTTTTGTCGTTTATGTTTATACTAAACTAGTAGTATAAAATCATGCGCGTTGCGCGTTTTACAATCGAGATTTAGATGAGGTGTTGATCAATCAATGAATTATACAATCGAGATCTCATTTTGGTTGTAAACGTTAAAAAAAATAAAGAAATCTACACATAAGGTAACATATGAAATTTGTAATGAAATTAGATAATATTAAGTTATTTATATTAATAGTATATAATATAATAAAATTTTTGAATAAAATAATATTAATAAAATAATAATATAGTTAATTAAATAAAATAATATATAGTAAAATAATAATATAGTTAATTGAATTAAATATTATTATAATTACTATTCATTTAAAGATCACTATTCAAATGAGTTTATCTATTACTCCGTAATATATTGTAATTGCAAAGCCTGTCTTTCATGTTTAAAATTGACTGACTATGGGCTTTATGTTTCAGAATCATGTGTCCTTTAGACCTGCCTTAATTAATTTTTGACGTTAAATTCTATCACGTGACCTGCACACAAGGGTAATTTTTAATTTATTTTCTTGTTCGTTTTTTTTTTTATCTCAGACCCTCGCTTTTTTTGCGCCTCACGCCTAGGCCCCAGGCGAGGCATATAACTATCAACTATGTTCTTTAGCTAATTTTTATTTGACCCGTGGAGGTAAAACATAGCCCAAATGAGCGTCTTAAGGTTATCTCTGATGCCAACCTGTTAAGCGGCTTAATTTTTTTTTTTTTTCTAGCCCGGAGAAATTCAAGAAGCTGAACAATGGGTTGTGTGCGTACCAAAACCGTGAAGAAATCCTCTAGGGTGGTAATTGAAAGATACTACGGTAAAATGACTTTGGATTTCCACACCAACAAGAAGATTCTTGAAGAAGTTGCAATCATACCCTCCAAGCGTCTTAGAAACAAGATCGCTAGTTTTTCTACCCACCTGATGAAACGGATCCAAATGGGACCCGTTAGAGGCATTTCGTTGAAACTCCAAGAAGAAGAGAGAGAAAGACGTATGGACTTTGTGCCTGATGAATCCGCCATCAAAACTGATCTCATTGAAGTTGATAAGGAGACCATTGACATGCTGGTTGCACTTAGCATGGGTGACCTGCCTGAGGTGGTCAAGGCTGCGGTTGAGCCACAGGCATTGCCAGCAAGTTGAACATTTGGCGGGTCATCTTTATTCATGAGTGACAATGAAGGCAATTTAGGTACAATGGTATACTTATATTAAGTAGAGCAGAAATGCCATTTCAATTGTCATTATGGACAATTGACTAAAGAGTTTTATCGATTTGTTTTTCGCATTACCATTATCTAAAAAGAATATGTATCCATATCTTGAAATGGAAACTCTCTTACGAGGCATATTGAATTAACCATGCTTCTTTTTACACCCCGGCTCAGATGTACTTTCCGGCCCCTTATATACTTCGCCCCTGCCCTCAAGGCTTGTTTGTTCTGGTAAAAGTCGTGATGCGTTATTGCATTGCTGATGCTTTGTGCAGCAACTGCCCAACCAGTTTCCACCAACATATGACCCGATCGTCTAACCGGAGACTCATCTGCACCCTTCCACAAGTTATCCCTTCTGTGTTTTCTTGATCCACACCTGATGTAAGCAGAATAGAAGCGTAACTCTTTATTTTTTATTATTATTATTATTATCCCTTGATCAAATATTCCAGTTTTAGCCCTCACATCTTGATTAAAACTTAAAAGTGTCATTTTCATGTGCATCCTTACATAAATCCATATTCAATTGTAATAAATAATTAAACATAGTTGTTAAAAGCCAATCGCCTCTTGCGCCTAGGCCCATTTTTTAGGCGAGGCGACGCATTTGCGTTTTGAGTCGAGGAAATTGCGCTTTAATTCTCCAGGTGATGGTTTAGGCGCAGATTTCAGTCAGATTCCCGAATTCCGAAGAGTTTCAAGCCAAATTCGTTAATCAATGGCAAAATTCCAGCTAGATTTCTACTTTTATCTAAAGCAAAACTACTTCTATACACTAATACGTCAATATTTTAAAGCTTTGATGCTAACTAGATGAAAAATAGTATTATTTTAATATTTTTTTTACTTTATTTTTTTGTTCGTTTTTTTATCTTAGGCCCTCACTTTTTTTCGCCTCGCGCCTAGGCCCCAGGCGAGGCACACTCGCCTTGAGTGCGCCTCAGTACTTTTGATAACTATGTAATTAAGTAGTGTCCGAAACTCTCTGTCATTTACAACTCTGTATTAATTAATATTACTTAATTTTGAAAAATATTACAATTTTAATCAACTCACTCATACATTGACCAAAATCTAGATATCAAAACCTACATGCAAACATCCAAATATTATCGAGTTTGTTAAACATATTTTAAAATCTTTAAATCTTCTCTAATACTAATTAAACAGTTACTAGAATTACTAGTAGGGTGCCCGCATGATGTAGCGGGGGACACAGACACTTCTAAGGGTGTGTATGGTTTGGCTCAGTTTGATTATTAGCCTCAACCGAAACTAAACCAAAGTCATCAGTTAATCGATCTTATTAAACAATCGATTATTTGGTTCGATTTATATGGTTACATTTCCGGGTTTTTGTCCGGTTTAGTTAGTTTTGGTTAGCAACAAAAACCACACTTTGGCTAAATTTTTTTGCCTATATTTATATCTTTTGTACATCCATTTCATGTGTTTATACCTTCATTTCATGTACTTCTAAGCAAAAATTTTAACCAAAGTTTGGTTTTAGTTATTAACAAAAATTACGTAAAACGAACTAAAACCAACAATCTAACCAAACTGACTAAACCATTTAATCGGTTGGTTAATAAGATATAAACCGATAATGTCGATTTTTGTTTCGGTTGAGGCTAATAACCGAACCAAACCAAACCATGCACCATTAAAAGTGTCTGTGTTCCCTACTACATCGCGCTAGCACGCTGTTATGAATATATGAATGGTTCCATTTCAGTTTGACTGATTTCGGTTAACTAAGGGTACAAAAAGAAAACGATAACCGGTATTTAAATTAAATCATATCGTATTTTTGTTAATTCAGTTTTCAATTGATTTTGGTTCAGTTTTGTCTCTTTTTTTGTCTGGCTTCGATGAACGGTTTAATTATTGCTCACTCCTAGATATTGTAGCACATAAAAAATTTTAAATTAAAAAAATTAACAATACTATACTCAAATTAAAGATAATAAAATGCTCATTATTATGATGTAATTTTTTTTTTTATAAAAGTATCGTATGAAAAAAATGACTATTTAAAAAAAATGGTGGATAGTTTGCTTAAAACAAAGAAAATAAGTTTAACTATAATTTAAATAAGTAAAAGTTAAGTAAGGTTTAAGGGATTAAAGTGTAACTAAGATGAGGTATTAAAGTGTAAAGTGTTTGAATGACTATTTTACCCTCATTTTAGGGTTGTTAATGAAAATAAAGTTCTTAACTTTTGGGTATCTTAAACTACCCTTGTCTCATGCATTATAATATAGTATAGATATAGATATAGATAGTATAGATTGGTTATTACTTAAACCCAACGTGTAATTATTAGTTAAATAAAAGGAATTGAGTATAGTTGAGGAGACAAATGTGTAAGTATCGTGTAAGTAGTTAACATGTGTATTGTGTGTTTTACTCTAAGCAGTTATACATGTACAACTTGAATTTTAAGACATCAATGAGAAATCTATTATAATAAAGTTTAGATGATTTAAGTTCATTTTCATTTTTTTTTCTTTTGTTTTTGTTTTGGTTATTGCTTAACCCTAAAATATATTTTTTTAAAAATAAAAAAAACTATAGCAACACTATACTCAAATTAAAGATAATAGAATGCTCTTTTATACGGTGTAATAATATTAAGAAAATATTATCGTCCGAAAAAGTTATGAACGTTTAAAAATCGTGGGGGTAGTTGGTTAAAATAAAGATGCAAAAGTGTAATTCGTATTTAAAGAGTAAAATTGATGGGACAAATATGTAAGTATTGTATAAAATTATAATATAGTATAGATAGATAAAGGGGGCAAACTGTAACTAATAAGGGGTATATGTGTAAGTTAGGTTTGAAAAGACATAAATATCCTTAAAAAGTACTTACTACATGCATTATGTGTTGTACTTTAAGCATTTATAATTGTATTACTTAAAAATTAAGAGGTCCTTGTGAAATGTTTTATAAAATAGTATAGATAATATAGATAGTATAGATTGGTTATTACTTAACCCTAACATATTATTTTTTAAATAAAAAAAACTATAGTAATACTATACTCAAATTAAAAAGAAAAAAATGTTCGTTTATACAGTGTAATAATATTACGAAAATATTAACATGTGAAAAAGTTATGGACATTTAAAAACCACGGGGTAGTTGGTTAAAATAAAGGTGAAAAGTATAATTATTATTTAAATAAAAGGAATTGAGTATAGTTGAGGGACAAATGTGTAAGTATTGTGTAAGTAGTTAACATGTGCATTGTGTGTTTTACTCTAAGCAATTATACATGTACAACTTGAATTTTAAGACATCAATGGGAAATGTATTAATAAAGTTAAGATGATTTCAGTTTATTTTTGTTTTTTTCTTTTGTTTTTGTGTTGATTATTTCTTAACCATAACATATTTAAAAAAATAAAAAACTGTAGCAATACTATACTCAAATTAAAGAAAATAAAATGCTCTTTTATACGGTGTATTAATATTAGGAAAATATTATCGTCTGAAAAAGTTATGAACGTTTAAAAATCGTGGGGGTAGTTGGTTAAAATAAAGATGCAAAATTGTAATTAGTATTTAAATAAACAGAAATTGAGTAAAGTTGATGGGGCAAATATGTAAGTATTGTATAAAATTATAATATAGTATAGATAGATAAGGGATGGAAACTGTAATATGTGCAAGTTATGTTTGAAAAGACATAAATGGCCCTTAAAAGTAGTTACTACATGCATTATGTGTTGTACTTTAAGCATTTATACTTGTATTACTTAAAAATTAAGAGGTCCTTGTGAAATGCTTTATAAGATAGTATAGATGATATGTCTACTAATTAGCTTATCAATTTTCGGATCGCTTTATTCTTGACGGCCCTCTTATGATTAATGAATTGACGGATTGGCTTAAAAAGCGGAATAAAAAGGCTTTTTTATTGAAGATTGACTTCGAAAAGGCGTATGACAATGTTAACTGGGATTTCCTTGTATCTATTATGGCCCAAATGAATTTTCCGCCTATTTGGTGTATGTGGATAAAAGGTATTCTTTCTTCGGCTAGAGCCTCGGTTTTAGTCAACGGGTCGCCTACTTTTGATTTCAAATGTGAGAAGGGTCTTCGCCAAGGTGACCCCATTTCTCCTTTCCTTTTTCTTTTGGTTATGGAGGCGCTATCATGTTTGTTGGTAAAAGCTAATATGATCGAAGAATTTAAAGGGATTCGCTTGCCGGGTGTTGGTACCGACATAACACACATTTTTTTACGCCAATGACGCACTTATCATAGGGGATTGGTCAAAGGAAAATCTCCAAAACACAGCACGTATCCTTCGTATTTTTCATCTATGTTCTGGCCTTCGTATTAACATTCATAAGTCCAATTTGTTTGGAGCGGGTGTAAATGATGAGGAGGTGGATGCCATGATGGAAGTTCTGGGATGTAGAAGAGGGGCGTTTCCGTTCGTGTGCCTTGGTATAAAGGTTGGCGCTAATATGTCTAGAGTTGCTAGTTGGGACCCGGTGGTGGAAGTGGTAAAAAACAGGCTCGCTTCTTGGAAGGCGCGCTTTCTTTCGATTGGGGGCCGTCTAATTCTTATTAAGTCCGTTCTTGAAAGTCTACCAATATATTATCTATCTTTATATAGAGCGCCCAAAGTTGTGATAGATTGTTTGGAGTCCCTTATGAGGCGTTTTCTGTGGGCGGGTTCTAGTGAGGAGAAAAAGATACCTTGGGTAGCGTGGGATACTATTACTAAATCGAAAAAGGATGGAGGGCTTGGTATTTCGAATCTTCAAATGGTCAATGACGCCCTCCTTCTAAAATGGACCTGGCGGTATAAAATTGAGGGGAATTCGCTATGGAAGGAAGTGATTTTGGGTTGTAACGGGTCGACTCGAGCGTGGTCAGCGATGCCATGCTCGTCTTCGGCTAGTAACTGTTGGAAGAATATTGTCAAGACGGGCGAAAAAATATTGCCGAACGGTAGAAGTCTTAACAGTTTTTTCGTTTGTAAAGTTGGGAACGGCGCTCACACTTCCTTTTGGGGAGATATTTGGCTGCGAGAGGCTCCCTTGCGAGTTGATTACCCCAACCTGTTCAGGCTTGAATCAGCCAAATGGGTTTCAGTTCAGGACCGGCTTACAGTGGTGAATGGGGAAAAGGAGTTGCAGTGGGCTTGGAGGTCTCATCCGTCCACTCAAGATGCTGTTGCAGAGCTGTTTCAGCTCCTACATGATATTTATAGTTTCCATTGGATAGGTGGAGAGGATCGTTGGCAGTGGCAAAACGATAATAATGGGGTGTTCTCGGTCAAATCGGCAAAACAATTGATGTATTCGCTCTCTAATGCATCCAGTTCAGCGTCCATTAAATGGAAGGCTTGGGTTCCAGCCAAGTGTAAAGTGATGGTTTGGCGCGCTATTCGTGATCGGCTGCCGACTCGCATTGAGCTACAAAAGAGAGGTGTTCCAGTTCAAGATGTTTCGTGTGCTTGCTGTGATTCTGTGACATCCGTCACCCTCGTCTTTCGTCAAATTGACAACAATAGCCCTTCAAATATTTCCATTATAGCCCTTGTAAAGTTCGTCATTTTCAAATTTAATTTTAGAGCAAACTAAAATTTATCATTTATATATATTATGGATTGGGTAGAAATTTTAATCAAATGCGTATGTTAAAATGTATTCGTAAAAGGATTTTATAAAAATTTCAAGTTTTTATAAAGTTTATAAACTCTTTGGTTAAACTAACTTAACTTGGTTAAGTTTTATTAAAGAAATACTAACTTAGTTATACATTATACTAACCTAGTTAGACTAGAGGGACTAGTTTTGCCAAATATGAAAGTTTTAAAAAAAATCAACCACTTCCCTCCTGGTCTCCTTCGTTTTTCCGGTGAGTGGCCGCCGGCCACCGGAATACTCGCCGGACCTAATACAAAGTCCGTTTTAAGGCACGTTATTTCTTTTAAAATAAATCTTAAACGTTTCGCCAATCCCTACAAACGTTTTCTATGATTAATAGCCCCAATAACGGTTTCTTAACTGAGTTTTGATCGGGTTAAATAAGGTAACCGCCGGAAAATTTATATCGCTAATTAACTCGTCTTAAATCGAACAATAATATAAAACGTTTATACCATTTCACTTATGCACCTTCACACTTTTCAAACCCACGAAAAAACAAGTCTAAAACACGTTCAAGCAGCCTTATTATTGAACCAAAACTTTCGACCTGTTCTTCCTTCTTTTCGATCAGAAATCGTCATTGTAAGTGTTGTATTTTGCTGCCGTTTTATTAGTAGATCATTGTTCTTCGAAAGCCCCATGAAAACGGGCGCAAACGTTGATGAATTAAAGGCATTGGAAATCTAGGGTTAGGGTTTGAAATTTGGGGAAGAAGATGAACATGGAGTTAAAATCTAAATAGAATTAAATTCAGATATGGAGCAACATGTGACTGTGTGGTCTAGTGGTTGTGTATGTTGATTTCAAACAAAAGAGTTAAGGGGTCGATCCCTGTAACCAGCGACCTTTTCCCATTTTTTTTTTATTTTTTTTGTTTTATTTACATATTTACATATATATATATATATATGTCTTAAACTTAAAATAATCATAACTAATTCATTTTTGCTCCAAAAATTATGAAAATTTAGGTGTAGCTTCTTGATAACTTATAGAAAATTACCACATCTTTATTTTCTGGAAAATGTTTTATTTTTATATTTTTATTGAATTAACTTGTTTTAATCATATTTAATTGATAAAAAATTCATTTTTAATGATTTTAATCTCAAAATTTTTGGGTAATTATTTCTCACCATCATGAATTGATATAAAAATATTTGATTCAGAAAACAATTATTTTTATTGATTTTCCTAATTTTAATCATTAAAACATAATTTAATTTCGTTAAATCAGTTTTAAATATAAATAAGTTTATATAAATTATGAGAAAATTATGCTAATTTATTTACATCAGGAATTATCCATTTTCTATAAAATTAGTATTTTTGGATCAAGTATGGTATTATTAGTCTTATTTACGTTTAATTAGACATAATAAAACATTTATTTATTTATACAATTTAAACATCTATTTTATAAATATTTTTTCTTATAAAATAGAAATACTCAAATGGTTTAATGTTTTTATTATCTTTTGTTGGATCATTTTGTAATTCAGAATTATTTATTTATATAATTATGATTATTGTAATTATTTACAATAATTAGTTAAATTATCTTGTCTTAATTATTCAGACATATTTTTATCTAGATATACAATAGGTAATAATTATATTATTTAAACCACATTTACAACCTTTCATATATTATTTGTGATACAACTTTTACATTAACGCGACTCATCATAAAACTCTAATTCCCCAGATCGACTTAGCAAACCCTAATGCCTTAGACCCTAGTTACCTTGACTTTTTTTAGACATTTCCTTATTAGTATGCTTACACATTATAGGTTGAATTCCTCGGAATTCCCATTACTTAGCTCACGACCGCTTAAGTTGGATTTTGCTCGCTTTCGCAAACTGTGAGTATATCTTTCCCCTTTTTTACTGTTTTACATTTTGGGGTGACTCATGTACTTACAATCAAGTTTCTATTTCTTTTACTAAATGCAATTCTCATGTGTGTTTGCTTATATCATTTCTTGTATCTATGACCTGTCAAATCATTAACCGTTGCGGCCTGGCATTTCAATGAATAGTACTATGGTTTATACCCTTGTGACTCTGTTGAGAGTCCTCGTCATTGCTATGTATTACATTACTACTAGCGCATACTATATATATCTGCTTTCTTCTCTTAGGGTTCATTTGACCCGGATACCATTTATTACATAATTGCAAACAGTATACGACACATGAATTGCTAAACACTTTTCTACTATATTTATTTAAACAGGGTATGCTCACCAATACAATTTTTGTATTGACCAAATGATTTTGTACATGTTTCAGGTTGTTTTGAGATGCATCCTTTAAGCTTTCGGATTTATGTTTAGATTTTGATTCATTGTATTTCAATTTAGTTGACAGATAGTATCGTTGTATTTCATTTCAATGTAATAAATTATTTAATCAATGTATTCAAATTTGCACTTTAGTCCATGAGCTATTGAACAATCGTCACTACGTGACACCTCGATGTTTCCGCCATCGGTTGGGGTGTTACAGATTCAGATGCAGAAACAGCTCTGCATTTATTTACCGGTTGCGCGTATGCAGTTGAGGTGTGGAATCGTCTTAGCTCATGGTGCCGTCTTGTGCCTTTTTTCGCGTTTGATGTTGCTGACATTCTCCAGAGTATGGACTCGCATCCAATGACGAAGAATCAAAAATACATTTTGAGAGGTATTGTTTATATCACGTTGTGGGCAATTTGGAATGAGCGAAATAACCGGATTTTTAATCGCAAATATCGGAGACCTAGTGAGCTTTTGGAGAATATCAAGTCGATTGCCTTCTTTTGGATCCGTCATAGAGCTAGATTAAAATCTATAGATTGGAAAAATTGATGTACTTATCCGTTAGACTTGATGTAATTGGTGGTTTGTTTTCTTGCCCGGGGGTCCTTGCTTTGAGAACCACCTGTTGACATTTTTTGTGAATGAAGTTTACTTTGCAAAAAAAAAAATTTAGCTTATCAGTTTTTGTTTAAATTATCACGTATCCAATAATGATTGATCAATTGATTTTTGAATGAAATACATGATGAATATTGTGATTGGATTTTTGATTAAAAAAGTTTTTGTTAGTTGTATTTTACATTATTAAATGTGTCATATTAGCCTTTATAATTGTACCAACTTATTATGTACTTGTTTTCGGTTCTCATAGTTTTCTTTCACACACACGCGTGTGATATGATATATATATAAAGGTTAGGGCTGTAAACAAATCAAACGTTCAGTGAACAGTTTGTAAACCGTTCAGCGGAAAGTTCGTTTATGTCCGTTTGTTTAATAAATGAACAAACACGAACAAAAAATTCCGTTTGATTAACAAAACAAACAAACACGAATAAATGTCTCGTTCGTGAACGTTCGGCAATGTGTTTGTTTACGTTCGTTTATTTATATTCGTTCGTGTATGTTTGTTTATGTTCGATCACTAGTAAAAATTTAGGATAATTATGAACTTTTGAATTAGGAATATCATGTATTCATGCCTATACCTAAGTAATTTTAGATAATTATGTCTAAGTTAGTACCATTTGACTTATCGACATTGTTTAGTAGATGTACTTTGTCTAACGGTTAATATTAACAATGTTTTTTTAGTTAGTTGCATATTAAATGTTTGTTTTTGTTTGTTTGTGTTCAAGACCCGTGTTCACGAACAGTTCGCAAACAACTGAATTTCTTAACAAACAAACACAAACATAGAATTATGTTTGTTAGTGTGTTCGTGAACAGTTCGATTGTCCAAGAAACCTTAACAAACAGTGGCGAAGCTTGACCTGAAGGTTCGGGGGGTCGGAAGTCACTAGTTTTGAGGGGTCGAAAACCAGTTTCGAGGGGGGGTCGAAACCCTATATTTACAAATTTTTCTATACGAATACTATATAATCGGAACTTCTGCACGAAAATTCGGGGGGGGGGGGGGGGGGGGGTCGGCCGCCCCCTCCCGCCCCAACTAACAAACAAACACGGACAAAGCCTTGTTCGTGTTCGTTTGATTCGTTTACAGCCCTAATAAAGGTTAAAACAGAAAGGGTGGTTAATTTGCGGAGTGTACTGATGATTATTATAACTTGCGTAATTAAGTTTGTACACTTCACACATTAGTTTCCCTTTGTACATTAACTCGTCTCTCTCTCTCTAAATACCTATATATACACACACATATATATGGGTGTGAGAGAGAGATGTACTACAAAAACGAAATTACCGTAGAGCAAAGGAATAAATCGTTTAATTTTCTTAAAAAAAATTTAACAATTTTCTTAATGGTTCATATTTTTTAAAAGTTTTAGTTTCTATGTTATGTTACATATACAAACAAAATCATTAAACTAATTTGTTTACATATTTTTTTATTTTTTTAAAGTTTACTTACAAGTTACAAATGTGTGTTATGTGCAGGTATTAGAGCATTCACAATAGCTCCCTCCATTTTTATGTGAGAGTAGCCCCCAAATTATATAGGGTGGTTTTAAGGGTTTGTGAGTAAAGAAAAATGGGGAATCTACTGTTGATTGGTATATTTGAGGTTATTTGGGAATCTTTTGGGGAAAACTAGAAACTATATTTATTTTTTAATATTTGTTGAAAGTGGTTGTGAGTGAAGGAGAGAGAAACTGTAATGATTTTTAATGTAATATGTGGTTGTGATTGGTTGTGAGTAAATGGGGGATGGGGAAGCTACCGTGAATGCTCTTATAACCTATACATTACTTACGAACATCTCTTGGGTGGTCTCAATCGTGTACGTAGTACGTTTTCACTGTAATCTATTAAATGTTTGTATGCCATTGGGGTTGGTGGCCTAATGGTAAAAGCAAAGCTTCTAAAACACCTTAGGGGGAGGTCATAGATTCAAGTCTCACAAGGAGTAAAAGTTTGCCGTTCAAAAAAAAAATTAAATGTTTGTATGTTTTATTCATTCCAGCTCATGTAACATGTTTTTATAATAAACTCTCCCTCGCTGTTAAAAAGAATAAAGTTATTTTTTTTTTTTGAACGACTAACAAATTGGAATCACTCACGGAACACTGGAGTATCATCGTGTCACCAATGTTGTCACGCGATCATATTCCACCACCAAATCACCAATACAGGGGGGAAACTCATAATAATTATGAGAAAACCCCCTTTGTAAGATTCGAACCCAGGACCTTATGGTCTTTAAGTCTTATCTCACCACAAGATCCGTTGGGCTATAATGCCTTTGTCAAAAAAAAAAAAAAAAAAAAAAAAAAAGAATACAGTTATTAACAATAACAATAGTCCAACACTTGTAGCCCAGTTGGTTGAGGGCCTAAAGTTTCCTATGGGAGGCTTGGGTTCAATTCCCACTAGCTACATTTGGAGGACATTGTTGGATGGGAAATGAGGGATGACCCGGCCATTGGCTTGGGTTCGAGTCCTGATCCCGACTGGTTTTACCGACTATTGCACCGTCGTGCCTTCGGGCGGGTGAGTGGTCGGGTTTTCCCGAGAATTGGTGACAATTGGTGGCCCGGATACTCTCGAGTACCTGATTCGTCAAAAGGGTGCTCGAGAGTGCTCGGAATTAATTCGTCGGCCGTTCAAAAAAATTAACAATAACAATAATAATAATAATAATATTATTTTATTTTTAAAATAATATGCAAAGACAAAACCGCGGAGCAAATCCCCATGCACATTTGGCGTATCAGAGTGTCTAGAGCCTATTGTCTTCTAGTGCATTGTACATGTACTTTTCATCGATTTATATAAACTAGTTTTACTCCCCGCGCTTCGCGGCGGGAATACGGTCAAATGGTATTTTATACATTTATTAGTTATTAGATGAGGTACAAGGTGCAGCGCTCTTGGAATTACTTAGCAGAGGGACTAACCACAAAGTATCCCATGGATTCAATTACTTGTCATATGTCACATTAGAACCTGAAATGAAAGTTGCACGATAAGCATGAATGTTAAATATTTGATGTTGTTGTGCGTATACTGTGGATGGTTTAGGGGGATACCAGAATTCTTCCATAAGAACACCACTTCTTTCTGGGTTTAGCCTAGGAAAACAAAAGAAGAAACCTACGAAAAATCATGAAACATAAGCTCTTGTTTGTTGTTCCTCTCACAAGCATTGTCGGTCATCATGCAAACAAAGTCATCAAAGTCAACTGCACCACACCCATTGGTAAACTTATGCTATCATGTCATTAGTTTGCTAAAGCATCAAAGAAACTGTATACATAAAATTTAGTCCTAAAGCATCAAACAAATCATAAAATAACAACTCATATGGATTCATGGTACAAATGCATACCTCATTGCATATTAATAACCCATTAACTCGAAATTCCGATTCAAGTCCCTTGAGTTTGAAGACGTCTAAAAAATATTACCCCCTACACAATTACAAGTGTGGTCCCCCATATCAAGTTTATTTTCTATTCCAAGGACCTCAGACGTCCTTATAGGCTTAAACAAAGCACAATCGCCAACATTTATCTTTCAGTTTAGCAAACTCAAAATCGACATTAATATAAATTTGAACCTAACTAATTGCAAGTGACAGTAACAATAATGTAAAAAGACAATGAATATAAATTAAGCTTACCTTAGTAAAAAAAAAACATCTAACTATCAATTTCTAAACAAAGACACTAAATATCATACAATAGCGAAAATAAAAGTTCCGTATAGACAATTAGACATGGACAAAGGGCTAAGCTACAGCTAATAACGTAAATATAAGCAACTGACAGTAACAAACATGTAAAACATAGTTTATCACATACAGTGATGTTGGAAAACACCAAACCCCACCACTAAAACTTACAGATCTAGCCGGAAAAGCACCATTACCGTCGTCATCGTTAGAAGACATAGGAGAAAGATGAAGATAGCGGTGACTCCCTTTGGTCTAGCCATCGCTGATTGGAACCGTAGATCAGTTCACAAATCGAGATAGGTTGTTGTTAGAACTCCATCTAACCATCACCCTTGTACTGATGTCGTCGTCGGAGTGTCTGTGCCGTCGTAGATCGGCCATCGGAACCACCGACTGGCTCCTTCTCTCTCCCTTCAAATATGCGTGTAAGGGGAGACGAAATGGAATGAAGTAAAATACAAGAGTGGCAGAACCGTAAATAACCTTTAAAATATGTCCAAATTGCATCCTGTTCATAAGACCTTTCATGTTTTAATTATATATAGAATACTTTAGTAACATGTCCCACATAGTGTGTCCCGAGATGAAATTCTTAATAATGCATGAATTACACAAAGAATATTGAGAAAAATAGTCATAAGAACAACTTAATCCATAAGTAGTAGTTAGCATTGAAAATTTTCAAAAGATTTGGTTTTTTTACAAATTGATAGGCGTAAGCGCGATACAAAATTTTAGGCAACTATATAAGGATTAAATCATTCATTGAAAGGTAATATTGTTTAGTTATTATTGCTATGTAATAGCTTCTACGCAATATAAAATATGTGACAAAGTTGAGTTATACCATTTGTTGTATCCATGTGTGTATGAAATAATAAAAGATTGCATATATTTTATGAATTAGACAAAGAAAATGGATGAAAGTAGTCATAAGAACTAAAACCATAAGTAGTAGTTAGCATTAAAAATGTTAAAAAGATTAGGTTCTTTCTACCCATTCATAGGCCTAATGGCGATACAAAATTTTAGGCCACTACATAATGATTAACATCTTTCATTGAAAGTTAATATTATTTAGTTAACATTGTTATGTAATAGCTTCTACGCAATATAAAATACCAAAAGGCCTTCATCTTTGTAATATCTGAGACGGTACCTCCATCCATTTTTTTAATCCAAGTTGGTCCATCCATGTTTTCCAAGAACAAATTGCAAATCTCACATCATTTCCTGAAGCTTCAGCTCTAAGATTGGTCTTGAAGACATCCCCATCTTCAAATTGTAAAAGGATTTCTTGTTGATCAACAAACTCAGCCTTTTTAGCAAATGGTTGGGGAAATCCCTGCAATAATAGATAAGTAATAATTTCAAAGCATTACATGATGTATGATTAAATGAAGATTATTATTAAGTAATATAAATTAATAAAAGGGAGTATTACAAAACGATGTGTAATTTGTTTTTCTAGTTGTGGATCTTCATCTTTTGGAGAATGGACAGGTGAATCAGAAAAGTGATCACTTTCAGGATTATCGACATCATCAGCAGGTTGATAAAAATGAACATTTTCGACAACATAATTATCAACAGTGACATCTTCTTCAAATGGTGCAGCAGTAGTTGATTCTTCAGAGGAAATGTTGATTACTTTAACAATAGGATTAACATGTAAGTATTTATTATGAAACAGAATTTGATGTAGTTGAATATTATAAAATGCATTAAAATGGTATTTTTTAATAAAGGTGTTATATGTTGTTTGTGGTTTATATAATTGTACCTTCATTGTTTGGTTGAATGTTATTGGGTTGAATAGTGTTTGCATCGGCTTCAACATGAGCAAGAAGTTCTACAATGCGAAAAAGTTAAAGATAATGCAATTCATTAAAATTAAACGTTTAATTAATTCAATGTAAGTTGGTATTGATATAAAATTATACCTGAATTTGTTGGCTTATAGATATTTGGGTCAACACAGGTTCCATCAACAAGAAACAGTTGTATAGTGAATGAAGTTTCCGTGTCTTTTTGAAAAATCATAGATGAACCTTAAATAATACTAAACCCTAAAATATTAACATCAAATAAGAAATAATCACAATACATATACATGATTATTACCGCAGTTAAGTACGTTTTAAAGTGAACTTTAGAAGAAATAACAAATAATCACAACATCTGTGGATGGTTTTAGTGTGTCATAAGGTTTTATTGTGTGATGAAATCGTAGATCTATTATGAAAAGATGAACAGATCTTGTGAAAATATTAAAGGAGTTAGGTAGAGTTTGAAGGAGAAAGGAGAGTCAGACGATGTTTTACTGATTCATGGAGTTTTTTTATAACTTATATAGCACTTGACACCTAGGATGACACATGGCACACTCAAGGGGGAGAATGCCCCCTTGAGTGCCATGTCATCAAAAATGCTTTGGTTTATTATATAATATAGATATAGATTTTTTTGAACGCCAAACCCCTATAAAAAAATATAGAGTTAAATGTCATTTTCGTCGCTGAGGTTTAGCACTTTTTGCTAGTTTCATCCAAAAGTTTATTTTTTCTCATTTGGATCCAAAGGTTTTCAAATACTTGCTCGTTTCATCCAACTCGTTAACACCGTTAGTCTCAGTCAGTTAAGTAAGGGCATTTTTGTCAATTCGTCTGTTAAGTGAAGGGTATTTTTGTCAATTCGTATGTTTTTAAATCACCCCCAAATTGAAAACCCTAATCAATTTGAAATAAAGAAGCTTACTCCAAAAGTAAATAAAATATCATTCCATCCCCGCCAGAAAAAAATCTTGCAACATTTTGAGTAAATACATTGTTTAATTAAGTCTAAATTCCTAAAGAAATACATTAAGTAACCCTCAATTTGCTTAAAATTATGTCAAAAGAATGAAACATTACAATTTTCATAGCATCTATGGTAGTAGGAACTGTTACAATTGAAATCTTTGCATTTGGATGATAATATACAGTTGTTTCATGAATATTTGGAGGAAAATAAATAAAGAAAATAATGCATTGACCTGAGAAGAGCCAGTAACGTCGGTTTTGACACACCAAACTTTAAATCTTCTAAACTCACATACCTGAAACAATGAATATTAGTTAACGTTAAAAAAAAATTAACAGCGTGAAATTAAAATGGAGTGAGAGAAAGAGTACGAAAGTAGGACGATGAGAAGAGTGAAGAGGAGTTAAGATGTTGATTGAGTTTCCTCTCCAACCCAAAGCAGAAGCCCCACAGAGCTCCATTGATTACTTGGGGTGATTTTGATTGATTAGGGTTTTGAAAGGAAGAAGATGAATAAGATCAATTTGGGGGTGATTTAAAAACATTCGAATTGACAAAAATGCCCTTCACTTAACAGACGAATTGGAAAAAATGCCTTACTTAACTGACTGAGACTAACGGTGTTAACGAGTTGGATGAAACGAGCAAGTATTTGAAAACCTTTGGATCCAGATGAGAAAAAATAAACTGTTGGATGAAACTAGCAAAAAGTGTCAAACCTCAGGGACGAAAATTGCATTTAACTCAAAAATATAAAAAAAAACCAGGCAACAGGCAAGTTAAACCTTACGATTACAAGATTACATCACGATTATTGAAATCACTCCACCCTTTTCAATTGAGACTACATAATTAGATCTATTTTAAATCCAAAAGAGAGAGTTTTGTCACACCCCGTCAAGGCGGAAACACGGGGATGTAACTTCGAAAGGTTTTCAAGCACGGTTCAAGCAACACATATGATAGAACAATAGTGGATACCAAACAATTCAAATATTGTCTTACATAATCATAATAAAATGTAAAATGTCTGAAAATACCGGACCAAATGTTAAAACATTATATATTAATTTATTGAATCTTGGTTCTTGATGATGGTACCACGTGGTGTGTACTCAAACCTCTCCCTCAGGTCCACGAGCTTCATTGTCAATTACCTGAAAAACATGCATAAAAGATTTGTCAACATAATGTCGGCGAGTTAACAGGTTTTAATGAACTAAGTAATGAATTTGTGAAATTCGTGTAAGACCAATCAAAGCTAGCTAAGCTAATGATTGTTGTGCAAATCATGAGTCCCATAACTAAACCTCTTGACTGTTGTGCCTCGCGCATTGTACAATAAAGATAGCGTATATATTGTAGAATACTAACACTCTTTTGCATGTAACTGGTTAAAGCGACTAACCAAGAGTGGGGGTGTCAACCCAATAGATATATTCAAGTGTTCCATGGCTACTGTTAGCTAATGGTTACAATGTAAATGTAGGTACGAGTACTGTTGAGCTCATGAACCGAATATCTCATGTTTCACATGGTAGTCATGATAGAAATTCACGCAAATGTATTGTAACTAAAAATGTAGCATGCTTATTCCACAAAAATGTAAAACAGTAAAACGGGGCCGTGAAACTCACCTGGTGACTGAATATATGGTTTAGTAAAGTAGAAAAGTGAAATAGCTACTGTTCCGACAAAAGGTGCCCTATGATTATCAAGGACAGAGTAAGTTGTACGTTTTTGTCATTTACCATACAAGTTGTTAACCCGACTTGTGGACCCTTGTATCATGTATGTGTGGGGCCATTGTTCATGCACGTGACAATTACTACGTAGTTTATATGTACTTTATAAAGTTTCGGGAATCCCGGGAGTTTTGTTGTAGAAACGTATCTATTGTTAACAAAACGGGCCCCACATGTTATCATGGGTTATGGAATATTTCCCAATCTAACATGTGTGGTGTTATATTGGTATTACTAGTGTTTTAACATGTTTTATAATATTATAGTGTTAAAGCTAGGAATAACATATGTTTAAACCATTCTACATATTTTTTATTATATAGCTGAACCTTTGTGTAACAATTAGTTCAAAATCCGGTTCTTTGGTATAACATACTCGACTTTCTTACGTCCATTAATGTATAAAAGAGTGTTTACAAATGTGTAGGGTATTTCATTTGGGAAAACCGTATATAAACTCTTACAAAATGTGAGATAGATTCGTATCTACATATGTGTTATGTTTAAGTTTGAAAACACCAAGTTATTATTATCCGGTTAAAACCATATGTACAAATAGGCTTCGGTTATGGTGATTAATTATACAAGTCGATTTTTAACACAAGGTAGGTGTTGTTCATGCATGTATGCGTGTATATGTATTAACATATGACAACTTCTCAAAATCAAAACCATATTACTTGTTTTAACAAACATACAATCGGTTTTATTGTGTTCATGGTGGTTTGGATTAAAAAAATTGGCCTAGGGTTCGGGTGTATATGAAATGGGCCGGTGGTTATGGATCAAAAGAGAACTTATAAATAGTTATTGTACCTAGTCGAAATGAAGACGAATCTACAAGCTTGCTCTACCACGACTTCAAAATGAAAAGTTGATTAGCCTCGGACCCCGTGAGCTCTATGTCTTGTTCGATTGGTGGGTAGAAGGAAAAATGATTATGGTTTGGGGTGATCTGAGTTCGGCCGTGAGAAAGGAAAGGCAAACCAAGAAGTTTGCTTTGATTTGTGAGTTTGTAAGTAAGTGTATGTGCTCAAAGCTCAACTAGAAGCCTCCTTATATAGTACATCGATTGGCAAGTCTAACACATTGATCATTGTAGTTTTGAAAGTACAATCCAATATTGTTTAAAGGTTTGACATAGATTGAAAGTGACAAGTGAATGTGGGTGTCTTGGGGATCGGTCGAACTTGAGGACAAAGGAAATCTCACTTGTTTTGGTTTGTATCAAGGCTAGGAAGATTCTTAGTTGTCTAATTAAGGCCTATAAAGGTATAAGACGTGGTGTCTTTATCCATAAGTGCCATGCATGTTATGTAATGACAAATTCAATTAATGATCATCAAAGTTGTAAGTGTGTGTGTGTCATTCTCGACCGAAAAGGGAAGGAAGGAGGAAAAGAATGTTTGTTATGATCATATAGGGAAGTTAATCACTCATGGGAAGTGTTGTGATGAGTTGACTTTACTAATTTGGTATAGGAAGTGGACACATTATGTGTAAGAGACTTGCGAGTGTTGTTTTTGGTTATCTTCGGCCGATTATGGGAACAAGGAAAAGGATCAACATTTTGGGTTATAATCATACCATGGGAGTTTGTGTGTCATCATCATAGGTGCCAAATGGGTATAATAAGGCTGTCATTGAGTTGGTCTTGTGTGTTGTTGCTTTTGGCCACCAAACATAGGGAAAGGAAGTGGTTTTGTTGGTTGTTAGTTATGCTAAATGGGGTAAGGGTTATCCTTGGGAATGTGTGTTGTGTTGAGGGTAAAGACACCACGTTTGTATAAGGGAAAGACAAAATAATCATCTAATACATATATCCATATCCATACGTGTGTGTATATAGGTGTAGTCTCAAAGTGTAGTCACAATCATCTATGATTTTGTAAGGTTAAATAGATGTAATTATTTAACATATTATTCATGTGGGAATAGATATGGGATCGTGGATTATGGATAGATATAGGTGGCCGATCATGTGTACACAAACACATGATTTTGTGAGCTAGTTATCTAGTTAGTTTGTTGTGTATGCATATGTATGTAGATATGGCTGAATATACATGGATATATGTGGGTATATGAAGTGTTATAGATATCCATAAGTTATCAATAGAATTGGATTATTGGATGTTAACATATGTGTGTGAACGATCTAGTGAGTTAATAACATGTATAGTTGTAATAACATTATTGATCATGCAATATATACATATGTTATATGTGGTTATTCATGTGTTATTTGATATTATCAACTAATGGTAACACATGCTTGTTCCTTGGTAGTGTTTAATGACTTTGGTGTGTGTTAATGGTCATAAACACATTGTGAATTATTCGGATTTAAGTGGAATTGTGTAATTCTCACTTTGGTAATGTCAACGTGTATTGTTGTTTTGTCCGTACGTAGTAATTGGATACCCGGTTGCTCTCTATTGAGCATAGGATTGGCTTGATTGTCCAATGCCAATTGTCTCGGATAATTCGGGTGTTGTATGCGTAAACGGATAATGTACTGAATTTTTGCAACAGTTCGGACTTTGCTAGACTAGGAATGGTATAGTAAGTGCTACAAATGTCTAATATGCAAATGAAATGCAATGGTTAAGTAAAATGTGTACGGAACATGACCTGATTGGTTGACGGGTGTCACAATTTTCTTTTAGACTATCCGTTGTCGGCCGCGAGCGAGCAGGCGCAAGCTATTGACTTCACTCTCAGGTAACCCGGTCACTTGATCCCGTTGTGGCAGTGGGTGAGCACCGACACGACCAAAGCTCACTTTCTCCCGTTAACGCTCGTGACCACCATCGCCTATGCTCGCGTCGCAGCTGTTCGCTTGGGGTGAGCACCAGGCTAGCTCGCACCTGCTTGCTCACGACCCATAACAGATAGTCTTAAAAATAAAATTTAAATAAATATCTTCTTATTAATCTTTCAATGTTAGTAAATCTTAATAATTCAGGGGCGTAACTTTGGCCTCGGCTTTTCAAAATTACATTGATGGTACTTGTAGTTTTTTTTTATGGCATTGATGACCCCTAACTTAAATGGAGGTTAAGTTTTTCAATTAAGTCTATATGAAATTACTAAATTACCCCTATTAGAAAAATCTAAAATATTATAAACTCCTCTCTCTCTCTCTCTCTCTCTCTCTCTCTCCCCGTCCCTCCCTCCCTCCCTCCCTCAACACAACACTTATCTACCACCACCATCAACCGTCTACCATCCCAACCATCTTCCCAAAACCACCCCCAAACCCACTGTTATCTTCTCTGTCAACAAAACCCTCTACCATCATCCACAACAACCACCATCGTGCTCAACTTTCAATCACCAAAACCTAACCCTCTACCATGCTCAACCTTCCATCTAGGATAAAGATAAATGGAACCAAGGCACGAATACAAAAGTGGACTTCGATCATTTCTAGGAGATTCGATTCTTATACCGAAATGTTTTTGTTTTAGCCAATGATTCGATTCTTATACCAAGATGTACTTCCTAAGACCTTGGCCAATTTAGCAACATTATTTATTGTTTCCTATGCATTTCCGGTTTTGGTATGTTTCTTTGTGTGTGTAGAACTTGGAGCCTACAGTTGACAACGATAATGTCCCCAATGTGAAGAAACAACATGAAGTCAATGTTGTTATGTATCCAATGCAATGAAAGTATCTTTTAGTACTAGAGTGACAAAATTAGAATTCTTTTTTGGGTTGGTTCTGTTGTGTTGAGCTGAACGGAAACACTTTAACTTATTCATTCATACATTATTAGTTGTTAACATGATATGGGAAGATTTTATCTTAAATACGTTAGGGTTAAACATTTACATTTGAACTAAAATTTTTATCTGAAAGACGAAACTAAGGTAAAAACTACAAACTCATGAAAAAATGATTACAAACTTATGTTTTGCAGTCTTCAAAACAACCTTGCAGGTGATTGTTATTTTTTATATCAATTCTTTTGTTTAAACTCAATTGCTTTCATGAATTGATATATTAGTTGTATTAGCAAATAAATTACTTGAAACCCGTCACATAATGTGCGGCAAAAAAACATAAATGCTCACGGCAATGCATGGGCATTCCCACTAGCTAGTATGTATTTATGCTAACAAAAGATACACATATTTAACAATTTTAATTTCAATAAAAGAAGGGAAAAACAATCAAGTAAAGTCAAACATAATCAGGAGTATCTCTGTCTTGGATATAATCGTTATTTACAAAGACATAGCATGCAAGGCATGAACTGTAGTGTCTATTATGATTGAGTTATGGCATATTTGTTAATGGCATTTGACACCATACGCACATGCGGTTATGACTTCGTTGATTAGAACTTAGTTTGATATTATCAAAGTCAACAAAATACGTTACGGACTATAATATTCATTTAATTGCCAACGTAAACTTTTCTGATTACTAATTATTCTAAAACTTGAATGTCGAAGAAAACAGCATGAATATGACATTTCACTAACTTTTTTTTTTTTATTATTATTATTATTATTATTATTATTTATTGCTATTGTTACATTACACAATTTTTTTTTGAACGGCCAACAATGATGACATGATCAACAAACAAGCCGACCATGAACAAATTTTTTAATATGAAATATATAGTTTTATTTTCTTACCATCATAGTTCTAGTTTCATTGTATGCTTTGATTAAAAATAGTAACACGAACAATATTTAAAAAAGTGTTGTAGAGTTTCTTGGTTGCTCGGTTCTCTTAACTCATAACTTGGGAGCATAGATCTTATAGCCTTATAGGTGTTTTTGTTACTTGGTATATTTAATAGTGGTAGAGGGTTTAAATCCTACGAGCTGCATGTATAAAAGTATTTAGGAGTATGTTAGTTTGTTATAAAAAAATATTGGATATAAGTTATATCTAAAGCATCAAGTTTGTGTTGTAAACAAATCACCAAAGTTGTGTTGTAACTAGAGCACCTATATATTTTGATTTAACATGATAACAGGTGCAGTAATTACCAAAATTTACTGATAAAAAACAGGTACAATTCTAACTTCATATTAAACATGTGAGTTAAATGCACATAGTGAAAAGCCCATAATGCACTTTCAAGCCAATTAACTTTTAGACGATATCTTTTTCTTTGTTTTTTAACAAAAGAACAAAAACATAATTATTTATTTATAGTTTCAAATAGTGAAAGCCTATTCATTAAGACAAAAATTGCAACATAAGTTTAATATACGGAGTATTGGATTTTAATAAATTAAAGTTTGGGTCATTGGCCAGTAATAATTCAAACTTTTACGTTGGACCAAGATAATCTCAAGTAAACATGTTGGTGTCAAAAATGATCCTCCGTTAAGTCTGGACTAACTGAGTTAGTGTAAGCTGACATGGAAGCTGAGTTGGTATGCTGATGTGGACCAACTGATGACGTGGCAGCTGACTTTTTTTTAATATCAAAGGAAAACCCGACCACCCACCCACCCAAATGTACGACAATGAATAATCGGTAAAATTGGTATCCATCAAGGCTCGAACTTGTGTCCATTAGGCTCCAAGTCACCTGCTACTAGACCTCCATACTACTCCACCAGAAGGTGGGTGGTATAATGCCAATACTAATACCAATAATGTTAATTCGAAATTGGTTCGTCACGGTAGGAATGAGCATTTCGGCACCACGCTGAAAAATACCGGTACCGAATCGTACCGTACCGATAGAAAATCGGTACCAATATATTCGGCACCCGCTTTTTGACGTTTTTGATATTGATACTCTTGGTTCGGTATGGTTACTTATTTTATCGATTTTACCTTCAAATACCATACCATTCCAAATTTTATAACATTTCAATCGAAAATGACTAGAATAGAGGTGGAAAATTGATGATTATCACGAGTTAAAACAAGTTTTTTTACTACGCATAATTTGTAACATTATTTTACCTTTATTATTATTATTATTATTATTATTATTATTATTATTATTATTATTATTATTATAATAAGTAATAAAACATTTGTCAATGATCTCCAGCCCAGCTAGTTTGAGGTGGGAATGTTTACCTCCTTGGACGGTTCCTGCCCGGGTTTGGTCTTAGGTTCGAATCTCACGCTCCACCGAAAAAATAACTGCTTGGGTTTGAAAGGAGGAACCCGTGTAGTGCTATGAGATTCGATCCTGGGCAGTGGTCGCTTTACAACACAATATTTATCACTGAAACACTACTATAAAAAAAAGTAATAAAACATTTATGAGGTAATAACATGTAGCTACTGTTTTTTTAATAAATTTATTTATATATACATTTCACATTAAATGTTTGTAATTAATAATACACACTCCAAATTGAGTGTTTGGATATGAGAGGTGCATGAATATATTGCATTAAATAATCAACAAATTCCTCATGCCTCTTTGTTATTAAATACACATACCAAAGTGTCACCACCTCCATTTTCTTTCCACCTCTCTCTCTATCCTTCTCTGTTTTCTTGTGATCACCTTTAATACCAATTCAACATATAGATTCAGTAACCATACACAACCCTCCTTCAAAGCCATTACCTATCAACAACATGAAGTTAATCCCTTCATCCCTATTGTTATTCAACAAAAAGAAAGAAACATGGCTATGGCCCTCTTGCAAAAACCCTAAAACCTTATCTTTTCGAGCCGGTTCGAATAATACAATGTTCAAAACAGTTAATTCGGTCTATTTCGACCCTAAATACTCTCTACAAGTGGAAGCAGAAGCCGAGGTTTTAACTACTCCCGACTCCTGCTTCACCAACTCCTCAGAATCTGCCAGTATATCAACAGAATCTGAGGAGTACTTGAACACGAATGAGTACTCCTCAGTGGAGACTATCGTTCGTGGGGCCAGGTCCGAAAGACTGTTTTTCGAACTTGGCCCCACTACTAGCTCAATTCTTGAAAATAACAAGCCATGCATGGATTTAGGGATTGGTAGTAGTAGCGGTGGTTGCGCCAACAATGACAACAATGATAGTGTACCATATAAAGAAAGCGTGGCGATGTCGATCGAATCGGACGATCCACAACAAGATTTCAAGAAATCAATGGAGGAGATGGTGGAGATTAATGGGCTAAAAGATTGGGAGTGTTTAGTGGAGTTGTTAGGGTGGTATTTACGCATGAATAATAAAAACCATCATGAGGTTATTATTGGGGCCTTTGTTGACTTGCTTGCCGGAATATCTAATGGTGGTGGTGCTTCTTCTTCTTCTTCTAGTGATCAATCTACAGCCTCTTTTGCTTCTGTTGCATCTACATTTAATTCTCCTGTTTCTTCTCCATTGTCCAAAGATGGTGGTGAGGAGATTGTGGAGGAAAAAACTGAAAAAAAGAAAGCATTAATTGATAAATAAATAAATAAATTTATTAGTTTTAAATGTGTAGGTTTTAAGGTTTGATAAATTTATAGAATTAAATAAATGATACAATATGTTGTATTTGTACATATACAATTTAATTCTAAATGAATTTTAATTACATCCTTGTTTTTGGGTCGGTACATAATGGATGGTGCATGTTTGTTATTTTTTTTACTAGGTTTAATGTTAATGCTAATTTTTAAATTTATTAATCACTGAAAGTAATCACTTCTTCACAAGATATATGCTTTAAATATTAAATCTGATATGCATTTTAAGTTATATATTATATACATGTCGTGAGAGTAATTGAACGCTCAATCTTATATTATATAGACACAAAACTTAATGTTTTGCTAGAATATTTTGCAACACTAATTTTAGTTAATAATTTTTTTTCGTTCTTTTAGCTTTTAGATGTAAACATTTTAGTTAAATAAATGAAACATCAAATCAAGTTGTGAACATTAAGTTTTGTTTTTATTTACATTTATTTGAACAATTTTTACAGTTATTTTATTAACATTTATGACTTTGCTTCATAACTTTAACCATACGTTTGCATACAATCAGTATTTTTTGTTTTAACGGCAAATTTTTATTACACATTTATTTCACCTTACCACTAAACCAAGAGGTCATGGGTACATACAATCAGTATTATGAGGGGTTTTTTTTTTCACCATAACAACGCAAATACTAGGAAAGCGAAGAAAACAATATTTTTTTGTCGACTTTTATATAAAAAAAATTACTATCATTCTACATGGTAAAGAAAGTTATTTTTTGTTGACTTTTATATAAAGTATTTCACACATTTGGAGCGGGTACAAAAGGTGGTTCACACTAACTTGCAGAGTTCGAGGAACCAAGGGTTTGTATTTATTAGAATAGATTTTACGATTCAAAACGGGATAGCGGCGCATCTTATTGCTCGCTTACCTATTACCCAGATGTAACTTATTTTTTTTTTTTTTTATCAAAGATATAAGTCGCAAAGTACAAAAAAAATAGTTTATTAGATTAATTATAATAAATTTTAGTCCAATGATGAAGAAAAAAAATTCTCAAATACTCAAGGTTTTGAAACCCGGACCGGACCGGCCGGTCGGACCGGGAAACGGACCCCCGACCGATCCGGGTCACTACATTGGACCGCTCGTGCATAGAACCGGAGGTTGAACCGTTGGACCGGATTTTTGGCCGGTTGGGCCGGGTTTTAGGGAGGTTCGACCGGTTTTTTATTTTATATTATTTTATTTTTTTGTTTTGGTTCGACTTTTGGGGCGGTTCATTGGGATGGCCGGACCGGTCGAACTGGTGGACCGGTGACGACTCCGATTCGACGTCCGGTCCGGTTCTGAAAACATTGCAAATACAATATTACAACTTTTATCATATATCAGATTATAATCAATTTAATGTAACCATTTCTATTGGATCCGCTTGTTTTAAGGCTTGACTGTTCGAATAAATTTTTTACTATGGTTACCCGATTAAACTAACAATTCAGTGGGGGCGAGTGTTTTTTTTATGCACTTTCTTTTTTTACCTTATTCCTCAACGTTCAGAATTAACACCGCACCTCATCAGCTTTTTAAAAACTTTATCAAATGTCACTTTGGTCATCTTGTGTCTTACATGTTTATTTTTAGGTGTGTATCAATATAAATTAAAGTCGGTAATTACGTTTTGACATAAATTTTTACAGGAATGACTCAAATCATTCAGCTTAGTGCTTGTTTTTAAGTACTTTTTTCAGTTTGTCTACGCTTTAACGTAAATTTTATTCATAAACGAGTTGGGTTGAATATAATACATTTTCACTATCTGTAGAATATCTGGTGGTAGTGGTGGTGGCACCGGTGGCAGTGGCCCTTCTTCTTCTTATCATTCTACATCCTCTTTTGCTTCTGTTGCTTCTACGTTTACTGCCCCTGTTTCTTCTCCTTTGTCCAAAGATGGTGGTGAGGAGATTATGGAAGCATTAATTTTGTTTTTGGTTAACAATGTTTTTTTTTTTTTTTTTTATTTTTTTTATTTTTTTTATATATTGATACTTTCATTTCAGGACAAAGAAAATTACATCAAGATAACAGGCAGGCGGGCAACAAGCTGCGCCGCCACCCCTTTCTTAATAACAAATCCTAATCTACTAAAAATGTAACATTGCCCACCCGGAGCCAAGACAATACTATGAATAACCCGTTGGACCCTGGTCAGGAAACATGTAGCATTTGGTGCCAATGAGCCAAAGGTATCAAAAGCCAAGGGTACAAAAACGTGTTGGTTCTCCTCGCAGGCTTTAGCATATTTTTCTACCTTCTTTGCCTCTACTTTCTACACTGCTTGCCCTGCTACAAAGCCACTATCCCTTAACCCAACTAGGGGAGATACACCCATCAGGTCAACACAAGCATGCTTCCCCCCGCCCACCTAAAGACAAGGAGATCTGCTGGTCGTAGGGTGGATCTCCCTTCTGCTGGATCCGAGAGTAAGTTCACAGGGGCCTCATTCTTGGCTGAGATCCCAGTCTGTCTTAAAATGTCCCACATAATGTCTCGAACTCAATCATGCCGATATTTGAAACCGGGTAACTACTTACAATGAACCGCATGTTCCCCATAAATAAATTTATTACTTTTAAATTTTTAGGCTTTAAGGTTTGATAAACTTATAGAATTAAATGATATACTAGTCAATACCATTACAGTGTAGTGGTAGAGATATTGGTGGGCAATGATATAAGATCCGGGGATCCTGTGTTTGATTCTTGAGACAGACGAGTTTTACCGGGAATTTCATCGTCGTGCATACGGGCGGGTGGGTTACTACCGGGTTTTCCCCCGTAATTGATGTTTGACAAACTTGAATTTGTCGAAAGGCTGTCCCGAGAGTACTCGGGTTTGATTTGTTGGCCGTTCAAAAAAAAAAAAAAAACTGATACAGTATGTTGTACTTGTACGTATACAATTTAATTATACATGATTCTAACTAGATCCTTGTTTTTGGGTCGCTACATAACGGCTGGTGCACGTTTGTTATTTTTTCCTGCCAGTTTTAAACGTTAATGCTATTTTTTTTAATTCATTAATAATCACCGGAATTAATAACTGCTTCGGTTGAAGTCTAATACACACTCTAAGTTATACATATACGTATTGCTTTCTATGAGATCAAGGACTGAAGTATCGCTAAAGACAAATTTAATGTAGTTTAAGCTATTAAAAAAGTTAAAAAATTGTACATATACGTGTCAAGTGGGAGTAATTGAACGCTCCATCTTATAAAGCCAAAATATGTTTTGTTTGAATGTTTTGCAACACTAAATTTAGTTAATAGTTTATGTTTTATTTCTTTCACAATTTAGATATAAAAATAAAAACATGTTGATATTAAATGAAACATAAAATTGATTGTGAAACATAATGTTTTGTTTTTATTTACATTAATTTTTGAACAATTTTACAGTTTTTTTATTAACATTTATGACTTTTTTTTAATTGACCAACAAATCAAATCTGAGCACTCTCGGGGCACCCTTTGGACAAATTCAAGTATTCAGAGAGTACCCGAGTTTTGTCAAACACCAATTCCGGGGAAAACCCAATAACCCATCCGTCCGTAAGCACGACGATGAAATTATCGGTAAAACCCGTCTGACTCAAGAATCGAACCTAGGATCCCTAGGTCTTTTATCATTATCCACCAATGTCTCTACCACTACACTGTAATGGTATTGAAATTTATTACTTGCTTGATAACTTAAACCATACTTTTGCATACAATCAATATTATGAGGGATTTTTTATGTGCTACAATACATATCTCTTTTTTTATAGGTGGGATTAACTGAGTATGATGATGATGAATACATATCTCTTTTTTTAATGACAAATGTTACAACTTTATCCTAAACTACTTTTCATTTCTTAGATTTAAAATGATATCCTTTCTCTAAGACACATGTATTTTTACCAAATGGTCCGGGCTCACATCGGCAAATAATGTAAATCCTACAAAAGTGAAGCAAACAATTATAGTTTTGTCGACTTTTATAAAAAAGACAAAAGATTGGCTATCAACATATATAATGGCAGTGGCGGAGCTCTTTAGGGGCGGAGAGGGGCGGCCGACCCCCCGAATTTTCGCTCAGAAGTTCCGATTATATAGTATTCGTATAGAAATTTTTTGTTATATACGATTTCGACCCCGCGAAATTGGTTTTCGACCCCCCGAAACTAGTGATTTCCGACCCCCCGAAGTTTCGGGTCAAGCTTCGCCACTGTATAATGGTAAAGAAAGTAGTTGACAAATTTAAAACTAGTTATTGGATTATGATAAATTTTAGTCAAATGATGAAGAAACAATATATTTTTTGGAACGGCGGATATTATTTAAGCATGGCTAGCAAGAAGCTAGATGGCCAAAAAGAATTACATAAACAATAGAGGTTTCATCCAGCCTATGACTATCCATTTGAGTTGTATATAATTTCTTAAATACTATAAGTTTTTTGTTGAAAGGCTTCTCAAATACAATATTACACCTTTTATCTATATCTATACTACATTATAAAGGGGAGCCATGGATAAAAAAGTCTAAAATGTCAAAGTTAAGATGACATCTTAAAAATCACAAGTGTAATTCTCTAAACTTTACCATTTTTCTTCCTTTTATGCCCCTTATGTACAACCTTTTATGGCAATAGTACAAAATACTAATCCAATGCATCCCAACTTGTGTTTTTGAAACCGTCTCCTTCCTTTAAGTTACTATTGAATGAGGTAACCGTCATACATAAGAAAGGTTTCATTACATTGTTATTTATTTTATTCTTTTTTTATATTTACATGACGAATAAAATTAGTCGTCTAGAGTTACATATTATTATTTTAGATTAGATACTTTCATAAGTTAGAAGTTTTTATATTATAATACTAAATATAATATTGAGATACAAAGAATTTTACATATTTTAAAATTTATAAATGAATAATCAAATATTCACAACAGATAATTTGATAATGTAAAAGTTTAACTAATCATATATAAACCATCGTTTTGCATTCAAAGACAATTCCATATACATCGTTTTGCATTCAAAGACAATGGAAGGAAGACAATATATTTTTACACTTTCCCCACAACTTGGTGGGCTAACACGGCTACGTTTGTGCATTGTTCAAAAAAATATATTTATCTTAATCGTCCCGCAGCAACGCGCGGGTTTCCCACTAGTTATATATTAGTTTATAATCAATTAAATGTAACCATTTCTATTAGATCCGGTTGTTTTAAAGCTTCACTGACGAAAATTCTCACTAGTACAAAAAAAACTCTAAAATCGCGGTTATTTAGATCAAAAGACGCGGTAGCAAACCGCGACTTTAAGAGGCGCGTCTTTAGGTTGGTTACCCGCGACTTTAGAGGTGTTGGAGAATTTAGAATAGGCTTAATCAACCGCGACTTTTGATATCAAGTAACCGCGACTTCTGTTGCTTAATCAACCGCGACTTTTGCACTTTTGATATCAAGTGCAAATCTAGGAACCGCGACTTGTGATTTACTTTTTTTTTTTTTTTCAGCCACATGTTTCTGCAAAAATCATATATATTTGTGCTGCAAAAAATAATTCATTTTGTTTCATACCAAAATCGATCCAAACAAAAGAATAAAAAGAAACATCAATTTGTTTCAAGTTACATACTTCAACTTACATACCAAAATCATCCTAAAGCTGTTCAAAACTACCCACGACCCATACACATTCAACCCGAAAGTATACGAATACCTAATTCACTAAAAAAAGTTGGCATTAAAGTCTTCAACATAAGATCGATATCATTGTCCGTGGCATAGCTTGTATTGTTCCACATCTAAAATAAAAGTAAATGGTATAAGTTACAACACATATAATCGGAATATATATATATATATATATATATATATAAACGCTCACACCTAAAACAAACTCTAACTATTTTAGAAATATAAATTACATCTTGGTTTTAGGCGCTAACATAAGGTGCGAGTGAAAATGGGATATTGGGTACAAAAGGTTAGGCGCCTTGTTAGCATATGTTGTAACTCTTTGGGTGATGAATAAATAGTTGCCGTTCTAAAAAAAAAAAGAAATATAAAATACTTACTCTTATGGGAAATTGGTCTACAAGGACAAAAAATTAAATGATCTCCTGTATTCACCCTATGAGCTTCTGCGACGTTAATAAAATTCCGAACACCCGCCATATAAACTGCATCAGTGCGACTTCGTTTGTACATCCAGTCATCACGATTCATCTGAAAATCAAAATGTACAAATAAATGATATGAACATATGCATATGATGTAAATCGGTGGTCTAAGGTGGTGGATCCTAACCCACTTTTTGAATATTCTACCTCACATGTATACTTTTAACGAGACGACATTTAAGAAAAAATCGGCAGCATTTCCCCCTAACTCCCCAAGCATGCGTAAAACCGCAAACTCGTGGGAGTAGAGGAAATACCAACCGATTTTTTCTTAAATGCCGCCTCGTTAAAATGTATACATATCCTAAATGAGATAGAATATTCAAAAAGCAGTCCCGAACGGGGACAATTCAAAATTTATCTCTATTAGATAAATTTTGAACGGGTATGACGTATATTCTAAAGGGTTAACCTAAAGCGGGATATATACATGCATATATATATATATATTTGTGATAAAAGTTGCAAAAAATAAAATATAAATTTTAATAAAAATATAGAATTTAAACAAATAATATTATTATTACAAGAAAAAGAAACACTGACTTATTAATATAAAAAGTTACTAACCTTAAAAGTTATTAATGGTTGAAGGTTGACTAGGAACAGGAATGGTGAATTGTGACGGCTGCTGTTGAATGAAGAAGATGGTTGGTGTGTAGGTTAAAAAGTTATTAAATGGTCAAGTTGTCAAAAGTCGCGGTTGTATAATCGATAGTCGCGGTTGTAACGGTTGTATGATAAACACACATAAATCGCGGTTGTATGATAAACACACATAAATCGCGGTTCATCACAGAAGTCGCGGTTGTATGATAAACATACATAAAGTCGCGGTTCTTTTATAATATATGCACAAAATTAGTCGCGGTAAACTCTTCTAAAGTCGCGGAGGGTAATACCCGCGTCTATTGATAATTATAACCGCGATTTATGTGAACAATTGTAGTAGTGTCTTACTATGGTATGGTATATGTATAAAGTCAACGATTTCTGGGTCGAGTGTTTTTTTATATACTTTAATGCAAACCATAATTATTAATTCTTTGTAAAATATATCAATATCAGTTAGGTCAATTAAGTACAGTTTGTTTATTATATTCGAAGTAAAATATATAACAACCCATGATTATAAATGATAATCATGGAACAATGTATATGCATGTATATGTTTATATTATTATATAATTATTGTATTAGATACTATAGTCATGCCGCA
This sequence comes from Ambrosia trifida, assembly GCA_028751855.1. NCBI lineage: Eukaryota > Viridiplantae > Streptophyta > Magnoliopsida > Asterales > Asteraceae > Ambrosia > Ambrosia trifida. The sequence continues at coordinate 4,590,503 of CM054126.1, read as the reverse complement.
ACATGATGTAATAAAAAATGGAGATTTGCTTTCAATATCATAACTGTATTTTTAAAACATTAAACAACCTGTGCTAATGTAAAGTCAAGTCAGTCAGTCAAATATCATGATAATGTAAAGTTTGGTCTAATATAGCAAGGAAAACATAGTGAAATGGCTACTTATTTAGGTTAACTTCAACAATCGATATGAATGAAGAGAGTTATGACATGAGTCATTATAGCATCTTATTAAGAAGCATGCTTTACATGTAGGGCTGTTCACGAGCCAAGCCGATCCGAACGGAACTTTGCTCGTGCTTGGCTCGTTTACAAACCGAACCAAGCAGAACGACTCATTTACAATCGAGCTGTAAACCGAACGAGCATTCTTTGAGCGCAAAATTTTCGAGCGAGAATCGAGCGGAGAGTAATATGGACGATCATAAAATTGGGATGTTTCTTTCGATGTTTTCGTTGTCGGGTGAAAACTAAGGTCGAAATGTCCAATGATAACACTAATATTGAGATCCCAGTGTTCAAGAATGAGGCTTAGATTGAGGCTGGTGATGTGATGAGCATACGTTGTAGAATAGTTGTTGCATTGTGACGTAGGTGTGATATCAAGCGACAATTAGCGATGGACGACTAATAACATAAAGAAGTCAAGACTGTCACCTCATGACTTATGGTTTTACTATTAAATCCAGTGTTAAATTTTTTATTGAGTTAAGTGGGCTGGTTATATTTTGTTTGCGTATACTGAGTCAAATCCAATAGCATGTTATATATAAAGCTATACATTTATCTGTAAATTGTGTGTATATTTATTATTAAATAAATAAAATTTTATTAGAGGCGAACCGAGCTGAGCGTACCTTTGCTCGTGCTTACAAACCGAACCGATCCGATCGGCTCATATACAACCGAGCGAAAGATCGAGCGAGCACTTTTCAAGCATTTTCCGAATGAGCGACGAGCGATCCACGAGCGGCGAGCGATTTGAACAACCATATTTACATGTATGAATTTATGAAGTATCACACTATTTTATAAAACAAGTCACACTTATTCATGAATACAAAACAAGTAGCTTGTAGAAGGCAATTAATCCATCCTCACATTGTTAGTAATTATTTTGATTTTTTAAACAAAACAACATATAGAGTACAACAAACCAATCCAATGCACAATGAGCCAACAAAATCTTGATATATAGTAGTCGAACCATCATTTCATTTGAGGACCACATGTTCTCGACGTATCCCTCCACATAATAATCAAAGTAAAGAGTACGAATCTCGGGAAACCATACACTTTCTAGTAGTACAATGTGTACCGTGTGGACATGTGCTTCCCCGCATAGCGCATCCATCTTCGATTTAAAAGTGTGTGATTTGTGTCAAGGCTTCAAGGGTAGTTAGATGCTAACCAAAGCTTACTCACATCAAACTTGATACCATTGAAAGGTGAATATAAAAAATGTTGGTTAAACTATTGACTTTTAAGATTTGTATTTATTTTGTACATCAAGTGAGGGTAAGATTTGTATTTATTTTGTTCAATAAGTGAATGAAGAGTAATAGTATAAAGCAATAATTAGAAGTTTAAAACCATGCATTCAGTCAATACCACTGCAATGTAGTGGTAAAGATATTGATGGGCAATGATAAAAGACCCTGAGGATTCTCGGTTCAATTTTTAAGCCAAACAAGTTTTACCGGTAATTTCACTGTCGCGCCTACAGGCGGGTAGCTTACCAGGTTTTTCTCGAAATCGGTGTTTAACAACTCAGGTTACTCTCAGAGTACTCGATTTGTGAAAAGAGTGTTATTGAAATGCTCGGGTTTGATTTGTTTGCTGTTAAAACAAAAACATACATTCAAACTTAAGTGTGTAGCTAAATTTGTGTATTATTTTCCATGTTCCCAAGCTTGACACGTGATATGTAATTATTCAATTTATCCTTTGCTGAAAATTATGATGGAGCTCCGTGACGTCCAATCAAGAGGTTCTTGATATGAAATATGAATTTCAAGAAAAAGCCAAAAATAACACTTTGTCCCTACGAAACAATATATTCGATTCATATCGTATAAATTTATGCCTAACTCAAAATTCATAATTTATTAGAAATATACATCCAGCTTCTTTCTCTCTCTCTCTCTTTTTATTTAAGCGTATGTTTTAAAATAGCATTTTTTTAAACAAAGTACCCACCTATTAGAAAAAAACAAGTAGAGCACAACCAAAACAAATTAGGGATCCTTAATGTGTCAATTTATAAGTTGTTCGATCATTTAGAGTATAAATTTTATTATATTATTTGTTTTAGTTTAAGACTAAAATCACACCAAACGTAAAGTTTTATAATATCCAATAGTAATATTTGTAGGGGTAGGCTTACGTGCAAACAAATTTTTCGGTACAAACTGTACGAATTGAAAAAAAAAACACGCGGGGCATGTATATCTAACACACAAATAATAATAATAATAATAATAATAATAATAATAATAATAATAATAATAATAATAATAATAATAATATTCCTTTCACCCCCTTTCACTTCTCACAAAATTCACCCTTCACACATGAGCCTCACAAGTGCCACATGACGCTTAATCCCCTCTTTCCCGTTCTTGTAATGTTTTGGCCTTACATAATTTTTACAAAACTATGAAAATAACTCAAAGTAGGTTTATGGTTAGGATTGCGTACTTAAAAATGAGAATCATATGCAACGTCTCAGTCGTCCATTGTTTGCATGCGACATGTTTGGATGTGTATGTAGTAGGTACCCATGTGCTTGTACGCTGTATGCGTGTGCACAGTTTTTATTTGTAGATATTTTTCATAACATGTAACCAAATTATTATTTTATCAAAATGAACACATATTATTAACAAGAGTTTTTTCTCATCATGAACAACCGATTGATGTTCATGTGACTAAATAACTACGACGTGCCATTGGGGTGGTGGCCCAATGGTAGAAGCAAAGCTTCTAGGAACACCTAAGAGGAAGGTCATGGGTTCAAGTCCCACAAGGAGTGAAATTTGCCGTTCAAAAAAAAAAAAAAAAAAAAAAAAATAACTACGACGTAGTCAATTTTAATTTCAATTCTAACATAAACCATATATTTAACTACAAAATCATAACTACAAACTCATTCTAACTCATTTTCGTCAAAAAAAAATTTCTTTTTTCTATATTGTTTATAGAAAAAGAAATAAGCACATATAGCTAACGCATCCATTACTATTTACATACCCATAAAATGTGCGACAACAGTTGTATGCTGTTCAGTGCCAACTTCCAAGATGAGACTTGAGTTGCATGATGTGACCAATCTTAATGCGTCCTGCAAAATCATTGCAACATTCTTGTTCTTTCGTACAACAGTTAAAAAGATTTTAGTCATAAATTTTACATCTAGAATTTACCTGTTGTCATATTCATTTGGGTTTTTTGAGGCTCGTTCACAACCAAACTCAATCCAACCTTTCAATAAAAAAATATTTTTTCTCTTTTTCACCTACACAACCCAATCCTACTCAAAATTTAATATACATTCATAACCTAACTAAACCTAAAAATATTTTTTTTGAACAAACTCGGTTTTTAATAAAATTATACTGGGACGTTCACAAAAAAAAAAAGAAAAAAAATACCGTGTATTTAGTTTCTTTTTTAAGTTTGAATATCACAAATTATTTGACTAATTAAGTTAGCGGGGAGTTTAGTTTGGGTTGCTCCAAATACCGTGCATTTAGTTTCTTTTTATTAAGTTGTGACTTTATAATGAATTTTCCTTTTTTTTTTCTCTTTTTAGACGACCAACCAACACACAAACACACCAATGGGAGAAGTCTTTGAGTGCGTGGGACACAACATTTGGAGCGTGAAGGAGGGGGAAAGATGATGGGGGCGTGGATGCAGTAACGACGTGAGATTGGAGAATTTGTGTGGGGTCTATACCACAACGGTAATAACCGTTCAAAACAATAAATAAATAAATGAATAAATGTTTAAAAATTCTTTATATATACATAAACTATACATTTTTTGCGCATGCAATCTCATTTTCAAACCCTAAAGAATCTTCTCTCATCTCTTCAATTTTTACACACTTTAAAAAATGTTTTGTATGTAGCAATATCGACTCGAACAGCTCGTAAAACCAAAACCGAAGCTCACCAAACAACCGAAACACACTAAACACCCCGAACACACTAAACACTCAAACTGTAGGATCGACGAACGTGTCACCCGACAATCACGAGGGTTATATTCAAGGTGTGGAATCCCTTGAATATGCCTTAATAACAGAAACAAACTTGAAACTAAGATAAACGAGTAATTACAACATACATACGGGTCAAAAGATTAACTTTTATATCATTAAAACAGAGCACGAGTGTTACAATGATCAAACCAAGCAATCTCAGACCTGGGAGGGTGTTTGGAGAGTGTGTGTGGCAAGAACTGATTATTAGGGCAATGATTGGGCCTATTTATACCTCCCGTACTCGTACAGGTTAGTATTGGCGATTAGGAGCTATACCACTAGTACTATTCACGCGATTGGGCCTAATCACGTGAACAATACATGCGATTGGTGTCTAATCGCATGAACAGTACATGCGATTAGCTTGTAATCACATGAACAGTACACGTGATTGGCTGCCAATCACCTGAATGGTTTCCTAATCGCCTGTCAGCACCCAAACACACCCAAAACCCTTATAAACCTCTCCAAACACCCCAAAACGCGTCCAAACATCATATATACTAGCCTAGGGACATCATGCACTAACAGACTCCCCCTTGGACCAGGCTAGTATACGATTACGAGCCATAAACCACTCGATAAACCTACCCAACGACCTATAGAGACCTATCACTAGCTAGGGACATACATATAATGCACTTACAACAGATCCGAACCTGGCTCTGATACCATGTCAAAATATGGTAATACCACAAACAATGAACTGAAAACTTCAATTACTGGAAAGACTATATACAAAAGATGATAAAGAACAAAAAGATTTGACAACAAAATCAAACCCTAACAAATACACAGATCATCAACATATGATCTTGACAAACAGACTCTCTCTAAGCTGAGATCATTGACATATGATCTCAGATACCTAGACAACAAAGATCATTAACAGATGATCAACTATAAACCCTAAACCAGAGAGAATGAACAAAGAAAGACACAAGAAAAATAAAGACTCGTGCAAAACTGGTAACATTCCACGAGGATGCCTTTATATAATCATGAGGGAGGTTCGGTAAGAAACACACATGAACCAAAGGTAGCCGTTGATCTTAAAAGAGAAAACACAAGATCAATGAATCTTGGCCGTCTATTTTAGGCTCGGGGATTGCCACGTTGGCAATCCACTCCACACGAGCAGCAGCAACTGGGCCAGCAGATGAACTCCCCTTACTGGACTTTATCAACACATGGGCTATCTTCACTTGGGCTTTATCAACAGCAGCTGAACACGAGTAGATCTAATCCAAAAGCAGATCCAATCCAAAGCCTTCCAGCTGATCCAATGATCCAATCCAACGCAAAACCTCACAAATATTTTTATAAACACAAAACATATAATTAGACTTTATTTTTATAAACCAAACACATAATAAAATGTGAAGAATAAAAGTGAATAATTATAATTACAATTATTAGTAATTATATTTTTAACAAATGTTGGCTGGATTTTTTTTTTCAATTTTTTAATCTTATTTACCAATTGAGTACTACTCTGAAAATCCAAATCAAAAGGTAAAGTTAGTTTCATATTCTATTTTAAATAAGTGTGTATATATGTTGATATTTTAGTAATTTGTTTTGTTTTAAACTGACTATATATTAATATTTTAGTAATTTAGTTATGTATAAGTCATCTAGTTTTTAAAACCAGCCTAACCAGTGAACCACTTAGATAACCAAATCAAAATTTTTCATTTTCACTAAATTTTGTTAAGAGAGCATCTGATGAATTATTATCAACCGGTTCAAGTGATGGGCTCATTTGCAGTACAAAAGCCCAAAAGTAATGGGCTTTTAGAAATACTATTACAAACTTCTAACAGTTAATATTAGCCCAATATTGAATGGACCGGGTTCGATGATAAAAAAAGAAATGTTTGATGGGGCTAAAGCTAAACCGACAAAACCCATTCTTTAAGACAAACATAAACACTTTTCTTTGTTCTTTTCTTGAGTTCGATTCAATCTATCAAATGATCACGACATTTCAAAATTACTTTTATTCCTTTTGTACCCTTTTATTATTTCTTTAAAAAAAATAAAGAAAAAACAACCTATAACACTTTATAAAAAGTGTAAATATTATTCCTATGTTCGATCTTCTTTGTTCTTGAATTTGAATCATTAGGAGATATGTTTCTTTCCAAAAGCTAAAACATAAGTAAAAAGATTCCTACATATATTTAAAAACCAAGCCTTAAAGTTAAAATTATCGATCGAGAATTTTCTATAACAATACAATTTAAGTTACGTTATAAGTTGTTATAATTTTGATGGAATCTAATTTCATCAAAATTGCAATATCAAATGATTAAACATAAATAAAAATAGGTATAACAATACAATTTAAGTTACGTTATAATTTGTTATAATTTTTATATCGAGTCTTCAGTCATATCAGATGATCTTAGTAGAATCTTTGTAACATCAAATGATTCAAAACAAATAAAAATAGGTATAAAAAGACATAATCGATATCAAAATAAGTATAAATAAATATTAAAATGGATAAAGTAAAATATAAAAATCCATAAAGAAAAAAAAAACAACACATATGATAAGCCAACTTCTAAAATAAAGTTTAAAAGCTTGTTGATTTAATGGTTCACTAACTTGTTGAAAAGAGTGGATAAACAAAGAAAACAGGGAGATGGGTAAAAAAATGCTAATTTAATTGACGTGACCCTAAGAGGGGTAAATTTTAGGTTTCTTTTCTTTTCTTTTTTTTTTTTTTTTTTTTTTTTTTTTTTTTCTTCTGTAACATCTATCTTAGAAAATAAAAGTAATCAAGGTACATTAATAATAAAAGTTTATAATTAATTTGAAGGATAAATCAAAATTTGTAACAGATTACGGTAAATGGAAATATATATAGAACACAAAATTTCTATTATGAAATAGTTATTAAACCTTTTGTATGTTTTTCACGAATGCCGGCTATTTTTATTTGTTAAAGGTTATATATTTCATTCCACAAATGGACATATTTTATGAGGATAACTGATAAATTAGCTATTTTTATAAACTTATAAAAATAGAATAATGAGGCTAGCAGGAAGCTAGATATCCCAAAAAAACATAAAACATTATATAATGACATCTCTCACGTTAAAATCACACCATATAACCCAATTCAAATTGCCAAACAAAGATTTATTGGCCATAAAAACTGACTCTTTTTCTAATATGAGGCGTATCTTGTGTATTTTTTATTTATGCTCTGGTTTAAATTCATAAATCTGTGTTATATGGTGTGGGAGTGGAAGATGAGGTTGTGGTGGCTATGGCAGAGTCGTTGGGGTGTAAATCAGGAGCGATGCTGTTTTCATACTTGGGCATCAAGGTGGGGGCAAACATGAATAGGGTGTCGAACTGGGAACCTGTGGTGTCTACGTTTAAGAGGAGGTTGTTGAAATGGAAGGCGAATACCTTGTCCATTGCCGGTCGGCTCACTCTAATTAAATCAGTCTTGGACAGTTTACCAACATATTATTTTTCTCTGTTTAAGGCGCCAAAGAAGGTTATCAGCGAACTGGAGGGTTTGATGAGGAGGTTCCTTTGGGGAGGTTCAAAGGAGGGGCGAAAAATGAGTTGGGTTTCATGGGAGGTGGTCACAAAAAGTATTCATGATGGTGGATTGGGGATTGCGCCTCTTGAGGTGAACAATAACGCGTTACTGGTGAAATGGCTCTGGAGGTATCTTAATGAGCCTAATGTTTTGTGGAGAAGGGTAGTGGTGTCTATTCACAGATCCACTCATAGTTGGGGTGTTGCGCCAGTAAATAATGCCGTAATGGGAGTTTGGAAGACCCGTGTTGTCTTTTGGAATAAAATTAAGGTTGACGGGATTGGTTTAAACAGTGTCATCCGTGGTAGACTTGGTAATGGGAGGCAAATTCGTTTCTGGGTTGATACGTGGTATGGGTCAGAGCCATTTAAGACTAAGTTTCCTTCTGTGTATGCTCTCGAGAAGAAAAAGAATGTTCTCATTGCTGATCGGTTGTTGGTTACTGGTGCAATTAGAACGATTTATTGAGAGTGGAGCAGAGCCCCTACATCAGTTATAGAGGTTTCGGAAAAAGAGAAGCTGGAAGCGTTGCTCAGCACGGTCAGCCTGGAGGGTAGTAACGATAGCTGGACTTGGTCGAGTGATTCAAATGCTGATTTCGCTGTTTCTGTTGCAAAAAAATGGTTGAAAGGATCGGTCAACAGTGCAGAAAACTTGGTCGAGTGATTCAAATGCTGATTTCGCTGTTTATTCCCCTCCACCACAACTTCCCGAGCAGATGGTGCAAGTGGGTAATGGGTATTGTCAAGTCGGCTAGGGCGTCGGTGTTGGTGAACGGGTCCCTGACCCGTGAGTTTGTTTATAGCCGAGGTCTTAGACAGGGTGACCCATTATCACCCTTTTTATTTGTTATAGCTATGGAAGCTCTTTCTTGCATTATGAAGAGGGCGACTGAGTTTGGTTTGTTTAGAGGTCTTAGTTGCGGGTCAAACAACCTAGTCTTGTCTCACTTGCTATACGCGGATGATGTGGTGTTCCTTGGTGAATGGTCAACCACTAATGCAATGAATCTCAAATGGATCCTTCGATGTTTCAACTTGGTGTCGGGATTAAAAGCGAACTTAAGGAAGTGTAGTGTCTTTGGGTTGGGGGTGCCGAGTAGTGATGTGGTATTGATGTCCGAGGTGTTGAGGTGTAGCCCCGGTTCGTTCCCTTTCACTTATCTAGGCTTGCAAGTGGGTGCTAACATGAATCTCATTAAACATTGGAAGCCGGTGGTCGATGCCTTTAGGAACAAGTTGTCTTTGTGGAAAGCCAAGACGTTGTCCTTTGGGGGTCGAGTAACTCTTATAAAATCCGTTCTCAATGCTTTGCCTACCTATTACTTCACTTTATTTAAAGCCCCGTGAGGAATAATTGATGAGTTGGACAAGCTTAGGCGGGTATGAATTGGGTTGCGTGGCAAAGGGTGTGTGCTCCGGTTGATCGCGGTGGCCTTGGTTTCGGTTCCCTTCTTGACGCAAATTTAGCTATGATGGCAAAGTGGTGGTGGCGTTTCAAAACGGAGTTGTGTGCGCTTTGTAGGAATGTTATTTGGTCTATCCATGGGTCAAACAGAGATTGGAATCCTATTCCTTCTAAAATTTCTATTTCAGGTCCGTGGAAACAAGTTCATAAATCAATGCAAGCTGTCAAACGGGTCGGGTTGGACGTGGGTTGGGCCATTAAAGGGGTTGTGGGTTGTGGGTTGGGGGTCGCATTCTGGCTGGATAGTTGGGTGATGGATATTCCGTTGTCTTCACTTTTTCCAGCCTTGTTTGCGCTTGAAAAAAAACAAAAATGTGGCAGTCTCTGAGCGGGTTCTTCAGTCGGGTACCGGGTGGGTTTGGGATTGGAAGCGGGTCAATTTAAACGCTGCAGAACAGGCTGAGTTGGAGCAACTTTGCAGCTGCATCGCTCATCTGGCTGTGTCTGCGTCTGCTGACTACTGGGTTTGGGGTCCGGGTTCGGGTTGCAAGTTTTCAGTGGCTGATTTAAAGGAGTTTCTGCAAGCGGAAAGGTTTGAAAGATCGTCATTCGTCATGAAGAAATGCTCGTGGGTTCCAAATAAAGTCTTGATCCTAGCATGGCGTGCAGAACAAGATAGGATCCCAACTAGGTGCGCACTAAGGCGGAGGAATGTAAATGTGGGCTCTGTCTTATGCCCTTTCTGCGGCGACTTTGAGGAGTCTTCGGAACATCTATTCGTCTCCTGCGGGTTCTCTCAATCTGTTTGGCAACTTGTGGCGCAGTGGTGCAAGCTTGGTCCGATTTACGCCTTTCACTTTAGGGATCTACTACAATTACATCAGTTTATTAGCGGGTCAACGTACAAGAAGAAAGTTGTCTACACAATCTGTTTGGTAACAATCTGGTGCATCTGGAAGAACAGGAACGAGGTGGTATTCGATCAAAAGCAAGCATCTTTAACAAAGGTATTGGGTGACATCAAAACTCTTAGTCTTTTCTGGGTCAAATCAAGGGCAAAACAACATTCGCTTAACTGGAACATTTGGTGTAGGTTCAATCTCTCAAACATAGGCTGGTAATGTATTGTGTATGTAATTCCGATTGTATTGGGTGATTGTTTAACATATTGTAAGGTGTAATGCTAGTATCGCGCTAGCTTGGTGAAATGAAATTTTGTTGATCGTTAAAAAAAAAAAAACTTTGTTTACAAAAAAAACTGCATTATATTTATGAGTTTAAGTTTAAATTTAAATTTCCATATACCAATGATTGAAGAACTAAAATCAATGTCTAAAGGTTCTCCAATCATAGGGTAGTTTTATATAGCCGTTTGAGAAAAGATGATCTCACAATATATATGGTCATGATTACAACCACAACATGAAATTAAATAATGAATTAAAATTTAAAGAAACACTTTAAATTTCAATTATAAACAATATCTATTTTGATATATAATTTAATGAGTAGTAATGATTTGTAGAACTAAAATACGAGTTTAAAAATTGATAAGTCATGTGGAAAATTTTAAACTAGTTTTATTTTAGATGATACTTTCAATTCTTTATAGTTTAGATTATACTTTCAAATAATCTCCACCCTAAAAATTTTAAAGTGTCTAATGGTATAGAGATCGATTGTTTATGAAGTATGAATTTATCATTCATTATTCTACTTGTGTGTAACAATCACTCTTAGAACGCGATCATGACAAATCAAGAAAGTGGACAACGAGGGTAAATTAGTAGAACACATATCATCACTATAAGATGGCTCAAATATAACAATGATATGAACATATCATTGCTCTTGTTGATATACTAGGATTTGAAGTAGCATTAATCATGTTTTTATGTATGCTTAAATATACTATATTTACGATCATTTAGGTATTGAATAATGAGTTCTCAGGGAGGTAGGGACACAAGCCTCATGTAGTCTAAGGTGCACTAATCTCATCGCGCCACGTCAATTTCAACCTCATACTAGCCTTGAGTAGGCTAAACAGTAAAAACACCTAGCTTAAACTATGTTAGAAAGTTAACATGATACCAGATAAACTCATATATCTTTATTATTCAAAAGAATCAAAGAAACAAGATCTAAACTGATCTCAACAGATCTAAACAAAACTTCACACATGAACTCTCAATACCTATCAACAGATCTAACACTGGACAAGATCAATACGAGACGTATAAGATCAGACTCAATGAAACCCTAATCTGTTTAGACGAGAGAGAGTAAACGAAGAAAATAATATGAAGTACAAAAATGAAGCTAAAACCTAAACAGAGCTGATACTCTTCTTTTATAGTCAACACAAGGCTCGGGAGAAAACACAACCCGAACCACCATCAGCCGTTGGATGTCTTCGAGAAAACACAAAATCCATCAATCTCAACCATTGATATAGCTTAGGAGATAGGAATACGGATTGCCAACGTGGCAATCCAGATATCACACGAATGGGCTTTATAATGGGCCAGTGGACCATCTGAAACAATATACATCTGGGCTGGACTGCTATCTCTGGACCATCTACTCTGGGCTGCAATCTACTCAGCATCTCAGCACTTCTACAAGCCCAATGTCAAAGAATCCAAATACCTACAAAAAATACTTATGCAACATATTATAACACTTTGTAATAAGAAATTATTTACTCACTTATATTTTGACCCATTATAGAATTGCACAAGATTATTATCCTTTTTAACAAACTAGCCTAAAGATTTTTAGAGAGAGAGAGAGAGAGAGAGAAGCCATGCCTCCCAGCTTCCCCAAGCCTCAAATTCAATCCGATTCTCAAAGCCCCATGGGGTGAAACCGTGGAAGACTTCTGCAATAAAACTAAATTAAATACATATTATTAAACTCATTGGAATTACTTCTGTTTTGATTTTAGGATAATATTAATGTAGTTCCTTCTTTAAGATATCATATTTTTTTAATCGTGAATTTCTAAAATGTGGCAGAAATCATCACATATGCCTAGTCGGCACACCCTAACCCTCCACACGTTTCAGACTATATTGTCTGAATCGGTTTCATGCTGGAGCGGTGGGAGCTGCGGTGTTCGCCCGGAAACCGTGCTGCCCCCATACGAGTTTCATCGCTGAAGTAACAGTTGGATGAAAACCGAAGGTGCTTTAGGATTCGAACTCGGGACCTACGGGTCCTCTGCTCTAACCATCATCAGCAACGCCGCTCCACCATATAGATAGGGGCTATAAAATATCATGTTGATTATTCTATATACTACTTTTTAAATATTTAAAATTGTTAAATATTTATATGATTAGCTATCCTATTATTGAGAAAGACTGTTCAAATATAATGTTCCATTTATTTGTAAATTTAATAATATATATAATCTCACATATATCCGAATATAGAAACACCCTCATAGGTACATAAGAGGATGGTTAATATCCAAAATTTTGTAGGGCATATAATTAGTGGTCTTAAAGGCAATTCAGCTTTTGTTCTTTGTCTTTGATTGGCATGGTGTCTATAACCAAGACAAGCTTCCACACCACAAAGCTTTTGCAAATTAAAAAGAGAAAGTGAAGGGTAGCGTTTTGTAAAATAAAGATAGTTAAGGGGGGACAAAGTTTCCACAACTTGTAGCTTTTGCAGTCTTTAGAAAAAGAAAGTTACAAATTGCACCCTTTTAAATAAGGTCACTATCCAGATAAAGCTAGCCCATTTCTTGTTTATTTTAGTTTATTTATTTACATGATCTTTTGCTTGAAAGTAAGGAAGCTACAGTCTTGGATCTATAACTTCAAATTATCAATCTAAAGCAGTCCAACTTCCATTATTTTCTATGTACTTTCACCTTTCTAGTTTTATGAGAGAGATAAAGAGGAGAGAGGGAAATACATTGGAAAACAAATGTATACAATGCTTATATAGTTTAGTAGCAAGTCTATTGTGATAATATTACACACTAGTAAGCAGTAGCAATTATATATATTTTTTTCTTATTATAGTTACACACAAATAAACACACACATATGATTGTTTTGATACTTTGATACAAACCTTAAATTAAACAAAGAATTAAGGTATTACATAAACATATGCACGTAATAATTTAAATGACACATACGACACTTATTAATTTATCGCATAACATTTCTCTCTCTCCCACTAAATATAGATAACACCTAAGAGCACCCACAGCGTAAAACCTCACAAACATTTACAAACCTGCATATTAGCGTTTCACATCATATTTCAATCCTCCATAAAAAAATATCTATTTTTCTCACAACACCAAGCCTCTACAAACTTGGAGTACCTCACACTTCACTTCCTAAAAAAAAAGTAATATTGTTTGTGAGGTCCTTTGTTTTGGATCACTGATATTATCACCCCATTGTAGGTGCTATATGACAAGTGTCTACCTAGTTCTCTACTTCAAGTTGTTAAGGCAATTAAGACAAAATTTTATTACAAAGCTAAAACAATCAATAAAAATATAAAAAGAAAAATTCGTTGTACTCCAGTTAAGATTACTGTTTAAAGGTTGAATTAGTCTTTTTATGACAGAGAAATTTGCTTTGCTTCACATGGCATTCCACTTTCACATACAAAACTAACAACTGCAAGAAAAGCACAAAGCCCCACTTCACACTACTTCTTTAATCCCCTTCTTATAAACCACACATCACCACCACTTGCCAACACATTAACCACACACCAACTTCCAAAACTAAACCATATGATGAACAAAATCATATAACCATTTCTCTTCAACCCTCCTTTCATAAAACTTCAATCCCTAACTAGTTTCAAAAATCTTCAAACACCTAGTGAACCATGAGGGCAGGAGGCTACACCATGCAACATACACTAACACCCGAAGCTACAACCGTTGTGAAACAAGCCCTTGGTCTTGCTAGACGGCGTGGCCATGCCCAGGTCACGCCGTTGCATGTTGCCAGCGCGATGCTGGCATCGCCAACAAGCCTTATGAGAAAGGCTTGTTTGCAACCAAATTCCCACCCTCTTCAATGCAAAGCTCTTGAGCTTTGCTTCAACGTGGCGTTGAACCGCCTCCCTACCATGCAATCGAGCCCTATCATGTTAAATCCTAGTCACTCTCACTACCCTTCTCTTTCCAACGCGTTGGTGGCCGCCTTCAAGCGGGCTCAAGCTCACCAACGACGTGGTTCAATCGAAAATCAACAACAACCTATTTTAGCTCTTAAAGTAGAGATCGAACAACTCATCATATCCATCTTAGATGATCCTAGTGTGAGTAGAGTTATGCGAGAAGCCGGTTTCTCTAGCACCCAAGTCAAAAACAACATCGAACAAATGGAAATATCTGTCCCTTCCCCAAACCCTCTCAATTTTTCTCAATCAAAAGAGAACATCAAGCCCAAATCTTTACCTAAAGTCCAAGATGAAGATGTTATGAGTGTTATAGAAATGATGATGAATAAGAAAAGAAAGAACATTGTTGTCATAAGAGAGTGTTTAACTAGTGCTGATGCTATAGTTAGAGGGGTTATAGACAAATTCGAAACCGAAAACAACATCAATCTAAGGTTCATGCAGTTTGTAAGCCTTCCTTTACACTCACTAAATCATCTTTCAAGGGAAGATGTTGAAAATAAAGCTAGGGAACTTAAGTGTCTAGTAAAAAGCTTTGTGGGTAGAGGTGTGATCTTGTATTTAGGTGATCTTAAATGGGTTTCGGATTACTGGTCGAATCACAACGAGCGAAAGCTCAACCATAGTTACTACTACTCTCCAGTTGAGCATATGATCATGGAGATTAGTGGACTTATGTTTGGTGTTGATAGTGGGAAGTTGTGGTTGATGGGGATAGCCAACTCACAAACATACATTAGGTGCAAAACAGGTCATCCATCACTTGAAACTCTATGGGATCTTTGTCCTCTTACACTTCCTATTGCTAGCTTGGACCTCACTCTCAATCTAGAAAGGTAATAAAGACTTAAACTTTTTTGATGCTTTTGCCTTAAAGATAATCTTTTCATGTCAAAAGACTGATCTTGGATGCTGGTTTTGTTTTATTAGCAATAAAGATTCTTCCAATGAGATGAAATTCCTCACTTGTTGTGAGGAATGTTCGGTTAATGCAAAGCGAGAGGCTCGAACCATTACTAGTTATGGCCGAACCACTGAGCCCATCACTACTACTATGCATGGCTCCACTTTGCCTTCATGGCTCCAACAATACAAAGAAGAGAACTCAAAACATATCACCAATGATCAGGTAACTTTTTAGTTATATTATATAATTACATATATATATGAATGATTAAAAGTCCTAATCTTGTAGGAGTACTGATCAATGACAATATTATGGTGCTTGTTTTTGTAGGAATGTGAAAAGTTTGGGAATCTATGCAAGAAATGGAACTCAATTTGTAGTTCACTTCACAAACAACAACAACAACAACAACAACAACCACAACACTTCATGTCTTCTTCACCAAATTTTCACCAACATAACCTCACTTGGCCATCGGTTTTTGAATCCAATACCCCGAAAGAACATCAGTTTTTCATCGGTGGTGAATGTTTCGAACAGCCCAATGCGAAAACATTCATGCCCGAACTCTTATCGAATCCAAACTCAAGTCCGAATTCAGCTTCTTGTAGTGAAGCTAGTGATCAAGATTACAATGATGGTGATCATGATCATGATCATGATGAATGCTACTTGGACAAGTTCAAGGAAATGAACTCAGAGAATGTAAAGACTCTAACCAATGCATTGGAAAGAGTTGCACCATGGCAAAAAGAGATCATTCCAGAAATAGTAACCACTGTCCTTCAATGTAGGTCTGGTACATCAATGGAAAGAAAAGGGAAAGGGAAAGAAGACACATGGTTATCATTCTTGGGTGCTGACAATCATGGAAAAGAAAAGGTAGCAAGGGAGTTAGCCAAAGTTATATTTGGATCAAGAACCAACTTTGTGCAAATGGGCTTGAGTAGATTTTCGGCTACACGAGCCGATTCGACCGATGATGATCAAGAATTCGTTAGTAACAAAAGGGCAAGAGATGAAAATGGCCAAAGTTATCTTGAAAGATTCACAGAAGCTGTCCAAGAAAACCCGAACCGCGTCTTCTTTATGGAAGATGTTGAGCAAGTAGATTACCATTCCCAAATGGGGATCAAGAAAGCAATCAAGAATGGAAGAATCACACTAAATGATGGCCAAACAGTTCCTTTTAATGATGCAATTGTTATATTCAGCTGTGAAAGCTTCAGTTCCATTTCGAGAGCATGTTCTCCTAGCATAAGGCAAAGGTATGGCGAAGGCGAACGCGAACAACAAGAAACTGTTGACGATTGTGGGAAAGAGTCTGCTATCAGTTTGGATTTGAACATTGCTACTGAAGATCATAAGAGTTCGTATGAACAAGAATCTGTTTGTGATATTGGCATTTTGGATGCAGTTGATAAGCAAGTTATTTTCAAACTCCAAATGTTGTGAGATGTTAAAAGTTTGTAAATTAGGGGTGTAGTTTGAGATGGGATGTTAGAGTTTTGTGAAAGCATTGTGAGTTTAATTAGAGTATACCAACAACTGTTTTTTTTTTCTTAGTCTTGTTTCTTGAATTAGATATGGTAATATGATAGTATATGAGTTCATGTTTTAGTTCCTTGATATAAATATTACTTCATTTCTCACTTCATGTGTTTGTGTTTTAAACCATTATGGCATTATGCATGTTATACTTGATTTTCTATATTCAAATCCCATGGCATTTTATTATTTTGTATTGTTTAATTTATATGTTTATGTGAAAATAGGAATGTTTCACTTAATTATAGCAAGGGTAATATTGGAAAAGAAACCAAACTTAATTTCTCAAAAAAGAAAGTGAAAAGCTTCCCATGTTTGAAAATATAAAAATATGAATGTTTAATAAATAAAGTGTTAAAAACTTATATCTATAGTTGTAAATGTGATATATTTTAACGGTCGATATATATATATATATATATATATATATATATATATATATATATATATATATATCTTTCTTGCGTTTAGTGTTGTTATTATCTTTCAGATGTGTTTCAGCGGTGAAGACAATCCCTAAACAAACCATGATCCTAAGTTCGTGTCCCTACCCACACACCGGTGTCCTCCTTTCAAACCGTCACAAGAAATTTTTTCGTGGAGTGCATGGATCGAACCTGTGACCAAACCCAGGCGGGAACCACCTAAGGTGTAACACACAAAATTTATTTTTAATATTTCTTTATTAGCAAAAAAAAAAAAAAAAAAACACAAATAAAATCTTGTGAAGTCATAAATATACGTTTTTAGGAGCAACATTGAGGTACGTACCAAACAAGTTAGGGCAGCCGAAAAACTAGCTTAAAAAGGAATTTTTCTTATGGATTTCAATTCAAATTGTATTTATTTTCCTAATAAAATTTTATTAAACTAGTAATTTAGCTATTTGGTTATTATATGAAATTAAACTTATCATAAATCTAAAACTGTTTTTTCTTTTCTTTCTTTTTTTTCTTTCAGGATATTATTCATTACGTGCCTGAGTTACGAGTTTTTAAAATATCATAAAAAATGGATTCTTTTATATCAAAACATTTTTAGAAATATGAGTTAAACATACTTATACATGAATATATCGAGTGTCATCCACATCGGACCTCTTAATTTAATTGTATATATGAGTGGTGTTACATCTTGCTGCCTTTATCTAAAAAAAGGGTATTGGAGATTTTCGGAGGAAATTTAAATATTGTATATTAATTACTAGCTGATTACCCCGGGAGGGTCCCGGGGTTGAAAAATCTAATTTTACGTGATAACCTATTGCAAATGGCTTAAGTTAACTAACCACAAAATCTCTCAATCATTGCAACCATTCTAATAATACTAATACTAATGATAGTAATTATTACTCTGGTAATTATATAAATAAAAAATAACTTTGCTATAAGGTAACACCATGTGTTGCAGTGTTGCGCGATTCTTTCTTTTAACTTCTTTTGATGAAGTATACCTAGTAAAATTCCAATGATAACATGACGATTGGGCTGATTTTCAACATCGTAGATAAGAACCTGGTTTAAAAGAAAAAACATGATTAATGAATAACATACACTTTGTGTGTTTTTTTCCTGTATAAACGAAACCCACAAAAAATAGTTGATTTTTCTCCGTTTTTTATATAGCACTATGGTACTCGTTGGAAAGATAATAAAACGCTTGTTAATTTGGTATAATTTTTTTCTTTAAAAAATCTCGTATATAAAAGATATAAACGTTTAAAAATTATGGGAAGAAACATGAGAGAGAAAATTTTAAATTTATTTTTAAATTCTTTTTTCCTAAAATAACTCAACTTAATTTTAGTAATTGAGAATTTAGAGTTTTATATTTATCTTTTTTTTTAATTATAAAAGGAAATAATTCAAAAACACTAAAATCTTTCAATTATGATGCCACGTGGCACTCTCAAGGGGAGGTTGAGGTCTCCATTGCACGCCACGTCAGCATATGCGTTTTCTTTTATATATATAGATAGATAAGAACTTAAAAATAACACTCTAATAATAATAATAATAATAATAATAATAATAATTGTTATTGATTATTATCTATAATCTATAACTTATAATAAAAGAATTGAATATTGATGAGTTGTTATTCAATAAAATTTTAGATTTTTAAAACACTTTTGGAGATTCTTTGAAGAAGATTTTTCGAAGTTATTTGATGATTTTTTTTGAGAATGGGCTGATTGATAGGGGCTGCGGGTCTTCGTTTATCACATTGATCCCAAAGTCTAAAACTCCGGTGGGCTTAAAGGATTATCGGCCTATTAATTTGATTGGTATTGTTAGCAAAGTTATTTCAAAGGTGTTGGCGTTGAGAATTAGGAAGGTTATGAATTCGATTATATCAAACTCCCAATCGGCATTTCTTAGTGGAAGATACATTCTTGATGGCCCGTTAATTATTAATGAGTCAATTGGTTGGCTTAACAAGAATGGCAAAAGGGCGTTCCTTATGAAATTGGATTTTGAAAAGGCATATGATAATGTGAATTGGGGTTTCTTGCTCGAGACTCTTAGACAAATGGCTTTCCCGGATAGATGGTGCAATTGGGTGAAGGGGATTTTAGAGTCGGCCCGGTCGTCTATTTTGGTAAATGGGTCTCCAACATTCGAATTTCAATGTCAAAAAGGAGTTCGACAAGGAGATCCATTGTCTCCTTTTTTATTCTTGCTGGTGATGGAGGTTTTACATTGTATGTTAGAGCGTGCCGTGGAGTTGGGAGAGATTAAAGGGATTGGTTTGGGTAGAGATTCCTTACCCATTTCGCATTTGTTTTATGCGGATGATGCCCTCATTATGGGTGAATGGTCTAAGGATAACATTGCGGGGGTGGCGAGAGTTCTTCGGGTTTTCCATATTTGCTCTGGTCTCAAAATCAACATTCACAAATCTTATTTGTTTGGAGTTGGGGTGGAGAATTCGGAGATAGAAAACATGGCGGCTTTTTTGGGTTGTAGGGTGGGGACGTTTCCTTTTGAGTATTTGGGGATCCGGGTTGGAGCAAATATGAACCGAGCTTGTCATTGGAGTCCGGTTATTGATACGGTTAAAAATCGCCTTGCTTCATGGAAGGCGAACACATTATCTATGGGTGGTAGACTTATTCTTATTAATTCCGTTTTATCTAGTCTTCCCATTTATTATCTTTCGATTTACAAGGCGCCGGTTTGTGTGATTGATTCTTTGGAGAGACTAATGAGAAATTTCCTTTGGTCCGGGGTTAACGATGATAGGAAAATGCATTGGGTGTCTTGGGAGGAGGTTACTACGCCTAAAAAACTTGGTGGGTTGGGTATTTGTAGACTTTCCGAGGTGAACTTAGCTCTCCTTGCTAAATGGGCGTGGCGATTTAAGATAGATGATGGAGCTATTTGGAGGAAAGTCATTGAAGCGATTCATGGGGGGCGAGGTTGTTGGTCGTTTCTACCGGTTAAGAGAGCTTTGCCAGGTTCTTGGAAAGCGGTCGTAAATTTGCTTCAGACGGCTCGGGTGGACAATAAACACATCAGTTTCTTATTCAAGGGCGTTTTGGGTAGAGGAGATAAATTGCGTTTTTGGTTGGACTTTTGGGTTGGAGAATCATTACTCAAAGACCGCTGGCCTAATCTTTTTCTTTTGGACAGGAATAAGCAGTGTTATGTCTGTGATCGGTTGTCGAATGATAATGGTACTTGGTTGATAAAATACGAGTGCTTCAGAGGCATGTCTTCGGTTGAGGAGATCTCGGAATTTCAGGATTTGCAATGGGTTGTTTCCGGTATCACACACTCTGCTGGGGCTGATCAATGGGGCTGGGTGGGTAATAAGGTTCAGGAGTTCACGGTTCGAACCTGCAGACAGACGTTGATTAGCCACAGAAACGAGCCGGAAGCTGGAGCGAAATGTAAAGGCTTCAACTGGGAGCGGTGGGTTCCTTTGAAAGTGTGTCTTTTGGCGTGGAGGGTTAAGAGGGAAAGAATTCCAACTCGGATGGCTTTGGTTCGTCGGAACATCAATGTTGAAGATGTCTCATGTCCGCTGTGTGGGATAGTTAGTGAGGATGTTAAGCACCTTCTGATTGACTGCTGTTTCTCCTATGAAGTTTGGAGTAGGATTTGCATGTGGGGTAACTTGGTTCCATTCTACGCTTATGACTACGAGGATTTGTTGATGCTTTACAAAAATGTTCATGCGGGTAAGTGGAGAAAAAAGATTATTCGGGGGATTGTCATGATTACTACTTGGGCGATTTGGAATGCTAGGAATGCTAAGGTTTTCCAAAAAAAAGGATGTCAAGGCGGCGGAAGTGGTGGCGACAGTTAAATCTAAGGCATTTTTATGGTTAAAGTATAGATCGATTTGTAAGGATATTGTTTGGGATGATTGGGTCAAGTACCCATTGTATATGTGTGTATAGTTGGCGGTTCTGTTTTTAGTTCCGTCCGTTTTTAATGAAAGTTTTAGTTCAAAAAAAAAAAAATTCAATAAAGGCTTAAGAAAGCCATTTTAATGACATGACATTTAAGGAGGTATTCTTCCCTTAATTGTGCTATGTGTCATGCCATGTGGCAAATAAAAAAAAAATATAAAACCTAATCTACTAAATTTAAATTGAGTTATTTTAGAAAAAAAGAATTTAAAAACAAATTTAAATTTTTCTTTCTTATGTTTCCTCTCATAGTTTTTAAACGTTAATATCTTTTATATACGAGATTTTTTAAAGAAAAAAATTACACCAAATTAACGAGCGTTTTATTATCTTTCCAACGAGTACCATAGTGCTATATAAAAAAACGGAGAAAAAAACGACTATTTTTTGTGGGGTTTCGTTCATACATGAAAAAAAACACAAAGTGTTCAGGTTATTCATTAATAATGTTTTTTCTTTTAAACCAAGTTCTTATCTACGATGTTGAAATTCAGCTCAATCGTAATGCTTTAATTGGAATTTACTCTTTTAAAGATGCATAGGTATACTTCATCAAGAGAAGCTAGGAGAAAGAATTGCGCAACACTGCAACTCATGGTGTCACCTTATAGCAATGTTATTTTTTTATTTATTTAAATACAAGAGTAATAATTATTACTATTAGTATTATTAGAATTGTTATATTTTTCAACCCTGGTACGTTCCCGAGATAAAAGCTAGTTATTATATAAAAAAAAATGTAATCATCATATTAGATCGAAAAGAAAATAATTTTCAAAATAGACCAATAAGGAACATTTGATTTTTGCTAATAATATAGATTTAGGAGTAGGATAGGAATAATTTTCAAAATAGACCACTAACTAAGATTTGATTTTTGATAATAATATAGATTTAGGAGTAGGATAGGAACTATCTAATGTTTTTCATTTTAAAAGAATAATAATTGTCCCTCAACGTCAAGAGGGAATAAATAGAATGTTGGGAGTCGGGATGATCAATATGATCCATTACTTATGAATTGCGCAAACCAAAAGCAACTTTGTTAAAGAAAGAAAAGTAGTTGAAACAAAATGCAAAAGCAGCTCATATTATTCTTCAACATATGTGTTTTATTTCAGTTTGTTACGGGGAATTTGATTAATAATAATCCAAACTTTGTATTGTTGGCTGATAATAATCTGTAATTAAAAAATTCTCTATAACTATCTCAACTTTTAAAGTATTGGCCGACAGTTAACTTTTATTAACTCAGAACTAACTCAGTTAGTGGATGCTGAACGCCTACACCGCCGCTACACAGTCCAAATCAGTAAATTTCGTTTAGGTGTAACCAAGCCAAATCTTCCCCAAGCATTTAATTTTTGACCGTTATAGGTCAAAAACCGTTCAAATTAACCCGAAAGCCAATGGTTGTTTTTTTTCATATAAATTCATCACATTTCACCAATTTTTTTTAGGGGAAATGAATTTTAATACTCCCAACTATCGCATGTTGGCGGATATCACTCCGAACTTTCAACTGTTGGGAGTGCTATCGGTCAAAGTGAAAGTTCGGAGTGATATCCGCCAACAGGCGATAGTTGGGAGTATTAAAATCCATTTCCCCATTTTGTTACCATCTATCATATCCTACCTTCAAATTTTATAAAAAATATCTCTCTTGGGCATCATGTCTTCACGGATCGAATGGACTGACGATGAAGTTCTAGGTTTGACGGTTGCATGGTTAAACGTCAATGAAGCAAACACGTCAAACAATAATGATGAGCTATGCGATGATGTATTGCCCGAGTTTCTCGAGCAACGGAGGAAAGGTGAACCTCATCGCACTGCTTCTATGCTTGCGAGTAAGTGGAACATCCTCAAACGCGAATGTAAAACGTTTGATAAGATGTTTAAAAATAGCAAGGATGAATATCTAAGCCTAAGGGAAGACGCGGCAATTGGAATGGCGTAAGTCAACTACTACTTTGAAGCTCACAAAACTTTCGACATGTTGAAGCGTGGCGACTGTTAAGGAATAAAATAGTTTTACTTTAATTTCTTTATATTTTGTAAAATAATAAATTAATGTAATGGTATTTGAATTTTATTATTTTAAATGTCTATTGGGAATTTAAAAAAAATGCTTAATTGGGATATTATTATTTAATTATTCAGGCTATGTAGCCTTGAGTGCCACTAGTGATGACACTTATTATTTAATTGTTTCGGCTATGTAGTCTTGAGTGTCACCAGTGATTTGGTGGTTCCAGGCTATTTTGGGTTATATTTGATATGGCAGAAGTCGATTTATGGGTACCACCCCCCTAATAAAGACATTTATGTAAGAGTTAATAAAGACATTTATGTAAGAGTTAATTGTAGTTTTCGTCTCTGTGGTTTGCCCTAACTAACAGGTTCAGTACGAGTATAACACTCTGAGTCCCTGTGGTTTGTCGGGCTAACATTTTTACATTCCACTTATTAACGTCAGTTAGTTTTTCTGTTAGTTTGTGAGTGAAATGACTATTATACCCCTCCATCTTCTTCTCCAACCAACCCACCCACCCACCTACAACACCACCACTACCACCGTCGCCACCGTCAACATCAGTTTCCATGACTTCATCAAAGTCAACATTTCCAGTCACCAAAAAATCATCAACCGAACCTGAAATCACCACTAGCAACAAACAACATAAACACACAATTTTCAACAAATCCACCGAATCCAACTCCGTAAAGGGTACCTGCTCCAATAAACACACCATCACCATTGCCCTTACAATAAACAACGTCGTACTTGTATTAGCTCTAGTCCCTCTTTCTATTTCCTTTTCCTTTTATTTTTCATTTTTTATTTTTATAAAATAATTGGAAAGTTGTCAACTTATGGCTTGGGGGGGCCTGCCCTAAGGCACTTGCTGAGTTTGTTGCCTCGGCCCCCCTCACCCCCTTATTGAAGCCCGATAATGGAATTCGACCTATTGCTGTGGGGGGCATTTGGCGGAGGTTGGTTTCTAAGGTGGCAATGAAGAAGGTTCGGAAAGACATGGCCCAGTACCTAGGGGATTTTCAATTTGGAGTAGGCGTGCCAAATGGGGCAGAGGCGGTGCTTCACAGTGCCAACCGGTTCCTAAATTCTTTTCATGTGGATGGGTCCTTGGCTCTGCTTACAGTAGACTTTTCCAATGCCTTCAACATGGTCGACCGCACAGCCTTTCTTCAAGAGGTTCACCAGCGATGCCCGTCTATCTATCCGTGGGTTCAGTTCCTTTACGCCCAGCCTGCTAGGCTGTACGTGGGTAATGATTGTATTGGGGCTACCACCGGAGTGCAGCAAGGAGATCCTTTGGGGCCCCTTCTCTTTGCTCTTGCCTTACATCCTCTCATCATGCGGGTTCAGGAAAACTGTAATCTCCCGTTCCATGCTTGGTATTTGGATGATGTGACGATTATAGGCAACGCAGCTGCGGTTGCTAAGGCTTTAGACATTATCAACGTGCATGGGCCATCTTTGGGGCTTCATCTCAATATTAAGAAAACAGAGGTCTTTTGGCCGACGTGTGACGGGTTGAAAAGCCAGGAAGGGCTTTTCCCGACAGAGATTGGTAGACCTAAGAACGGGGTTAAGCTCCTTGGTGGGGCTGTTAGCCGAGATCCTGCCTTCATCGGGGAGTTGGCAGGGCGGCGGGCTACGAGTGCGGTTGCCCTCATGAAACTACTGCCCCGCCTTAGAGATCCCCAGAGTGAACTCCTGCTGCTCAGGTCATGCATGGGGGTCGCTAAGTTACTTTTTGGGTTACGAACTTGCCAACCCCACTTCATGTTGGATGCGGTATCCCTTTTCGATGATGGTCTCCGCGAAGCTATTGAAGATATAGTTGTGTGTGGCGGCCCCTTCTTCGGGGACCTCCAGTGGCGCTTGGCTTCCTTGCCGATGCGTTTAGGTGGTTTGGGCCTCCTTTCAGCTCGAGATGTTGGGGTCTATGCCTTTGTGGCGTCCAGAGCTCAGTCTTGGAAACTTCAGGATCATATCCTCCGAAACAGTGGGGTCATTGGACTAGACCCAGACTATCAACAGGCGCTCGAACGCTTAAATGTCTATCTCCCGGATTTTGATATTGGCGGTTTTTCTAACAAGGACACCGCCCCCCCAAAGCCACAAAAAACTTTGGCGAATGCTCTTTTTAGCAAAACTGCTCAGAGCCTGGGAGAAGTTTTTGAGTTGTCCACTCGCCAGAAGGCAGTGATTGAATGCCTAAAGGGCCCTCATGCTCAGGATTTTTTGACCGTTATCCCGATTGAGGGTTTGGGTCAATGCATGTCTGCAGTAGAGTACAGGGCTATACTCAAGTACCGATTGATGATCCCTATGTACCCGGAAGATGAAACATGCCCCATCTGCCGTAAAACCTGCATGGATAAATACGGGGAGCATGCAATTCATTGCAAGGAGCTCCCTGGTTTCAAATATCGGCATGACTGGGTGAGGGATGTTTTGTGGGATATCTTGAGAAGAGCTGGGATCTCTGCCAAAAAGGAGGCTCCTGTAAACTTCCTCACAGACCCCACGGAAGGGAGATCCACCCTGCGACCAGCAGACCTGCTTGTCTTTGGTTGGGAGAGAGGGAGACATGCCTGTGTGGACCTCACCGGGGTATCTCCGCTGGTTGGGTTACGGGAAACAGGGTTCGTAGCTGGGCAAGCATCTAGAAAGGCGGAATCCAAGAAAGTAGATAAACATGCTAAAGCTTGTGCAGATAACCAACATGTCTTTATCCCTCTGGCTTTCGACACCTTTGGCTCCCTGGCGCCAGAAGCTATTCGTTTCTTGACCAGGGTCCAACGGGTTGTCCACAGCAATGTTTCATCCCCAGGGGGGCAAGGTTTTGTCTTTAGTAGACTAGGGTTTGCAATTCAAAAAGGGGGTGGCGGCGCAGCTTGTTGCCCGTCTACCAGCTATTATGATGTAACTTCCGTTTTTTGTTTTAGTGAAGTAAAAAAATTTACATGTTTTAAAAAAAAAAAAAAAAAAAAAAAATTGGAAAGTTTGGTGATTTTAACAGTGGGGGAAGAGGGGGTGGGTTAAGGGGGCGTTTGGTTATGGGGTTAAGGAGGGGATTAGGCAGATGAGTGAAGGGAGCTGATTGTTGTGGAAGGTGTCGATACAAGATCCATTGTTGGGTTAGGGAGTCTCCATTGATTTTTTTTTTGAAGTGAAGAAGGTGAGCAGAGGTTAAGGTATTATGTCATAGGGGTGTTTGGGTTTTAAGATTTTAACACATGATCCATTGGTGATTTGTTTGGTGTAGTGGCGGTGGGGTCGGTGGTGGTGGTGGGTGGGTTGGAGAAGAAGATGAAGGGGGTATAATAGTCATTTCACCCACAAAGTAACAGAAAAACTAACGGACGTTAGAATGAGGGATGTAAAGTATTAGCCCGACAAACTACAGGGACTCGGGGTGTTATACTCATGCTAAGCCTGTTAGTTGGGGCAAACCACAGAGACGAAAACTGCGATTAACTCTTTAAGTAATTATGATACCCACTTTCTCTAGAGCTTCAACATGCTTTTATGAAAATACAAGAAAGAAGTATAGGTTATATCTTCATAAATTAGGTAAGTTGGTGTAGACCCAAAGAAGTATAGGCTATATCTTCATGAGTTAGTTCTCAGTTAACAAAGGTTCATTGTCGGTCAATATGTTGAAAGTTGAAATCGTTGTTAGGAATTTTTAAAGAATAGATTATTATCGGCCAATAAGTAAAAGTTTGGATTATTAAAATCAATAGCCTAAATAATAATAATAATAATAATAATACACCTATAATATATTACAAGAAACCACTTTCACATGTTGAACCCTTACAACCGATCAATTACACAAACCCCCCACTGACCCATAAATTAGTTATAAACACAAACAAAACCATACCACTCAACCCCATTACAATAAACTACATTTTAATTAAGACTTTAAGATGCCATTTTACTATTTAAACCATGTTTATTAATCAAGATAACATCAACTAATGACTCAAATCATACAGGTCATAGTGATTAAGAATTTACCCTTTCCACAATAGATTATGTCTTCTATTTCATGCCATCTTCTAACCCAATACTTTTCCATTTTAGTGATACTCTTAACATACTTTTTTCATTCTTTAAATTATCGGCAAAACTTGAGCGGGGCTCAGGGATTCGGTGACCATTTCGCTAGCCAGTTTTTTTTTTCTATTTATTATTATTGTTGTTGACTTGTTGTTGGTGGTAGTGGTAGTGGTGGTGGTGGTGGTGGCCGACGTTGGCGCTTTGTAATTTTACCGCTTAAATAATCGTTTGTTGCGAACTTTGTCACTATTTTTAATAATGGTAGAGCAAACATACATCAACATCAAATTGGTTTGAATAAAAAAGGAGGAAATCTCATACATTAGTGACGAGAGGTTAAAAGGAAGCTACTTAGTGATTTGGTCATGAAAGATGTGATGGAGAAATATAGAAACAATATGATTAGGAATTGATTTAAGAGTTAGTAGAATCTCATATGGATCAATTGGATAAGAGGAAACAGGGCAGGAAAATAAACTAAACTTTAAACAATCATAGGCTACAGTTGAAGTTACGAGGCCCACAAGTGATGAACAGAAAGGTCTGATGAACCAAATCCTGGGTAAACACCGTAGGTAGCTTGGCCCAGCTGTCAGATGCGATTTCGTAGATTTAAGGCTTTGATTTTGCCTGCCAACGTTGTTTCCCCAATATCATCAAATTTGAGCACTTTCCATTTTTAGTCTATAGCTCGTGAATCTTTGATTAGATCAATTCAAGCGTCAATTTATATCCTTAACTAGAGTACAATTTTTGTAATTTCGAAATGGGACAAACCTATCAAATTTAGAAAATCCATAGAAAAGGCACCTCATGTGCTCGCTATGACCTTCACAAATTAATCAACTTTCCTTTGAGAAAGAATCTTATAATTTTATTGCTTTGCTCTAAGGCACAATATTACAAGAAAACTACTGCTCACAATTTTTTAATGTTACCCTTAACTGTAGTATGATCAAAATGATAGGAAGAAATAACGGCTTCACATCACATTTCTCTCTTTGCTGAATTGCTATCGACTAAACGTCTTAGTGGGTCGTTGGCTCCACTTGTTATCTCCTTCTACGACATGCCAATAAGAAGATGGACTGCCTTGAAACAATTTCCCTTAACGAGCTACGATCGAAAAGCGAAGATAGGCGGATAGTTCAGTTCTTTTTGGCAATGGGACAGGAAAACTGTGAGGACCGAACTTTCACTTTCTTACTGCAATGATAATCAAGAAAGTTTTTGGGCAAGACAAGAAAGGAACTCGCCCTTTGACATTCTGGCCGGGTAACCTTTCATTCCGACACCCAGAATAAAGGCTTCCCAAACCTAAACGGAGAATATTGCACGTTATCTAATAGTAAAGTAACCATTTTTGCAATTTATTTAGCTAAATTATATTTTAATAATTCAAATTATGATCACTCGTAAATAAAAATCAGTCAATTTATTTAGCTAAATTCATTTATGTCAATTTAAAACAATATCCAACTGTCACACCCAGTGGCGAAGCTTGACCCAAAGGTTCGGGGGGTCGGAAGTCACTAGTTTCGGGGGTCGAAAACCAGTTTCGAGGGGTCGAAACCCTATATTTCCAAAATTTACGAATACTATATAATCGGAACTTCTGCGCAAACATTCGGGGGGGTCGGCCGCCCCCTCCCACCCCAACAATGCTGCGCCCCTGGTCACACCCTCAAATTCTACTTGCGGGGTTTTACCACGAGGTGCGTGACATACCAGGATCCAAGTCAACACTCACAATAAACGACAACTAAATGTAAAAGATATGTAAACCATTCATTAAGTTTAAAAGTATTAACGGCAACAGCGGAAGCATAAAACGTCATTACAACCCATAAAGTAAATGACATAAGTTTGACAACGTTTAAAACCATGCAAGTGAATCCTAGACGCCGTGCAACTCCGTGCGCCTATCAACTGCTGCTACCTTAGCGACCTGAGAAAACATGCTAAAAACGTTAGCACATAATGCTGGTGAGTTCACAGGTTTTTAAGTAAAACATTTCATGAGTTTTGAAAGATCAGTCACGTTACTACTATGTTATAAGGACACTAGCTAGGCGTGTGAACTCACTAATACGATAACACGTATGAACCACCCAATGAACTAACTGAACTGTCGATCCATGGCTAACTGAACTGCCGATCCACGGCTAACTGAACTAGGGCTTACACAAATCGTATAGCAAACACAAGATAACACTAGTATAACATGATTTGTATGAATACAAGCACGCAGCATGTTTCTCCCCCGAAAACATAAACACTGAAAGAGGGGTCGTGAAACTCACCTTATGTTGCGACTTCAAATCAATAAGATATCCGACACGAACTGATAGTCCCAACTACTTATGACCTATCATAATGTATGTATAAGTGTTTCGACTAATAACCCGTAGGCTAATTAGTCCCCGATTGTCCAGATCATGACCACGTATGTTTGAAAATGTGTTTGAACATTAACCCGACATCTCGTTGTGTCCCGTTACACTGGTTGATCAAGTACATATAGTTTACATACAAGAATCACACATAAAACACATAGTTTGCATCAAAAATCACATTTCTGCAGTCGTGGGGTCGAATTAGGAAAATGCCCAATTGGTTCGA
This sequence comes from Ambrosia trifida, assembly GCA_028751855.1. NCBI lineage: Eukaryota > Viridiplantae > Streptophyta > Magnoliopsida > Asterales > Asteraceae > Ambrosia > Ambrosia trifida. The sequence goes on along the minus strand of CM054126.1, from coordinate 4,560,484 downwards.
CCTAACTGAGGGTCGAATGAGGTGTTTAATGTTTGGTTCGACCTTCACACTGCACACACTTGGTTCGACCTCCCGTAAGGGCGAACCATGTTTTGGTTCGACCCAATGTCTGCATAATTCGTTTAAACGCACCAAATCTCATCAAAATAGTTCGAAAACATCACGAAACATCATAAATCACAGCAGTTGATATTATCTAATCTATCCCCATAAACCCTACCATTTATGTCCCGAAATCCATCCATTTCAAGAAGAAATCACAATTTACCCAAAATAGCAAATTATGGAAATGTCTCATCAATGCATGTAATCTTTATCCAAAATGAAAACTTATCAATTTTAACTTTATGAACAGATTATTATGCACGGATTAATCATGTCTAACAAACCCCCAATCATATCATCATCAATACTCACAAGAACAAACCCTAAATCTGGCATAAAACCCCCCAAAATGGGTGAAACTCCATCAATCATCAATTATACCTAACAATAACCATAACTCATCATCTAGAACAGCCCTAGATCCTTAACATATCATCTATTCATCATTCAAACATCATATAACACATAACAACTCATTTAACATCATTAACACAAGGATTTTTATATGAAAACTCATTATTAATGAATATATTTGGTTTAGAAAGATGTTAGAAAGGTTTTTATTCATAAAAACGTGTTTGAATCAGATCTAGACACTTAGGGTTTGATAAAAATGAATGAAATTTGATTAAAAAGGTTTTAGATGAAGAACACACCTTGAATCTTCTCTTGTTTATGTTATAGAACATGTTTGTAGGTTAGGATCTGAAAAACGAGGTCAAAAACTCCTCTTTACAGGTTTGGGGGTGAGAGAGAGCACTTGGAGGCGAGTTAGGGTTGTGAAATGATGAAAAAGTTGCAAAGTATGGTATTTATAGTCAGACTTGGTTCACATCGTCGTAGGGTCGAATCAAGGTTCATTCGACCTTGTCATGGGTCGAATCAATCCAACTAAGGTCGAACCAGAATCCAACAAATCCAAATTTCTATGATTTCGTCATTTTAACCCGTTTTAATACATGTTAACACATTCTAACACATGAACATGCAATCCTAACATATGTTAATTACATTTAATCATATAAACACGTATTCCCACGTTGTATGTCATATATAAAACATCTCATGCTCAATATCTAATCCAACTATGTATTTCACCAACAACGGGACTCAAGACTTATGTGTGCGTATGATACCCCCAATGATCCTCCGAATCATTGAACCCTAGACTATACGTAAGTGTAAACCGACCCAACTGACCTAGTCAAGTATGTTAAGTAAATGTTTTTGCTAACGTAGACTTATATGTTTGTAAAATATTACCCTGAGTTTGTCAGGTGTCACACCAACATTTTAATTAGGATAACAATCAACCAATTGTTCATTAGGGAAACAGTTACTTCTCCATTAGAATGGAAGTTCTTTTTGTAACAAAAATTAAAGTTAGAAGCATCATTAATAAAATTTTCGAAATAGATTACTTCCTGCTAGTGAATCATGGAATGGAATATTAAAATACCACTTATTATTAAAATAAATCTATATACTACTATATAAAGCATTTTAGATAGACAACAATGTAATTTAACCTCACACTTTAAAAAAATTCATGCATTTGGCACAACTATTAATGCATAAATAAGTGGTCATTTACCATTTTATCCCTCTTATTTAATACATGAAGTGTAACTAATAATAATAAATAGTCTAATATAAAAAAATATATAACAAGCTAATTAAAAAACACTATTCGAATAAAAAAAATCTAATAATACAACATCACTAAAAAAACATTGAATAGTAAACAATATAAAGATTGCATGACTTGGTAAAATTTCAATAATACAAAATCACTAAAAACATTAGTATAGTAAAAATATAATATTTACAAAACGTAAAACTTAAAGCAACAAAATAAAAAAATAATAATAACAATTATAGGAATTTGAGGTCATTGTTTAAATAATTAACGCATGCATTTGTTTATCATAAAGTTACAATATTAGACCTTTGATCACCCGATAGGGTTAACAGGTCAACTGACCCTAATTTTTTTTCTTTTTTTCATTTTATATATTATATATAGTGTGGGGTTTTTTTTTATTGGAAGGGTAAAATGAAAAATTTTTATTGAACGAATCAAATGGGTAATTTTTAAGATGCTTAATTAGTTTACGTATTTGCTAATTGAATTGCCATTTACGCATCCAACTTGTTAAGGATATTACTTGTATTTGATAGAGTACAAATATTATGTGTAATTTTTATTGCACTTGATTAGTCTATACATTTGTTTATTGAATTGTGATTGTTGCATCCGATATGTTAAGGATGTGACTTTTACTTGATAAAGTACACAAACCATCTCAGCATCAAAAGCATTTCAAGGATATATTGGTATACAAACCATCTCAACATCAAAAGCATGTCAAGGATATATTGGTATACGTTTGTAGTTGAGTTGTTGAAAATTATATGGTGTCATCCTAGAAGCATAGCACGTGTTGAGTTCTTGAAGGATTGATCCAGAACATATAATAATAATAATAATAATAATATCAAAATATAATTAGTGTCTAACACATGTCAGGTTAGATTGTGTTCTCCAAAAGAACATCGGTAAAACCTGTCATATCGCATGTACCTACCCATTAGTAACTAAAAACATGAATAGTGCTAGTCAATTTCATCAACCTTATCAAGACACTCCAAAAGACAAGTGTGAACTACGTGAGAAAATTTTTGACAAGATTTTGTAGAAAAAATGTGTGATGGATGGCAAACTTAATGATAAGTGTCTCCTATGAACAAACAAGCTTTAATCTAAAATGACTTTTTTCCACCTTTATGTATTCCTTTTGCAATCGCAAAATTATGTGTAAAAACACTTTCAAGAAATCTCCTTTTCGTTCATAAGATGTGTTCTCACAACTTTAAACCATTTCTTATTTCTCTAAGATTAGTTTATCATATGTGAAGCCACTAGTGACATGATAGTTTATAATGGAAAAGATGGATCATCTGATGTGATTATAGATTTATAGGAACATAAATGTCATTTCGTATGATTTTTTAGTCTTGAAATGGAACTAGAAAAATACTTTGACGGTATACATCCAAATGAATTGATTTTGTTTGCCTGTAACGTATCAAATAGGTAAAAGTAAAAAAAAAAATCAACTAGAAAAATGATAAATAGTTGGATGTAAGTAACTTGAAAAAATCTACACCAATAGAATCACTGCGAAGCTTGAGAAATTAGATCGGGGTTGAAAGTCAGCGATCACGAGACGGGACCTAATTTTTTTTCTGTAGCTATGGTTCGGCTGATATATTCGTGTCGGTGATTCGATTCGGATCGAGTCGAGTCAAACATTAAATGCAATAAATATCAAAGTTCTAAGCATTGTTTAACAAACAATTGAACAAAGATACTCAAACATTTAAAATAAGACAAAGGGTTAATACCTGGATGAAGAATTACAGTTGAGTCCGTCGACTTTTAACATTTTTGAAATTTTCAATTATGGATAGGGGTGCAAACGAGCCGAGCTAAGCCCGAGCTCAACCAGGCTCTAGCTCGAAAAACTTATGAAAGCTCGAGCTCGGATCGTTTAATATCTATCAGTTAATATTTCAAATAAAAGTAATATAGATAATAGGTTCGGAGCTCGATAAATGAAGTTCGGTCCAGGCTCGTTTAGTAAACAAGCTTAAATGAGGGGGTAAATATTATTAAGTATTAATAAACCTAATATTATAGTAATGCTTGATAAGGCTCGACGAGCTTCACATGCTAGGCTGAACTCGGGCTCGATTAGTAAACGAGCTTTGTTTTAAGCTCAAGCTCGGGGTCGATAAGGCTCGGCTCGTTTCGAGCTTTTTACCAAGCCGAGCTCGAGTAGCTAAGAGATAACAACTTCATCGCTTACTCATTGAATCTACTATCCCGCTCATTTAGTTGTTGGGCTTAGGATTTTAGGATTTGGGCTTTACATTTACTTTGTTTTTTGGTTAAAGTTTTGGTTTATATAACTATTCTTTTTTTAAACGGAGGGTCGAAACTAGGGCTGTACACGAGCCGAGCTAGGCTAAGCTCGAGCTCGAACTTAAACGAGCTAGCTTAGTTCGGCTCGGTTTTCTGGTCGAGCTGAAAAGTCGAGCTTGAGTTCGGCTCGTAAATGCTCGAGCCGGCTCGAGCCGGCTCGAGCCAGCTCGTTATTTTTTTATTATTTTTTTTACAAATATTGATTAAATAAAAAACAAAAAAATAAAATAATTGCCAGAAAAAAAAATTACACCTATACATGTATATTTTTTTCCTAATATTTTAAAGAATGAAGGCATACTAAAAGTATTATATGTATAATTTGTGTTTTTTTTCTATTAATTTTCATATTTTATTGATTAATTAAACTTAAAATATTAACACTTCAACCTCCTCTCACATATTTTTTAATGTAAACACTTAAAAATAAAATTAATACATATAAATAAAATAATTCAAGCCAGCTCACGAGCCTACGAGCCGAGACAGGCCTAGCTCGAGCTCGTTTACAATCGAGCCGAGCCGGCTCGTTTTTTTTAGCTTTATTCGAGCCGAGCTTTTTTTGAGCGAGTTTCGAGTGAGCTTTTTATATACCCCTAGTCGAAACCGTATATACCAAAAAAATTCCATACGAAGACTATATACTTGAAACTTTTGAACGAAAAATCGGAGGGGTCAGCCGTCCCTCCCCGCCTCTTGAATGTTGCGCCCCTAAGTTGAATTCCATGACATGTGATATAGTGACCGAAAGATAAACCACAAAATATAAAGTAGTGATATGCCCAAAATAACATCGACACGTGTTTTACATAGATTGAAAAACAATAAACAAATATTAGTAACGGTTTATATAGTGTCGACAACGGTACAAATGTTGTTTCGTTGGAACATGGAATCGACGTGGTACTAAGATTGTTTGGATGGTATCCGTATGGTTCGTCACGGTAGCGGTACAGTACTTACACTGGTTATACCTTAGTAAGGGCATTTGATTCCCCGCCGCTCCCGTCGCCTACCTCCTCCCCGTCACCTACCTCCTCTCGCTGCCCCACCTTCTCCCACCGTACCCCCAGCTAACCTCCAGCCTCTCCACCCTTATCCTTCACTTCCATCCTCCCCCCAACGAACATTTTTTAAATTTCCTACGCCTGACAACCGCCTGTCATGGGCCTGACACCCACCCACTCCCTATGCCTGATAAAACCACTTCACTCCTACGCCTGAAGAGCTGCCTTTACCTCCTACGCCTGAACCACCATATTCCACCACCTTTAATCCCCTTCCCCTCCTCCTCCCTTGCCTACGCCAGCCACCACCCTTCCCCTAGCCAAGGTTTAGGTCCCTGAGTTGATGGTCTTGGGAGATAATAATAATAACAACCCTACGCCTTGTTTTTAGGGGATATTACTGTGTAGGGAATGTTGTGGAATTGAGGAAAGTGAAAAAGGGAAAACGAAAAAAAAAAGATAAAAGAAGGAACTAGAAGAAACGAAAAAAAAGGCTTTGAGGGTGTTTTTATCGGGCCACTTAGATGTTTTTCTGTAATTTTTAGGTCTCAAATCGATCAGTAACAGATTTCGATTTTTGAATTGGTATGTGGTTCTTTATAAGTTTTCATACATGTGGTCACACCACATGTATCAATTGATACGTGTGCATTCAAACGTACTTTTCTATAATGATAATAGTTATCCCTTAAAATTAATTACAATATTACTATTAATATTAATGAATTTAACATTTCTATAAATTATAATACTAAATAATAATAATAATAATAATAACAATAATTGTTTTCTACTTATGGGTGCGCCTGGGTGTGGGAGAGGAACTATTGTTGAGAACACGGGTCCCAACTCAGTCTCGGGGAAGTGGCCTTGCCCCTTTAGAAATTACCATTCCTGCAAGGATTGTTTGCCTGAGTACAAGGGTTATTCTAGACTTCTTATGCGTTTCTAGCGAAACCATTTCAATGAGAGGGAAAGGAGGGAATTGTTAAAGAGACAGATTGCTTCGGACTTGGACCTCTACACGAATGTTGTTAATACCCTGCGGATGCTTGGGAAATGGCTATGTGGGGGATGTATGACCCTGCATGCCCTTATTCATTATTGTCGTCACGAGGGTGTTGTACATAAGTGCACTTTAGGTGCAGAAAATGCCATTCATTATATTGTAGAGATCCCTCAGCCGTGTAGGCCGCCTGCGGAGCCTGAGAGTGTCTTGTCTATAGGGGTGGTGGCAGATGTCGCTCTCCGTGAGCGCATCCTCGCGCTCCCCCTCTCCACTGTTAAGAGTATCCCGCCTGCGTGTTGTATGGCGTTTGCGCAGGCTTTGTCAGGGGGGCTGCGTAAAGTGGAGGGTGCCCCAGAGTCTATTGAGGCATGGGTTAAGGTTCTGTTGTTGCCTCGTTGCACGTTACGGGCGGTCAAACCAGCCTGTAGGCAAGAACACAGGTCTTGGAACAGGAAATCGCTTCAATGTTACTCCATTATGCGAGCCTTAGCGATTTGAGGAGCTCGTCAAGAACCTCCTTGATCTACCTGCGGATGGGCTTTCATGTAGGCCTAGTGAGCAAGATAATGATGGGGGTGGGGGCAACATTAAGCAATGCCTTCGAAAAGTGGCAGATGGGCACTACACAGATGCGGTCAAGGTCCTGTGTTCATCAGGGGTCGCGCCTCTTGGGGAGGCCACTTTGAAAGCCTTGATAGATAAACACCCTATTATGGACCCTCCGACCAAACCTTCCACCATGCCATCTGAGTCGGATCTACAGGTTGACGTTAATTGTGTGCTGGCATGTATTAAATCCTTCCCGAAAGGGACCTCTTGCGGGAGGGATGGTTTGCGGGCTCAACATATCTTGGACGCTTTTTGTGGCCAGGGGTCCCCCACCGCGTCAGGGTTGCTTAAGTCCATCACAGATGTTGTTAGCCTATGGCTTGGGGGGGGGGGGCTTTGTCCCTCTAAACTAGCGTAGTTCGTTGCCTCCGCTCCACTAACCCCCTTGTTAAAGCTCGACAATGGAATTAGACCTATCGCGGTTGGGACTATTTGGAGGAGATTTGTATCGAAAGTCGCTATGCGTAAAATGGGTAAGGAGATGGCTGCGTATCTAGGGGATTTCCAATTTGGGTTTGGGGTCCCTAATGGGGCAGAAGCAATGTTGCACAGTGCCAATAGGTTTGTAAACATGTTCCATTCTAATGGCTCCCTAGCTATGCTTACTGTTGATTTCTCCAATGCTTTTAACGTAGTCGATCGTACGGCACTTCTCAGGGAAGTTAATTGTCGATGCCCATCCATTTACCCGTGGGTGCAATTCTTGTATGCCCGGCATGCAGTTTATACGTGGGTGATACTCACATTGGTGCTTCTACTAGGGTTCAGCAAGGGACCCCCTTCGGCCCCCTCCTTTTTGCATTGGTCCTTCATCCGCTTGTTCTCCGGGTGTAGGAATCATGCTCCCTCCCCTTCCATGCTTGGTATCTAGGTGATGGCACTATTATAGGTAAAACAGAAGACGTAGCGAGGGCACTCGATATTATTCGATCTGAAGGGCCGTCTCTGGGGCTTATGCTTAATGTGCGAAAAACTGAGATTTTTTGGCCGACGTGCAATGGTTCAGCAACAATGCCCGGTTTATTCCCTAATGAGATTGGTAGGCACGACTGTGGGGTTAAACTCCTTGGGGGAGCTGTTAGCCAGGATGCAGGTTATATACACTCTTTGGCAACAGAAAGGGCTTTGCGCGCGGTTGAACTCATGGAACACCTGCCGAAATTAAAAGACCCTCAAAGTGAGCCTCTCTTACTGCGCTCATACATGGGGTTGCTAAAGAGGTGGTTGTCTTCTATTCGAAACCCTTCTGATTGCTCTTTTGATCTTTGAATAGTTAAGAAACCCCGCTTTATCATTCTGTGAAGTAAATAAAATAAAGACACCAACGACCTCATATGTGGTTCTTACTAACTAATAAGGACATTGCAAACCTTCAGGATTTTTATATTTTGCAAAAGTAAAATCTATAGATTATTTTTTTCAGTTAGTATTAAAATTTTTGTGTGAGTACTATTTAATTTTAGTATTACATAGTAGTTTTTTAAACAAATCGTTATATATTAACTTTTAACTTTCGCCAGTAAGAAAATATTATAATTTAAACCACCGTCAAGGTCACCTTGACACAACTAAAACCACATTCAAAACCAATACTAATCAAATCATTTGAAGCATGTTATTTTGGGGACCCGAACCTATTTTGATAACTTGATCCGAGTGACAAAAACATTTCGAAAACCCAACCTGATAAAAGTACACCCAGACAAACAAAAACGTAGACCAATAATTGTGACAGCAGTGCACAAAATTCCTGATTCTGCCACTGCACGTATTGTACAACTTTTTATGCATGAGATACATTTGAATCATTAAAGCAAGCTTTTGATAGAGGAATTATCTGATTATAATTGCAATCTTCCTAAAAAGCAACGAATTGATGAGATTACTTTAATGACTTGCAGAGTTGCAGGGTTCTCTAATGACATAATATGAATATATTAGTAACCTGGATGTGTTTAATGTGGTGGTGGGGTGTTAGTAAGGGTAAACTTATTAATAAACAAGCCATAACAAACAAACAAATGTAATTAAAGTAATTATTTGGTTTATTGTATTTAAATAACCAAAACTTTTACTTGTTGGTTAGTAACATTTTAAACTAATGAATTGTGCTACATAGCCTTCAAATTGTATCTTATTTTTCTCTGTATAGTCAAACTAACTCAGCTCTTACCTGGTTAGTTTTTTACCAGTGTGGTAGCTGTTTAGTGACGTGGCATATATGGCGTTGCCTCTTTTTGAAAAAGTGGAATGTTTTTGTGGATGGCGATGTGAAAAAAATAATAACTAAAAAACCTTTTGTTTAAAATATTATATAACACACACATAAAAAACCATCAACACTACACCAAACCACTATCAACAACAACCAACAACACGACTATTAGCCCAATTCTAGAGAGAGAGCAAAGGGAACTCGTCCACCACCACCCACTAAACCCCAACTCTGACCACATAAACTCGAAACCCTACCCACCCACAATATTCACTGTAACCCATCCACCACCGTCGTCACACCCTTTGCAACCACCACCTGGCCTCTGTTAACCCACAAATGATACCCTAATCATAATCATGAATCTGACCCTCCACAACCCCACTGTCTCCATTACCACCACCGTTAACGTCACCATCATATATCATCTTGCTAACCGATTTTGCTTGTTAGTCGATCGATTGATGCAATGATGAAAAATTAGGGCAGAAGATGGAGAAGAAACCAACGGTTGAAGAAATGATGGTTTTTTTTTTGTTAAGGGTGGTGGGTGAGTTCGTATTCTATATCATATTACTTGCATACTAATCGATCAACTGATGCAATGGTTGTGGGTTGGATCGTGGCAAGTGGTAGGGTCGTCTCTGAGAACACTACAAAAATTACGGGGCCCTGACGGCATAAAAATTGGCCCAAAAATTTTGGTAAAGATAAATGAATTAAAAAATGTAATTTGGTACTAGAGCCAAACCTTGAAATTGAGACCTATGCATTAAATTAGTATGGTTTTTCCAACTCCAATAACAAGCATTTTATGTATAAGAAACGCCCACCCTTTGGTCTGGGCTGGCAAGTGTTGATGACTTATGAGGTGGGTGATGGTGTGTGGTGGTAGTGATGGCGATGGTTTGTGGAAATGATAGTGGTGGTGGTGGTGGTTTGGAGAAAGGAGGAGGAGAGGTGTTTCTTTTTATCTTATCTAAAAAAAGGAAACTAATACATTTTTTTAAAAAAAGTTGATACAAATTAAAAAACAATGTTTTTATATAATCGCATGCCACGTCATTAAAAATGTCACGTAAAAAAAGCAGACTAACTAGGTTAAGGTTAGGTTAGTTTAGAAGTGACAGAGGACAATAATTAAGTTAAGAATAGTGAATGATAATTCATTAATCAGGACTATTCAGGAGTGTTGCCAACAAGTGAAAGTTAGTGTTATTTAAATCTATTAAACATAATTCTTAGCAATCAAATGATTGACAATGTCACAAGAAACGTAATATGAATATCTGCAGTTGCATTAAAATTAAGAAAAAAAACTAAAATCTGTACAAACTTATTTTAGATTGACAATATAAAAAAAATAAAAATAAAAAATTCAGTACAAACTTAGTTTAGTTTGACAATATCACAAGAAAAAAAAAACTGCGATATATGAATTTTGTTATAAAATATCTGATTAAAAAATTTTAGAGGTAAAAAACTTGAAATAAACCATTTATCCAAAAGAGGAAAGAAGAAAAGCAAAAAATAAGACCTCCTTTTAAGGGTGGTTTTAAAGCTATCAAGTATTCCATTCGGTATTTTCTTTTGAAAGCTATTTCAACTTTCTTTAATTGCAATATAAAGGTACAAAGTACAAGCTTCTGTATTACAAAATCTAATAGTTTTTATACATGGTGAATTGGTCACACAATTTTCATGCTCCAGCCTCTATAAGTTTATAATTCTAAATTGTTTCCTTTTTTTTTTTTTTGGTTAAACCATTTTTGGTTTAATTATGATTTTGATAATCATATGTAACATATTAAGTAGTTATGAAAAAAGATACAAAATACATTAGGAATGTGTCAATCCAACTCCAAAAACATGTATGGCTTCCAATTCCATTAAGCATAATCTACCATGGAATGTGAAAGGAAAACCCTTAAATATACTAACTCACAAGAATAGTTTTTGAAGTATCTTTATTTGACAATGTATATATCAAACATTAATATATACAAAAAAATAGTTGTTTGCTTATAAGTTCATGTATTAATATAAAATATTTTAACTGTACAAATTTGTTTAGCATGTATAAATATATAAAAGAATGATTATATATATACATGGACCATGGTCATTTTCACTTATATAAATACAAAATATATAAAGCTTCTTTTTTTTCTTTCTTTCTTTATATGATTCTTTTGCATGAAAGTAAGGGGAAGCTAGTCTTGGATCTATAACCAAGATAATTATAGTCTTTAATGGAATCTTTGCTTTGTAGCTAACAAACACATATACATACAGACACCATGAATCTATCTTTGATTCATGATTTGAAATTTTTATGATTTTGAGGGATCCAAGGGTTGATGGTACTAAAGATAATATGTGGGGTTGTATGTAGAATGCTAGGGTAGCATACAAGACCAGTCAAAAAGAGGATGAAAAAATAAAGTAAAATGAAGAATGTTTGATCAGATCTTAGATATGCTTGTGATGCTGCTTTCAATGATTATTTGGTCATTGTTTGTCAGCAATGAGATAAAAAGAAACAAAGTGTGTATGAGAGAGAGTTTGTAGCTTTTTCTATCATGTGCTTTCCATGCCCCAATAAAAAAAAAACTTCAACTCTACAGTTCAATTGAATTGATTTGTGTGAACAAAAGATCATATAGATGAGAAAGAATCATTGGCAAAGTATATATTTGATGATTAGAATATAATAATAATAATAATAATAATAATAATAATAATAATAATAATAATAATAATATAATCTTGTAAATCAACATTAATTAGCATAAGTTAAACTTAGAGAATGTTTTCTTGTAAAAGGTTAAACTCACAAGTGAGTTCGGATCTACTGCCACACTTTGTATATCGTGTATTTATCGTATTTGCATCATACGACGTATTATACAATACTATGCTTTTACATTACAACTTTACAATGCAAGTAAGATAAAGATAAAGATAAAGATAAGACATAATGTGAGACAACATATCTCAACTCCTTACATGTGTTGGAGATATAATGATACCTCATGTATTTTTCAATATTTGCGTACATTTTAATATATAAAACAATATTATCGTTCTACCTTTTCCGTTGATAAAACGTCTAAAATAATCTTCCATAACGATGATACAAAAAGATATTTTGTAATAAAAAACAAGGTAATTAGGAACCATACACCCCCTATTTAGGATTTATACACCCTGGCCCACATCACACACCAATAGAAGGTTGCCACATACCTCAAAATGTGATGTCACACCCTCAGAATGTGATGTCACGGGGTGTATGGAACCCAGAACCCAAAAACAAAAGCATTAGTAGTTTGCATACATAATGAACCAACATGCAGCTTAAGCTTTAAAACGAAGAAAGGACAAAACAGGGAGCTAGCTATATGCTTCATCATATGAACAAGCAAGCATCAAAACCTTTTGTTGTACTATGTTTAATAAAATAAAATAAAGTGTATCAACCACAACCATCATTCCATCAAGCATAGTGTATATTAAAATGCTACATGGGTTCGGTTGACCATTGACCAATATGGGCAGCCTAGCATTTGGGCTTAGAAATTAGCCCATGTCAGCCCCAATGAAGCATGCCTATGAGTTATGACTTATGAGCTTGCATGATTTAAGGTTTATATCACTATATGCTTGTAAGTTGTATGTATTAGAAAATAACAAACACTTCAAGATTATAGTGGTACATTATGTGACACTAACTAAATTTTAACAGCAATTCCTATATGTTCTAGGATAAATACGACACATCCGCATTTTGCAGGATTTGAACTCCCCGGAGAGGTAGGTGATGTATGGGTTGAAACATGTTTTTTTTTCTTTTTTTTTTAATAAGTAGAGTCAATGGGTCTAGTTGGCACAAACACGCTCACTTTTTTGTCCAAATTTCTATAAGAACAAAGATACGTAATGTATTCGTATAATGTTATTACAAGTAATAAAGGTTTTGATCAAAGCTCTGCAATTGGTTCTATTTGTTCTTGTGATTTGATACAGGAAGAAAAGGGCCTAAATATAGGCAATATAATCAAAAGAAAAGGAAACTAATAAAAAGGAAAACAAAATAAAAGGGGCTGGAAATATGGGCTGGAAAGATGCATAATATCTTTGATAGGGAGCATATTAAGGAGAAGATAATGTATTCTCAATAAGTAGAGTATTATACAATTATAAATGAACATGTGAATAAAATGATTGTTGTATTGCTATGCCGCTATGGTACAGTACTCACAACTTTCAACTCTTTTGACTCATTTAACATTTTTAACTAGTTTCTTTCATAGTTAGTTTATGTAAAGATGTGTACTAAGTGTCAACATGCATGTGTTGATCTTACCGGGGTGTCCCCCCTTATTGGGCTTCGAGATAGTGGGTTTGTGGCCGGGCAAGCGGTCATGAGAGCTGAATCCAAGAAAGTGGAAAAACATGCTAAAGCATGTGAGGATAATCAGCATGTTTTCGTTCCCTTGGCCTTCGACACTTTCGGTTCCTTAGCACCGGAGGCGGTGCGGTTTTTGGCTCGGGTTCAACGAGTAGTGCACAGCAACTTTTCCACCCCCCGAGGGCGGGGTTTTGTTTTCAGCAGATTGGGATTTTCTATTCAAAAAGGGGTGGCGGCGCAGCTTGTTGCCCGCCTACCTACCATCCTTATGTAATTTACCCTTTTTTATCAATGGAAACCGATGAACTTTTAGAAAAAAAAAAAAAAAAGTGTCAACCATGGATTTAAGGCTATGGTTGACATTTGACAATTACCTTATGATTAATTATGTAAATGGGTAATTAATCATGTCCATAACAATAAAGTGGTTACCACCTAGGCATTATTTAACCATAGCCAATTTTAGATTTTTAGATTGATAAATAAATAAATGGGCTGATTTAAATCATTACCTTTTAGGCCTTTAATGTTAAAGATTGGGCCAACTAGCTTTGGGCCCAACTCATCTAAAACATCTTATTCATTAGACGGGCATAGGGATTTTCTTTTGGTGAGTTGTAATTTTTATTGAACTACTGACATTATTCCTACATAAAAAATTAAAAGATGGGATAACAGTTGATGATAGAATTGTTTAACACACAAACAAAGGCTACAGACTCTTTGGGAACGATGGTTAGTGATTGGGTTATTAAGACTGAAGCAGGGAGCTTATCAGCCCAGCCAACCATTGACAGACTGTCACACCCCGCTTAAGGCGGAAACGCGAGGTGAGACGGGTATGGTGATCACAAACATTGTTTACATGAGAAGTACTAAATATCATTTATAACAAATAAGGTCTTGATTTCAAATAGAGTTACATGCCATAGCAAATGAGTTCAACAACTACATCAAATAACAAAACAAAAGACTTCTGCAGGCATTCCTAAGCTCGTCTGCTTATTATCCTTACTTGATTTTCTGAAAAACATGCTTAAATGTGTCAACTAAAAAGTTGGTGAGTCCGTAGGTTTCAATGACTCGATAAAACAGTTTGTTTTCGGCAAAGTTCGTTGTCTGTGTCCATGCAGAATATAGTTACCATGAGCCCCATAACTGAACCCCGACTTCCTTGTACGCCCCAACCAATGCCTTATCACAGAACATTGAAAAACAGGGATAATATGCAATCATTTGACACGACAGTCGTGGTTAGCGCGGCTAACCATGAAAGGGGGTGTCAACCCAAATAGTACTATTTATATGATCCATGGCTTATTGCTAAGTTAATGGTTATAGTTGTCCGGGGACTTTGTTGTGATAATGTTGTCTAACTCATGTAACACATATTGCTGTCATGTACAAATGTAGGTCTCAAGCATGTTTCTCCCCCAAAGTTGTAAAACAGTAAAACATTAAAAGGGGCCACGAAACTCACCAGTTGGTGAAGGATTGGTATTCACGAATCCACAAGTTATTTGCACACGTTTCTACTCGAGTCCTACGATGCAAGTGAATACTAATGAGATCTTAATGAACAACCCCAGTAACCATTCAAGTTTTAATATTTATGAATGATTGTGTAGTTGGGTCCTTCCCAAACCTCATCAAGTCATCATAGAATGTGTTGCAAACTTGGAACCTTGACTCGATGAGCTTTTAGCAAACTAGTCTAAAGTAGATTATAAGCGACCAGACTCGTTTACATCTTTAAACAGGGAGTCATAGAGGAGGACATCCAGTTACATAAGAGTAGAGCATCAAAATATATAAGTCCATACACGAATACATCTTGTAAAATGACAATTTGTCCTTTATATTTACGCACTTGGGTCCTTCCCAAACCTCATCATAGCATGTGTTGCAAACATGGAACCCCTTTTGGTCATTTCAACAAGTTTCCCAACCAATGGCACCTTCGAAGTCTCCGTGTTCCATAATGGCTTCTTGTCCCAACTGTCCATATTTATTTAATTAAGAGAAAAAATAAACTATAACATATATATATACTAGCTGACTACCCGGGAGCGTCCCGGGGTTGAAATTTAATAATATTTAATGTCATTCTGTGGAATTTTTATTAAAGAAAAGTTTTAAAAAATTGTAGCATTTGCCATAGAGATGTACCAATGATCCAAGTACTGCTTCTGTGGTGGCTCATCTCATGAGCTTCTCCTCCTCAGTGAGAGCATGGCGGAAATGACAGCGGTGACCATACGGGCATGGGTCACCAGCAAGGACCATCCTGCAGACTTCGGTCTTGTAGCGTGGGTGGCGTATGACCGGCTGGAGTTCCTCGATTCCGTGTGCAAATTGGCAGTGATCTCCGTATGGGCATGCACCAGTTTGTTGCCATTTGTTGCATAGCTCAGTCTTTGTCATAGCTGGCTTGTATACCTTTAGTTCCATTACATACACCTTAATTTGCTGATTGATTATATTCCAACATCACAACACATTTAGCAATTAATTAAAACAATGTACAGCATAATGTTTTCTTGCATTAGGGTGCATGGAAATAGAGAATAATTCAACATCATTAGGCAGGCATCATGGGAAAACATATCAAGACTAATACTAATACCATAAATTAGTAGATAACTAACCTGTTTTCTCTTTTTTCTATTTTTTTTTTTTTGAACGGCCAACGAAACTATTGCCCGCCTACCCGGGGTCACCCACTACCTTGCAAAGGCACCCCGGTTGATTCTGCCAAACCATTACGACTATTTAAAAATTATGTGTTTTACACAAGAAAACTAAAAGTCAGTTATATTCCAAACAATTCCCGTAGCTCTTTCTATACCAATATCTAACAATTGTGATTGAATTGCATTTAATGCGGCATCTCTTGCTTTTGTTTTCCCTGTATACAAAGACACACCAATTCGCTTCAGACTGGTTCTCGTTTAATTTTCCCTTTAGCCGAGGCGCGAACCCGCCGGGCCGAAGTATATCTACAACCTCCCGTCCCGATGCACAAAATCTACTCATTTATTGATGCATGCGCCTCAAGTATTTTTTTTACTTGCGTCTCTTGTACGCCCATCGCCTCATTCAATTAAAAGTTCAAGGCCCATTGCCTGAGGGTGCCTCGGCTCGCTTTATTAAAACTTAGCGACGCCTAAGACGGAAACGCCGATAGCGACGGCGATACCGATGGCGGAGAAGGTGTAAGGGGAGATCTTTACCGATTCTCTCGCCCACGACCCAGTTGCTCCAACAGCAATGGCGCCTGACATTATTGATCTACGCTTTTCTAGATTGTTTAATGAGCTTCAGCAGATGGATATATCCAACTTGTAGAATGCCAACGAAGAGCTTCTTTGGTCAACTCCTTACTGTAATGGTTGGTAAGTCAACTTTTGCATTTTTCTTAGTCTCCATCACAAACAAACGTTCACATTACATACTAACCATGCATTACGCCTCTATTAATTTCTATAAAACCACGTCTTGTTTTACATCAAAATCATATACAAATAATAATAATATTACAACTTTAACTTTAAGTTTAACTTGTGTGTGGTGTAACTGTACGTAATGTCCGCCTCCTCAATCCTCTGACGATCAGCCACCACAAGGTTATCCTAACCACCATGACAACCTAATATCAGCCCATGAAGATGCTTATACGGCTGATATTGATCCGAATATGAACCCTCGTTCCTACGTACCTCAATCGCCTGAAAAAATGCCCCAGCCTGAAGCGTACCCGCCTCAACAAACTCCAGCTAGCTACCCGCCTCAACAGCCGCAGCCTGTCCAGTTTCCTCCTCAGCAGCAGCCTGTCCAGTTTCCACCAATTTGTACCACTTGTTAGTTTTAAAACAATGTAGCAATACAACACCTGTTAGTTCTAAAGTGTTGGTAGTATTTGAATTCTTAGGACTCTAACGGATCAAATAAGTTAGATAAAATATTTGACTAATAATATTTTTGACAAATGAACCTTCTAATTGATTTCTAAGAGAATGTTGAATTATTTTTGTTTTGCATCCATGTTTAACACAATATAAATTCCATTACAAATAAAAATAAAAATGAATAAAAATGGTTTGTTGGATAGCTTGGACATGTAAAAATGTAATTTACTCTTAAATGAAAGATGCGTACTCTGCACTACCAAATATTTCTTTCACTATCAAAAAGTACCAAACATTTGATTCATTTGTACATACTAAGAGCTATAGAATCAACTTTTATACAAGTTAACGGGTCAAACCTTTTAATTCAATTGCAATACAATGAGATCTAAAAGGTATAGAAAAAGACATTGATGGTTTACTTTAAAATTTTAAATAAGTTACTCATCTGATGATCAAAAGAACCTACCTAGAAAGCGGACAACGCACATAAGCTGGTTTTTTTCATTCATTTGTCCTGTTCCTTATCGAAAAGTCAGCCTGCAAATGACATTTGGTTCTCCTTTATGAAGAATATGTCCTTATGTGATAGTGATTAAACAGTCAACCAAGAGAGCACTCACCAATTTCAAACTCGAAAGAAAGTTCCCAAATTGACTATCTAGAACCTGATCCAAAGGTCCCCCAAAGCTAGTGCATTGCTTCCACAAAACAGGCTCACTGTAGCAAAAAATAAAGTGGAACAAAAACTTATACAGATTAGTGAGTAGATACAACAACAACTCGTCTCAACGAACGGTAATAAAATCCTAACAAATATATTCAAACGAAACTGTACATAATGCATACCTCCTGCTACCTCCTCCCAAATTAACAAACTTCCATTGGAACATACGCATACTCTGGAGGAACCACACAACTTTTACAACACGTCGATCATTAACCTAAAGCTCAACTCAGTTTGAACAACAGCCTTCGAGTTCTTGCTTTATACCTCTCGGGTCCCCTTAATTGACCGAGCCTCTGCCCTTTGACTTCTGTTGACCGAGTTGACTGGTCT
This sequence comes from Ambrosia trifida, assembly GCA_028751855.1. Classification (NCBI taxonomy): domain Eukaryota; kingdom Viridiplantae; phylum Streptophyta; class Magnoliopsida; order Asterales; family Asteraceae; genus Ambrosia; species Ambrosia trifida. Next base: position 4,542,169 of record CM054126.1, on the reverse strand, counting down.
TTTGACCAGCTGTTGACCGAGTCAACTGATGACTCGGGTTTTAACCTTTCATCCTCTTCGCACATATCTCCTTCTGCTAATTAATAAGAACAGGGAATAAAATCACATATTATTTCCCTACACACTTCATTCAGTCACAAAAATGCCGCACAAAACAGTATACTAAAAAACATATATATACATTTTATATATAAAACGATGGAATAGTTCACCTGCTGCTAGAAAATTCATAAAGCTTTCCACGGGCGGAGAAGACGATGACAGCAACATCTGCTTCACAGAGGACAGAAAGATGGCGTGCTTTGTCTTCGATCCGTTTTATTTGAAGCTTTCTTCGACCCATTATTCGTTAGTAACTCTACCGAGTACCGACGAAACGTCTGCACCAAGCTTTTCAACTTCCGTTGGTGTTTGTACTGCAACGAATCATTGTACCATAATCCACAACTCTATGTTCTAGTAAAATAAACAATCACAAAACTCGAATATTCAATCGGTTCTTGACTATCAGAGCTGAACCATACAAATGACAACCCAAACCAACCCGATTGGTGATCTGTTTAAAATTGAACCTGTCTAACCCATTGCCAGATCAACCAATATTGCAGTGAGAAGTGAACTTACTCGACTAAAAAGCGCTAGATGGATCCAGCTCGATCTTTATCCGTACATCAAGTGATCAAATCAAGATAAAGCATTGCTTCGTGTAGGAGAAGACCTTCCATAAAAAAAACTTAAGCAAGTGAGAATATGACATTGAAGAGCATGAAACATTAACCCACTTGCTTGTTTGTTTGCTCTTACTTCAACGCCAAAACAAAACCACCAACATCACCCTTTCCTTTCCTTTCTTTCTAAAAAATCTTGCCCTTCGCCTCGACACTACCACCATGCGACAATCGCAAACCACAACCACCGCAACCGATCCATCATATATCACCACCACTGTAAACATCAAGAGCTTTTTCTTCACGAACGTTCTCAATCACATCAAAATCCTAGTCTCTATTGTAACTATTAACACAAAGAAAACTTACTAATTGATTATTAGAGATTAACAGAACTTACCGACTATCGAAATCCCTAACCACACTGAAACCCTAGTCGTTGCCGTCGCTTTAGGTTGAGCCCGACACCCTTAACGGGCATGACTATTGCCGCTGCATACTACTACATGGCACCCCTGGTCTCCTCTAACCTTAAACCTTTCTCCCCTTTCAGACCGGTGACTTTGATTAACCCACTATCACCTTTTTAATATCAAATCCAGAAATAAAGAAACTTCGAGAAATTTTTGAATTTATTGAATAAAACAATAATTTCAAAACACTAAATCAATTGATTGAAATTATAAAGAAACATGAATTAGATCTGATTGATTTGAAATTACAGAAATTAAGCAAAAGGATATTGAAGTTACCGATTGGATAAGATGAAACAAACTGGAACCTCACAAAATTATTTAGATTCTTGGAGAAGGGTTTGTTTTGGTGATCAACTGATCATGGTAAGAAGATGATGAAGAGGAATTTAGGGAGAAGGGATGAGCGGCGATAGTGTGATAATGAGAATCAGAAGAGGCAGAGAAAATTTTAGGGTTTTAAGGTTTTCCTTTTTTTTTAGTTAAAAAACGAAAATACCTAAAAACACCAAAAACTCTCAAATATTAAGCCACGTGGCACTTTCAAGGGGAGGTTGAGGCCTTCATTGCACGCCACGTCAGCAAACTCATTTTCTTTTATATATATTAATAGATATATATATATAAATATATATATATATATAGGGTAGAGATCCTAAGAGAACCAACCCCTATTACGAGAACAAACTATTCTAAACCATAATAAAACTCACATATTAAGGATATGTGGAAGAATATCATCCGAAACCTTCTTCGATTGATTATTATCATATGTTTCCTTGTGTTGATCCTTTTTCGGCTCGTTGTTATCTACACAAACACATCAAACTCAATACAATTAGTAAAAAATTCGATCATAATTAGAATTTAAGGAAAGAATTGCACCTTTTGAGTAAGTTTCCATGGTGGGTATGGTTGAATTGTTGGTTGAAAAAGATGTCGATGATGATGATGAGTAAGGGATTGAGAAAAGAGGACGATGATGAAGGAGAGTAGAAGCTGAACGTAAAGGATTCATGAGATGATTTGTTAGTTTGTTTGTTATTATATTTATGTACGGGTCAATTACCGACCCGATTGTGTGGTTGAAAGCTCTCCACGACTACCGCCAAACTAAATTGAATATTCGAATGAAGTGGTCGTCTTACTTTTTATAGCCTTTGTAGTTTGTATATTGGCATAACCTTCCCACACTGTCCTCATACGTCGCGTATAGAACTATACGCGGCGTATAAGGGTTGCATAAATTTTCGCGTAGCTTTTTATATGTCGTGTATAGATCTATACGCGATGTGTAAGTTCATGACATGTCTTCGAGTGATGAGCATTAAGGGTGCTTGAAAGTTTATGCAACACCCTATATGCCGTGTATAATGCAATACGCAGCATATAAAAGTTGTGCAAATAATTTGTAGGTATGTAAATACTATCACCTTTTTTATATGGCCATTTTCATATGAATCTTAATTACGTTTTCTATTTTTTTTTAATAAATTAACGGTTTTCAATCATGGTCTACTTCTATTAACCGTTTATATATGCATGAAAAGAAAAACTATCCATCTTTTGAATCTTTATTAGTAATTTGTCTCTTATTATTGTGGCTTTTAGAGACACTAGATTAAGTGAGAGCGTACACATTTGAGAATCCACAAAATTTGGGTTCGATATGACTCATCTACACCTAGGGTCGTAGTGGGGTTCCAAGTATGAACTGATGAGGTTTCCCATGATTCCAAAGAATCTTAGTCACCTCTCCACAAAGATGCGTAGAGAATGGAGATCGAACACCATGTCCAAGAAATTCCTTCATTATTCTTTTAAAGCTTGTTTGGCAACTTTTGAATAGGTAAGTGCTAAACCAGTAAGAGGTCTGAACCATTCAGACTCATGTGTTGTTTGATTTTCTAAAACAAAAAAAACAAAAAAAGATTTGCGCAGGCTATTCTGTCTACGCCGTGCAGGCTGTTTGTTTTTTTTAAGACGTTTCATTAAAAAAAAAAGTTTGCGCTAGCTTTTCTTGGTGCAGACTTGGCCTAGCCACTTCTAAGATCTTAGATCTACACATGGTTAAACACCACTGTCCACCACCACCGTCATCACCACCACCATCCACCACCGTCCACCACCACCCACCGTCCGTACACCACCATCAGTTTATTTTAGCAGTCTACGGACGTTAAAAAACAAACAGTCTTCTTCTTGCAGACTGTAGAGGTTTGGTCCACCTCTTCTTTTGCATATGTCTAAGGATATGGTCCACAGACTGCAGACATTTTACCTTCGATAAAACAAACACCTCAGTATAATGCTTACTCATTCAGAGAGGCAAACAATTGCCCGATTCAGCTATCTGCTCGTAAAACAAACAGTCTGAATAAACTATGTCTGACTGATTTAGACATATGTCCTATTAAGAGCACATCAAGAGCTAAAACAAACAGCCCCTTAGTGTTGATATATTATTTACACTCCTTGCACTTTAATAAACATATGTTTTTATTTCCTTTTAACCAATTTACTTTTCTATCACTAAATTGTAATAAAATTTTAATTCAGCTCCTAAACTTCACTTAAATGTTTTTTATTCTCTTTTACAACTATACCGAGTTTAAGTATTGTATTGATACCGTCAAAAACAAAATGCTACACCTTGATACCGCCAGACTACAATCATTTTTGATGATGCTAAGTTCTTAATTAAAATCATTGCATCACACTTACAATCAATAAAAACATTAGCAACTAGCAAACTCCATCCAAAGTAAATCATATGATTCCTAGCTTTCGTTGTAAAAGATTATGATGAGCACTCAAAAGGTTAGATCTATATTTATTGATATCAAATGAACATGATACAAGTATTTATAGAGCAACATCGTCTCCCTATCTAACTTACCGGCTGTACCGGTAATAACAGCCAGCGACCTACACAACCGGTAACTAAATGAACATACACTCTAGCTAATACGTTGTGCGAGTGCATGCATGTAAGACAACTACGGTTGGGGATGGTAAAAGAACCTTAATCTAATGAGAACACCAGAAATATCCGAGACATGTAATAGAGCATGTGTGGGATTGTGATTAATATGATAATAGGTTATACAAATAATATGATAGATTATATAATATAATCTTAAAAACTATATTAAATAGTATTAAATGCAATGTAATTTTTATAACTGTAGTACAAATTATTAAATCATTGAAAATATATATGTTATAGCAACAAAATATAATGTATACACCACACAAAAACAAGAATATCATGTTTACAAAGGGTATATGGGAAATTACATATATACCCTTTTGTCACCCTGCTGCTGCAGATGCTTCATTTTAAGTCTTACCCTCAAAAAACTCACCAAGCATCCGATCAAGATCTTCTGCTGTATACCTTATGTACTTGTGAGGATTCTTCCCATTTTCCACAAGAACCCTGGACCAAATAATAATCATAATAATAATATTAGTGTTTTAATAAGACTATATATATATGTGCACGCGTGCCGGAGAGAGTTTCAATACATAACATATGATGTTTACATATCATAAACATTTACATACATGTATACTCAGAGCCGGTCCTTAGGATTTAAGTGCGTCGGTTAAGAAAATAAAAAGGCCCTTAGGCCCTAACAAACTATATAAACGATACTTTTAATGGCTTTGTATTGGACATCCTTGAGGTCAGTTTTAATACAAAACCAACTTTTAAGTAGAGAGCAACATAACGCAATTGTACGTAGTGCTTGACAGATATAATGATAGTTAGAAACAACATACGGTAAATGTTTATGTGGTTCTCGTAGTTCTTAAATGGATTTTATTAATATTAATTTAAAGCTTATCGAAATTAGAAGATACCCAAAACGCTTAATGAAGGATCTGTATGCAGGCAACAAGACTTCAGCAACTGCAAGTCTTAATGATTCTCTAAGCTCTGAATCCGGAACGGTCCACTGAGATTGTCTCTGATGAAGTTCCTCAAATTGCAGATTAAAGATCTTTAATCTGAATACAACATTATCAAGATCAGATTTCTTTTATAAAAACGGCTTGTAATGAAAAAACCGACCTGTCTTTTACAAGAGCTCGTGAAGCCCCGCTACTGTTTCCGCCATCACCTCCTGATGAAGTCAAACCTTGAACTGAGAGACTCTGTAGGATCTGTTAAAGAAATAAAAAGAACATTTTTTTAATAAAAAGTAACAATGACACCATCTTAAAGATGGTAACTTTGACCCGCATACTTATAAATGTTCGATTCAGGTTATGTTTTATTTCAAACGGGTCAAAAGTCGTCCAAAATGTAAATTTAATACGTAAAACCACTTGAATCATTCTTCTAAAATTAGCAAACGATCGTTAACTGTAGTCTGTAACCACTTATCTTTAATACATACCTTGGCCCATGCGATTCTTTTATATTGATTGGCATATTGTTGTACGGTTCTTCTGTGTCTTTGCACCCAGTCATCCCCTAACAAATCTTTTGCTTCAGATCTAACAATACAAATATATATATATTTCAGATTAATCATCAAATATAAAGAACCAATATGATTAGTAAGTAAACTCAAGGAGTTAATATTTTAGGTATGAAACCTGCGCACGGATCGAACCATATAGTGAATATTATTCATTAAGAACAAGTTGGTCAATGCAGGATCCTTGTACTGCTTTGACTTTCCTTCCAGATTGATTTGAAGGGCCTGCATTATTCGCATTGTTACAGACGCCAGCTCAGCGTTGGAGTCATTTGAGTTTTCAAACTCGTGGAATAGTTGCTTCAGTGTTGATTGATAGCTGCAAAAGCACATTTGGTTGCAAATATTATGTCTCTAATGCAACAATATCACAATATATGGTCTTTGAGTTTTAGGTGGTATGCTTACTCGAATAAAAACTTGACATAGTTAATGACATAGCTTGTAAGAGGATGAACGGTTCCATCTGCAACAGCCGTTCTTGTTGCGTCTTTTTCAACCGCTTCCTCAAAATCTCCAAATGTGTCTTTTGCTGTCTGGGCAAGTCTTCTAGTCAAACCTAGCGCTGCGTCTCTAATTTCTTTGCAAGCTTTACCGCTGAAAAGTGTTTCAATCTGCAAATAATCCACTCTCACATATAAGAAATTATTTTAAAATTTAATATAGTCAAGAGAATAGTAAGCAGTCACTGCACATACATACCTCGGAGTGAAGCTCACGCATAATCTCATACATGTCAAGAAGCACAAATAATTTCTCAGGCGATCTTTTGCTTTTGGCAATTGCGTCTCCGAAACTAAGTAACATTGCAACACTGCCTTTAGTGACATCCGCAAAACACTGGTCCTTAAGGGAATCAATGCCTTCAAACATTTGATCACAAACTTTTCTTTCAGCGGCAAATAATAATTTTACCTGTTTGACATAATTCAATAAGCATCAAAACGTTAACTAATCTTCACTAGAAATGAAAATGTTGCATATTTCATGGGGAAAAAACGGAGAATTTGTAACATATTATTATTTTATTGACATACTGCGATTCGCATAAAATGAATCCAAGTCCCAATCTTGAGTTCCAAAACCTCCCATTGTATCTTTTGGACATCATCTTTACTAAGCTTTTCAACTCCCAATTGGTGAAGGCTTTCTTGCAGGACTTGAGAACGCGTATCCCTAAACAACGACAACAACATACTACTCATTTGTCACTTCAAAATCCAACAATTTTTTTTTTTTAAATAGATTGAAAAACTTTCTATCACTGGATCAACAAAACTTGTTTTGTCTTGGTATGAAATAAAACGTTCTTAAAAAAAAAAAAAAAAAAAAAAACTATTATTGAAATAATAGAGAATTTTTATATTACATTTGGCCTTAATTATTTAAAGATTAAAGGAGATTTGTATTACAGTTGGCACATGTTACTAACTATTCAAAAAAAAAAAAAAAAAAAAGTATCGATTAAGATGGTTATTTTTACCTGTAAATAATCAAACACTGCTGAGTGTGACCAGCATGCACCATATGTTGAGCTAAATCATGAAGCAACGGGAGAACCCTGGGTGGTATGAGAACCGGAGGATTATAAACAGCATTTTCTGCAGTAACACCCATACGGCTATTAGAAGGGTTCTTGCCACTCGGGTCTGGTGATCCAGATGATGGCCTTAGAGAATTAGGTAGGCACTCATATAGCCGATCGGGTTCCACAGGTTTGCTGAAAGAATTCATTTTATGATAGTTAATAAATTACGGCATCCATCAACATTCTCAAATCTACAACGGTTTGGCTGGTTAAACGGAATGTAAGCATATTGTTGGGTCAACATGCTGTGGGGGTTCTTGCCACCCCAGTCTGGCCCGCTTATTAACGGCTGAGTTGTGTCAACTTGTTTACGAGTTGAGCCTGTTTACTTATGAATGGGTCGATTCTAGAAACTACATGAAATAAATAGATGCGCCATTTTTAACCTGCTTACTCATGAATGGGTCGTTTCATTTTATGGTATTTTTCCAATGGGTCAAACAGATAAATAGCAGGAAACGGGTCAAAACTTGAAAGTTGCCCACAGTGTATTTTTATTGCAGAAACCTCCTAAATCATTTTATTCCCAACACAAGATTATTATTAAACTATATCTTGTTTGTAGGGGTAGGTTAATGTACAAAGGGTAAAAACGAATTACGCATGAAACTGAAAATTACACATGAAGGAAAATCATAATTACGCAAAAAAATTACGCATCAAATTACAGATGAAGGAAATAACAAATGAAAATTACGCAGGAAGGAAACCAAAATTACGCACGTTATAAAAATCCTTTCTACACTTTGTACGTTAACAACCCTTTGTACCATAATCTTATTCCTCTTTTGTAATCATCTTTGATATACAATTGTATTTACAGAAAAAAAAAAAAAAAAAGATTGGACAAAAAGTGTGACGGGTCAGCCCAGCCCAACCAGTTTCAAATAGTGGAACGAACCTGTATGATGATAAGAGCTGTTTAAATTCATTTTCCAGTTTGGAAATAGCCTTGGAAAGCAAATTGTTTGCATGGTTGAGCACCCCATCACTGCTCTTAAAGCTTTTGTTGCTGGTAAAAAACTGAATATTGCTTCTTAGTTGCTCAATAGCTTCGAGATAGCCTTCAAGATTATCGCGTGGGCCTTTAAGTATTTTAGCCTCAGCCTGCATGTTCAAAACATACATATTCCAAGCATTTCATAAAATAAAATAAAAAACCAAAGGTGGCAAACCGGGTGGACTGGCAGGTTGGGTAACAGATCAAAACTTATGTAAGCCAATTCGATATGACCACGAAAATTATATTACAAAAATAATAAAATGATTTAGGACATTGTAAGCGTTTGAATAGTACGAGACTTTTGTTTTTGACGCGTGTAACGTGTTTGATAGTTACCAAACAAAATCCAACCCAAATTGGCCCGTTTCCATACAAAAGGACTAAAATTTCCGCATGGAAAGACAGACTATAAGAAATGATTAGTCAAGGAAAACCAACCTGGCGAGAAAGGTCGAATCTGTTCAGTATAACATTAGCAGCCTTCAAAGTCTTATCAATGTTCTCGTGAGCTCTACGTATACCATGTGTCCTTATCTACAATATATACATAATGCATACAACTAGTGTGAAGACTAGACAAAATGCATAACCATAACTTACCCCAAACAAAAAATAGTGTGCTTATTATTTTACTATAGATTCAAAATGATTAAAAAAAAGAACAGAGAACCATGTTTTGTAGTCACAAACTCACAATGATTAAAAAAAAAAACTGTGAGTATATCTTTCCACCTTCTTCCCTAAATTTCAAACCTAAATGGATTTCCTTACATTTTGAATATTGTAAACCAAAACCAAACCGTTGAAAACCAGATCGTAAACACCCCTAGATACTAAATTCTGGTTATGTTATGGCTTATAACCCTAATTCAAACTATGCCATCAAAATCATCTCATAAAGGGCAAAAGGGTCATTTTCAGAACACCATATTTAAAAAACTAGATGTTCTTGTTCACACATAAAGAAGTTTATACAACTAATACACAAAGTAGATCAAGCTTCCACCTTTTTCCTATAAATCTCAAATCCAAACAGACCCACTTACATTTTCCAACAATTCAAACAAATATACAAACTGGGCATTTAATAAAGTTACAAAACAAAAAAAAAAATAATAATAATAAAATAAAATAATAATAATAATAATAATAATATCAAAATCATTAAAAAAATGTCAAGCTTCCACCTTTTCCCCCTAAATCTCAAATCCAAACAGACCCACTTACATTTTCCAACAATTCAAACAAATATACAAACTGGGCATTTAATAAAGTTACAAAAAAAAAAAAAAAAAAAAAAAGATCAAAATCATTAAAAAAATGTCAAGCTTCCACCTTTTTCCCCTAAATCTCAAACCCAATACATTTCCTTAAATTTTCTAACAATTCAAACAAATATACAAACTGGGCATTTAGTAAAGTTACAAAAAAGATCAAAATTATTAAAAAAAAATATAGAGAGAGATATTAAATTTACCTGAGTTGGACGCATGGCTGATTCAAGGGCAGATAAACGGTGATCAAAGGAACCCAAAATAGAAACCATGTTATCAGTGATTGATTGAGTCTTGTACAGTGAGTCTCTCATCATAGCTGTTTTATGGGTCAGATTATCCACCCCTGAGGCTTGAATTGGAACACCCATGTCTGCAAATGGAGTTATGTTTTGGAGATTGGGTAAAAAGAGTTGAAGAATTGAAAGCGTATGTATGAGTGCATAGATAGCATGTAGAGGTGGTGGTGCTATACTATCATGGCTGTCTGAATAATAATAATATTAATATTAATAATAATAAAAATAATAATAATAATAATAATAATAATAATAATAATGGGTGTTGTTGAGTTTGGTTCTTTCTTACGGAAAGTAAATTCTTTTTTTCTTTCTTTTTCTAGCTCCAAATGGTCCATCATATTATATTTTATTTATTATTTTTTAATTTTTAATATATGTTTGGATTAAAAGTCTAGATTTTTGTAAGTTTGAAGGTATATATAAGATTTATTTTTATTAAAGTTTTACTAAGTTTTATAAAGTTATACTTTAAGTCTTTTTCTTTATTAATAAAATGAAAGTTAAAAGTGGATCCAAATAAAACTTCATAAACAAGCAACTAATTATAACATTCAACTTTTATGTTAGTTGTTTCATATTTCATCTCGAATAACATTGTTTGATTAACTTCGAATTTACAATAATGAAAGTATACCATTAGACCATGCGTAATGGTAATTCTAATAGGCATTTTTCATCACATCATTATTATAATGCTCATTTAATAAATGTGTAATGGTTAACGCCCCTTTAATGTCATTTCAATCATTACTTTCCATATTTTTTTTCCTCTTCTTTGGGCATTATACTAAATATGTTCCTCCCTTTTCATGCCCATATAACGTCAAAGGGGATGTTGTTGGGGGCGTTATGCTCATTCATGCCCCTATAATGTCCAATACGCATGGTCTTAAGGGGATTTTTGTTTCAGTTCTTAATGGGATAGATGTCTGACTGAGTTAACCAGTGGCGAAGCTTGAAGAAAATAGTGGTGGTGCCTAAAAATCACGAGACCCAAATTTATTCCCATCGGTGGGGGTGGACTTAATTCATATAAAAATTACCTATGAAAATCACATACTTCCACCACTGAGCTATAAAAACGGTGGGGCTAGAGCACCCCCTGACCCCATTGTCTTTCACCCATGGGTCGGACATAGTTAATTTAGACTGTTTGTTTCATGGGAAAATGTCTGAATCGGTCAAACATTTGCTTTTGAATAGTTCATACCTTTTACTAGTTTAACACTTAATAATTCAGACCCCTTACTAGTTCAGCATTTATCCATTCAGAAGTTGTCTAATAGCCCCTAAATCATCGAACAGATTAAATGCTCTTCATCAACACACTACACTACCAAAAAATATAAAACTTGAACTTCAAGTTGAAATTCCTCAATTATACATGATTATCTAATGGATGAATTGTTTGTTATTTGTCATGCACATTTAAAGAGATGGTTGCATTTTAACTTGTAAATGTGGTCTATCTATCGAAAGTGTTATCCATTGCCGGTCGTGTCGTACTCATTAAATCAGTATTGGAGAGTCTACCGGTTTATTATTTCTCTTTGTTTAAGGCTCCTCTAGCGGTTACTAATAAGTTAGAGACCTTGATCAAGAGATTTGTATGGGGAGGTAATGTAGACGTTCATAAAGTCCATTGGGTGAAATGGGAGGTGCTTACTAGATCGAAAGATGAAGGTGGGCTCGGATTATCAAAATTGGAGGACTCGAATAATGCTCTCATTCTTAAATGGTTATGGAAACATAGAGTGGAATCTAAGGCTTTATGGCGAAGAGTTATTGACGCTATTCATGGATCCTCTAGAAGGTATCAATCGGTAGTTTGTAATACTAATGTGAGGGGCGTTTGGTCCATTATTGTCAAAAATGGGAATCGTTTAGTTATTAACGGAAATGCGTTCAGCAACATGTTCGAAGTTAAGGTTGGCTGCGGTCGTGATGTTAAGTTTTGGTTAGATCCATGGATTAATCGATTGCCTCTACAATTCTTATTTCCAGAGTTATTTCGATTGGAGGTGAGTAAAAGATGTTGTGTAGTGGATAGGAAACAGTATCCTAACACGATGCAGGAGTCACAACAGTTGGTTCTTTGCACGCGGATGATGTCCGGTACTGTTTTGACGGATGCGAATGATAAATGGAGCTGGAATAACGGAGCACTGCAGCAAATTAATGTAAAAGACTTGAAACAGTGGATCGGTAGCAGCCGACAAACTGCGGGTTCTGTCGTTATGCGTTGGTGTAAATGGATTCCGGCTAAGTGTAATATTTTCATGTGGCGCGCTTGGCTAGATCGCATCCCTACGAAGGTTGCCCTTGCTAGAAGGAACATAAACGTCGGAAATAACCTCTGCGTTTTGTGTGAGGAAACGGAAGAAACGGTTGATCACATTTTTGTCGGATGCAGGATTTCGGACGGCATAGCTGGATGGTTAAAGACTCCTCCTTTGTTCATGTTTTCGATTCAAGATATTCAAAATGTGGCTGTCCATCTGCAATATTCTGCAGCCAAGAAAGAGGTTGTAATGGGTATCTTGATGATAGCTTGTTGGCGGATTTGGAAAATGAGAAACGAGAAAATATTCAAAGCGGCGAATACAATTATCAGCCAATGCATTGCGGACATCAAGTCTTTAAGCTTCCTTTGGTACAATAGTAGAGGAAAATACAATAGGGTGGGTTGGAAGGATTGGAAGTGTTTCGTTTTTGATGTAATGTAACTTTGGTTTTTGCCCGGTTATCTCCTCTTTGGAGATTCCGGTGTGCTTTTTTTTAATGAAATTCGCCCTTAAAAAAAAGTATTTGTAACGGTTAAACTCTTTTAACTTGTCTGATAATCAAGTTATGTACCTAAAAGATAAAAGTATTGTCCCTATACAAAACTAATGCAAATAATTTATTCAACTAGAAATTCATTTTATTTAAAAAATAACCAAATTCAATAGATTATAATTCGGTCATTTACGTTTATGTGTGTGTGAGGGATCTTATGCAAACTCAAAAATCGCTAATTTGAATTCATCTCATCTCTCAGTTAAAATAAATGTATGGCCCTGGTGTTTCAGTGTATTTACCAACAACTACTCTTAGGGGCTGTTTGTTAGCCTCTTAATCAGCCTCTTAATCATTCAGGTCTGAATCATTGAGTATTCAGACTGTTTGTTTCAGCATCTGAATGAAATGATTAAGTGCTGAACCATTAAGCTAATAAGGGATGCTGAATGATTCAGCTCCTAACTATTCAGAGCCTCTTAACCATTCAGACCATTTTAATAATTCAGCACTTAATCAACCAAACAGCCTCTTAATTTATATTAATCGATTTCAACATCGTTGCGTTGCCCGTACCAAACCGGTACGTAACATTGTTGTTTTGTGCATATACTGAATTTTCACCATTTGAATTTAAAAAAAAAAAAAAAAGAGTTAATTGCCAATTTAGTCCCTAGAGTTTGTTAAAAATTGTCACTTTCATTCAAATCTTTTTTTTTTTGGTCAATTTAGTCTATGTGATTTCATTTTTTTGTCATTTTAGTCCCTACGGGCTAACAAGATTTGGATGAAAGTGACAATTTTTAGCAAACCTCAGGGACTAAAATAACAAAAAAATGAAACCACAGGGACTAAATTAACCAGAAAAAAAGATTTGAATGAAAGTGACAATTTTTAACAAACCTCACGACTAAAATGACAAAAAAAAATGAAACCAAAAAAAAAACCCACTCCATACAACAAAAGAAGGGCATTTTAGTAAAGTAGAAGAACAGCAACCAAGCTTCTTGAACAAGATTTGGATGGCAATATGCAGATATTCATTCTTCCTCTATAACCCTCCACTAACCCAACTACTACCCAAATACCCTCACAAACCCACCAAATTTACGCAATTGCCACCCACTTTCCTCAACCACCACCGTCTGGTTGCAACCGCCGCATCCATGGAAGCTCCTCCGGCAGGGTACAGAAAAAACGTGGGCATCTGCCTCATGAACTCCTCCAAGAAGGTTCTTTTCTTGTTCTTTGTTTAAAATCTTGAATGCCCATATAAAGTTTGTTTAATTTGGTTATGATCTTGAACTGATTCGTGTTTGGATTGTTGAAGATTTTTTCGGCTTCAAGGCTTGATATTCCTGACGCCTGGCAGATGCCTCAGGTGATTTTAAATTATTGTTATTATTATTTTTAATTTTGTTGGTTTGTAATGAAATGTGTGTGTTTGGTTGGTTCATGACATGTGGGGTAGTGTTTTGATCCAAGTTCATGGGTAGAATAACTTTTTTAGGGTTATAGATAAGTTATGATCGTGGTTTTGGGATTAAAAGTGATTGTTTCAACCATAGTTATCAAAGGCGCTACTCGCTAGGAGTAAAAAAAGCGATGGCCTGAGATAAAAAAGCGAACAACGAAAATTAAATAAAAATATATTAAAATAATACTATTTTCCATCTAGTTAGTATCAAAAGTTTTAAAATATTGATGTATTAGTGTATAGAACTAGTTTTCCTGAGATAAAAGTAGAAATCTGGCTGGAATCTAGCCATAATTTAACGAATTTGGCTGGAAACTGTCCGAAATTTGGGAATCTAGCTGAAATTTGCGCCTAAACCATCACCTAGAGAGTTAAAGCGCAATTTCCTCAACTCAAAGCGCAAATGCATCGCCTCGCCTAAAAAATGGGCCTAGGCGCAAGAGGTGATGGCTTTTAACAACTATTGTTTAACAGCAATGGGCCGGGTATGAGACGGGTTTTGGTACTCTCAATCTTATGCCCGATTATAATGTTTTCCCCATACCGGGTCGTATAACCATTGTGAGTATTAGGCTTAGGGGTGTGGAATAAAGCCCCCTAGGGATTTAAAGCTTCACGTCTGCGATATGTAGGCTATGGGGCAACAATGGCGTCCCCTTTAACATGATGCATGGGGTGGTTTATTGTCCCCTTGAAGAAAAAGAAAATTCTTATCCTCTCATCCTCTAACGCCCGTTATTGGGCTGGCGAGAGGAACCATAGTGTCCCTTTTTAACAATGGAGGGGTGTGTTGGAGTCACCAACCAGTTAAGGTGGCTGCCCCCCCCCCCCCCCCCCCCCCCCCCCCCCCCCCCCCCCTAGTCTTAAGTATATTTGTTTACGGACTTTTGTTAAAAACGTACTCATTCGGATGCCCATTACACAAACCTAATCGTGAACTCAACTCATAAACCAACTTGAAATTCAGATACTCAACTACACTTTTAACAATTCAGTATATTTAATAACTAATGATTTCAAATTTTTACTATTAGATAGTAATATAATATATTAATATATTTCTAGTCATAGTTGTCAAAGGCGCGCCTAGGCGCGAGGCGCACCAAGTGCGCTACTCTCTGTGAAGCACACGCCTAGGGACTGAGGCGCACTATCAGCGCTGTTTTTGGGCTGATTTCCGGCTAAATTCAGGCTAAAAGTTGCCTAAACCTCTAAAACATCCTAAATGAGCTATGAACAAGTCCTAAACAACCCTAAAACATCCTAAAGTAGCCCTAAACAAGCCCAAAACATCACTAAAATCCCTAAAATATGTATTTTATACTGCGCGCCTAATTATAAAAAGCCTTCGTTTTTTATGCGCCTAGGCTCCGGGCTCAGCCTATGTTGTTTCTTTTGCCATCCCTATTCTTCACTTATTTCTCTAAAGCTGTTTTATTTGACTTTAGATGATCAGAAATTGAGAATGATAGTCATAATGTATAATATTGAAGAAATACCTAAAATAATTTGTGAAACAGGGTGGTGTTGATGAAGGTGAAGATCCAAGAGCTGCAGCTATTAGGGAATTGAAAGAAGAAACAGGTGTTACATCAGCAGAAATTCTTATGGAGGTTTGTATCCTAATATGTTAACTTTTACTTGAATTAAAACGTTTACAACGTTTGACTTGTTTTGCTGACTGAAATAATTCCCGAAAGAGGAAACAGTCAAGGATCATTCTTACTTTATCCATTACTCAAGTAAAATATTTGATGAACATATTAAAATCTAAAACATTTTAAGTAAACAACTGCAAAGGAATCTTGCAGTCATATGAACTATCGACATCATCTTTTTATCGTAAGTTTGCAACGACGATACAAGACATTAAGGTAATATTAACTTGGATGCTATACAAAGATGCATAAGACATTTTGCAACCTTCATACCGGAGATAGGAAGATAGTGTACGCCATTGCGTGCTTCATACCGGAGCGACCATATCTTGCAACCTCATAATTAGCGACTACATAGGGTGAAATGGTGAATATAGAGGGATTTTAGGGTTTTTTTTTTGTTTTTTTTTTGTTTTTTTTTTATATATAAATAGCGGAGATGCCCATTAGGGTTATAGATAGCCTATTTAGATGAAATACACAACTTATGTTGATAAAATATACCTATAAAATATTTTGAAAATTTTCTTCTAATGTATAGCTAAACATAAGAATAAGATAGTGCCTACTATTTCATTGCTATCGCTACGTAGCGTATAGGTAGCTTGTCACTATCGTCCGCTATTTGCTATTGACAACTATGGTTTCATTGGTGTGTTGGCCTTATTGAAAAGAATTGAATTGTTTGGTATATACGTTATCCCTAAATGATATAAGAAGGCATTTCATTATTAACTAACTTTTTTATTTTTATTTATAATATTACTTGCATGGCTCATTGCATATAATTATATAAAAATAACCCAAATTAACTAAATTCATAAGTAAAGGAGTCAAAATTGCCACCTTCGCTTTCTCAAACATTTTTCAATTTCAATTCTTGAACATTCATTATTTTGCAGGCTCCACACTGGTTGACCTATGATTTCCCTCCACATGTCAGGGAAAAGCTTAATCGTCGATGGGGTTCGAACTGGAAAGGTCAAGCACAAAAATGGTGAGTCAATCGCATGTGCACGCTTTCACTTTTAGATAACCGGGGTTCAGTTTCTTATATAAAATTTTCTCAACACACAACAGGTTCTTGTTTAAGTTCACCGGAAAAGATGAAGAAATAAATCTCTTGGGTGATGGCACTGAGAAACCCGAATTTGGAGAGTGGTCTTGGATGTCACCGGAAGAAGTGGTTGAGCGGGTTAGTAATTGAATGGGTCATTATCATTCTATTGTCATGTTTGGTTGTTATATTGGTATTGCATGAATCATCAATGCATGTTTTTTGTGGTATATAGGAATAGAATGAAAGTATGAAACTAATGAACATTAACAAAATTGCCCTCATGTGTAAAATGTATAGATGTTATGCAAGTCTTTATTAGTGATTCTATGTGTGGATTCCCTTGTTGATTCCAACCTACCAAGCATTTTGTAGACCTTCATTAAGATAACAATGTAGTAAGTTTTATGCATTTTCAATCAAGGTTGCAAAAGACGCTAGGCGGGCGCTGAGGTCCAGCCTAGGGACTAGTCGGGACTAGGCGAAAATTAGGCGGAATTAGGCGTTTTGGTATTTTATACGTATTTTATATATATACACACAAATTTAGGTGTTTTTTTGAAAATATGTTAAGATGTATACACATAATACTTAGAAATACTTAGATATATACACATAATACTAAGAAATACTTAGAAATTTAAAAATAAATAAATAAATCCACCGCCTAGCACCTCCTAGGCCCGCCTAATGGCCAAAACGCCTAGATCAGCGCTAGGGCTTATTTCCGATTTTTACTCCCGCCTAGCGCCTAGGCCGATTTTTGCAACACTAACTGACTTTTAAGTTTTTAACCCGTTTGACCCATTTAGCACATTTTCATGTTAGCTATTTTTTTTTTTAATCTGACCTGGCTAGAGAAAAAAGAAAAATGAATTCAACTTATTTCCTTGTTTACCCATTAATCAGTCAGAATTTCAAGGGGTGTCACTCATGTCGGGTTGGCAAGTTTTGGGTTGAATTATTGAACCCAAACACTACCCCTAACTTGACCCAGTATTAAACTCATTGGAGACAATAACCCAAAACTTGATTATTTTCATGTCGTATACTTTTACCATTTTACCTGACTTGTCACTTTTATGTGCAGGCTGTGGATTTCAAGAAACCCGTTTACAAAGAAGTCGTCGATGCTTTCTCTCCTCATCTTCAGTAAAAACTTGTTGATCACGCATTTCAATCCGATAAGGCACCAAGCTTCCACCTTTTTGTCGAAACAGCGGAAATAAACTCAGTATGTCCATTTTGTGATACTGGTAATGTTTGGATCAGCTCCATATATGTTCCAGTAACATATACTGTCACTGCTTTGATGAGGCAAATATAAGGGGGGTGTTTGGTTCAAATGGACTATTGAAATGAATTTATAGACTGTTTAATCAACATGGTCCGAGTTTATTGAACGCCCATTGTGATCGTAACATATCATCACCACATGATGCCACAACAATGAGCATGTGGTCACCCTTAACATATGAGGGAAACTCGATTACTAAAGTATATAAATGAAGATATTACCAATGTACCTAACTTATAACATAAATCGGATTCAAATGGTAGTATACTTAGACGATGTCAACATTGACCATCTCCGTCGCTACACATGAAAGGGTGGGAGTCTCCTACACATCAAAAGTGCCGCAAGCGCCCCCCCCCCCCCCCCCCGCCCCCGGTCTCTCCTCCCATCAAGTTTTTAGCCATATAAATAGATTTTGCAGCGTCTTTCTCCTCGCCACATCAGACTCGTCCATCTCCCCTCCTCCTCTTTCAATCGACCACGAACGTCTTCCAACTCAGTAACGCATGATCATACTAAAAACACAATAAATAATATAAATAATAAAATATATTTCATCTTAAAGTATGAAATATATATCTGGAGTTAAGGGACATCTAACTTTGTAAAACACAATTGTGAAAAGATTACCCAAATATATTTGTGAATTGTGATTCAAAGAAATTGATTTAACTAACGTTAAGCCATCCGTTATGCCCTTCATTCTCTATTCACTATCACCTTAACGTCCTGTTAACACTTCCTCCACCATTCAACCTAGTTTTTTTTATCGGCAAACAACTGTGTGGCAACCACCCTTGCGGGGCGCCGTGCCGAAGAATCGACCTCCAGCAGCCCTCGCCTTCTCCCGATGCGCGGAAACCCGAGCCCCACCCGCCCGAAGGCACGATAGTGTTATAGAACTCGATAAAACCTCGCCGCCCGTCAGATTCAAACCGGCGCCACCCATATTCGATCTTCACCCAGATACCAAACCATAAATGATGAAAGTGAGGATTGAACCTTTGATCACATAGGTGAAATAAAAGTTACTCCACCACTCCACCACTATGGATGGATACCGTTCAACCTAGTTATACTCAAATACACAATACTAACATATCAAATAATTAAAATGAAATATTATTAAAAAAAGAATATTATGGGTAAACTGCTAAAATCGTCCCTGTGGTTTGGTGAAAGTTACCACTTACGTATAAACTTGAGATTTTTTTTATCATAATCGTACCCTGGTTTTAATTGTTTGTCATAATCGTACCTTGATTTTAAATTGTTTGTCTAAATCATCCTTTGACTTAACTGGATGAAGTTAGTGCGATGGACGATTTAGACAAACAATTAAAACCAGGGTACGCTTATGACAAAAAAAATCTCAAGGTTATACGTAAGTGGCAACTTTCAACAAACAACGATTTAACATTTTATCCTAATTAATAAAATGACAATAGATGGAAGAAGCGATACGCAGCGAATCAAGTGCGTTACTTGATTCCAGCAGCAGAAGCAGCGTTTTTAGGACTAATTATTGTGTTTCGATCAAAAAACTGATGTAATATTATTATTATTGATTGATTGATTGAGTTATTATTTAGAATCTACAGTAATGGCGGAAAAGGGATCGGAGGAGAAGAAGAAGAGAGTGGTGGTGATTGGTGGCGGCATTGCCGGTTCTCTTCTTTGCAAAACCCTTCATAAACATCACCACTTCGATTTCACCTTAATTGATTCGTATGTTTTTTTTTTAATTTAATTTAATTTAATTCTTCATCTCTTTATATATTTTGTTCATCGATTGCTTTTTTGTCTTTTTATTTTAATATCTGAAAATCAATTGTTAATGTTCGTTCGTTTAACAAAATGAACGTGCTCTTGTCGTTTATGCCTCTTCTTTAACAATATAATAATAATGAACATAAACATAAACGAACACAAATCAACATATAAATGAATAAATATAAATCAACTGTCTTTTCCTGCACACCTATTTATAGAGGGCTGTTCACCAGCCGAGCTGAGCCAAGTTAGGGTAAGGTCAGCTGCTCTGGCTTGGCTCATTTACAAACCCAACAGCTTATGTGTAGTGTTGTTCACTAACCGAGCCATGTTGGGCTCGGCTCCAATTGTCAACCAGTTGGCTCGGATTTGAAAATTCGAGCTCAAGTGAAACCAAGCTGAGCTAAAGAGCGAGCCAAGGGTGGCTTGAGCTCTGCTCGTTTACAAACTGAGCCGTTTTGGCTTGGCTCAGTTTCAAGCTTGACAACTTATGTGCAAGGGCGTAGCTTTGTAGGGGCGGGGAGGGGCGCCCGACCTCCCGAAATTTTTGCTTAGAAGTTCCGATTATATAGTATCCGTATAGAATATTTTTGGTATATACGGTTTCGACCCCGTAAGCGGTGACTTCCGACCCCCTGAAATTTCCGCTCAAGCTTTGCCACTGCTTATGTGTAGGGTAGTTCATGAGCCAAGCCAAGGCAAACTAAGGTTTGCCTCGCATTGTAAACCAAGTTGGCTCGGCTCGGCTTGGATTTAAAACTGAACTAAATATTGGAGCTCAATACAAACAGAGCCGAGCTAACAAGTGAGTACCCTTGGGTCAGGCTCGGTCATTTACAGACCGAGTCATCTTTAAACCGAGCTGCGAGTTATTTGGACAGTTGTTTCTATGTGATGCACATAATCTTTGAGATTAATGATCATAATATATATAATGTATTGAGGTTGTTTATCTAGGAAAGAGTATTTTGAGATCACATGGGCAAAGTTGAGAGCAATGGTGGAGCCATCATTTGCAAAAAGAACAGTGATTGACCACCATGAATATCTTCCTGGAGCAAGTATTATTACATCTGATGCCATTGGGATTGATGAACAGTGTCAAGTTTCAACCACGGAAGGCCGCCAGATTGCTTTTGATTATCTTGTCATTGCCACTGGTCACTTGACTAACTCTCATCTCACTAAAAGTGAGAGGCTCAAACAGTTTGAGGCAGGTAAATTTCCCAAATTACCCTTTACAATTACTTCATAGTTTGTAGGTAAAGCTTGTTAACCAATACTAGAAGTCTTCGTTTTAAAAAGCGTGCCTAGTGGGCCAGGCGCAGCCAGGCGAGTGGTCCAGCAGCGCTTTTGACTTCTTGAGGCGCACCACTTGTACACGGCAGATATCGTGTATCAGGAGGCTGTACATATAGGTTTTTTTTTTATATTTTATTTAAGTTTTCAGTACATGATGATAGAAACCAAATACATGATGCATGCACCTTTGCCTCGTGCCTCCGCTCTGGGAACATCATTGCCTCAGTGCGCCCTGTGCTTTTTAAAACAAAGCCCGAACTAAAAAGTTATTAGTATATATAAATATGAAGTAGAGGCGTAGAGCTGTAGAGATTCGACCCATTCACTTACAAATGGTTCAATCTCTATTGTGTAAAATAAAATATTAGCTTAATAGGAAACGGGTCAAAATGTAAAATAGAGGTCGAATGGGCAAGAGTTCACCAAACTGTACAAAAAGTCAAGACTGTATATCTGTTCTAGCTACGAATAGCTTTGCCATCTGCCCATTTGTGGGATCTGCTAGGTATGATTGTTGTTGTTGTTGTTGTATATCTGTTCTAGATTGAAAACAATGATAACTTCCTAATTCAATAATCATGCATGACTATATTAGAATCTATACTCAATGATTTTTTTGTAAGATACAATGTTACAAAAAAGCATACATCTTTTTATATTTGCAGATTATGAAAAGATCCAATCTTCTGATACAATATTGATAGTTGGAGGAGGGCCCAGTGGTGTGGAACTCGCGGGTGAAATTGTAGTCGATTTTCCAGCTAAAAAGGTAAAGCTGGTTCACCGTGGTTCAAGATTACTGGAGTTCATTAGTGAAACGGCTGGTAAAAAGGCTCTTGATTGGTTAACCGCTAGAAACGTTGAGGTTATGTTAGGTCAATCTGTTGACCTAGACTCCGGCTCAGATGGTGTTTATTTAACATCTAGTGGTGAAACCATTGTGGCTGATTGTCTTTTTAAATGCACAAGTGAACCAATTGGTTCATCATGGATCAAAGAGACTATTCTCAAGTATAGTTTGGATGACCGTGGGCGGTTAATGGTTGATAAAAATTTACGGGTCAAGGGTTTTGATAATATCTTTGCGATTGGAGATGTTACTGATGTTCCTGTAAGTTCATTTATGCATTCTTTTATATTCTTTTTTGAGTTAATAGCCAAAATCATCCCTGAGGTTTGGTCACTTTTGCCACTTCACTTTTGCTAATATCTTTGCGATTGGAGATGTTACTGATGTTCCTGTTTTACGTTTTTTTGCCTCTCAACTTAACGAGATAATTTAACTGGGTTAGTGTCAGGGACGATTTTGGCAAAAAAAACGTAAAACTGAAGGACCCAGATGTAAAAGGTTTCGGTTTTGGACTGAAGTGGCAAAAATGACCAAACCTCAGGGACGATTTTGGCTATTAACTCTTCTTTTTTTTTTTGGCTCAAAAAATACTATTTACTTGCTTTTTTTCTTTGCCTAGAGATTCCAGCAACAATGTGTATATTCTGTCCACTCTGTTTTAACTTTTTATGTTTTCTCTGTTTGTTTTATGAAATGACACAATGTTTAACTATGTAGGAACTCAAACAAGGATATTTAGCACAAAAACATGCTTTAGTGGTTGCCAACAATTTAAAACTGCTGATAAGAGGCGAAGAGGGTAAAATGGTAAAATACTTTCCCGCCACCTCAGCACTGGCAATCGTGTCACTGGGGAGGCGAGAGGCTTTGGCACATATACGGTGTGTGGCAGTGATCGGGCGGATTCCTGGCCTGATTAAATCTAAAGACTTATTTGTTGGGAAAACAAGAAGGCAGCTAGGGCTACAAGCGTAATTTTGTTTACAATTTACAAGCCATCTATACCAAACGAGTCGATTCAAGTTGAAAGGATAGCGTATGGCGGTTAACCACAGTTAACTGTACTGGATTGTGTGGAATGAGGTGTAGCGTCCAACACCTCATTCGTTATTTGTACATGCGGGTCTACATGCCGTATGACAACCTATTGTATTGAACTCGTCTTGTATTGATGAGTATTATTGAATTCGGTTTTTCGTACCACATTGTTGTGTTGTTTTAATCTCTAGTAGTGTCACAAGAAGAATTTTATCTGTTCAGCTTCTCCCATTTTGTAATAGCAAATTAGTCTATTACATATGCTTTTAGTTCATAATAGTTTTTACCATCTCAACACAACTTTTTACAAGTTATGTGTCAATTTCTGACACGAGAGAACCTATCAGGGAATTTACGGATGTTTGTTGAATATATATAAGAAATATAATATCAATTACCTACTTTTTACTTTAACTAGTGTTTTAGTTACCCGTGCTTTGCTGTGAGAGCTTCTGTTTTGTTGTGGGTTTGGTGGACAGTAGAGATAACATTAAGGTGACTGTTATTCTCGCGTGGGCTTCACAAAAATACTCTTGGCCTATTAAGTTCCAGACCAACCTTAAAATTACAACACTTTGGTTGCCTCTTGTTGCCTTTATTTGAAGCCCTATTTGTGGTAAAGAAAAAGCAGCCATAAGATGTTGAGTATTCTGTTTTATTCATTGGTGGGCTAATTAATCTTGTTGCCTTTATTTGAAGCCCACAAATATGTGGTAAAGAAAAAGCAGCCATAAGATGTTGAGTATTCTGTTTTATTCATTGGTGGGCTAATTAAGTAACCCGATTAAAAATATATATCAAAGGCAAAATATACTAAATAACATCAATATAGAATTATAATATATAGTGGAGATTCATTAATCCAACAAATATTGCTCCTAGTAATATTACCTTTGGAAAATCATTAAAAAAAGAAAAGCAAAGACAAAAAGCAGCAGAAGATATTCAGCCAATAAGTTTTCAATTTTGGCGGCTGATGTGTATACATCGTATTTTAGTGATGCGCACTGTAGAACTGTCGTATACTTAATAGATATATAATTTTGTTTTTTGTCTTCACGTGTCTGAGTTAGTTTCTGGGCGACCCCTTTAGTTTTATGTTTTATGTTTTTTTATTTTTTTTCTAAATGTCATAACTTAAATTCGTAGAGTATTTTATGTAAAAATTTGAAATACTAAAGAGAATTATCCTATATATTAGTTTTCAAAGTTTCATAAACAGTAACCGGCAAATTTGTAATTGTTGTCGTATTCGAGGGTATTTGTTTGTTGAACCTATTTCATTGGGGAGGCGAGAGGCTTTGGCATATATACGGTGTGTGGCAATGATCGGGCGGATTCCTGGCCTGATTAAATCTAAAGACTTATTTGTTGGGAAAACAAGAAGGCAGCTAGGGCTACAAGCGTAATTTTGTTTACAATTTACAAGCAGTCTATACCAAACGAGTCGATTCAAGTTGAAAGGATAACGTATGGCGGTTAACCACAGTTAATTGTATTGTGTGGAATGAGGTGTAGCGTCCAACACCCCATTCGTTATTTGTACATGCGGGTCTGCATGCCGTATGACAACCTATTGTATTGTACTCGTCTTGTATAGATGAGTATTATTGAATTCGGTTTTTCGTACCACATTGTTGTGTCACAAGAAGACCTTTATCTGTTATGCTTCTCCCATTTTGTAATAGCAGATTAGCTAATTATGGATGCTTTAAGTTCATATTAATTTAATAGTTTTTGACCATAACAACAAAAATCTTTACAAGTTCTGTGTGAATTTCTCACATGATAGAACCTAATAGGGTATTCACATATTTACATTTTATCTTAATGTGTCGGGGTTAGTTTTGAGGTAAACCTAACGCATTTAGCTAAACGGGTCGTGTTTCATGTCGACCAGATAGCGTATTTTATGTTTCCAAGGTGACCTATTTTATTTTATTTTTAAATGTATTTTATATCATAACTTAAACTCATAGCATATTTTATCTCAACATTTGAAATATTAAAGAGAAATGAGTATCAAACATAATTACTGTTTGTATTTTTTTTTGTTGCAAAATTGTAATCTTCAATAAAAATAAGTGAAAAAAATAGGGTTAAACTGGTCTTGTTTGCGTCAACCCCTCTGTATGGGTAACACTCAGAAAATATTAAATATGATCTGAATGGAATGAACCCGAAGGAGAACTAACATAACATGATTCAAAGCTAATATGGCCACATCCTTGCTCATCAGCGAATCCCAATAATCACCCATAACAATATCACAATAAGGCGATCCTCTTGTATCAAACTAAGAACCACTGAAAGCAAAATAACTAACTTGATAATGACATGATAACAATACATGTAATACATATTAATATATTTTATAAGTCTACTATTTTACAGAACTTTCGAACATCTAACAATATCATCCCGTATTAGAAAAATGTCCCAAACCGAACCATGTTGGCAGCATGGGCGTAGCTCTTAAGGGGCGGGGAGGGGCGGCTGACCCCTCCGAATTTTTGCTTAGAAGTTCCGATTATATAGTATTCGTATAGAATTTTTTTAGTATATACTGTTTCGACCGCCCCCTGACGATCCGACCCCCCAAAATTTCGGGTCAAGTTTCGCCACTCGAATTTGACAGGTCCCTGCCAACCTGACCGGTTTAGGTTTTTCCCAAACCAAAAACAATAGAGGTTGAAAAGCAAAATAAAAATAAGAAAAAAAAAAAGAAGGGATCAGATTGCAATTAACCCAAATTTATCATAGCAACGTTCATGAAAAACCTTTTGAAATTCATTTCCATATATAACGGAAACTTAGGGTTTTAAATTTGAATTTAGACGAATCAGATCTGGATTAATCAATAATAATAATAATAATAATAATATCATCATTCTCAGGCATTCTGCATTCTCTCTCTCTGTGTTTGAAATTGGAAACAAAAAACCCTAAAAAAAAACAGGTTGAAATAAATCAATAATTAGAAGTAAAAGAGAGATGAAGAAAGTGTTTGGTGTTAAGAAGGACAAAACGCCTCCTCCTTCACTCAATGAAGCTTCTGATCGAGTATTGTTTCTCTTTTAATTTAATACTTTGTTGTTTTTGTTACTGTGTTCTGATTCGTTTTTAATTGTTGATTGTAGTTTAATTTTGAATGTTAATGTGTTACTTTTACTTGCTGTTTATTGTGGTTAATAGTGTGTGTTTGTGTTGGTTGTATTATGTGTAAGAGATTCTAGGTTTGGTTTTGGTTGATTGATTGAAATAGGGATGAACTCGGTACCCGGTAACGAAAGTACCAATGTTTTCAAAACCGGATTTGACGTCGACCGTGTCTGCTTACCGGTCCACCGGTTGGACCGGATGTAAGAACTGGACGACATCCTGTATAATATAAAAATAAATAGGGTAAAATCGGAAAAGTATAAGCAAAAATCCGGTTTGATCCCCTCAAAGCCTTGGTCGGCACCTCCTGGTTTTCCGGTCCGAGTGGCCGGTTCTCTCAACCGGCGTTTCAATACCTTGAACCGGATTGGCTTAGGTCCCCGGTTGCGAAACATTGGAAAGTACCGATCCCCGGAAAACGCCAAAAATGGGTACTGATAGGTACCACGAAAGTGCTTGGTACGGTACCAGTTGTAGGAGATTATATTTAATTGTTAGTGTTAAATCTCTATATATATATTGATTTTGCATGATATAAAATTACCCGATATCCCACCCGATATCTCACCGCGAAAACCGATATATCAAATATCGGTCCTCGACCGATAACCGATATTTTCCGACATTAACTGCTTAGAGTAGAAGTATAATTAACATTTGTTGCATTTTTAGATCAATAAAAGAGGCGAGTCAGTAGATGAAAAAAATCAAACGACTTGATGGGGAACTTGCTAAATATAAAGAGGCAGATCAAAAGAACCCGCCCTGGTCCAGCTCAAGAGGCTGTGAAAGCTCTGGGCAATGAGAATTCTCAAGCAGAAAAGAATGTAAGCTATGTATAATGTATATGGTATATGTATATGTGTGTTATCAATATCATTATTGATAATTACAAATAATGATAATGAATTTTGAAGAATTTAATCACATGAAGCCAAATACGGCATTTGTAACATGATGACATTGGAAAGTTGGCTTAAATGAATACTTGGAGAATTAGAGAATGATGATTTTCATTATGAATAACATAAGATGTTCATATGGCATATATGAATAATTTCTGTGGCCCAAACTTTTTTATGATGACGACAACCTTTAATAACTCTTGACAGGTATGAAGGACAACGAGACATGCTGTATATACCAAACTTTCAATCTAGATCAAGTTGCATTTGCCTCGGAGGGCATAAAAAGATGCTCAACAAACAGTATGTTACATTATTGTTAAGTGTATTGTTATAAATATCACTGGAATTTATCTTCCAATCTTGCTGTTGAGAATTGGGGGGTGTTTGGATGTGTGCTATTATTACCATACGATTTAAAAGTCGTAATAATCAGTTTTTTGGCGGTTTGATAAAGAGATTTACTGATGTTGGTACTGGTGGTCTGATTATATAGAGTTGAATGATCAGATTTGGGGCCACTAGATTCATACATGTTGCAGTTTTATTTACAGAACTATTAAGATTACTTAATAACCCATTTCATTTCTTGTAGCACGTTACAATAAAATATGCAATGTTTTTTTTAAA
Source organism: Ambrosia trifida (assembly GCA_028751855.1). Lineage (NCBI taxonomy): Eukaryota > Viridiplantae > Streptophyta > Magnoliopsida > Asterales > Asteraceae > Ambrosia > Ambrosia trifida. Next base: position 4,514,441 of record CM054126.1, on the reverse strand, counting down.
CAAATATTTTATTATCATATTTTTTTTTAAATACCAAAATAATATATTAGAATGTTTGCTTTGATCATCCTTGTTTAGTAAGTATTACAACTTCAAACAACATAAGCACATCCAAACACTATCTACTGCAACATTTTTTTCTTGTAGGCCAATTTTGATTGTTTAATATCACATACTCTGCTCTGAAATACACACCATCATTATTATCTTTGGCCTTTTTACAATAGATAAGAAGTTGTGTGTATAATATCTTCCACATTGTGAATTCTAGCTCTTGCAATCATATTGAGTCATATCTTAATGCTATAATATACATAGGATTAGCTTAATCAGATCGGTTGTTCTAGGGTTCCGTTTTCACCTTACTGGTTTTGTTGGTAGCGCCATGTAGGAAATAGTTCAAAGCATGCAGGGTGGAGCTTTTTTTTGTCCTCTGGTTGGAAGTTGCTGCCTACCTCCGTGAGGTAGTGGACCCCACATCTAATTCTAGGGTCCGGGTTTTTCTTGAATATGTCTGTGAACCATAGCTTTGCCTTTTTTTTGTTTTGAAAGATATGTCCTATGCAAACTTCAAACTCTTGTCACTGATCAATTGTGCTGTCTTCTAGATGTCAGCTCTGAAATCAGCCAACAAAGAACTGAAAGGAATGATGAAGACTGTAAAGATTCAAGAAATCGATGTTAGTACATGTTGTTTCTTTTATTTGTTGCATCACTCACATATGAACGGTCTTCTGGGTTTATTCTATTTCAAATGGGTCAAATAAAAAGGTTTATTCAAAGAGGAATGGGTAGAGTAGGTTGAGAAGTCGCCTAAACTTACCATTGTATTGTAATCATAATTAAATATTGTTAGAAAAAGAGACCAAACTTGTTTTGACCCGTTATCCACCTGCCCATCTTTCTACCTCTTACTGTTTGACATTCGCTAAATCTGAACCGTTTGGTATATACATGTGAAGAATTTGCAAGATGACATGATGGACTTGATGGAAGTTAGCAATGAAATACAAGAGTCTCTTGGTAGAAGCTACAACGTGCCTGATGACATTGATGAAGAAGATCTCATGGGTGGTAAGTGTAAAAATTTACCATCATATTTTCATTACGGTATTAGCATGGAAATTTTCTTTTTGTTTTGTCAAGTGTCAACCACATTGGATAGAAAATATGCATACTTATATATTATACGGCTATACGCCTTTTCTTCAAGGCAAAAACGAATAAAACTCGTCAACCAAGTTCAAATTTGTTATATTTAAAGTAACAATTACTCAGAAAAAATATAATTTCGGAAAACAAAGCAAAGATATTGTCTCAAAATGATCTATGAATATTTTGGCCTTGTTATAATTGTCCTAGAATTTATCTTTCTTCCTTTTCTATTTTCAAACTTTTTTCAAGTTATAATATTCTAGTTGTTTAGAAAAAAGTCTGTGTATTTATTATTTTAGTTTTTAAATGAAGTTTCTATGATGACTTGATTTAAAACAAACGGAATATGCATATACTCTGTCTCTAAAATCTTATATAATAAAAATATGCAAACAATTTGGAAAGTTGGTTCTAAGTTTCAAATATGATGCTTTTACGCGCCTTTACATAAAATATGAAGATTATCTGTACCACTTATAAAATGAAAAGTATGGAATTTTAGAAGAGTGGAAATTATGAGAAAAAAAAAATAAGAATGTCGGACACTCGGACTAATTAAAAACAAGGGCAAAATAAGTAGGACTACAAACCAAATAATCAGAAATTTTAACCATCATCTATATAGATAGAAAACTTATAGACGTCTCCTACGCCGGTTAAAAAGACGGCATTGTGGCCTGTTTGCCGGTTGAATAGGTAAAAATACTGAAATGGCAAGGTCACTTGGCAAATTTTGATTATTTGGTATTTTGTTATATAATAATAATGCTGACATGGACAGACTCAGTGATGTTTGTGCCACATCAGCATCTTGTCAGCAAAATGCCGCATCAGCTGACAACTCAGCGATATGCTAAGTGCTAAGTAGGTTTAGTGGTTACACAAAGAAACCAAGTATTTCCCATACATTGTCTACAAAAGTGACAGATTTGCTATTTTATTTAAATTACTAGTTAAGATAATTTCTGACGCAACATGCAGAACTTGATGCTCTTGAGGCAGATATGAGCTTAGAAACAGAAGGTGAAGGGGTACCTTCATATCTTCAACCTGATAGTGAACCCGATTACAGTGATGAACTCAACTTGCCTTCTGCTCCCAGTGGGCATGCAATACCAGCCCGAAAAGTTAACAATCACGTGAGTTTTACATAGACGGGTCAATTTCAGTTACATTGTGTCTCCAATTGTCAAATAGGTTTTTAAAATCTAATTTATAACCTCAATTTCTTTACAAAGCTCAAGAGAAGTAAAAAGGGTTTATGGGTCGTTCTGACCCAGCCTGTTTTAACTTGTTGTCTAGCCCAGGCTGATCCTGATGTTTTTACAGGTCGAAGATGAATTTGGTTTACCCCCAGTTCCCCGTGCATCCCTACGTGGTTAGGTGGAAGATTGTAAGTTTGTAACTGCTAGCGGGCGCAATGTCGTTGGTTCATTTCTTAGGAACATTGTAAAATCTAGTGTGGAGAACCTGCACATGCAAAATTACTATCTGCATCTATTCAATTTAACCATTTTGTGAAAAATCTTAGTCCAATAACAGTCCCAACTACGCCGTTAGTGGGTTTATTTCCATTAGTCCTTTATTATATTTAGGGGGTGTTTGGGATTGATTATTCAAAACAAATTATGCGTTTTGGAAAATCAGCGGTGGAGCTGCTTATAGATTATTGCGTTTTGGTAACCTAAAAAACTGATTATCTGTGTTTTCAAAACGCAATCCAAACACTAAAAGCAGATTATCTGCGTTTTCAAAACTCAATAATCTAAAAATCAGATTCAAAACGCAATCCCAAACACCCTCTTAGTAAGCATTACAAGTGTGTATTAGGTTAAGGTTGCTAGATTAGAAAAAACACAACTAATTGAAACCGAGTTAATCGAACCAAATGCATTACGCTTTTCTATAACTGATGTGGTTTGGTTGGTTACATATGTATATGAAACTAGATAAGTAAACTGATATACATATAGTCCAATGGTCTTAAACTTTGGTAATTATATATGACATGATTATTCAAAACAATGTTTAGTGGCTTTCATAAACTTTACTAATTTGAGAAATGTTACAGGCTTCACCACCAACGCGTACACCATTCTGCGACGTCCTAAAAGTCACCATCTGGATAACGTAACAAAAACCAAGCTAAACATGATTCTCAACATACAAAAGCATTAAACTCGTACGAATTGATTTGAATATAAATAGCCCTACACTTTATCGTTTTTAGATGGTATCACCACCTTTAATTTGCCTTCTTCCGGATGTTTGGTCGCATCAACCAACCCCATCATCTCCTTGCCTATGTCGCTCTCCTCAGCCGCTTGTTTCTCAACCTTGCGTTCAGTATTGTCTTTGTATACGGCGTATAGAACTAACTGTAGTGCACCCAATAAGCTTCCAAATGCGTTGCATACCTTAAATTTGATTTCAAACAAATATTAATTCAATAGAAGAGTATGAGGGTGTAATTTGTAATGAAGTGAAAGATGAAGGACTTACATAGAGAAAAGGATCATTTCCAAGGAGGCCAAATATAAACCAGGAAGTACTACACAGAAATACAAATAGTGAAAGAAAAAATGGCATGAATTCCACACTCTTTGTCCTCATCACTGTCCTCTACAAATTGCAAAGTCAACCAAAGTCAAATCCCCATAAACTATAAAAAAAAGTAAAAAAAAAAAAACAAATACTTTTTATATACTAGTTTTAATTTTATAAACAAAAAATATGCAAATTTATTCATTTACTTAATGTACTTACATTTACTAGTTATGCATACATTGTCAGACCTATACTCTTCTCACATACGACGGACGCCCCCATTAAAAAATGTGTAATTTTTAGACATAAAAAACCTGATTGCACCTCATAAAAGTTCGATTAAAATCCCATTCGCATCCCAGAAAATAACTTTGGGTCCGCCACTTTATGCATATCCTTCTTTTCACGTACCTACTTTATCTTCTTATAAAATTCTTTAATCTTCTTTACCATAATTACATAGACATAAAGTAGATACATGAATGTTTTTTAGTACAAATATATAATTTGATGTAACATGCTAAGTAAAGTATAACAGTTCTAAACAAATGTTCATTATTATGATTTTCTCCTACAAAATACGAAGTTCATCAGGGAACAAAAATTACATCAGCAAAAAATGTTAATCAACCTCTAAAATCCAATTATTTCATGTATTTAATAATTACTATATATATATTAGTGTACCATTTTCTCCTACATAATAAATGTTTTAAATTACATCTTTCGCATATTTACTTTATTTTCATAAAACGCGAGTCATGTGAACTTTAAGACATTTATGACGATACATGAACATAAGTCATAAAGTATGAACATAAAGTAGCTAGATACGTGAAATTACCATAATAGAGAGAGGCGACGCATACATGATAACCGAAAACACCGAGGCAGCCAACCCACAGAACCATCGACGCGCGTTACCAACAAGACCAAAAACCGAAACCAAAGCAACAGTACCAAACACGACAACATCAAACACAACCAACCAAACAACCTTCCTTTTCTCTTTCTTTGGTGCATACATAACAAACACCACAACATACAAAGTCTCAATCACCACACCAACCCCATTAATAACTGTCACCAACTCATTATTCTCTGACACAAAGGGTAACCCATACCATGCAGATAAAAGACAGTTTAAAAGAGTCATTGGGTATGGAACCCCTGAAAACTGTTCTGTTGAACTTTTGTTAATAATCCTTTGGAATGTAATCCTACAAAATAAATAAATATATAATAAGTCAGTTCAGTTTACATATTAATATATTTTTTGTATCATAAGTTTTAGTTAATAATATATGTTGAAAAGTGATGTGATGGTTCACGTTGGAGCGAGGAAGAGGAAGAGACCGGCTGCATTGCCTGTGAAAAAACAAAGGATGAAATTATTAGTGAGTTGGTTTTGCTATTTAAAATGGGGTTGCGGCCAGTGGCGGATCTAGAAACATTTTCAGTAGTAACGTTTTTCATTTTTTTCATTTTAGTAGCAACGTTTTCAAATTTCGTAAAAAAAAACAAATTTTCCACTAATTTTCCACTACGCGCGCGAAGTTGAGCCGCAACGTCCGCACCCCCTCCCCATTAACTACATCCGCCCCTGGTTGCGGCGCAACTTATTGCCTGGTTACATGTCACTTTATTGTAAGGGTCGGTTTATAATTAAATTAAAAAGAAGAAGGAGGAGGTGATACCGAAGATGCCGAAAAGGGTGTGAAGGATGGAAACTGATGCCATTGTTTGGATGGATTGGATCGGAGAAGAAGAAGTGATGTATGGATTGATGTATTGTTGTTTGAATGAAAATGCTTTAAAACATAGTAACTTCTTTTAAACTGCTATAAAGAGAACTGCTTTCCAACTCTTTTTTTTTTTTGAAAAGTTATAAATATATACTTTTGTTCGGTTTTTTTTTTTAATCTGTGTTTTAGTATTGATATGTTATTGAAAATAGATTGCGTTTAAAATAAGGCATTTTTTTCTCATAAGAAAAAGTAATGCTTTATTAATTGGGTTAAAACTTTGTTTAAAGGAAATTATATTGAAATAAAGACATAAAAAAAGTGTATATTAACGTTTAGTTAAATATTAAAAAAAATGAATAGTTTCATTTGTCACCAATGGGCTTTGAACCCCAAAAATCACCACATAGAAAGACAAAGCATTGTATAACACCTTGATACAATTATATTAAACAAAGTCCAAAACTCCTATAAAATGTAAAAGTGATGCCGTTTAGATTATAATAATTTATGGACTCTTAGGGTTCGAATATGGTGTTTTAGTAATATTCACTTAGTTATCTATGTTTTTTTCTTTATTGAGAACAAGGCTCCGATGCTCAAATATTTTATAGTATGGTGCTTTATATTGATTATCATGTCGTAATGTTTTATAGTCATAATTATATGATGGTGCGTTTGAAGTTTTTATGAATTGTTAAAGTTTGAACATGGTGTTTTAGTAATCTTCACTCTAATATATATGAGTTTCAGGTGTTTTATGATGGTCCTTTACGACACTCCAATGACTTTTTTATACCTTTTAGGAATTTTAGACTTTATAGACGAACTATACCCTTGGTGCAAGAAACCGAGTTTTAAACCAATGAATCTGATATTTTAAAAAAGGTTAAAAAATTATATTTAAAAAATTGTTTTCAAACGTACCCTACTTTTCAACAAAAACACAAAGAGTTAAAATTAGAGCATCCACAATAGTAGGTTGGTTGTGGTCTGAAATTCCAACCATCAAAGTGGACGAGAGCATGCCATTGGAGGAGGTGGTTTGGAATGGGTTGGTCTGGTAGACTGGACTACTCCAATATGGTGCATTATTTAGTTTTTTTCTGTAAAAGTAGGGTTTGATATGTGGAGGTTTGAGTGATTTATAAGGTTTGAATTGACGTGACAGTCTAAAATTTTGGGCAAATCCAATGACGATGTGGATGCTTTTAATGAAGAAACTACTAGGGACGAGACTTGCTTTTTAAACAAAAACTGAAAGAGTAAGGATTAATGGATCATTATCAGCAAGAAAAAAGAAAAATCATAAATACTCATATTTTAAGATATTTTTATTTAATGATGTTTATTTAGGTTAAAAATGATTTTCTCTAAAAATAGGAATAAATTTCGTGTACTCAAGTATGATGAGAAATGTCTTTTAACGTAATAACAGCATCACCTACTTTCTAATAAGTGTGTACTAGACAACATTTCACATATGAATAAAAGGAAAAATTGAGTCGTGTATTACGTACCTTCCAACACATTTTTAATCATACACGATTATATATAAAATATATACATAAACTAACTTCTTCTTTTATACCCCATGTTATGGTGTCCTCTGTTATAAATGCGAATGCGAGGTTGTGGGTTCAAATCCTTATAAGTGCAAGGTAAAAATGAAATCAAGATGTTAAAAAAATTGATGCTAAAAAAACTTATTTTATTTTGCATGATATATTGTTTCATGTCATATAGTTTGGTTTATTTAGTTTTCTCAGATCTGTACATTGAAACAAGCCAGCATCAAGCAGGGGCGGATACAGGGGGTTTTAGGGGGTTCTCAGGAACCCTCTCGGTTTGGAAAAAATTGAAAAATTTAGTGGAAAATTTTGAAAAATTAGTGAAAATCAGTGAAAATCTACGAAAGGAACTCCCTGGAAATCCGTCCTGAATACGCCAGTACAAGCATGGAACCAAGTGTTGAAGTTGAATGAAGACCTACATGTTTGAAGTATAGTATGTATGAAGTATATTGCAACTATGTACTTTGTCCCTTTACCCGCCCGCCGCAATGTCCTAAGATGCACATGCCATGGTTTGCAGACATGGCCATATGTCACTTCCTCCGGACCAATGACCTGGCCAGGGGCAAAGCATAGTGGAGGTCCAGGGGTGCCCCGACCCCTGTCGTTTTGTGGCGCCGTGGTGAAATTTTACGATTTTCGTAGATAATTTTTATATGAATTGAGTCCAGCCTCCACCGATTTAATCTTCCGGCCCCTACCGATTAGAAAAAAATGTCTGCCCCTGTCGATTCAATCTCCAAGCTTCGCCACTAGACCTGGCAAACCCACCCAATATCATTCCTTAAAACATAGTATAAGGCTTGTTTCTCCATCATAGATTCATAGTAAATTTTGGAAAAAAAAGGGTCACAAAAACCCCATTAAACCATATTACTCTCTTAAACATCAACATGTAGCATAACACATAACACAGTTTAATAAAACCATTTGCAGAACAAGTTCAAACTCAAAACTTGAAACACAAATTCAATACAAGTATAGTTCTATAACATGAAAAAGAAAATAAATAAAAAAAAATAAAAACTTTATATATTCAAAGTTTGAATGCTTCTCTGAACTTGATACTGAAACTATTGTCTAGGCTCTTTTTTGGTGCTGAACCACTAGTTCCTTGCATCATGGCAACAAACTCATTGTAATCTATGCGTCCGTCCTGTAAAACAAAAAAAAATATATTAATAAATGTAATCATCAATAACATGAACATGGGTCGGTTCTTTCCAGTTATAGTAGGCTAAAACCGAACCTATAACGATGTTTCGGTATTTAGATTTTTATAAGCGATCTGCCTGGTTATAAACGGTTTGATTAACTCGGTTATTCAAAAAGATGATTTGGTTTATTAGGCCACAAGGTATCCTGATATCTTTTTCATCCTACTCGTCCCCAGTGTTGCAAAAATCGGCTTAGGCGCTAGGCGGGAGTAAAAATCGGAAATAAGCCCTAGTCGCTGATCTAGGCGTTTTGGCCATTAGTCGGGCCTAGGCGGTGGATTTTTTTTATTATTATTTTTTTTAATTTCTAAGTATTTCTTAGTATTAGTGTGTATATATCTTAACATATTTTCAAAAAACACCTAAATTTGTGTGTATATATATAAAATACGTATAAAATACCAAAACGCCTAATTCCGCCCAATTTTCGCCTAGTCCCGACTAGTCCCTAGGCTGGACCTCACTGCCCGCCTAGCGCCTTTTGCAACCTTGCTCGTCCCACAATTCTGTCTCCTCCATATCATCGCCACATCATTTTCTTATCCCAAAATTGTGAATAAAACAACTTTAAACAGGTAGGAAGCATCATAAAACGTTTTCGATGACTTCCGGCCAGTTTCCTTTTGGACCCGTTAGAGATATAACAAAACGAAAATCGACCCATTCATAAGTAGATGAGTCGAACTACCACCTCTACTTACATAGTTACCTCCATGCAAAAAACGTAAAATCTCCATAGCAGAAAAATATAGTATTAACGTAGAATAACTTACATTATCTTGGTCAACATCTTGAATTAATTCTTCAAAACGAGCATCTATTCCAAATTCGTCACATGCTTGTTGAAGTTCATCAGCAGTAATATAACCGCTTCCATCTTTATCAAAGTATGAAAATGCAGCAAATAAATGATCTTGTTTCTCAATTTTATTCAGATGCAATGTTGCAGCAACAAATTCACCATAATCAATTGTTCCACTGTTATCAATATCCGCCTGAATTCAGATATTAAGCATTGGATTAGAAGACATGATAGATTACATGTTTGACTTTCAAGGTCAAACTAAACTACTTTTCAACTTTAAATTATACACAATGTACTTAAATTTTATACAATGATTGATGACAGACGACAGTTATAACAAATATAAGAATTACCACAGACATCATAGTTTTAAGTACAAAAAATTTAAAAAAAAATTCATAAAAAATTGAGTCAGGAAAATACTATGTTTGACTAAAAACTAGTCAACGCCACTTGCCAGTAGCAGTAAGAAGCTATTATTGACAAAATTTCAAAGCTTAAACTACCTATTGAACTAGAGAGATCACTAAATATTAAAAGAGACAGTTTTGGTCATTAGATTTCCCTACTAGGCATTTTAGACAGTTGACTAACCGTTGAAAATAACCTACATAAGGATTTTTTTTTATTATGACTTATAAAATATAAGGTATGCTATAACAACATTAAGACTAATTAATATAAAAAAAAAAATCTTATATCCGTTTTTCATGTAAACTAGTTCTTGACTTCAATAGAAACTACATTAGCATAACTGTTTTAAATTAGACAAACTAATTTTAAATGAATTGTATGATTTTTCTAAACAATAATACACATAATTCCAAAAAATACTAAACATCCTATAATTTCAAACTGTAAGATTAACGAAACTTAAAACCGAGTGTTTAATTTAAGGCTTACTGCTTGCATGAGATCATAGATTTCTGATTCTTTAAGATTAGCACCAACTCTTTTTAATCCGGTCTTAAGTTCGTCAAAAGTAATTTGACCACTGTTGTCTGTATCAATCATTTGAAACATCTGTTTTAGCCCAGCTATTTCTTCTTCAGATAAGCTCTCTGCTATAACCTGCAAAATAAAATTTTCGTGTCATACCCTTTGACTTTTAGGTCAACCATACACATTTCCATATGCTAACCGGTATGGTAATGGTACTATGGTTTCCTGTTACAAATTTAACATCAACATTTTCATATATTATAATTATTAGTTACGTAGCACGACATAATCAAAATTATTTTTAACAACGTTACAAAGATTTGTAAATTTAGCCGGTTTGACCTCAAAAGTCAAACTTACCCTAAGAGCCATTTTCTTTAGCTTGTTCATGGCTGAAAATTGCTTCATTCGACTTAGGACTGCAGAATCAAGAGGCTTGTCGGGGGCCACACCATCAACTTGAACCCACGGGTGGCCTGTAGAAAGGTTGATATTGTGTTAATATGTTTTAAACAATGTATGAAAATTATCTTTATTTTAAACTTTAGACTCACATAAAACTTCATGAGCGGTTAATCTTTTTTTCGGGTCGCGCACAAGCATTCTTCTCACAAGATCTTTTGCTCCTTCGGAAATACTTGGCCATGGATCAGATGAGAAATCAAGATCACCTTGCAGGACTTGTTCAAATATTCCTTGTTCCGTTTCTATGCATCCATAACCAAATTTTTATTAAAAACTCGTTAAGGAAAAGAAAATTGAGAACATGCACAATCAATAACAACAATTCTATCACAAGTAGTTGTATGCATAGCCCGTCTCGATGATCATCCACAAACAAAACAAAGAAGGAAAAACTCAATTCAAAATACGCACAATTAATGCAATTTTTTCTTTAGAATAATGCCTATACCCGTGCAGTTAATACACTATTTGACATGGAAAACTTCTATTTACGATAAGCTAATTTCGGTAAAATGAGAAAAATAGTAAATTACGATACGACTATCCAATTTTAAAAGTGGATCATTTTTTTCTTGGGAAAACTATAATAGTAATGTGTTCAAGATTTTGGGACAATGTGAGTACAAAAGTTTCGCTTTTGCTAAATATTAAAAGTTAAAATCACCTATTTGTACGTTGTCATGATTAAAATTTACCAACAACGTTCTCCTTTATGGTTATTCCAAAAGGGTATTTTAGACATGTAATCAACATACTAACAAAAAGTCTCTAGAGTCTAACTAGAATCAAAATGGCTTGATTTTATCTCAAACGGGTCAAATGAGAAAAAGAAATAATAACCAAAAAGAAGAGCGGGTCAAACAGGTAGAAAGTCACCTAAGACCTATTTATAATGCATACAAAGATACAAACTCCTAATGATATTTCATCATTTAGTTCTCATATAACAATATTGTTAATTTGTTATTGTAAATCATAAGTAATGCATTAAGTCATTGAACCACTTTAGATGCGGATATTATCCCAAATGACAAGCAATCTCTCATTGAACACAATTATGTGACCCAAATTAATGCCATCACGAATTGTTAACTTTGGAATGTAACTTTAACCAAAGCAGATAAAATAAATTGTTGCAATTATTTATGAGCCAAGAGATTAATACTGACCAGCCCAAAACGGAGGTACACCACTTAATAGAATGTAAACAATAACCCCGGCACTCCAAACATCTGCTTCAGGACCATAACGTTTTTTCAAGACTTCTGGCGCAACATAATACGGGCTGCCAACCACATCAGTAAATATTTCACCTACAAAAACAAAATTGTTAATTAAAAAAAAAAAAGAATCATGCAGAAAAATTAGACTAAACAATTAGGGGGCACGCACGTGCGCGCGCACACACATGCATATTCTAACTTTCAGAATTTCAACGTTGTCGATAGTATAGTTTTTCGAAGACTCCAGTTTGAGCCCTGTGATTTGACAAAGCTTTGCAAATCTATGGAAGCTTATCTTGTAGAAATTATGATAAACTCATAAACCAAATACATATATCATTACTGCGATTCCTCACTGAAAATTTTTGTCATGCATTTAGTTTTAGGACTTGTCATTTGGCCATGTATATATGGAAAACTTTAACAAAATAACAATTAGATTTAATCAGTTATGTATTAATTATGAAGCATCTTTAATTAAGCGGAAAAAAGGTACGGCTAGAAGCCAATAAAATATGCACCGAAAATTCGCACATGTCAATACTAAGGAGTGTTTAGATGTATTTTTGAACTAGTTAGCAACTTAAAGTTGCGAACTTGCGATAATTAGTTCTAAGTGTTTCATCTGATTCTGATTCTTCAAGTCACAATAATCACATCACCAAAGAAACTCCAACAAAAATAATATACCTGGCTTAAAGAAAACCGATAATCCAAAATCAATAGTTTTCAAAAGGGCATCTTCTTTCTTGTCCACAAGCAAGAAATTCTCGGGCTTTAAATCCCGATGCATAACTCCTAAAGAATGACAAGTTTCCACAACACCAACAATTGTCCTTGTAAGCTCAGATGCCTTTTTTTCAGTATAATGTCCAACTTGAATAATCCTATCAAAAAGCTCGCCGCCTGCGCATAATTCCATAACAACATGAACCGCGACTGCATCTTCATAAGCCCCTTTTATTGATATAACATTCGGGTGGCCCACCAAATGATGCATTATTTGAATTTCCCGTCTCACGTCTTCCACGTCTTCTTCTGTCAACAACTTTCTTTTTGCAATCGATTTGCAAGCGTAATGTTTGCCCGTTGATTTCTCTATACAAAGAAACGTCGTACCAAATTGTCCTTGGCCTAGTTTCTTTCCCAAAGTGAAAAACTCCTTCAAATTCCCAGTATGTCTTTGTAAAACAGAGTCGACCCGAAGCCCAGCACTTGATACCCGTTTCATATGGGGCCCTTTTTTGGGTTTCGCGGGTTGTTCTTGTTTCTTTTCCGGTTTCACAACTTGTTCTTCTTGCTTCTTTTCAGGCTTAGGTATAGTCATTTGTTCGGGCGGTTTGTTTTGAACAGGCAACGGTGATTCGGGCTGCTTGCTATGAGTTGAAGATTGTTCTCCATTAGGCGTAACTGGAGTTTCATCAGTCCGCGTTCGCCACATTGCAGCCGAAACCGATTCAATAAATCCATTTTTCGAAATATTCGGCCCAACACAAGTATTCCCCATTGAGCTTCAATTATTCCTCAATGAAACAAAGATCTAAACTTTATCAAAAGCCCATAAAAATAAAGTCAACCCCACTTCAATTCACTCCAAGGTTAGCCAAAAAAATAAAAAAAAATAAAAACTAATAATAATAATAACTTTACCTTTCAAGAATTCTGCTTTTAGCATAAAGATCCAATCTTTTGACTTGAAACCTTTGCTTAATGAATCAAGATCTAAACTTTATCAACAACCAACAAGAATAAAGTCAAACCAACTTCAGTTGACTAAAAAAAAGTCAAGATTAGATCTTAATCTCAACTCAAATTACCAATAATCAAAATCAAGATTCAACTGAACTTCAATTTGCAAGAGCTATATAATCAATTAAAGATCAATAAACAAATAATCACATCAAGAACTAAAAAAACTAGAAGCATTAATAATATTATTTATATAAACATAGAGAAGAATTAAAAGTCAAACAAAGAAATGGTAGAAACATGGGAAATGGTCAGAACGTGTAACAAAAGGGTTTGAAAGATTTTGATAATAATAATAAGACAAAGGAATGCTAGCTAACCAGATAATTAGGCAGAAGAAGTGGGACAAAGGTGCTGGATTTTGTTAAGGTTTGGATATTGGATGGATGGATTTATCAATGATGATTCTATACCTTGTATATATAAATTGAATCAACTTTTTTTTTTTATTTGTCTTTTACTTTTTGTTATTTTTCTTTGGTTTTTGATTTGTTGATAATTAATGATTAATGATTAGAGTATTCAGATCCTATCCATCAAATCTTATCCATCAAATTACACTAAAAATCACTACTTCATCCTAAATCTTCTCTCTCCTAATTAAAATAATAATACTTTTTCATACTTTTATCATTACATTTTCTCTCTCATCACTCACAACTACTTACAAAAATATTAAAATATATATGGGGTGAACAGTGGCTTTTCATATTTAGGGTGGAACAGTGTTTTCACCAAATATTTTCTCTCTCCTTCACTCACAACCACTTACACTCACCTTATATAATTTGGTGGACACACTCACATCCATTTGGTAGATGGGATATGAGAGCTCTTAATGATTAATGATAGTGTTAGGGCACATGGGTGGGTGGTATAAAATTTATCACACCCATCAAGTTATCACACTCAATCAGAATCTAACATCTTATTTTATCACATTCTATTAGGGCGGACGGGGCACTACCATAATTGGGCACGGGTACCTCACTACCAGCACGGTAACATTGCCGCCACCCGTGCTGGTAGGGGTCCCGTGAACCGTTTTCTGGTTGTAGTTAACGGGCTGGTAACCATTAATAATAAATGCAACGGTCGATTTTTAGTATTTATTTTATTACTTTTTTGACCGTTTGAATGAATTTAATATAAAACGGTAACAATTTTGTGACGGTTAATTTAGTATAAAACCATAGCCAATTTTTATCAATTGGTCATCTTGAACTTGAAAACAAATGGTAAACCAGAACCCAAATCCAAATCCAATCCCGCCCCCTATAAAACGTGTGTGAGCACCAATCTGGAGCTTGGAGGATGAATTCGCCTTGGTGAATAGCTATCTTGATGTTCAAGAGCAAGGACCCCAGGGAAGGCAAAGTTTTTGGAAAGCGGTTGCCACAAGATTCAACGATCAAATGGGTGAAAACACTCGTTCCATGGACGCGATATATGGAAAGTTTATATTGTTAAAGTCGAAGTGCGCAATATTTCAACAATTAGTCGTTAATGTGATGCACGAAAATCCGGCTTTAAACGCAGATGGGTGGATTGAAGAAGCCCGTAACCAATACCGAAACCTACACACTGATAACTACCCGAGGGTCGAGGTTTGGAGAGCTATGAGAGGGCGTTTTATAATTAAACATTAATTAAACATATTATTAAACGGTTTTATTTACGGTTTTAAATAATGTTTGATGTCATGTATTGATTATTTTATGGAATATTATGTAATTTTATTTTATTTAGTTTAATAATATGTTTAATTAATGTTTCTTTAAAAAAATAATAAAAAATAAAGATTTCAGTGAAGTGAATCAGTGGAGTGTTGCCTACAAAAAAGTGTTTCAGTGAAGTAAACCAGTGAAGTGATGTGGCAGTGTATAATTGGTTAAAATCAGTGAAACAAAATGAATAATCTAGGAGTGTCCCTTAAGGCCTTACATTCTATCACTAAACACATGTGGTGGTGTGCACTTTTCATCACATTTCATCACCTCATCGCATAGCACTGTGAAGGTCTATTGCAGACCAATCACAGGATGATGTGTGTCAGCGTAGGCCCACCATATCTGACAACAACAATGAAGGTGCATCCCCCTATCCTTACCATGTTGCACTATTCACCTTTGTGTCAGACGTCACATCAGACGCCTTCTAGAATAAGCAGACTGGCGCTATGAGAGAAAGATCTGCATGTAGCCACTCCAGTCGTGCCACGTGGACCTACGACAGGGCGGTACATGTTTTCTCTCTCTTCTGCATTAATTGCGATTAGTCTGGTTCTAAGTATCTGGTCCAATACAAACTGATTGGGCCGAAAAGAGGCAAGCCCGTAACCCGGGCTCGGGCCCATCGTCGTGGTTATGGATTCATGATGTTTGGCCCATGTACATCTTATATAAGAAAGGTTACCCCTTCTTTGTGAGGGGATTGATCACACATTATCACAACCAACCAGGCCAACACCATTTTTGTGTATGCTATTATGAGTCATTGTGACTTTTCTACGGTCGCCTCCTTTCGTATGGCCCACCGATTCTATTCTTTTCAGGTTTCGAATGTTAGCCACGAGTGGTGAGCAAATGATTATACCTTACAGCAACCACGAGTCCAACACTATACTGATCTCTGTTGAGGAAAGTACCACTCGTTGTTTCTTCAGTGTTGAACGATAGAGTAATTATTATTGGATAGTAATTGTAAATGGCATTAAATGATCAAATAGTCGTTATTTGATAATAATAATAGTGATAAAATAATTATTATTGGACGATAATTATAAATGTGGATTTATTATCGGATAAGAAATATCGTGTATAGATATGTGTGGTATTATCGTTTATAGTTAAATGATAATAATAATAATAATAATAGTAATAATAATAAGGTTTTATTATTAATGATAAAACATTAAGTTATATGATTAAAAGTTAGCTATATAAAAGTATTCAGTAGGAATAATTAAGGGTGAACTTCCATAAAACATACCGTTGTGAAGTGGTGCACCAAGATGCTGGAAACATCAAATAAGAAAAAAAGACCTCAGACAATGTGATCTTCGTCATCATAGGCCAGCAAATCCATCGATTGGCACTGCATCATTATTAGCCAACAAATCCACCGATCGGCGTCGAGCGGATAAAACCTACAGGGAAGAAACATCCGGCAAAAAAACACACATGTGAAGACCCGGTGGAGGATTATCTTTCACCATCTTAATTAAAATTTTAAAAAGCTATTATGGATCTTTGAGTGCTTCATTGAACTTGAATCAAATTTATCATAGCATACCAAGTAAACTTGGCGACACATACTGCTGATGAAAGGCAATAACCATATATATAATAAATTGGGTTACGAATGTCATGATATCAATATACATGATACTAAAATGAAAAAAAAAATTGCTCACACCCAAGAACACAGTACAAAATTTAGGGTTTTGGACCTCATAGGACTTGGAACAATTTCATCATAGTCTGATTAGAAACATATAGTGTCATACCAAGAACGATCACTACTGCCATCGTCTGATTTTCTACAGCCGTCACCGCCTTGGTTGGCCGAAGCCACTAGTAACGACGGTAGACGACGTTAAAGGAACCAAAGACTCAAACGGTTGCAGACACAGTGTTGTAAAGGATTGTACACCCAAAATTAGGCTCACAAAAGCCACGTCGCCGAGAAACCCTTCGACACAACATTTTCCAAGCCTCAAATCACCACCAAAAATTAGGGTTTACGCCACCATCATAAAGCAAAGCAACAACATCAGAAATCAAGCAGAAAATTAGGTTTTACAACCAAGAATAAAAGCCATTGTTGAACCAACAAACCTCTCAATCAAAAGATCTTCGTAGTCATTGAGCCGAGCGTGAGCAGATATACCCCCACCGCAGCTTGAGACGGTTATCGGATGAACCGGCTACCGGAAACGGTTCGCTCCATGTCTCCACATCATCACCATTATCAAACAAACAACAAACCCACAGTGGGGTTTATAAACCCCCAAAAGACAGGGAGAAACAAACGAAAACACCGGTTCATCGACACTGGTGTCGGGATCATTTCTGGCTCACCGCCAATTAGCGAGAAAAGGAACACAATCATAAATCAGGAAGAGAGATGACCGTGAGAAAACATATGGGTGACATTTCACTCATACATGGAGCCATATGAAAGAGCAACAAAAATGACTTGTACGGTAGAAAAAAAACATGCATAATTGTATTGTAGAATTTGCAATAGTTGAGTTACACTCACATACTAAACTTGCTAAATATAGCATGAATAATATTCATTTCATCCCTAGACCCTAATTAACCTAATGAGATTAGTAACCACCATCGGCCGCACCACCCTCACCACCGCCGTCGACCACCCTAGGCTGACCATCACCATCCACACGCCGCCCCTTTGGCTCCTCCATACCCGATGCGACCCACCCAGAGCCAACCCGTGGCCACACACTGCCATCTTCCTGTTCAGTTGCCTCATTTCACGTGCCTCGTGTTTATGGTGTTTTGCTAGATTGGATCTAGAGATCAAGTGTTCGAGTGATAAAAGATTGGATCTTGAAAGATTGATGTATTCAGTGATTTGGCTATCTAGCGAAGCCATTTTTGATCCATTGCGTGGGTTTTTGGTTTTCGTTAACGCAACGATTCTAAACCTCCTATGGTTGTGGTTATTTGTATTGTTTGATTTGATTTATATTTGGATCACTGGTTTCGGAAATAGATCCAGTTTTATTGTTTACATACTTCCGCCCAAATATATATTAATATTTGACATAATATACAAAATAGAGATTTTATATTAAACTTTGATAAACGGATCCAGGTCATGGGGATTAACCCGATTCCCAACATAGGGTACTTTGCCTTTTTTTTTTCATTTTTCATTTAATTAAAACAACTAAACTTTAATAAAATTTTATTTAATTAAAAAAAGCACAAACATTAATCTTTAAAGCACACTAAAAACACAATTAAACTAGAAAAAGCACCCACTTACACAATTAAACACAATCAGTCCACCGTGGTTAAATCGGATGAAAGTTTGGCGACGGTGAAGCTCAATAGATTAAGTGGATGAGGATTGGATGTTGAAGATTCAGTAACGGTAGAGCTCGGTGGGTTTGGGATAAAAATGGGATAAGTTTTTGTATATATAAAGTGAAATGGTAAAAAAAATAAAAAATAATTTTAACGTTGTTGCACGATCAAATGGCAAAACGATAAAAAAAGTAATATATTCAACCCTTGCAGCTCGGTTAGTTTTTGCCGAGCTACATTTTTTGAACCGTCGCCGAGAGGTGACAATAACGATAGCCGAGTACCACTACCTGAAGAGTGCCCTATGAAATACCAAAACTACCCTCAACCCCGACTATATATATATATATGTAGTCATCACTCATCAGTCACCTCTACTTCTGTTGTTGATCAAACTTGACGTATACCACCACCACCTCACCGCTGATTCGCCTTGCCCTTCGATGACTCCGCCTCCTATAGATCATGTAACAACAACTATTATATATCATTTCATGCTTAATTAATCTCACACACACATAAACTAATTCACACACTCAGTCACCTACATGCACACACACACACACACACACCATACATATCTTTTGCCATATGCCTGATGCTTACTTACTTACTCTATTCTGATCTGATTAATTGTACGTTGAGTTCGATCTTGTAAACGATCGTAAATTTTTAAACCTTTTTGTTTTTAGGGTTTTGAATGGGTTCTGTTAGCTATACGTAAACCTAATCGGATCTTTTGACACCCAACATATATGCATATGAGTCTATCTGTATACGAATTGTATAAAGATTAAAGACATCTCGTATATGTTATGTTGGGTGGTCGATCGGTGTTATGTACGGCTTAATTACACATTTATGAGTTCATGTAATTAAAAAAAAGCTATGTGAGTCGTATAGACCTATACGACTCGTATGTTTTACCTAAAGTTATTTATATAAGCGTCGTATATTCCTATACGACTCGTATAATTGTCGAGGTGTCAAAAGATCCATTAAAGGGCGTGTGCCATTATTCTGAGCCTTATTATTATTATTATTATTATTATTATTATTATTATTATTATTATTATTATTTTGCAGCCTGAAGAGGAAGAGATGTCAGTCCCACATTCTGAGTTTGCTGCTTCTGAAGGATCTCAACCAGTGGAAGGTATTCATGGATTTGTGTTGTTTTCCGTCCGATAAAATTTGTGTATTTCGTGTTCGTGCTAGTGTAGATATATGTAATTTGATTGATAGTTAGTAAATTAACCTATGGAGTACTCTTTTTTATTCTATCAGGAGACGCTAATGGCGCTGATGCATCAACAAAGTTCAGATGGACTATAGAGAATTTCTCAAGATTGACTAGAGAAAAGTTGTATTCTGATGTTTTCTCTGTTGGAGGATATGGATGGTATCTTTTGTTTTACCTATAATCTATATATGTTATTTAAGTTTGTAATAATTTCATAGTAAGGTTTATATCATAATCTGACATGGTGTCTTGGTCAGGCGAGTGCTTGTATACCCGAAAGGAAATGTCCGCGAGGATTGTTTGTCGGTGTATCTTGATGTTGCTGATTCCAGCATATTGCCATATGGTTGGAGTAAAGATGCTCAGTTTAGCCTAGCTGTGGTTGATCAAATTCATAACAAGTTCACCATACTGAAAGGTAATTATTTTGCTTTCTTGTATTTTGTATTTTCAACCACGAGGCATAGTTGGTAAACATGCGTGACAAATTTGTGATAAACATACGATTTACAAGTTTTAATGATCCTCAAGAGAAAGAGTCGATCAACATTCTGATTGGCTAGTTAATGTACTCATGTCAATTGTGATGCTTGGATACTTTTGGAATGTAGCTTACTATATATCTTACTTATTTGATTGTAATACATTTAACAAAGTCTATATTCTTTTAAAAACTCATGTAGAGACATGGAGTGCAAATAGTAATTTCCATATGGCGTTTTTCGACTTAAAGGATATATGTTATGATGCTCTGCGTGTTGTCTGCGGATTGGTTTTAGTTTTACCTATTTAAGAGTGTTAATCATCATTTTTTTTGGTTTATGATAGTAAATTTGTGTTCTATAAACATATGATTTACAAGTTTTTGAGATCCTCAAGAGGAAGAGTCAATCAACTTTCAGATTGGCTAATTAATATAATCATGACATTTGATGCATATTGTGATACTTTTAGAATGTAAGTATAATTTTCTTATTTATTTGATCGAACTTTTTTAGATTTTGGGACAAAAGAGCAATAATCTATTAAAATTTTATTCGAGATATTCTATTTTATATCTAAGAAAATTTTGAGAAATTTACAGTTTCATGGCGAGATTAACAAAGCCTATAATCTTTTGAAAACTCATGAAGAATAGTGTGCAAATAGTAATATTCATGTGGCGTTTTTCGATTTAAAGGATAATGGTATGATCTCTACGTGTTATGTGTGGATGCTTTTGTCTCCTTAAGAGTGTTAACCATCAACGTTTGGCACACGATATATTGCGTATTTTGTGTGTTTGACGTATTAAAACATTGTCTACCTAAGACATTGCATTGTACTAACAAGGTAATTTTAATTGTCATAATCATATAGTATATGATGTCTGTGTTTGTTGTGAATGTGAAAAACATTTATATTTATAACTTAAGTGTAATCTGCAACCTATCACATGCCAGACACTCTTAGTTGAGGTTTTCTTAATAGATATCCTAATTAAGTTTTCATAATTCATAAAATCTTTTTAACTTTGTTAAAAGCTGAGTTGGTAATTTGATGTTTTTTACAAGTGTATTGACTGTTTTTTTATCCTTGATTCCTTGCAGATGCCCAACATCAGTTCCATGCACGAGAAAGCGATTGGGGTTTCACGTCATTTATGCCTCTTAGTGAGCTATATGACCCGAGTAAAGGATATCTTTTGAATGATACATGCATAGTTGAAGCTGATGTGGCAGTCCGGAAGGTTGTTGATAACCAGTCACATGACTCAAAAAAAGAAACTGGTTATGTTGAGCCTGAAAATCAAGGTGCTATTTGCTATATGAACTCTTTACTTCAGACTTGTACCACATCCTTATTTATGTTGTTCTGTTTCCTCCGCTAAATCTGTGTATTTGTTCGTAAATTAACGTATGTAGTACCCTTTTTTGGACAGCTGCACCTGCAGAAGGTGCTACTGCTGTTGATGTACCAATAGTTGATGATCCATCATCAGCAAGGTTCACTTGGACAATAGAGAATTTCTCAAGATTGACTGACACAAAGCTGCGTTCTGATGTTTTCGTTGCTGGAGGATATGAATGGTATCTTTTGTTTTAGCTATATATATATATTTGCTATCTAAGTTCGCAATCATTTCACAGTAAGATCTCACTGTGGTAAATGGTTTATGGTATTTTGCTGACATGGTATCTTGGTCAGGCGAGTGTGCGTATTTCCGAAAGGAAACGGCATGGACCATTTGTCAATGTATCTTGATGTTGCTGATTCCACCACATTGCCATATGGATGGAGTAGAGATGCTCAGTTTAGCCTAGCTGTGGTAGATCAAATTCATAGCAAGTTCACCATAACGAAAGGTAATTATTTTGCTTCCTTTTAAGTGATAACAAACTAGACTACTGTACATTAACAGTCTATATGATGGATTATAAAATACACTTCTGCGAGAAGTTAATTACAGTACTAGGGAAGCTTTAAGGAGACTTTAATTGTACGACGTTGGTCGAGAAATTGGTAATTATTTTGCTTCCTTTTTGAAGCTTTGATTATATATTTGAGTCTTTAAGTTTAGTTAGTTACAAATGGTAATTGGGATCTTATTTTTGATGCATTTTGCATTCACAAACACTAGCTGAGCCCAAGTTGGTAAATATGCATAATGAATTTGCGTTCTATAAACATATTATTTACAAGCTTTCAATATCCTGAAGAGGAGTTTAACGACTTTCGGATTGGCTAGTTAATATGATGGCGTTATATGTAACGCATGTGATACTTTTGGAATGTAGGTAACTGCATTTCTTATGTATTTGATACGACATTGTTATAACATTACTGTTTTTGCCTTATAAAACATCATTTACCTTAGACATTCACTGTTTTTACAAGGTTATCTTGATGATCAATCCATATAATTTATGAAGTCTATATTTGTTGTAAATGTGAAAGCATTATCTTTTATCTTTTAGTTGGATATATATGCAGTTTACAATGTAGTTTCCTTTATAGATATCAGAAGTCTTTATAGTTCAAAAATCTTTTAACTTTTAAGGACAAGTATAGTTCTAACATTCCCATCACTTTTCTTGCTCTCATCATCACATGACAATTTGGGCTGGTGATTAAGTGTTAATTATGACTCTTTTATCCTTGCAGATGCCCAACATCAGTTCAATGCACGAGATAGTGATTGGGGTTTCACGACATTTATGCCTCTTAGCGATCTACATGACCCGAGTAAAGGATATCTTCTTAATGATGCATGCATGGTTGAAGCTGTCGTGGCAGTCCGGAAGGCAGTTGATGTGGAAAATTCCGGATAGCATATGGATTAAAAGTTAGGGTGGTTTGGTTTGATCTCGAGGGGCGGTTTGGAGGAGATCAAAAGTATAGGGACTAAAAGTTTAATGTTTGGTTTAAACTTAGTATTATCGTGTGTTTATGTTATTGTGATGTTTGTGTCTGTCGGGTAAGGATCAATAGTTATTTAGTATTTTGAGTCGTAGTCTTTGACTTATCGAGTGTGTAATTTCTTTTTTCTGATAATAAAAAAAGAGTCGATCGTCCAGGTCAATCGCCTGTGTGTTCTGTGTGACTAGGGTGCTGTTGGATAAAGTCTGATTACCAGGTTAGCGGTTGATGACTAGTCGCATGACTCAAAGTGGATAAAGAGATTGTGTGGATGAGTATAAAGCGAGACCAATCATGAAAATGCCATGAGATTGTTTGGATCAGGAAGCAACGTTGTTATAACAATGTTGTATCTAAAGGCTTAGTAATAAAGAAAAGTCCAAAACCATAGTTTAAAGTTGTGATAAATCAAGGTCCAAATGTATAGTTATAAAGTAGAGTATAAAGGTATTGAATGCTTGCAAAGCCCCCACGCCCAAGATTTCCTGACTGTTATCCCGATTGAAGGTCTTGGCCAAAGCATGTCCGCTATTGAATACAGGGCCATTCTTAAATATCGTCTGATGATCCCCATGTACCAGGAGGATGAAATCTGTCCGATTTGCCGTAAGGCCTGCCTGGATGAATACGGGGAACATGCGGTGCATTGTAAGGAGTTACCCGGTTTCAAATATCGGCATGATTGGGTTCGAGACATTCTGTGGGACATTTTAAGACGGGCTGGGATCTCAGCAAAAAAGGAGGCCCCTGTGAACTTCCTCTCGAATCCAGCAGAAGGGAGATCCACCCTACGACCAGCAGATCTCCTTGTTTTTGGGTGGGCCGGGGGGAAGCATGCTTGTGTTGACCTGACGGGTGTATCTCCGCTAGTTGGGTTGAGGGATAGTGGCTTCGTAGCAGGTCAAGCGGTGCGGAAAGCAGAGGCAAAGAAGGTAGAAAAACATGCTAAAGCCTGCGAGGAGAACCAACACGTTTTTGTACCCTTAGCTTTTGATACCTTTGGCTCATTGGCACCAGAGGCTACCCGTTTCCTGACTAGGGTCCAGCGGGTTATTCATAGTAGTGTCTCGGCTTCAGGTGGGCAGGGTTACGTTTTTAGTAGATTAGGATTTGCTATTCAGAAAGGGGTGGCGGCGCAGCTTGTTGCCCGCCTGCCCGTTATCTTGATGTAATTTTCTTTGTCTGGTAATGAAAATTTATATTTACATTAAAAAAAAAGGTATGTTAATAACTTAAACTATAAATGTATAGTGAATTAGTTACAAAACGGAATTTAGACGGATAGTGATAACCACCTTATGGTGGAGTGGTATGGAGGCTCAATGATAGAAGACCCATGGCTGAAAGGTCATGGGTTCGATTTTTGAGAGCGCCGGGTTTTACCGATTATTCCATTGTTGTGCTTTCGGGAGGGTGGATAGTCGGGTTTTCCCCGGAATTGGTGAACTTGGTGAAACCAAAAGCTCCCTTACATGTCTGGCTATGCCGGGTGGAAGGGGTCCTGATTTGATTGAGTAGGGACTCCGAAGGGAGTTCTTGGTGAATTTCGTTGGTAGTTCAAAAAAAAAAAAAGATAAACCGGATTTCAAAGGCATAGTGATAAATAAATTCAGACAATGTGATGAAATGATATAATAAATGAGAGAAGTCTTGCATGAGAAAGTTACACTAGGCCGATCGGCCGGGAGGGTGGGGTTGGAAATGGCCCATGGCCCGATCTCCCGGAGAATCAGGATCTTTTTTAACATATAATACTTTATTACACACTTAAACACATTAACATTTTATTTATTTTCAATCCATTAAACACCAAAGCTCATTTAAAATTTGCCAATAGTTTAGAATTAAACCCAATTTAAAGACAATTGCGATGACAGTGAATAGCAAAAAGAAACGAACATAACAAAATGGTTTGGTGTTTGAATCTTTGAACGCTTTAGCTTTATCATAGGGGTGTGTTTTTCTACTCACATCGGGCCGAATAATTTTTGAGGATTCTCGAGGACGACTTGGATATGATAACTTTTAAATGACTATAAAGATAGCATGATGATACCGAGTTTAATGATATGGTTATTGAGAATGTGACATGTAAGAAGTTATAGAAAAGTATTTGTTAATAGACGTTCATTGTTTTTAAAGTTATATGGATTTGTGAGTCTAAAGTATCAATTTTAATGTAGCTTAGTTGCTAAAAGGCTTTTGGGAATATATTATGGACTTATCACAAGTCAGAAACGTCTTTGTGCATAATGGTATGTAGTATGTAGTAGACGATCCTGATCATGTGGTCTAGTGGTAAAAGAGTCGGGTCTCTCTTTAGGGGAGCCGGGTTCAATTTCCACGGGAGGCATGTGATGAATACCCCCACCCTTGTGGTGAGGTAGGTGGTTGGGAAGTGATGGAGAGACCCTTGACCCTTGTGGTCATTGGTTCAACTCCTGATCCATCCAGGTTTTACCGGTTCACTACTGTCGTGCCTTCGGGCGGGTTTGTGGGCTGAGTTTTCCCTGGAACAGAAGACGGGTGGGCTGAAGGGCTCTGTCCGTACGGACTAGAGGCCGTCTGGGGCCCTTTCGGCCATTGGGGGCCGCGTACAGAGTAACCGGCAATACTTTAGTTGATCGTTCAAAAAAAAAAAAGTATGTAGTAGACGAATTAATGACTTGAGTACTATAACCACAAACTAGGTATTTTGACTTGTACAAGATTGGTTTCATATGACCCATACTCGTTATGATATTCACCGCAGGAGACGAACCTCTATTTGGTATCATACACCCTATACTTATTAGGATATTCGTCACTAGACACGAACCGTAGATTGGTATCCTACGCCCATACTTGTTAATTAGAAAATTCACCACCAAACAGATAATTATTGTCCCAAAACAAAATATATCTCACTAAGAGAGTTTGAATATACAGACTTGAATGAACAAAAAAACATAGAAAATTGAATGAAAAATTAAGAAGCATATAACGATTATTTAAGTAAGTTTTGACAGAATCTTACATTGTGTCAAATAAGTGGCTTGGATAATGAGGGATCTTACGTTAGATCAAATAATTTGTACTTATATTTAGGAATCTTACATTAAGTCAAATAATTCGTTAAATTAAGTAAAACATGTATATGACTTGTATAGCTTTATACGAGTCGTATACAGGCTCATATATTGCAAATACGGGAAAGGATATACGACTTGTATAAGGCCTATACCAGTTGTATACTGACATAAAGACACTGATGTGACAGCCGCAACCTTTGTCGTATGATTACATGAGTTGCATGCAACGACGGATGCACATCATGTGCCCACCATCCAACCGACCCAAATTTATCTTATTTATTTGACTTAAACCGTTTGATCCCCTAGTATCTTGAAGGTGCTTTTTTCCTGCTTTTTTTATTGTGTTTGATTTTTTCTATGTTTTTGTTTTCTATTTAAAGCATAGGCGCGGAGCACCACACCAATGCAGACATAAGGGCAAGAGCTAGAAAGAGAGGATCAAATAAATTGAATCAATCGCTTTTCATATCCTAGCTAAACTCTCCCCGCCTATGAGCTAATTGAATGTTTTTTTTCTCATTCAAAATCCAAGTGTAAAATTATAAAACAAAGTATGAAGGTATACAATAAATTGAAGTATAATTATATAGTCAATTCATAAACCTTATAACACATAGTATAAAGGTATTGTGATAATTGCATAGCAAAAAAGATGTTGATAAACTTGATTCCAAATGCATAGTGATAAATGTTAGAACTAAAATAGTAGAAATAAAGTGTTAAAGAAAACTTAAGTAAAGGAACTAAAAGCTAATTTGAGAATAACATATCCAGAACAGGCCCCAAATAAAGAGATCAAAGCCGACAATGATTCAAGAATAAGATATCCCTGAAGAACAAGACAATTAAAGATAAGAATAACTCCTAGTTGTTGAAATGTGAGAAAGAGGACTGAAATCTGGGAAGAAGAACCAGATTTCTAAGAGAAAAACAGACTAAGTCCATCATTTCCAGAGTTAGACTCCAAATTTCTGGAAAGGATTATAGGATCTCGACAAGTGGGAAAGTTAAAAAACATGCAACTTCGCATGGACACACTTAACCATGCAAAGATGCTTCTCCCCATTATCTTGCAGTGAATACAAGTTGGAATAAACAACACCAACTTGAGTCAAGTCTTATAAATAGAAGACATAATCCGTCGATGAAGAGTGCCAAGTGTGAACGTGAGTTCTGTGATAAACAAAGCTTATAAATCGATACTTAATACATCCTTAGCATACCAGCTCCACTCCATACCACATTCACACCAGCCATAAGAATTTTTTTTAGTCATTATTTTGTAAAGATAAAGAGATCCTTGAAAAGGTGATCAATATATGCGCTCTCAAAAATTCTTAAAACTTTGTGCTCTATTGTTTCTGAAAATTTGAATTCTTATTCTGCGCACTATTTTCACATTCTGTCGAAATCACATTGCCATTTGCTTAAAACGTTCGGCAGGTACTTATGGGACCAACAATAAACAAAAGTATAAAGTAATAGCGATATTATTATTATTACTATTACTACTACTACTACTATTACTGAAGCTATATGTTCTTTTTTTCCTACTTGATTATGGATATTTAAGCGGTAATGGTAGGTGGAGGATTGGCATGGTGTTGTATGTGTGTGGGTGTTTGAGACATAGAAGACATGTCAATCACCATAACATTGAGAGTTGTGGTCAAGGTCGACTACTCTACCACCATCAGCCTTTTTGCTCTCCCGTATGCACCGAAACTCAACCTCCACAGTCCAAAAAGACAACAACAAAATATTCTCTTTCCATTGTATGTCACCCCACCACTACAATTAAATTACAGTCCCTTTCCTTTCTTTTGTTGATCAAACTTGTCATTTTCTACTAAACCCCCGTCACTGTCTCACCGTCAATTTGCCGATCGTTCCCGCCATCAATCGCCGTCGTTGACTCTGACGACTCCGCCTCCCCTTGATGTAATAATAATAACAATAACTATCATAACATCATTTCATACATACACACACACGCTAATTCACACACTCAATCACGTACATGCACACACTATACATATCTGTACCGGTATGTCTGTGTCTGTAATTCTTGTTTTAGTATGCTTAGTTGCTCAATTTTGCTCTCATTATCGACTACCATCTTTTAAATGATTGTTACTTTTTATTAACTGTTTGTTTTTTTTTTGGGTTTTTAATGGGTTCTACTGTACGTACGCAAATTCACTTAATTCGATCTTTTCAGTTTTCACACCCAACATTCCACTTGAATATAGACACACCTCCCTCTCAGAAATTATTGCGATCGGGGTTTAACCAAACTTTTAAGGGCAGAGACGTGTCACTGAAGATTTATAGTCGTTAAAAATATGTCTCTTAGGCCCCTTAGGCTTTAAGGAATTAAATAATTTAAACTATATATAGGATTTTTTTTTTTATTAAAAACGTGCCAATGATATTTCCGGACCCTAGCCGGTTGGCCTCCCCAACCCACCCTAGGGCCGCCCCTGTTTAAAGGAGTGCGATCAGAATTTTTGCCTACAAATTGCACTAATTTTTTTCTTTTAAGAGAACCCCTCACTATCTGGTGAGGTGTTTTAGTCTGATATACACATATACGAGTCATATAGTTCATGTAGAAAAAGGATACGTGCACTCGTATATAGACATCAACTTATTTATATATGACTTGTAGTAGTACTCGTATACTTGTCAGGTGTCAAAAGATCAATAACACCGCTTATTATTGTTGTTGTTGTGCTTATTATTATTATTATTGTTGTTTTTGTTATTTTATTTTATTAAAGTTTAATTTTGCAGCTGGAAAAGGGAGAGATGTTAGTTCCACATTCTGAGTTTGCTGCCGCTGAAGAATCTCAACAAATGGAAGGTATTCATGGATATGTGTTGTTGTGTTGTCTGTTTGTGAATCTGTGTATTTCGTGTTCGTGCTCAAGATTTAAAACTAATATTTATAACAATTAAGCTATGTTATAGTACATGGTGTAAGTAAAACTTACCTCATATCCGTTCTTGCTTCCATACGCATTCGCCTTGCATCCATTTGACCCGTTTGCTCCCTCTTTGTTATTCCTAACTTGGGGATGAGTCAAACTTGTCTATTAGAATACATAATATGGAATTTTGTTCACTATCCATAACATCATGTATTCATTATCATTACTAGTTAAATCCATAGGTATTTTCTTACATGTCTAGTTGAGATTAACTCGCCTAGGCATTTCATCAAACATTTGGTGTGCATCCACCAATATACTTAGTTTCAAAAGCTCAAGATTAGCCAAAGCATAACCATTTGTCTAATCATCATCATAACACATTATTTAGACCTTTTTGCCTAAATTTCTCATATTAACAACTCCTAAGAGTCACAAAGATTACTAGATATAAGTTGATTCAACCTAGAGGTTAAACCCCAAATTCTACACATGAACATAATCATATGATCAAAACCAAATACACATATTAAGTGTGATTTGTAACTAAATTAGGTATGTTTGAGGTTCCCCAAGACTAGAGCAACCTCTTTTAACCATAAATTTCACGTTTTATCAAAACCCTAGTTTTTGACCAAATAAAAAACGGGTATTAACATCAAATTACATCAAATAGAAGGTACCTTGATGTTCATTAGGCCTTAGATGATTTGTTTCTTGCTAGAGCATCGAAAAGCCCCTTGATTTGGCTTGGATTCAAGCATGTTCTTGAGTGTTTAGGGTTGGAGGTTGAAGGAGATCAATCTCCTGATTATAATCGACACACACACTTATGTGTGTGTGTTCTTCCCTTTTCAACATGATGCACCCATAAGTTTCCCATTTTAGCAACTATGGTCCCTCCAAAAATCTCCAATTGTCATTTCTTATAAAACTAGCTATTCAAGCTAGTTTTTCTTATTTATTAGCTTGTTAATAAGATTAATAACACTAACTAGATTATTTCTATGTTAGAACATAACCTGTGTTCTTTCTTTGTTCGGATCTCGTTTTAATAATTTTGCTAATCACGCATAGTGGCATAATTAGACGAACAATTGGTATTGGGGTGTTACAATATACCCCCACCGCAGCTTGAGACGGTAATCGGATGAACCGGCTGCCGGAAACGGTGCGCTCCATGTCTCCACATCATCACCATTATCGAACAAATAACAAACCCACAGTGGGCTTTATAAACCCCCAAAAGACAGGGAGAAACAAACGAAAACACCGGTTCAGCGACACTGGTGTCGGGATCATTTCTGGCTCACCATCGATTAGCGAGAAAAGGAACACAATCATAAATCAGGAAGAGAGATGACCGTGAGAAAACATATGGGTGGCATTTCACTCATACTTGGAGCCATATGGGTGGCATTACACTCACATACTAAACTTGCTAAATATAGCATGAATAATATTCATTTCATCCCTAGACCTTAACTAACCTAATGAGATTAGTAACCACCATCGGCCGCACCAACCTCACCACCGCCGTCGACCACCCTAGGCTGACCATCACCATCCACACGCCGCCCCTTTGGCTCCTCCATACCCGACGCGACCCACCCAGAGCCAACCCGTGGCCACACACTGCCATCTTCCTGTTCAGTTGCCTCATTTCACGTGCCTCGTGTTTATGGTGTTTTGCTAGATTGGATCTAGAGATCAAGTGTTCGAGTGATAAAAGATTGGATCTTGAAAGATTGATGTATTCAGTGATTTGGGTATCTAGCGAAGCCATTTTTGATCCATTGCGTGGGTTTTTGGTTTTCGTTAACGCAACGATTCTAAACCTCCTATGGTTGTGGTTATTTGAATTGTTTGATTTGATTTATATTTGGATCACTAGTTTCGGAAATAGATCCAGTTTTATTGTTTACATACTTCCGCCCAAATATATATTAATATTTGACATAATATACAAAATAGAGATTTTATATTAAACTTTGATAAACGGATCCAGGTCATGGGGATTAACCTGATTCCCAACATAGGGTACTTTGCCTTTTTTTTTCATTTTTCATTTAATTAAAACAACTAAACTTTAATAAAATTTTATTTAATTAAAAAAAAGCACAAACATTAATCTATAAAGCACACTAAAAACACAATTAAACTAGAAAAAGCACCCATTTACATTAAAATTATATAAACTAATCTAAGCACGACTTTAACATTTGTCACGCTGAAATGTGGGGCAACCCCCCGTTGTACTGACTTTGGTACTCAATTTGGGTGACCACAATGGCCACGTCCTCAGACATATCCGCACCCTCCTCCTGCATGGTTCTTTGATAGTGAGATTGGAATTACTCACATTTTTTATTCAGGCCGTCCCACTTCATGTGTAGTGAATCAGACATGCTGTTGGATCCATCCACTATCTTTTTGAATTGAACTAGTACACAAGCCCATAAGGATGGCCCCAACGGTGGCGGTGCGTCTTTGATTTTGGTATACGCGCTGACCGACGCAATCTCCTGGTCATCAGTCCACCGTGGTTAAATCGGATAAAAGTTTGGTGACGGTGAAGCACAATGGATTAAATGGATGAGGATTGGATGTTGAAGATTCGGTGACGGTGGAGCTCGGTGGGTTTGGGGTAAAAATGGGATAAGCTTTGGTATATATAAAGTGTAATGGTAAAAAAAAAATAAAAAAAAAATTTAATCGTTGTTGCACGATCTAATGGCAAAACGATAAAAAAGTAATATATTCAACCCTTGCAGCTCGGTTAGTTTTTGCCGAGCTAATTTTTTGGACCGTCGCCGAGAGGTGACAATAACGATAGCCGAGTAACACTCCCTGAAGAGTGCCCTATGAAATACCAAAACTACCCTCAACCCCGACTATATATATGTAGTCATCACTCATCAGTCACCTCTACTTCTGTTGTTGATCAAACTTGACGTATACCACCAGTCACCGCTGATTTGCCTTGCCCTTCGATGACTCCGCCTCCTATAGATCATGTAACAACAACTATCATATATCATTTCATGCTTAATTAATCTCTCACACACATAAACTAATTCACACACTCAGTCACCTACATGCACACACACACACACACCATACATATCTTTTGCCATATGCCTGATGCTTACTTACTTACTCTATTCTTATCTGATTAATTGTTGAGTTCGATCTTGTAAACGATCGTAAATTTTTAAACCTCTTTGTTTTTAGGGTTTTGAATGGGTTCTGTTAGCTATACGTAAACCTAATCGGATCTTTTGACACCCAACATATATATGATTCTATATCTGTATATATACGAATTGTATAAAGAATAAAGACATCTCATATATGTTATGTTAGGTCGTCGATCGGTGTTATGTACGGCTTAATTACACATTTATGAGTTCATGTAAAAAAAAGGCTATGTGAGTCGTATAGACCTATATGACTTGTATGTTTTACCTAAAGTTATTTACATACGCGTCATATGAAGTTATTTATATAAGCGTCGTATATTCCTATACGACTCGTATAATTGTCTAGGTGTCAAAAGATTCATTAAAGGGCGTGTGCCATTATTCTGAGCCTTATTATTATTGTTGTTGTTGTTGTTATTATTATTATTATTATTATTATTATTATTTTGCAGCCTGAAGAGGAAGAGATGCCAGTCCCACATTCTGAGTTTGCTGCTTCTGAAGGATCTCAACCAGTGGAAGGTATTCATGGATTTGTGTTGTTTTCCGTCCGATAAAATTTGTGTATTTCGTGTTCGTGCTAGTGTAGATATATGTAATTTGATTGATAGTTAGTAAGTTAACCTATGGAGTACTCTTTTTTCTCTATCAGGAGACGCTAACGCCGCTGATGCATCAGCAAAGTTCAGATGGACTATAGAGAATTTCTCAAGATTGACTGGAGAAAAGTTGTATTCTGATGTTTTCTCTGTTGGAGGATATGGATGGTATCTTTTGTTTTACCTATAATCTATATATGTTATTTAAGTTTGCAATAATTTCATAGTAAGGTTTATATCATAATCTGACATGGTGTCTTGGTCAGGCGAGTGCTTGTATATCCGAAAGGAAATGTCCGCGAGGATTGTTTGTCGGTGTATCTTGATGTTGCTGATTCCAGCATATTGCCATATGGTTGGAGTAAAGATGCTCAATTTAGCCTAGCTGTGGTTGATCAAATTCATGGCAAGTTCACCATACTGAAAGGTAATTATTTTGCTTTCATCCACGAGGCATAGTTGGTAAACATGCATGACAAATTTGTAATAAACATACGATTTACAAGTTTTAATGATCCTCAAGAGAAAGAGTCGATCAACTTTCTGTTTGGCTAGTTAATATAATCATGTCAATTGTGATGCTTGGATACTTTTGGATTAATGTAGCTTACTATATATCTTACTTATTTGATTGTAATACATTTAACAAAG
This sequence comes from Ambrosia trifida, assembly GCA_028751855.1. Lineage (NCBI taxonomy): Eukaryota > Viridiplantae > Streptophyta > Magnoliopsida > Asterales > Asteraceae > Ambrosia > Ambrosia trifida. The sequence goes on along the minus strand of CM054126.1, from coordinate 4,480,857 downwards.
TCTATATTCTTTTAAAAACTCATGTAGAGACATGGAGTGCAAATAGTAATTTCCATACGGCGTTTTTCGACTTAAAGGATATATGTTATGATGCTCTGCGTGTTGTCTGCGGATTGGTTTTAGTTTTACCTATTTAAGAGTGTTAATCATCATTTTTTGGTTTACGATAGTAAATTTGTGTTCTATAAACATATGATTTACAAGTTTTCAAGATCCTCAAGAGAAAGAGTCAATCAACTTTCAGATTGACTAATTAATATAATCATGACATTTGTGATTCATGTGATACTTTTAGAATGTAAGTAAGTATATTTCTTATTTATTTGACATAACTTTTTTAGGTTTTGGGGCAAAAGAGCAATAATCTATTAGAATTTTATTCAAGATTCTATTTTATATCTAAGAAAATTTTGAGAAATTTACAGTTTCATGGTGAGATTAACAAAGCCTATAATCTTTTGAAAACTCATGAAGAAACATAGTGTGCAAATAGTAATATTCATGTGGCGTTTTTCGATTTAAAGGATAATGGTATGATCTCTACGTGTTATGTGTGGATGCTTTTGTCTCCTTAAGAGTGTTAACCATCACCGTTTGGCACACAATATATTGCGTATTTTGCGTGTTTGACGTATTAAAACATTGTCTACCTAAGACATTCATTGTTTTAACAAGGTAATTTTAATTGTCATAATCATATAGCATATGATGTCTGTGTTTGTTGTGAATGTGAAAAACATTTATATTTATAACTTAGTTGAGGTTTTCTTAATAGATATCCTAATTGAGTTTTCATAATTCATAAAATCTTTTAACTTTGAAGGACAATGATATTTGTTTATATTCATATATCATCTTTGTTAAAAGCTGAGTTGGTAATTTGATGTTTGTTACAAGTGTATTGACTTTTTTTTTTATCCTTGATTCCTTGCAGATGCCCAACATCAGTTCCATGCACGAGAAAGTGATTGGGGTTTCACGTCATTTATGCCTCTTAGTGAACTATATGACCCGAGTAAAGGATATCTTTTGAATGATACATGCATAGTTGAAGCTGATGTGGCAGTCCGGAAGGTTGTTGATAACCAGTCACATGACTCAAAAAAAGAAACTGGTCATGTTGAGCCTGCAGAAAATCAAGGTGCTACTTGCTATATGAACTCTTTACTTCAGACTTATGCCACATCCTTATTTATGTTGTTATGTTTCCTCCGCTAAATCTGTGTATTTGTTCATGCTGGTGTAATTTTATTGGTACGTAGTTCGTAAATTAACGTATGTAGTACCCTTTTCTGGACAGCTGCACCTGCAGAAGGTGCTAATGCTGTTGATGATCCAACATCAGCAAGGTTTACTTGGACAATAGAGAATTTTTCAAGATTGACTGACACAAAGTTGCGTTCTGATGTTTTCGTTGCTGGAGGATATGAATGGTATCTTTTGTTTTATATATTTGTTATCTAAGTTCGCAATCATTTCACAGTAAGATCTCACTGTGGTAAATGGTTTATGGTATTTTGCTGACATGGTATCTTGGTCAGGCGAGTGTGCATATTTCCGAAAGGAAACGGAGTGGACCATTTGTCCATGTATCTTGATGTTGCTGATTCCACCACATTGCCATATGGATGGAGTAGAGATGCTCAGTTTAGCCTAGCTGTGGTAGATCAAATTCATAGCAAGTTCACCATAACGAAAGGTAATTATTTCGCTTCCTTTTAAGTGATAACAAACTAGACTCCTGTACATTAACAGTATATATGATGGATATTATAAAATACACTTCTGCGAGAAGTTAATTACAGTACCAGGGAAGCGTTAAGGAGAATTTAATTGTACGACGTTGGTCTAGAAATTGGTAATTATTTTGCTTCCTTTTTTGAAGCTTTGATTATATATTTGAATCTTTAAGTTTAGTTAGTTACAAATGGTAATTGGGATCTTATTTTTGATGCATTTTGCATTCACAAACACAACCCAACATTATATTCGCACAAATTTTCGATGCATTTTGCATTCACAACACTAGTTGATCCCAAGTTAGTAAAGATGCGTAATGAATTTGTGTTCTATAAACATATTGTTTACAAGTTTTCAATATCCTGAAGAGAGAGAGTTTAACGACTTTCGGATTGGCTAGTTAATATGATGGCGTTATATGTAATGCGTGTGATACTTTTGGAATGTAGGTAACTGCATTTCTTATGTATTTGATACGACATTGTTATAACATTACTGTTTTTGCCTTATAAAACATCATTTACCTTAGACATTCACTGTTTTTACAAGGTTGTCTTGATGATCAATCCATATAGTTTATGAAATCTATATTTGTTGTAAATGTGAAAGCATTATCTTTTATCTTTTAATTGGATATATATATATGTAGTTTACAATGTAGTTTCCTTTATAAATATCATAAGTCTTTATAGTTCAAAAAATCTTTTAAGGACAAGTATAGTTCTAACATTCCCATCACTTTTCTTGCTCTCATCATCACATGACAATTTGGGTTGGTGATTAAGTTTTAATTATGACTCTTTTATCCTTGCAGATGCCCAACATCAGTTCAATGCACCAGAAAGTGATTGGGGTTTCACGACATTTATGCCTCTTAGCGATCTACATGACCCGAGTAAAGGATATCTTCTTAATGATGCATGCATGGTTGAAGCTGTCGTGGCAGTCCGGAAGGTAGTTGATGTGGAAAATTCCGGATAGCATATGGATTAAAAGTTAGGGTGGTTTGGTTTGATCTCGAGGGGCGGTTTGGAGGAGATCAAAAGTATAGGGACTAAAAGTTTAATGTTTGGTTTAAACTTAGTATTATCGTGTGTTTATGTTATTGTGATGTTTGTGTCTGTCGGGTAAGGATCAATAGTTATTTAGTATTTTGAGTCGTAGTCTTTGACTTATCGAGTGTGTAATTTTTTTTTCTGATAATAAAAAGAGTCGATCGTCCAGGTCAATCGCCTGTGTGTTCTGTGTGACTAGGGTGCTGTTGGATAAAGTCTGATTACCAGGTTAGCGGTTGATGACTAGTCGCATGACTCAAAGTCGATAAAGAGATTGTTTGGATCAGGAAGCAACGTTGTTATAACAATGTTGTATCTAAAGGCTTAGCAAGTCCAAAACCATAGTGGCGCTATAGTGAACAAGAGTCTAAAGGTGTAGTGGTAAACAATGGGTATATAAAGGTATGATGTGACCATAGTTTAAAGTTGTGATAAATCAAGGTCCAAATGTATAGTTATAAAGTAGAGTATAAAGGTATATTAATAACTTATAAACTATAAATGTATAGTGAATTAGTTACAAAACGGAATTTAGACGGATAGTGATAACCACCTTATGGTGGAGTGGTATGGAGGCTCAATGATAGAAGACCCATGGCTGAAAGGTCATGGGTTCGATTCTTGAGAGCGTCAGGTGTTACCGATTATTCCATTGTTGTGCTTTCGGGCGGGTGGATAGTCGGGTTTTCCCCGGAATTGGTTAACTTGGTGAAACCAAGAGCTCCCTTACATGTCTGGCTATGCCGGGTGGAAGGAGTCCTGATTTGATTGAGTAGGGACTCCGAAGGAAGTTCTTGGTGAATTTCGTTGGCCGTTCAAAAAAAAAAAAAAGATATACCGGATTTCAAAGGCATAGTGATAAATAAATTCAGACTGTGATGAAATGATATAATAAATAAGAGAAGTCTTGCATGAGAAAGTTACACTAGGCCGACCGGCCGGGAGGGTGGGGTTGGAAATGGCCCATGGCCCGATCTCCCGGAGGATCAGGATCTTTTTTAACATATAATACTTTATTACACACTTAAACACATTAACATTTTATTTATTTTCAATCAATTAAACACCAAAGCTCATTTAAAATTTGCCAATAGTTTAGAATTAAACCCAATTTAAAGACAATTGCGATGACAGTGAATAGCAAAAAGAAACGAACATAACAAAATGGTTTGGTGTTTGAATCTTTGAACGCTTTAGCTTTATCATAGGGGTGTTTTATTCTACTCACATCGGGCCGAATAATTTTTGAGGATTCTCGAGGACGACTTGGATATAATAACTTTTAAATGACTATAAAGATAGCATGATGATACCGAGTTTAATGATATGGTTATAGAGAATGTGACATGTAAGAAGTTATAGAAAAGTATTTGTTAATTATTGTCCCAAAACAAAATATATCTCACTAAGAGAGTTTGAATATACAGACTTGAGTGAACAAAAAAACATAGAAAATTGAATGAAAAATGAAGAAGCATATAACGATTATTTAAGTAAGTTTTGACAGAATCTTACATTGTGTCAAATAAGTGGCTTGGATAATGAGGGATCTTACGTTAGATCAAATAATTTGTACTTATATTTAGGAATCTTACATTAAGTCAAATAATTCGTTAAATTAAGTAAAACATGTATATGACTTGTATAGCTTTATACGAGTCGTATACAGGCTCATATAATGCAAATACAGGAAAGAATATACGACGGGTATAAGGCCTATACGAGTCGTATACTGACATAAACAACGGCGGATGAACATCATGTGCCCAGTAACACCCGAAATTTTGAAAACTCTATTTTAATAATATTAACCCATTAAGAACATGGGTTAAGTTTTACTTATACATAAATATATGTATGCTAAATACCAAAGACTTGTCTAGGATAAAATGGTGACTAATTAAACATTTGTACAAACTTGAGGACTAAAGTTGTCATATATACAAACTAGGAGTGTGAATGTTATTAAAAAAACAAGAAGGTGTTGGTGGTCAGACACTTTGGTCGACCAAAACACCATCAACACACACACTAAACACATACTCACTCTAAACACTGATTTCTTCAAATTCAAGGGGGAAAATCAAGGTGAATCTGATGCATGCTCACATAAAACGAATCACCATCAAAATCTGAAGAAGAGGTATGTTAAATCTTTTGATTTGGTGATGATTCCCAAAAGTATGGTTATTGATGTTAACTCTAATTAGTGGGGAAAATAATTAATTTATGAAGTAGACTAGCTTGTATGAGTAGGGGGTTATCAAATACCTAATATCTTGCATTAATTGTTAATATTGGGGTGAAATCACAATAACTATAATGGGAGGGGTGGGGTTCGACCCCTTGATGAAAAACCCCAAAGGCTTTGACTAAAATTTGAGATATAATGCTTATTAATGAACTTATATTGTCAAATTATGGTAATAACTTGAGTTTTGGTAAAAATACTTGATAAAGGTAGGATTGTAAACTAGAGATTTGACTCATGAAATTTCTAGTCAAAATATGCGCACCAAGTGTTTGATTAAACGCTTAAATGAAATAAGGATTTATAAGTTTTTGGGTGATATGCACATTCGATAACTTGGATTCTTATATATATATATATATATATATATATATATATCATGGAACAATGATAGTGGATCCTAACGATACATTTGGTTTGCTCGGATAGGCGAGTATCAAGTGGAATCAAGGAGGTTAAGAGCGAGGCGGACACTCGCCAAAGGGGGAAGCTTTGAGGTACGTTATATGTACGAGTTCATTTGCAAATTCCTTAATTTGTTACTTCTATGTGTGTTATGATAGAGAATGAACATGAACAATGATTGGATTCCATGTTAGACTTGGATTACTGGAAATTTTGACAAGAGTAGTTAAGTTAGTAAATCGTTGCTTGTAGTCTTAGAAGCCATTGAGGCAAAGATTATGTCCGAAATAAGCTGGCATGGCATATTGCTAGGGTAAACAAGACCAATATGACCATGAGCATAGTGGCCACCTTCATGATCTTGTAATGGGTCAAAAAGGACAAAATCATGCTTGTTGAGCATTAGACGCAAAAGACCAAGGCATAGTCAATTCCCAAAGCGGATTGTAGAGCCCGAGGTAAAAATTGTAATAAAAATCGCTCTAGACTAAGTCTAAGATGATTGGATCACACAAATAAGTCGCAAAATTGGTTTGACAAACTGCAGAACCTGATCAATCATTCCGAACGGCCGTTCGCTGGAGATGAAAAAGTCCTGGAACTTTCCGTGATGACTGAACGGCCGTTCACCTGGACAATGCTGGGGATTGACTTGTTTAATTGTTCTAACACATACTCCCTCCGTCCCAATTTAAATGTCCTGGGTCTAAAAACACACATTTTAAGAAATCTTTTGTTTGTATGTGGTAAAATGACAATAATATCCTTAAAAGTGGTGATTGTGTTTTGTCTTTTAGGTATAAGGGGCACTCGGATGGAGGATCAAGCAAGCAAACCAAACCGAACACGTTTATTTTGGAAGCCTTTTGTAATGGGTCATGCAATGATATGTTGTGTACAACTAATGATGTTTTCCGCTGTGTTCAAACTTTGAAACTAGGTCTAATGTTGTTAAAACTTGAATTTCGTCCGTTTTTTAATAACATGTTTTGTTGTTAATGGGTGATGTATGAGCTTAACTAAATGTCTAAAATTGAAATACATTATTACTCTCTTAATCATGTTTAATATTGGGTTTAGAGAATAGGGCCTTACACCCAACATCCAACCGACCCAAATTCATATTGTTTATTTGACTTAAACCATTTGATCTCTTAGTATCTTGAAGGTGCTTTTTTCCTGTTTTTTTTTAATTGTGTTTTATGTTTTCTATGTTTTTGTTTTCTATTTAAAGCCTAGGCGCGGGACACTACACCAATGCAGACATAGGGGCAAGAGCTAGAAAGAGAGGATCAAATAAATTGAATCAATCGCTTTTTATATCCTAGCCAAACTCTCCCCGTCTATGAGCTAATTGAATGCTTTTTCTCATTCAAAATCCAAGTGTAAAGTTATAAAACAAAGTATGAAGGTATACAATAAATTGAAGTATAAATATATAGTCAATAGGTATACTTCTAAAGGATAGTGAATGATAAACCTTATAACACATAGTATAAAGGTATTGTGATAATTGCATAGCAGAAAGGATATTGATAAACTTGATTCCAAATGCATAGTAATAAATGTTAGAACTAAAATAGTAGAAATAAAGTGTTGAAGAAAACTGAAGCAATGGAACTAGAAGCTAATTTGAGAAAAACATATCCAGAACGGGTCCCAGATAAAGAGATCAAAGCCGACAATGATTCAAGAATAAGACCTCCCTGAAGAACAAGACAATTAAAGACAAGAACTCCTAGTTGTTGAAATATGAGAAAGAGGACTGAAATATGGGAAGAAGAACCAGATTTCTAAGGGAAAAACAGACTAAGTCCATCATTTCCAGATTTAGACTCCAGATTTCTAGAAAGGATTATAGGATCTCGACAAGTGGGAAAGTTAAACAACATGCAACTTCGCGTGGACACGCTTAACCATGCAAAGATGCTTCTCCCCATCATCTTGCAGTGAATACAAGTTGGAATAAACAACACCAACTTGAGTCAGGTCTTCTCTATAAATAGAAGACATAATCCGTCGATGAAGAGTGCTAAGTGTGAACGTGAGTTCTGTGGTAAACAAAGCTTATAAATCGATGCTTAGATACATCCTTAGCATACCAACTCAACTCCATACTACATTCACACCAACCATAAGAAATTTTTTGAGTCATTCTTTTGTAAAGATAAAGAGATCCCTGAAAAGGTGATCAATATATGCACTGTCAAAAATTCTTAAAACTTTGTATTCTATTGTTTCTGAAAGTTTGAATTCTTATTCCGCGCACTATTTTTACATTATGTCGAAATCACATTGCCATTTGCTTAAAACGTTCGGCTAGTACTTATGGGACCAACAATAAACAAAAGTATAAAGTAACAGTGATATTATTTTTACTACTATTATTGAAGCTATATGTCCCTTTTCTCCTACTTAATTATGGATATTTAAGCGGTGATGGAAGGTGGAGGATTGGCATGGTGTTTAAGCGAGGGGTATGTGTGTGGGTGTTTGAGACATAAGACGTGTCAATCACCGTGACATTGGGAGCCGTGGTCAAGGTCGACTACTCGACCACCGTCAACATTTTTGCTCTCCCATATGCGCGGAAACCCAACCTCCACTGTCCAAAAAGATAGAAATAAAAATAAAATAATGTATAAAACATGACCTCATGTGGAGTTGAATCCGTATTCTCTTTCCATTGTATGCCACACCAATAGGGATGATCAAATGGTGCCGGGTATCGGTACCGTACCGGTACCGGTAGTCGGTACCGAATCAATTTCGGTATCACTACCGGTACCCACATTTTTGGTTTTTCGATACTGTACCATACCGGTTGTTTCGGTACCGGTACCGATACCCACTTTTGAGGAATTTCGGTACCGGTACTGGTTCACTACCGGACCGATACCATGCCATCCCTACACACCACCACTACAATTAACTCATTTTTATTTATTACAGTCCCTTTCACTTTGTTTGTCGATCAAACTTGTCATTTTCTACTAAACCCCCGTCACCGTCTCACCGCCAATTTGCCGATCGTTCCCACCATCAATCGCCGTTGTTGACTCTGACGACTCCGCCTCCCCTTGATGTAATAATAATAATAATAATAACAACAACAATCATAACATCATTTCATAGACACACACACCCACACACTAATTCACACACACTCAGTCACGTACATGCACACACCATACATCTCTATTCCCGTATGTCTGTGTCTGTAATTCCTGTTTTATTATGCTTAATTCCTCAATTTTGCTCTCATTATCGACCACGATCTTGTAATTGATCGCTATTTTTTAAAATCTGCTTGTTTTTTTAGGGTTTTGAATGGGTTCTACTGTACACACGTAAATTCACTCAATTCGATCTTTTCAGTTTTCACACCCAACATACCACTTGTATATGTATATACACACCTCCCTCTAGAAATTATTGCGATCGGGGTTTAACCAAACTTTTAAGGGCAGAGACGTGTCACTGAAGATTTAGAGTCGTTAAAAATATGTCTCTTTGGCCCCAGTTAGAGTAGTGGAAACCCTCTCGGTAGAGGGAAAGAGGTGTAGAGGAAGACCCAAATTTACTTGGGATGAGCGGATTAGGCATGATTTAATAGAGATGCACCTCTCTGAGGACATGGTCGAGGATAGAGCTTCGTGGAGGCACAAGATTTAGGTTAAGGATTAGTAGGGATGGTTTAGTTCTATCGTAGCGTGGTTCTAGGAGCTTAGACTTTGTGTTTCACTAGGGGAGGTCCGTATAGGTGACTTGTATTTGTGTTTTTACGGGTTATGTTACTTAAATGGTATATATACCTTTGTTTTACTACGTCACGCCTTCATGTTTTATTTAAATTCGGTATTTTTTTTATTTTTTTTGGTCTGTCGTTTGTGTATTGTCGAGCTGAGGGTCTCTCTGGAAGCAGCCTCTTTATTCATAAGGATAAGGGTAAGGTTTGTCTATATCTCACCCTCCCCAGACCCTACTCTTAGCTTGGCTAAGTGTGGGATTTACTGGGTAAGGTTGTTGTTGTTGTTGTTGTATAGGATTTTTTATTAAAAACATGCCAATGATATTTCCAGACCCTAGCCGGTTGGCCTCCCCAACCCACCCTAGGGCCGCCCCTGTTTAAGGAGTGCGATCAGAATTTTTGCCTACAAATTGCACTAATTTTTTTCTTTTAAGGGAACCCCTCACTATCTGGTGAGGTGTTTTAGTCTGATATACACATATACGAGTCATATAGTTCATGTAGAAAAAGGATACGTGCACTCGTATATAGACATCAACTTATTTATATACGACTTGTAGTAGTACTTATTATTATTGCTGTTGTTGTTATTTTATTTTATTAAAGTTTAATTTTGCAGCTGGAAAGGGGAGAGATGTTAGTTCCACATTCTGAGTTTGTTGCCGCTGAAGAATCTCAACAAATGGAAGGTATTCATGGATATGTGTTGTTGTGTTTTCTGTTTGTGAATCTGTGTATTTCGTGTTCGTGCTCGTTTATAAATATGTAATTTGATTGGTTGTTATGAAACCAACTTATGTAGTTCCCTTTTTTGGTCAGAAACTGCTAATGCTGTTAATGATCCACCATCAGCAGAAAGGTTCACTTGGACAATAGAGAATTTTTCAACATTCACCAACAAAAAGCTGTATTTTGATGTTTTTGTTGCTGGAGGATATAGATGGTATCCTTTGTTTTACCTATAAATATTTGTTATCTAGGCAAAGTTTAAAAAAATGGCATCGAGCCTCGAGGTGTTTTCCGTTCGCCTCACGAGGTGTAAGCCTCGAGGCAGAATTAAAAACTATATATCTTATGACAAATAAAATACTAACCAATTTCATCACCGGATTCATCAAAAACACACATAAAAAAGACATCAAACATTTAAAACTGACACAAAAGTCTAAAACATCACCCCCCCTCCTGCAAGCGTACCTAAGGAGCACCGCCTATTCCCTACGAGGCACACATACAATAAAAACCTCATGAGGGGCGCACCTCAGCCGTTTTTTTAAACTATGTATCTAGGTTTGCAATCACTTCAGAGTATGATCTCACTGTGGTAATTGGTTTATAGTATTTTGCTACATGGCGTCTTAGTCAGGCGAGTGCGCATGTTTCCGAAAGGAAACGACGTGGACCATTTGTCAATGTATCTTGATGTTGTTGATTCCACCGCATTGCCACATGGTTGGAGTAGAACTGCTCAGTTTAGCCTAGCTGTGGTTAATCAAATTCATAGCAAGTTCACCATAAAGAAATATAATTATTCTGCTTCTTTTCAAGTTTTTACAAACTATTCTACTGTACATTAACAGTCTTTATTTGGCTAACAATATTCTGCATATTTTGTGTGTTTTGACGTAATAACGCATTGTTTACCTAAGACATTCACGGTTTTAACAAGTTGGTTTTAATTGTTAAAACCACATGATGTCTCCATCTGTTGTGAATGTGAAAACGTTCAAATTTTAGTTGAAAATATGCAACCTATCACGTGCTAGGAACTCCCATTGAGGTTTTCTTAAAAGATATCCTAAGTTTTCATAATTCATAAAATCTTTTAGCTTTTAAGGACAGTGATCTGTTTGTATTCATATATCTTAATTATCTTCCATCAATTTTCTTATTCTCATTATCACTAGAATCTTGGGTTGGTGATTGGTGATAGTTATTAGTGTATTACTTTCTTTTATCCTTGCAGATACCATACATCGTTTCAATGCGCGAGAAAGTGATTGGGGTTTCACGTCATTTATGCCTCTTAGTGAGCTATATGACCCCACTAGAGGAGTAGAGGATATCTTTTGGGTGATACATTCATAGTTAAAGCTAAAGTGGCAGTCCATAAGGTTGTTGATTACTGGTTACATAACTCACAAAAAGAAACCGGTTATGTTGGGCTTAAAAATCAAGGTGCTACTTGCTATATATATGAACTCTTTACTTCAGAATCTGTGAATTTCTGGTTCATGCTAGTGTAGTTATATGTAATTTGATTGATAGTTAGTAAATTAACCTATGTAGCACCTTCTTTTGGTCAGTTGCACTTACAGAAGCTGCTAATGCCATTGCTCGAACACCAGCAAGGTTCACTTGGACAATAGAGAATTTCTCAAAATTGACCGGCAAAAAGTTTCTTTCTGATGTTTTCGTTGTTGGAGAATATAAATGGTATCTTTTTTTAGCTATAAATATTTGTTATCTAGGCAAAGTTAAAAAAAAAAAACGGAATCGAGCCTCAAGGTGTTTTCCTTTCGCCTCGAGGCGGAATTAAAAAACAAATACAAAAACTATATATCTTATAACAAATATGATACTAACTAATTTCATCACAGGATTCATCTAAAAGACACAAAACGTTTGAAATTGACACAAAAGTCTACAATTTTAACCCTGCTGAGGCGCACTGCCTCTGCTCTACGAGGTTCACGTACAATAAAACCTCATGAGGTGCCGCCTCAGACTCGTTTTCTGACCGCCTTGCCAGGCGCACACCTCGGCCATTTAATTAAACTATGTATCTGGGTTTGCAATCATTTCGCAGGAAAATGTCACTGTGGTAATTGCTTTATTGTATTTTGCTGACATGGTGTCTTGGTCAGGCGAGTGCGCATGTTTCTGAAAGGAAACGGCGTGGACCATTTGTCAATGTATCTTGATGTTGCTGATTCCACCGCATTGCCACATGGTTGGAGTAGAACTGCTCAGCTTAGCCTAGCTGTGGTTAATCAAATTCATAGAAAGTTCACCATAAAGAAATGTAATTATTCTGCTTCTTTTTAAGTTCTTACAAACTAGACTACTATACATTAACAGTCTTTATTTGCTTACGATATTCTGCATATTTTGTGTGTTTGACGTATTAAAACATTGTTTACTTAAGACATTCATGGTTTTAACAACTTAGTTTTAATTGTTAAAACTACATGAAGTCTCTATTTGTTGTGAATGTAAAAAACGTTAATATTTTAGTTGAAAATCTGCAACCTATCACCTGCTAGAAACTCTCAATTGAGGTTTTCGTAAAAGATATCCTACGTTAATTATCTTTCATCTCTTTTCTTCCTCTTATTATCATTAGAATCTTGGGTTGATGATTTGGTGATAGTTATGATGTATTACTTTCTTTTATCCTTGTAGATACTATACATCGGTTCAATGCACGAGAAAGTGATTGGGGCTTCACGTCATTTATGCCTCTTAGTGAGCTATATGACCCCAGCAGAGGATATCTTTTGGGTGATACATTCATAGTTAAAGCTGAAGTGGCAGTCCATAAGGTTGTTGATTACTGGTCACATGACTCAAAAAAAAAAAGAAACTGGTTATGTTGGGCTTATTAATGAACTCTTTACCTCATAAATTGTACCCACATCTCGTATTTATGTTGTCCTGTTTCCTCCCATGAATCTGTGTATTTCTTGTTCATGCTAGTGTAGATATATGTAATTTGGTTGATAGTAAATTAACTTATGTAGTACCCTTTTTGGCCAGTTGTACCAGCAGAAGCCGCTAATGCCATTGATCCAACATCAGCAAGGTTCACTTGGACAATAGAGAATTTCTCAAAATTGACTGGCAAAAAGTTGTGTTCTGATGTTTTCATTGTTGGAGGATATAAATGGTATCTTTTGTTTTACCTATAACATTTGTTATATTGGTTTGCAATTGTTTAACAGTAAAATCTCACTGTGGGAATTGGTTTTTAGTATTTTGCTGACACGGTGTCTTGGTCAGGCGAGTGTGCATGTTTCCAGAAGGAAATGGCGTGGACCATCTGTCATTGTATCTTGATGTTGCTGATTCCATCACATTGCCATTTGGTTGGAATAGATATGCTCAATTTAGCCTAGCAATGGTTAATCAAATTCATAGGAAATTCACCATTCGAAAAGGTAACTATTTTGCTTCCCTCTTAAGTTGTAACAAACTAGACTACTTTACATTAAACAGTCTATATGATGGATTATAAAATACACTCTGGCAAGAAGTTAGTTACTGTACTAAGGAAGCTTTAAGGAGAATTTACCTAATTACTTGTATCATGTTGGTCGAGAGATTGGTAATTATTTTGCTTCCTTTTTAAAGCGTTGATAATATATTTAAAGCTTGTAGTTTAGTTACAAATGGTGATCAGGATCTTATTTTTGTATGCAACAAGAAGTTGGTTGCATCGACCTTAAAAGAAAAAAACCTGCCTCTGAGTAATTATTTCTCTAGTTCCAAACACAACCCAACTTTATAATCCCACAAATTTTCGATGCATTTTGTATTTACAACATTGAGCCCAAGTTAATAAACATGCATAATGAATTTGTGTTCTATAAACATATTATTGACAAGTTTTCAAGATCCTGAAGAGAGAGTCGAACAACTTTCGGATTGGCTAGTTAATATCATGATGTTATTTGTGTTACATGCAATACTTCTGGAATGTAGGTAACTACATTTCTTATGTATTTTATTCTACTTTTTTAAGGTTATTGGACAAATAAGCAATGTTCTATGACAGACTTTTTCGAGATTCTATATTACATCGAAGAACTTATTGAGAAATTTACAGTTTTATGGCGAGATTATCAGTCTATTTTCTTTTAAAAACGCATGAAGAGATAGTGAAAAAGTAAATTTCTATTGCCGTTTTTTATCTGAAGGATACATCATACATGGTACAATGGGTCTGTGTGTTTGTGCGGTGGGATGCTTTTGTCGTTTTTAGAGTGTCAATCATCACTTTTTGGCTTACGATATTTTGTGTTTTATGCGTTTGCCATATAAAACATTGTTTACCTTAGACATTCACTGTTTAACATGATATATGAAGTCTCCATCTGTTGTAAATATGAAAACATGTATCTTTCAATTAGAAATATGCACTTTGCAATCAAATTTCCTTTATATCCCTAGTTTTTATAGTTCAAAAAATCTTTTAAATTTTTAAGGACAAGGATGCCTAACTGTTTTCGCATATTCTAACTTTCTTCCATCTCTTTTCTTGCTCTCATCATCACACTACAATTTAGGTTGGTGATTAAGTGATAATTGTGATTCTTTTTTCCTTGTAGTTACCCAACATGAGTTCAATGCACGAGAAAGTGATTGGGGTTTCACCACATTTATGCCTCTTAGTGATCTATATGACCCGAGTAAAGGATATCTTATTCTAAATGATACATGCATAGTTGAAGCTGATGTGGCAGTTGGGAAGGTTGTTGATGTGGAAAGTTCATCTAGATAGCTTATCGATTAGGTTAGGGTGGTTTGGTCTGGTCTGGTCTGGTCTCGAGGGGCGGTTTGGAGGAAATTAAAAGTATAGAATATCGTTTTGTTTGTCTGTAAGTTAAGGGTCAGTAGTTATTTAGTAGGTTAAGGGCAGTAGTTATTTAGTATTTTAAGGCGTAGTCTTTGACTTATCAGGCATGTAATTTCGTTTTTATGATAAATTAAACAAGAGTCGATCGTCCAGGTCAATCTCTTGTGCGTTCTATGTGTGAATAGGATGTTGTTGCATAAAGTACGATTACCAGGTTAGTGGTTAATGACTAGTCGCGTGACTCAAAGATGATAAAGAGATTGTGTGGATGAGTAAGGGCAGACGGGGTGGTCCGCGATGGCCACCCGTGATGGCTGCGAAACACCGGCCGGCCGAATTTATCACGCTCGCAATTGAATGTTAGCGTGATATACATCATGGAGAAACTGAAGAAAAGAGAATGTGGTGGGTAGTCCCCACTAATAAACCATCAATCTCACTTTTAATTTTCCACCAAAAAGTAGGTGATGGTCCCCACTAAAAAACAATCTCTTTTGTTTTTTATTTATAAAAAAATAGTGGTGGGTGTGATGGAATGAGGTGTCACAAAGTGATTGGGTGTGATAGTTTTAGTGATAATTGTGAACACCACCACATGGGTTTAGTGATGAAATGTGATAGAATGAGGTGGCACAAAATGATTGGGCGTGATAGTGTAATGGGTGTGATAAACAAGTGACCACCCCATGTGCCCTAAGTAATATAACAATGTTGTATCTGAAGTTTTCGTAATAAAGAAAAGTCCAAAACTACAACGATAAAGATGAGTTCAACGCTACAGTGATAAACAAGAATGTAAAGGTTTAACGATTAATTAGAGTTCAAAGCTGTACTGATAAAGAATGGTATAAGGCTACACGGTATGGTGACGTGAAAATGGGCCGTGGAGCCCTTCCATGCCAGCCCACCACCCCGTGGCCCGTGTGAAAGAAGGCTTGGGGCAAATGTGGTGGAAATATCCACCAGCGTAGGGCAAAAATGGAGGGCAAATGAAGAGTCTGACGTGGATCTTTCCTATTTGCTGATGGTCATGGTGCTTTTTGTTTATTATTGTTGGTCCCCCGAATCGTTGTTTTTTAAATTATGCAAACCCAATTTAATTTTTACACTATATAACCCAACTTTTTTCATTCAATTTACCTCACATCTACCCCACATCTTGCCCCACAATCTTATTCTATGCCCCACACTAACAAACCATCAACGAAATGGCCAATCCATGGACTGAGGAAGAAGAGTTAGCTCAAACGTTAGGGTGGCTAAACATCCATGAAAACACTAGAGTATCTATTACACTTCGTTCAATCCCTTTTTGGGGTAAGGTATTGGTGGAATTCCGGGTTCTAGTGGGCGGTTAAACACACCGCCATGGTAATTTTGTCAAGCATCCAACTATTAAAGCAACATTTACAATTGAATCAAGCTTAATTCATAAGGGTATTGACCGATGTCGAATGGTCAATCAAAAATAAGATTAAAATCAGTTCCTTATTACCTCATTAGATAGGGTAAGTCAGGTGTCGAACCACAAGGAGTACTATGAAAAGTGTTTGTTGCCCGCTTACCCACCATCTAAATGTAACCTGTTTTAACCAGATATTTAATTGATTGATTACAAGAAAAGTAAATTCGGTTGTTTGAGAGTGAATGTGAAAACGAGGACTAAGTACTTTGATTGAAAAACAACGAAAATGTGATTCCTCCAGGTTTTGGATTCAAAGTGGTTTCAAGTAGTTAGTTTTTATTAAGAAAATCACATAGACATGATTAAGATAATTAATTAGTTAATTGTGATAAACGAGGATTAAGTACTTTGATTGCAAAAAAAATGAAAGATTATCACATGGTTATCAATTGAAGATGACTAATTAAGTTGAAAACAATTGGAGAAAAGGTGATTCCTCCAGGTTTTGGATTCAAAGTGGTTTCAAGTAGTTAGTTTTTATTAAGAAAATCACATAGACATGATTAAGATAATTAATTAGTTGATTGTGATAAATGAGGACTAAGTACTTTGATTGCAAAACAACGAAAGGTTATCATATGGTTATCAATTGAAGATTACAAAACCTAATCCATATCTAATATATCCCAATTACTAGAACTCTCGGGAATTGAAAGAATCTAAGCAAAAAGTATCGAATGCTTAGATTGCTAATCTCAAATACAAAGAAAAACTAAAAACAATCATCCACTTACAAGAATCCTCTACCCGAAGGAAACCACAAAAAGATTAGTCACTCATATTCTTGATTTGATCTTCAATCTTGATGTTTGATTGCATGTTTGTTGTTAGAGTGATGATTGGAATGGTTAGATTGATGAAAAGATCTCCAAGAATACTCCCAAAATAGCCTCCTAAGTCTCTAAGGTGAACTATAATGGAATGGTGGCTAAAACCATATTTTTATGACTTTTAATGAGTTTCCCATAGCCCAACGTCGTAGCCTACGCCAGTCAGCACCAGAGCCGTAGTAGGCTACGCTACTGCACATTCTGGTATGATCATCCAAGGGGTTGCCGTGAGCTACACCAATCAGCACCAGAGTCGTAAGCTATGTTGCTAACAACTTTCTACCAAAACTTATTCTCTTCACAACTTTTTCGTTATAACACCGTTTTCTTCACCGTTTGTAGCCACATCTTCGTTTTTTGACCCTCTATCATGTCATCCATTACAATCTTCAATTCCAATCCATGTATTTTTTCCAAAACGCGTCCAATCTTCATATTTAACCTGCAAAACATCAATTTCTCATAGTTACTCAATTCCACGCATATTAACAAACAAAAACACATAAGGTTAAACATTTAAACACTTAAACATCAATTCCAAACCCATTCCATCAGGTATAATAGGAATAGTTGTTACAATTAAGATGCTTTTAATGACATGATAGTAATTTGATCATGGTTTTATAATTAAAACCTAAAAAAATCTTCCATACTTGCCCCTATGTTACCAAGATTGTTCTCTTCGTTTTCTTCTCAAGGCCCTCATCCCCTCTCAATTAAATGTTTTCTCAAATCAATCAATTCTCAATTCAATGGAATTCACTATTATTGAATGCAATTCTCCTTCAATTGTGTCCATTTATTGTGCCTTCCATTCATAGACTCTCAACTAAGAGTATAATGTTCTTTGATCAAAGAACGATTGTTCTTTTTCCTTAAACACTAATTTTTCATTCATGTCTTTTAATTTTTCAGGGCATTTGAAGATGAATTTGTAACTCGATGACTTCCATTCCTCTTTTATGTGCCTGCTTTCTCCAAGAAGCCTCATGTTTACTTAATAGGTAACCAAGTTTTTGTGATTTAATGTTGATGTGGGTTCTAATATTTCTATCAGGTATTTATGTTTTACAGGAAACTATTTTAGCCGCGTCTACACTTTTTTATGCTTATTGTTGCTTTTTTTTTGCCATGCTTCTACAACTTGTCGTGTCTACCATTTTGTTCTTATTGTTGTATTTTGTTATGCGTTTACATAATTTTGCTTATAGTTTGTTAATAGAAAAAAATGGATTTTTTGTTCAATTTTGTAATTCACCTAATCTAGTTTTAAAATGGAATCACCATGCTAACAACACAACATGACAGTGTAGCTGTCATAGTGAAGAAGGTAATACCAAGTATCAATATGTGGAAACTGATTCGCAACTATAAACTAATAAACTAATAAAAACAGTAAACAAAGAAAGAGATAAGAAAGAGGCACGAGAAATCAATAACGTGGAAAGGAGACTGTTGGGATCAAAACACATCGGATCCCAAGTTCAACGCACATCACACATCAACTGTAGGAATCAAAACACATCAGATCCCATGGCCATTTAAGAGGGATTTGTGATGGGAAAATCAATAAACAATTTTTTAAAAAGTATTTGTCTTAGCTTATTTATGTAAAATAAACAAAATAAGTAAAATGTAAGTATTTTGGTAATTTGATATTAAAAAAGCAAAAAGCAGTTTCGAAAGTTCGATTTTTATGACTTTTGAAAAACAATTTTTAACTCATGACAAAAAACCAAAACAAAAAAACATTTTCCAACAAGTCAATAAGTTGTCTCTAAACTTTATCCCAAACATGCTCTGAACACATACCGAACCGAACCGAACCATACTCATCTCATCCCCATTCACCATATGAACCAATCCACCCAATACACGAGGTCATTTCCGTCATTTCACCAAAATACGTCCACCGATACTCTACAAGACACCAGACTTTTCTCTCTAATCTTTCTCACCTCCTCCCTCTTTTCCCCCTCGCGAAATACCGAAACTACCCTCAACCCCACCTAAAACCACCCCCCTTATTCTTTCCTCGATCATCAAACCTTAACGTTCTCTCTCAATCCCCGACGATTCCCCGATCAAATCCCGCCACCAATCTCCGCCGTCGATGACTCTCATGACTCCCCCTCCCATCGATGTAATATTAATATTAATATTAATAATAATAATAATAATAATAATAACAATCACATCTTCATTTCACACACACTAATTCACACACACTCAGTCACGTGCATGAACACACACACACACACACACGATACATATCGATACATCATCATATCTATTATTATTATTGGCGTATCTCTGTATCTGTTAATTCATGTTTAATTACTCTGTTCTGTTTATTGAATCTGGATTTTGATCTAAAAGTGCTCGTTCCTGTTTCCTGCTTTTTACTATTTTTGGAAACTCTTTCTTTCCTAGGGTTTTCAATTCTCTCGATCGCCATCTGCTTAATTAATTAATTGTGTCCAGATCCAATTCGGTTATTATTATTATTATTATTATTTTGATTCTTCTTCTTATTATTTAATTTAATTTAATTTAATTTTATAGCCGGAAGAGGAAGAGATGTTAGTGCCACATTCCGAGTTTCCGGCTACCGAAGGACCTCAACCGATGGAAGGTATTCATGAATTTGTGTTTATTATTAGTGTATATAGATATATAGATATGGTTGATGTATTGTTATGTGTGTGGTACTGGTAGTTAGTTACATGTTTGTTATGTAGTTAGTTAGTTCCTTTAACCTCTTCTATATATATAGAGAGAGGTTGAAATTATTGTATTGTATTGTATTTGATACTTGATGATATGATATGTAGAAGAGTTTGTGCTCATACATGACTTTAGTAATTCTGTTTTTGCCCTAAGTAGACATATGTAATTTGATTGATGTTTTTTCTTTGTCAGTTGCACCTGCAGAAGCTGCTAATGTTGTTGATGCACCGGTAGTTGATGATCCGCCGTCAGCGAGGTTTACATGGACGATAGAGAATTTCTCAAGATTGACTGGGAAAAAGTTGTACTCGGATGTTTTCTTTGTTGGAGGATATAAATGGTATCTTTTATTTTACCTATAAATATTTGTTATTTAAGATATTGCTGCGGTGATTGGTTTAGAGTGTTTTCGCTGACATGGTGTGTTGGTCAGGCGAGTGCTTATATTTCCGAAAGGAAACAATGTGGACCATTTGTCAATGTATCTTGATGTTGCTGATTCCAACACCTTGCCTTATGGTTGGAGTAGATATGCTCAGTTTAGCCTAGCTGTGGTTAATCAGATTCATAGCAAGTTCACCATGCGAAAAGGTAATTGCTTTGCTTCTTTTAGGGAGAATTTAAGAATTTAATTGTATGATGTTGGTCGAGAAATGATAGCCTTCGTTAAGTTCTTTAAAGGCATAAAGGCAATAAACAATATTAGAAGCTATACACATTTACTAACAAGTTGAATGTCTATACTATGGCTAGCATCCACATCTGGTGTGATATTCACTGTTCACACCTCAGGATTTTTTATTTATTTATAACTGCTCATGGAAATTATAGTTTGCGTTGCTAATGGAACATTCATAAATCATAACTGGTGGAATTTATTAAGTTGCAACTTGCAAATGACGTCACATGTTGAAATTAGTTTTTTTTTCTTTCTTAGTTACATGCTTTCAATTTGATGTTTTCTCATGTCAGCAATTAATGTCTTCTGATGGTTATGACACCATATGCCAAGTAAACGTATTGGGCAGTTTTAGTTAGAAAGAATGTACTTTCTGTAATGTTTTAGTTGATACCATCATACCAAAAACTAAAAAAGTTTATGCTTTTTTACATTAACGTGTGAGCATTATTGGTACCCCCTGTTTTGTTCAAGCTTCCCACCAGAAGACTAAAAGAATAATGAATGAATGGAAGATGGTTTAAGATGACATTTGGCTAGTATAGTAGTATGTATTGTCACGTGATACATTTGATATTTTCTTATAACAAGTATCCCAGTGAAGATTGAACAAAGTTATGGTTTCCATGGTGTTTTTTTATGACTATTTGTAAATTTAAAGATATTTCCCCCTCCACGTATTATACATATAAGATTCAACAACGAAATTTAACTTCATTTTCTGGTTTCTACTCTCTAGTGCCTTTTAGTACTTCAGTGGCTTGGTTTTTGCCTGTTTTGGTTGGGTTAATTGCAAGTGGTGTTTAGTCTCATATTTTTGCATGCACAAGAAGTTGGTTGCATGAATCTTTGAAAGGAGAAGTTCAAAAATGATTTTTGTTCTACTTACATATGCAGCCCAACTTTGTTAACCCGTAGTCTTCAGTGAATTTTGTAATTTCTTTAAGCTTTGATGGCATTTTTAAGCTCTAACTTTAGTTACAAATGCCATTAAGGATCTTATTTTTGCATGTAACAAGAAGTTGGTTGCAATTGCATGGACTTTTGAGAAGAGAATTCCTGACTCTTCAAGTGATTTTTTTCTATAGTTCCATATAAGACCCAGTTTTATAAACCCACAAATCTTTGAGGCATCTC
The DNA here is from genome assembly GCA_028751855.1 of Ambrosia trifida. Classification (NCBI taxonomy): domain Eukaryota; kingdom Viridiplantae; phylum Streptophyta; class Magnoliopsida; order Asterales; family Asteraceae; genus Ambrosia; species Ambrosia trifida. Next base: position 4,459,236 of record CM054126.1, on the reverse strand, counting down.
TTGTTTCATATTCACAACTATGAGGCCAAGAATATAATAAGCACACATAATGAATTTGTGTTCTATAAACATATTATTTACAAGCTTTTAAGATCCTCAAGAAAAGATTCGATAAACTTTTAGATTGGCTAATATCATCATGTTATTCGTGATGCATGCAATATTTTTGGAATTAGGTAACTAGATTTCTTATTTATTTGATTGTATTTTTTAAGGTTTTGGGACAAATAAGCAATAGTATGTTGAGAGTATTTTCAAGATTCTATGTTATATCAAAGAAAACTTCGAGAAATTTACAGTTTCATGGTGAGATTAACAAAGTGTATATTCTTTTAATAACTCATGAAGAGACATAGAGTGCAAACAGTAATATGCATGTGGGTATTTTGGATTGAAGGATATATGATATGATGCTCTGGGTGTTGTGTGTGGATGAATTTGTCTCTTACTCGCTTTAAGAGTGTTAATGATCACTTTTTGGCTTATGATATTCTGCGTAGTTTGTGTGTTTGACATATCAAAAGATTGTTTACATAAGACATTCATTGTTTCAACAAGTTATTTTAATGGTCAAAACCATATAGTATATGAAGTCTCTATTTGTTGCGAATGTGAAAAACATTTGTATTTTAGTTGGAAATCCGCAACCTATAACATGCTAGAAACTCCCAATTGAGGTTTTTTTTGAAGATATCTTAAGTTTTCATAATTCATTAAATCTTTCAGCTTTTAAGGACAGTGATGTTTGTTTGTCTTCATATATTCTGATTATCTTTCATCACTAGAATCTTAGGTTAGTGATTCATTGATGATTATGAATGTATGACTTATTTATCATTGCAGATACCCAACATCAGTTTAATGCACGAGAAAGTGATTGGGGTTTTACGTCATTTATGCCTCTTAGTGAGCTATATGACCCCAGTAGAGGATATCTTTTGAATGATACATGCATAGTTGAAGCTGATGTGGCAGTCCGGAAGGTTGTTGATTACTGGTCACATGACTCAAAAAAAGAAACCGGTTATGTTGGGCTTAAAAATCAAGGTGCTACTTGCTATATGAACTCTTTACTTCAGACATTGTACCACATCCCTTATTTCAGGAAGGTTGGTAATTATATTGATTATTCAATGCTCGCTCATAACTAGAGGTGGCAATTCTAACAGGCTTATAGGGGAACGGGTCGATATGGTTTATATTGCATCTTAACAGGTCAAATGTATTCAAAAGCATTAAACCTTCTAAGTCATGTTATTTAAAATTTATATTGTCATCGTAATAATATTAAAAATTATACTATCATTGTAATATTCTAATATTGATCAGGAGGTGAGCATCATGCTTCAAATTATATTAAACTAGATTTCTATTTTCTCTTCAACTTTTGATGATTTGAAAATTTATACATTCAACTTATTCATTTTAAGAAATTTGGCCATATCCATGAAAATGGGATTTTCTTAATTTTATAATTATGATTATGATTTATGAATTAGTATAAAGAAAGTAGAATTGCTTTTTTTTTTCCTGACCTTGTGGATAAGGTTATGAAATATTTTTGACAAATGCACAAAACTTCTATTACTGTTTTTCAAAATTAAGATGGTCATTCTAATAATACTTAAAAGTTAAAATACTAGTTATTTGTCGAATTTAAGAAAGAAGACAAAAACGGTGTGCAAGCTGGCCCAGTTCGATCCACCCTCACCTATATTGCCACCTCTTTTGGTAACGTGTGTGAGAAGATGCTTATATGTACATTATGAACCAGGCTGTGTATCACATGCCCACAACCGAGAATGATATGCCGTCAGGGAGCATTCCTCTAGCTTTACAGAGTTTATTTTATAAGCTTCAGTACAGTGACACAAGTGTAGCCACAAAAGAGTTGACCAAATCTTTTGGTTGGGATACATATGATTCTTTTATGCAGCATGATGTTCAAGAACTCAATAGGGTTCTTTGTGAGAAACTTGAAGATAAAATGAAGGTATGTGTTTTTTTAATACGAAATCTAGTATCTTTACTCTTTCATCTTACCTGTGTATCTGCCTCTTTGTGGTTTCATTTTGAAGGGAACTGTTGTGGAGGGCACAATTCAACAATTATTCGAAGGGCATCATATGAACTACATTGAATGTATAAATGTAGACTACAAATCAACAAGGAAGGAATCATTTTATGGTACATGTCTCTGCTTAGCCATTTCATTTTATTCATAATCTCTAGAGGTGGCAAATGGGCTGGGTCAACTGGGTTTGGTAAGGGGTTATGGTCGATTCGTCAAAGGTACTTTTTAGGTGCTGGTCAAAACAGGTCTGGTTGGGTCGACGTTTAACACTTGTTGTCCACTTTCTTTTGCTAATAGGGAGAATTGCATAAATGGGTAATGTACCAAGGACAATGTTTACTTGGGACTTGGGTGCATGTCCTTTACTTTTGCCTAATAAAGGGTAACTAGCATTTTATTATGTTCAAAAAGGGTAATCATGGCATAAGTATGCTGTCTTTGTACGCCTTGTTCCGCCACTCTGCCAGCGTGTTACTCTTTTGATAAGTTAAGATTACTTTTTTAAACATTTATAAAGGTAAATTGCCAGTTATTGGGCAAAAGTGAAGTGAATGCCCTCAATTACAATTGACCAACTATGCAGTTTTTTCCATTAGTTACTAACAAAAAACTGTATTATTACAAATATTATAGATTTTCTTATAAATAAAACGATTTAGGATGTTGAAAGCATTGGACTACTTGTTAGGTGACTTTTGAGCTGTTAACCTATTAAACCTTTATCAATTTTAGCCAATTTTAATATAGATCACCTGTTTGACCTGTTATTAAACAAATGCAATCCGAAGGGACCTATTTTCATTATAAATGGGTTGAAAGTGTCACCAGTATAATATTTATTTTCTTGTTAAACGTGGCATACTTTGTTAGACCTTCAGCTTGATGTCAAAGGCTGTCGTGATGTCTATGCTTCTTTTGACAAGTATGTTGAGGTGGAACGACTTGAAGGTGATAACAAGTATCATGCTGAGCAACATGGGTTACAGGTTGGATGGATTTCTTAACTTTATTTAATTTTTCATTTTTTTGAGCCAAGTTTCAAGTTTTGGTGATGGGGAGTAGTCATAGTTTGATTAATCTCAAAATTTGGCAGTAGGATCGTCGTTTTACTTGATCCGAAGTGAAAATATAGTATACTTTTACATATTTGATTATTTTACTACTAAAAACGTAGAGGAGTTATATTATTTAAAAGGTAGAGGTGGCAAAATGGGCGGGTTGGGTAACGAGTCAAAATAGGTGGGTCAGGCTGGCCCATCATCATCAACACTTTTATATCTATTTTCTATTATTTTTTTTATTAGTGCTAATATTTAATTATGATTATCGAAACTATATTAACACATCAATCTAATCCTGTGAAATCTGAGCTTTTAGGATGCAAAGAAGGGTGTTCTGTTCATTGATTTCCCCCCTGTTCTTCAGCTCCAACTAAAACGTTTTGAATATGATTTCATGCGAGATACAATGGTGAAGGTTAGTTGCAATTTCTATGTTATTTTATTAATCAGTATGTATATTGCCATTTATATGCTCACTAGGTTGTTATGAATCGTAGTTTGTATTTTTTTAATATTTAGGCAATTTTGTTGTATGTGTATATATTTTGCACACAGGACATTAACATATTATGTTTAATAATCTTTTATGGGCTCAAAATGCATCCCATTCAACTTACAATATCAGTATAACAAGAAATCTAGGAAGGACACAGTATAACAAGAAATCTAGGAAGGGCCCTTAGAAATAAAGTAAACAAGAGAAAAAGGGCAAGTGTGTGAGAAGCACTCGAGTCTCCATCAGACTTAGGATGATTATTTCTTTAATTCATCAAATAATCATGTTAGTTGGTGCACATTCTCTCTTATTGTAATCAAACTATCTAAAAAGGAAAGTTTTGTGTTTTTGTGGTAGTTTTGGTGATTTTTTTTTGCTTTTTATAGGATGCATTAATTTAAAGGCTATGCTTTTTATTTTTCTTTCTTTAGGTATTTGGTTGTGAACCATTTTTAATTTTTTTGTTGTTAGAATAGGAATTATTGCTACCATAAAGCTACTTGCTAAGCATTATCATTTAGATATTTTTATTAAACATGACAGATAAATGATCGCTATGAATTTCCATTGCAACTTGATCTTGATAGAGAAAATGGGAAGTATTTATCACCCCAGGCTGACAGAAGTGTTCGCAATCTATATACTCTTCACAGGTAATGGCAATTCATTCATATAACAAGATATTTGCCCGTAGTTTAGACATCCAACAATTAAAGTATGTATCTAAAAACATTATTGTGGTCGTGAAGGTGTAGTAGAAGTATCTAAAAACAATTAAAGCATTTATGGCCTAGATATTTTTCTTAACTTAGTTTTCAAATTACGATTAGGTAAATTGAAGAGTTGGTAAAAGTCTGATTTTTCAACATGTACACTGTTTGGTCTATAATATATTTTTTTTCTTTCACATATTGTGGTGGATATCAATATATGGTGCTAAGACAAATTCAATGTTTTTGTGCAGTGTTTTGGTTCACAGTGGTGGCGTCCACGGTGGACATTATTATGCCTATATTCGGCCAACACTCTCTGATCAATGGTACATAAATATTGCTAATTAGCAGGGGTGCAAAACAGGCAGGTCCATGAGGATGGGTAGGTAACGGGTCAAAATGGGCTCAATTAGGTTGGGCTACCCGTTATCGCAGTTTCTCCAGTTTTTAAAAATTTTAAACAAGTAATGTAATAAACCGATTGAAGTAGCTATATTACAATAAATGTACAGTTTCTTTTAAATAGCATGATACTAAATGTACAGTTTAACCCATCCAACCAATGACACGTTTCGAATGCAGCTATTTTCTACATCTATTTAACACATTATCAAATAATATATCCCAGATTCACCTGTTCTGTACATAAGCGCGTTGAAATGTTCACCTCTACTAGTTAGATTTGCATATTTCAGTTTGTTGCATTCTGTTTATGCAATTTTCTCCCAAGTTATTAAATGCTTTGGAATTCTTGGTTAGGCTGAAATTTGATGATGAACGTGTAACTAAAGAAGACATGAAGAGAGCGATGGATGAACAATATGGAGGCGAGGAAGAGGTAATTGATCAAACAAGTAATATGCTGATGTGGATTTTGGTGAAAACATATAATTTTGAATTCTACATCAAACCTATTTTCGCCAAACATCTTAAAATATGTGTTGTGATGAATTTTACTGGGAAATTGAGATTGTTTATTTTTTAATCTGATGCGAGACACGTTACTGAAACTTAAATTGATGATCACTCGTTAAGCTTATGTTGATATAGGCGAGTTCCTATTCTTTTTGAAAGTTCTGAATTTTTCTGTACTCTTGTTGAACAGTTACCTCAAGCAAATCCTGGGTTCAATAACTCTCCGTTTAAGTTTACAAAGTATTCAAATGCATATATGCTTGTGTACATACGTGAAAGTGACAAGGAGAAAATAATCTGTAATGTTGATGAGAAGGATGTGGCAGAGCACCTGAGGGTAAGATTGTCAGTTTGCCAATAGGGCTTGTTACACAAGTGGCATTTTTTTCTTATGGGTGATGAATGGGAGGGTTGTGTTTTATCTTAAACGGGTCAATAAGTTTAAATAAAAGAGGGTGGGTGTGTGTGCGTGCGCGCGTGCGTGTGCGTGCCCCACCCACCTGACCTGCCCATTTTGCTACTTCTGCTTGTGTCGATTTTCCAACAAACCATATTGAGACATCTCAATCAAATTACAGATTAGATTGAAGAAAGAACAAGAAGAGAAAGAGCAAAAAAGGAAGGAGAAAGCAGAGGCACATTTGTATACTATCATAAAGGTTACTACTTTCATGACCCATTTGAAAAAGCTTAATCTTCATATGTAACTTCTACTAATCCAGTAAATACTGTGAGTAGGTTGCTCGAGATGAGAATCTTCATGAACAAATAGGGAAGAACATATTTTTTGATCTAGTAGATCATGATAAAGTTCGTAGTTTCCGTATCCAAAAGCAAGTATCTTTTGCCCTTTTCAAGGTATTATCACTGGTTACTGACTCAGTTAAAGTTTTATCTTATATTACAATGAAATTTATTTTAGTAACTTCCAAGTGTTATTTCTCAGGAAGAAGTAGCTAAAGAATTGGGTATACCAGTACAATGTCAACGTTTCTGGCTTTGGGCAAAGCGCCAAAATCATACTTACCGTCCAAATCGTCCATTGACTCCTCTAGAAGAAGCTCAGTCTGTATGTATTTGTACTATGTTACCAACGATATTTTTCGGATGTGTGTGTGTGTGTGGGGGGGGGGGGGGGGGGTTGTATGGCAGTTCGAAGTAATTAAAAAGGGAAATGTTTGATGGGTATAACTCCCTATAAGTGGCTCTAATTTTGTGTTTTAAGTTTTTAATAAAGGTCAATTGCATAAAAAGCTGACCTTTGGTCTAATTTCTATTTTGTCAACACTAAACACACTTTTTTTGCACACATGTAAAGGTTCAAACTTTCATACTTTTATCTAAGGTGATCCAGCTCTCTTGTACTGGTGAAACTGTTTTCTTCTTGATGTGGCACCTGGAAACGTTTAACATGGAAAGATCATCCTGACTGAAAACTTTGATCCTTCTGCAGACAACCCACATTTAGATACCATCTTTTTGAAGTTTGCCTTTAAATGAATAAGCAGTTTCGCTTTAAGTGAACACCTAAACTACTAAATGCTCTTTTTTTTGGGTTATAAAGCGTTAAAAATCTGTTTATTTATATAGTAGTTTGGTCACTGTTGATCATTAACATGTTAAGTCTAATGTGTTTTCTAGGTTGGACATTTGAGGGAGGTATCAAATAAGGCTAACAATGCTGAACTTAAGTTGTTTCTGGAGGTAGAAATTGGACAGGTAATATTTCATTGATATATATTCTTCATATTCATATAACTCCCTTTTATATTGTCATTCAAAGTTTTATCTTATAAAGTTCACCAATTCTGTTATTGATGTAGAATTCACAGCCAGTTCCCCCACCTGCAAAAACTAAGGAGGAGATTTTACTTTTCTTTAAGCTTTATGACCCTTTAAAAGAGGAGCTTCGGTAGCCAATTCTCTCTCTCTCTCTCTCTCTCTCTCTCACACACACACACACACACACACACTCTCTCTCTCTCTCTCACTCTATATATATATATATGTGTGTGTGCGTGTGTGTGTGTGTGTGTGTAGACTTAGGATCAAAAGAGAAAGCCTCTTTTTGTGAGAACACTACTAAAAGACCTTAATTGTATTGTAATGCTATCGTTTTGGCGTTTTGCGAACACTACTAGTTTTTCTTGTAGATCGTCATACACAGTTTCCTATTTAATACTTTTGCGAATTCGCAGGAAATATTCATATTATTTTTAATTTTTTTTGCAAGTCTAATATTCTCACATTTTCTCTCTTAATGCTCTCACTTTTATAACTCTAATAAAATTTGCATATTTCTGTTACTTTAGTTTTTAAGGATAATTTTTTTTATATTTAGTTTTTTTTTTTAGAAAAGATGCAAAACATGTTCGTATTTGATTTATTTACAAGTGTAAAGCTGAGAAATATTCATTTATAATTGGTAAATAGAAGTAGGAGAATTAGGAGGGAAAAGAAATAGACAAGGGGCTGAAGTTTAGTATAAGAAAATTTTCTTTGTATGTGTTCCTAGGGCATATATTAATGAATTCCAATTTGTCACTGGCTTAAATATTTGGGGCTCGCCGTATCATATCTTGTTTATTTCTTTTAACATGTCAGGTATGTTGGGCGGCTCTTCGTGAAGGGTACTGGAAAGCCTACAGAAATATTGACAAAGCTAAACGAGCTGGCTGGCTTTGCGCCTAATGAAGAAATAGAACTCTTTGAGGTCAATCTATTAGTCCTTTATGTTTTGTTATGATGCTATGCTCTATTATGAATCTTTAAGATTGAATCCTGATTTACTCTTCACTTTCAGGAAATTAAGTTTGAACCTAATGTTATGTGTGAATATGTTGATAAAAAGCTCACATTTAGGGCTAGTCAGGTATGTTTCCATATCATTATACTATTGTAGTAGTTTCTTCGTTTAGTCAATTGTTATAACAATGACCAACATTTTTGTTTTATAGCTTGAAGATGGGGACATCATTTGCTTTCAGAAACCTCTTCAGGCTGGAACTGTAAAATGTCGCTATCCTGATGTTCCATCTTTTCTGGAGTATGTTCATAATCGCCAGGTATATTACAGAAATTTTAATTATGATTTTACTGTGATCGTTTTTGTGCTGATTGTATTTATTATCAGTTCATCAAGTTCCTTGATTATCTTCTGTTAGTTAGTGAATGCCGTTTTGTGAGAAGACGTAAGAACGTTTGTAGCTAAATAATATGTAGGATTAATTTCATATATATCCTTCTGAATTTCCCAATATCATCTCAGTGCATAATGTTTAATTTATTTAGTGAAATTGGCTGTTGTTAGTAACTGTGTTTTCTTTTATTTAGGCTGAAACGGGTTATGGTTTTTTAGTGTTTCGAAAGAACTTATATGATATCCTTCTAAAAGTTCAAAATTTCATATGCATCCTTCTAACTCTCATGGTTTCATATAAGTTCTTTCAAAAACACTAAAAAAACCATAACCCATTTCAGCCTAAATAGAAGAAAACCAATTACTTATAACAGCCAGCTTTACTAAATAAATCAAAAGAACATCATGCATTGAGATGATTCACATTGGTATTTTGAAATGGCAAATATTATATTATGAAATTCAGAAGGTTTGATATATATGAAATTAATCCTACAATTTTTGGACTTTTAATAGGATATAATATATATATATATACATATATGTGTGTGTGTGAAATTGTGAATATATACTTGACCGCCCTTAAAAAAATTGACAACTCAGGCATACAGATGATAAAGTAAAAGGAAAGTCAGCAGTCTCACCTTTGATTTCAGGAAAAAACATTAGATTATTCATAGTTCTTGTTTTTATTTGTAAACAGCCATCAAGTATGCAATCAATGAGAACCTTTAGCTTATGAACTATCTTTTGTAGTTTCACATATTTATATTAAACGATGTAGGTTGTGCGTTTTCGTTCACTGGAGAAACCGAAGGAGGATGAGTTCTCACTGGAATTGTGAGTACCCCAAGATTTGCTTAAATTTTATTATACGAGTTTGAATAATTGTGTTTTAATCTTACAGTATTTGTTTTTAACTTTCAGATCAAAACTCCACAATTATGATGATGTTGTTGAAAGAGTTGCTTCCCATTTAAACTTAGACGATCCATCTAAAATTAGGCTTACATCTCATAACTGTTATTCCCAACAACCCAAACCTCAACCAATTAAATACAGAGGAGTGGAACATCTGTCGGATATCCTGGCCCACTACAATCAGGTTATTTTGTAATTTTGACATCTTTGCATAATTATGCTTCCTGTACGTAGTAACCATGCTCTCCAATTAATAAATTACATATTTTAACAGAAAACACTCTCTTGCACCATTTGATATACCTGTGTCCCTAATGGATTTGAATTTACAACCTCTTGGTTGTTCGACCCTTCACTATATTAGCATGTCCCAATATATTTGTGCATTTGCACAAAAGAATAATTATGATTAATTAGTTTTCTTGTTTTATCCCTAATTAATTACTGTCATCATAGAATTTACTATGAAAGCCAACTCAATTTTTTAAACACAAGGGTCCAAATCAATAATGTTTTAAATGCAAGGGTAAAAAATGCTGTCCTGCTACCTTAAAATTTAATTAATTGCTTTTACCTTAAATTGAAGTTTTTGTTTTGTTTGTGAACAAAAAATATTGGAGGGAGTATCTCTAATGTGCGAGAAAGCTAAGAACTGTTAGCATAAAAGGAAATGAGTTACACAGGTCAAAAGTCATCCAAAATGTATTTATAATGCATAAAACCTGCTTGTCATTTTCTTTTGAAAACAATATATTACTATTGAAGTAATATAGTAGTTGTATTCAAATTCGACACAACCTGACCAACTACTCGTTTTCTTTTAAAACCTTCCATATCATTGTAAATGTTGTTGACATAAAGTATTCTGGCCCAACACAACCCGACCATCCACCCATTTAGCAACTATCTCTAAAATCTGTATTAAGTTTGCTTCCGTTACATTTGTTTATTTTTTATGTTTTTGTTGTGCAGACTTCAGATATCTTGTATTATGAAGTACTTGACATTCCTCTTCCTGAACTACAAGGTCTGAAAACCCTAAAGGTTGCTTTTCATCATGCAACAAAAGATGAAGTAAGTGCCGACTCTATAACCATCACTCTTATTTATTCATGCTGTGGCTTTTCTCATTGTTTTTGACATCTCTTTTGACCATTGATAGGTAGTCATACATACTATTAGATTGCCAAAACAAAGCACTGTGGGTGATGTGATCAATGACCTTAAGACAAAGGTAAGTATATCAATTCTACCTACTTCTGTTTTTAGTTTACTTGTTTGACCCATTAGATAAAAACATAAGTAGATCCGACCCTTTCATTAGTAAACGGGTTGAAATTTCCACCTCTTCTATTAGTTGACTGATTGATGTAACATGGAACAGGTTGAGTTGTCTCATAAAGATGCAGAGCTTCGATTGCTTGAAGTTTTTTACCACAAAATTTACAAGGTATTCAAATTTCTTTTCAAATTCTATTTATAATTTTGTTGACTTGACTTGTAAATATTTTAACCTTGTGAAGTTTTCTTTTATAATTTGCTTCTGAACTTATCTGTATGTGCAGATTTTTCCTCTTAACGAAAAGATTGAGAACATTAATGATCAATACTGGACGTTACGTGCTGAGGAGGTATTTTTGAATGCTTAGAACAATTCATGCTTGGATAAATTTTATTTTTTTTGGTTTATGTATATCGAGGCTGGTTTTTGTTGCAGATTCCAGAAGAGGAAAAGGATCTTGGTCCACAGGATCGTCTAATTCATGTTTATCATTTCACGAAAGACACATCTCAGAACCAGGTATGTATTTATGGTTTTATAGGATGTTCATATTTCTCCTTTTAACTATAATTGTATCAACTTATTGTTCACTGTAAAATACCTTTGTATAAACAGCAAGTGCAGAACTTTGGGGAACCATTTTTCCTTGTGATTCGAGAGGGTGAAACATTAGCTGAAGTTAAAGTACGCATACAGAAGAAACTACAGGTTCCTGATGAGGAATTTTCTAAGGTATATCTAAATGATAATTCCCCAAGGCATATGCCAAATTCGTATTCTTGTTTTGCTTATAACTAATATTTTTGTTCGAAACCATAATGTATCAGTGGAAGTTTGCATTTCTCTCTTTGGGTCGTCCTACATACCTTCAGGATTCTGACGTTGTCTCCACCCGTTTTCAGGTTAACATATCTATCTTTTTATTATTTATTGAAATAATAATAGTTATTAAAATAAGTATATTAATTTATATACCTAGTGTGTAAGTATTAAGTAGATCTAGTTGGTGTGCTTGGTTTCAGAGAAGAGATGTTTATGGTGCTTGGGAACAGTACTTGGGATTGGAGCACTCCGACACAACATCCAAACGGTCATATGCTGCAAATCAGGTACATTAATTATGCAACACCATAATCATGATAAAAGGTACTTTCAATCCCGTAAAAGAGAGTTCAAATCTGACGTCAACTTGTCATGAATCTATTTTAGGGAAAATTATGTAGGCAATTTGACCAATTTTTTTTATTTATTTAACAAAATAGACATTGATTTTTTTTTAACATTTGTTCAAGTAGGCAATCGAAACAACCAATTTAAGTAGGACAAATAAGCAGAGACGACACCTTCATGCCCCACACTTAGATAATCCGGCACCTTCGTAGCCGGTGGCTCCTCCATAGCCCACATGCCGATAATCCGACGCCTTCATAGCCGACGGCTCCTCCATAGCCCACACTTCTATTGCCCACGCTTCGATGATCTGGCACATTCATAGCCTACACTTAGATAATCCAGACCTCCGTAGCCCACTCTCCAATAATCTGGTAGTCTGGCACCTTCATAGCCCACTCTCCAATAATCTAGCACCTTCTTAGCCCACACTTAGATTAGCCGGCGGCACCTTCATAGCCCATACTTAGATAAGCCGGCACTTTCATAGCCCACGCTTAGATAAGCCGGCACCTTCATAGCCCACACTCCAATAATCTGGCACCTTCACATTCACAGGCGATACATGTAAAAGTCAATGCCTATTTTTCTAATTTTTGGTGGTCCCCTTGCCTATTTTGGTGATTTCCCTGTATTTTAATAAGGAAAGCTTGACCGACAAAGTTGGAGGTGGCAAGTTTAAATCGTTCACTTTTTATCGAGTCGGTTCAGGTCATGATAAGGGGTGAAGGTGTGTATTTTTCTGCATAAAACCCTGTAAATTATTTTTTTATAAAAGAAGGGACTATGATGCACCCAAAGGTTTGCACACTCTTTTTTCATTATAGGCCCCCAAGCATGCATCTAGTTTCAGTTGCATGATTATATCAGTTCGGCCGAAAAACAGTCAAATGACCAATATCTCTAAATCATTTTTAAAGATTTGAATTCTAAATTTCCAAATATACAACATGTTTAATGTCTCATACATGGTATTTCACATCTGTAATCCAACATGTTTTGATTTGATTTATTTAAGTATAAGTAAAACCAGATTACATAAATGGGTGGACTATAAGTAGATTTAACTTACGGCGGCTTAAATCAAAGAAGTTTACTACTTTTATGTTATGTTCAACACGCTATCTATACCAACTTTTCGTATAATATGAATGACCTCACCGGAGGAAGAGAGTCAACGATTGGGGAACTGTCGAACTGACTGTTTCTATAAATTTTTTTGGCATATGCAGAACCGACATACATTTGAGAAACCAGTTAGAATCTACAACTAGCTAAAAGCACGAATTTGTTGACGGTCGTGCAAGGGCATTCTGGTGAAATGTTTACCACACTGAAAAGAAACATAATTATGGTTGTGTTAGATCTGTAATTCTTTGTTTAAAGTTTGTGAAGCATCCCTGTATGGGGTGACATTAGGTTTAGATAATGTTCCCCCATTATTGTACCTTAGAGAGTGTGCACAAGATTTTGGATCTGGGATGTATAGAGGTATAGATGTGTCATGTATGTGTGTGTTCCTCAACTTTAAATTTTTTACCCTTTAATTTGTTTTTATATATATATATTTAACAGATTATAGTATCCTCTTTATATTTGATTGCAATTTACATCAGTTAATGGTGTTCATAGTTCGGTTCTGTCCATTTTAAGAAAACTATATTATAGTTTGTATACAAATATTAATATGATAAATTCAAAATTGGTGTATATTTAATGTTTCTATCGTTATATGTGTGTGGTTATTATTTTTAGGATTTTTATCCGAAACCCGACCCAAAAAATCCGAACCTGAAATGGATCGGTTATCGGGTCACTTTTTCCCAATAAAAAACTCGAACAACTTGACCCGAAAAACCTGAAATCCAAATAAAAACCCGAACATTTAAAGTCCTTTTTGGATTTGGCATCTTAAATGTCATGTGTTTGTTCCTGGCCTTTGATACCTTTGACTCCCTAGCACCGAAAGCTATCCGTTTTCTAACCAGGGTCCAACGAGTTATCCATAGCAACGTCTCCGCTCCAAGGGGGCAGGGGTTTGTGCTTAATAGATTAGGGTTCATAATCCAGAAAAGGGGTGTTTACGCAGCTTGTTGCGCGTTTCCAACGAGTTATCCATAGCAACGTCTCCGCTCCAAGGGGGCAGGGGTTTGTGCTTAATAGATTAGGGTTCGTAATCCAGAAAAGTGGTGTCTACGCAGCTTGTTGCGCGTTTGCCTGCTACCTTAATGTAATTTTTACAATTATGGAATGAAAAAACAGTGTATTAAAAACAAAATCCATTGATTCTTAAATCAATGGCTCACATTCTTATTTTTTTTATGTTAAGATACTTTGTATTTAAAGTTTCTCCACTTTTTAAAACATCTTTCTTACATGCTAAAAGAATATTTTAATCCAATAACTAAATAATCTCATTTTATAATTCATTCATATATACACTAGCTGATTGTTTTGGGAGGGTCCTGAGGTTGAAAAATCTTATTTGATGTGATAACCTATTGCAAACGGCTCAAGTTAACTAACCACAAAATCTCTCAATCATTCCATGTCCATAGTATTCTAATAAGTAATAACTCATATTCCCTAACCTAAAACCTAATAAGTAATCATCTAAAGAGTCACTTATGTAAGCTGTAACTATTCAAAAACTCATCGCATCTCTCTAGTCTCTCATTACAGTAAAAAACTCATCACATTTCTCTAATCTCCCACATTCTAATGACTCCTATAATTCCTAACCAAATCAACTAAACAATCACTTAAGTTGGAAGTTGTAACCATTAAAAAACTTAGGGAAAATGGATTTAAATACTCCCAACTATCGCCTATTGGCGGATAATACTCCCAATTTTCACTTTGGCCATGAGCACTCCCAACTTGCAACTTATTTTCTTCCATCACTCTCAAACAATAAGGTAAGGCTATCGAAGACTAACCAGGTTAGACTTTCGTTAGTTTGGGGGTGATGGAAGAAAATAAGTTGAAAGTTGGGAGTGCTATTGGCCAAAGTGAAAGTTCGGAGTGATATCCGCCAACAGACGATAATTGGGAGTATTAAAATCCATTTTCCCAAAAACTTATCACATCTATGTACCAAATCTCATAATACTAATATTGATACCTAACCTAAAAAATGTATAACTTTAATATTAACACTTAGACTAATCGGTGAACAGACAAGAAGCATGCCCCGTCCCAAACAAAAGCCCCCGTCCCATTCGTTACACCGCCCCGGTTTGCCCCGTCTTGCCCCGTCCCAGCCCGCCCCGTCTCCCCCGTTCTTGAAAGGACATGTGAGACGGACCAATAGGAAATTTTTCTTTTTCTTTTTTTTTTTTGAATTGCAACGGTAATATTAACGGTAATATTATTAAATTTTTTTTTTAAACCTTTTCAAACAATATATAAACCCCAATAACCCAAACCATCCAAATAAACTCCCATAAATCATCTAAAACCAACAAAAAAACTCTCTACTTTCTATAAAAAAATAACAAACAATGTCATACCTTCCATTGTTTGATTCCTCATCTTCGTCGAGCGAAGAAAACCAGATTTTTGTTAACTCGATTTGGGAAGCGGCACAAGTAATCGTGGCGGAGGAAGACGAAGTGAGCTCGGAACCGCGACCAAGGCAAGCGGCTTTAAACAGAGACCGGCATGGTAATTTTTTTTGAACGTATAATTTTTTTTTTGGAACGTATAATTTTTTTTGGAACGTAATTCGGTTAAATTTTTGGAACGTATAATTTGTAGGTGCACATGACCGATTAATTAGAGATTACTTTGCCGATCACCCGGTGTATACGGACGAGATGTTTAAGCGGCGGTTTCGAATGAGTCGTCGATTGTTCATACGTATTGCCGATGATTTGGCGAGTTGTGACCCGTATTTTACATTACGGTACGATGCTAGAGGCAAACGGGGGTTCACAACTTATCAAAGAATCACGTCAGCATTGCGGCAATTAGCTTACGGGACGGCATCCGACTCGTGGGATGAGTACTTACGGATGTCTGAAAGAACGTCACGTGAATGCTTGTATAAGTTTTGCAAGCGTGTTGTCAAGACCTACAGCAAAAAATATTTGCGAAAACCAAACACCAATGATATCCAGAAATTGTATCAGCACCATCACGAGAAGCATGGTTTTCCAGGGATGATCGGAAGCATCAATTGCATGCATTGGCCGTGGAAAAATTGCCCTAATGCGTGGCGTGGCATGTTTTATCGCGGCGATCACGGTCATCCAACAATAATCTTAGAGGCTGTCGCGTCACAAGACTTATGGATTTGGCATGCCTTTTTTGGGGTTCCCGGTTCCAATAATGACCTTAATGTTTTCAACCAGTCTTTGGTGTTTGATGATGTTAGAAAAGGAACCGGTCCGGATACAAAATTTACAGTTTCGGGGGTTGAGTACAAGCACGGGTATTATCTTGCTGATTTGATATACCCAACCTATTCTACAATCGTTAAAAGTATTAGGCACCCTCACGACAAAAAAAGACAGAAATTTGCTAAGTATCAAGAAGCGGCGCGAAAGGATATCGAACGGACATTTGGTGTTCTACAAGCAAAATGGCACATCATCGCAAACCCGGCACGTGCTTTCACAACAAAAAAAATACGTTATTGTATGTATGCTTGCATCGTGCTACATAACATGATCATCGAAGACGAAGGCCGAGCTATTTGTGAGTTCGATGAAAATGCGGTGGAGGAGAATACTATTCCGGATGACGAAGCGCAACAAGAGTTAAATGATTTCGCGTTACGTAACGAACACATCCATCATCATCTACAAGCCGACTTGATCGAATATATATGGAACAACGGACAAGACGAGTAGTTTTTTTTTTTTTTTTTTTTAAGTTAGGATGCTTTGTAATTTTTTTTAATTTAGGATGCTTTTGTAATTTTTATTTTAGGATGCTTTGTAATTTTTTACTATAATTTAGTATTTATTTGAACATTATTTTATTTATTTATTACTTTTATAAAACTAATTACAATTAATATTAGAAAACAAAAAAAAAATATTAAATGCTTGAGACATGGGGTTTTTCATGTCTGCACACCCCACCCATGTCTCAAGAATAGTGAGACACCACCTGAGTGATGTGGCATCCTATGTGGCACTGAGACATGGGGTTTTTCATGTCTGCTTACCCAGTAGCCTTATCAATATTCAATACATAAACTAAAACAATGTATAACTCTAATATTAATACATGTCATAAAGGCTAAAAAAAATACATAACTCTAATATTAATATTCAATACTTAACCTAAATAAAGAACAAAATTATACATAGGAATAAACATCGGACAAAATTGCTTATAGTGACAACTTGTAGAAAAAAGCAAAAGAAACACATCACTATTAATCAACATCAAATATGTTTGCAATTTAGATTGATGTTAATTCATACATGCACATGATAAAGAACAATAAAGAAAGCAAATAATAATAATAATAATCTGAAAGAGACTTGATCAACCTTGTCGAAGATCTTGGCCACTACATAAAAAAGAGGAAGAGAAGGAGGAGCGGCTGCAGAGAGTGGTGGTAGAGGTGGCGGCGACTAGAAAGAGGAGGGGGAGAGAGAGGTGAGGCGAAATTTTTGTTTTAGGGTTTGTGATGAGAGGATGTAATAGAGAGAAGAGAAAGATGGAAGAGAGAAATATAGAAGAGATAAAAAATGAAGAGAATAAGGATTAGGGTTTAAAAAAAGCTTTAATATAATAAAACGAAAAATAAAAAAAAAACAAATTCTTGCACCTCATTATGCCACGTGACACAATCAAAAGATGGTTGAAGCTACTAATGAATGTCACGTCAGCAAACTTCAGTTTTTTTATATATAGTTGAGTTAAATGTCAATTTAGTCTCTGAGGTTTGTCAAAAATTGTCACTTTCATCCAAATCTTTTTTTTTGTCAATTTAGTCCCTGTGGTTTCATTTTTTTGTCATTTTAGTCCCTGGAGACTAACAAGATTTGGATGAAAGTGGCAATTTTTGACAAACCTCAGGGACTAAAATGACAAAAAAATGAAACCACATGGACTAAATTGACAAAAAAAAAAAGATTTGAATGAAAGTGTTAATTTTTGACAAAACTCAAAGACTAAATTAGTTAACTCTTATAGATTATAAATTATAGATCTTTCTCACACGTTTAAAGAATATTTTAATCCAATATTTAAATAACCTTTCATTTTATGATCATCATATACACATATCGTAGAATATTATAATCGAATATCTACTTTTATAATCAATCTAGATAACTCCATATCTTGTCATTGTTTGTTCACCGACTTCCCTCTCACATCATCACATGCTTTTCACATGCAATGTCTATATAAAAAAAACACCACCAACTTTTATTTATTTTATATTTTATAATAATAACACATTACGCTGGAATTGAAAACCAGTCAGCCAACAGAATAATAATGGAGGTTCAGGTGGTGTTGTCTCAATTCATGTTCGATGAACCATCGGTCTGGGTTACAATGGCTACGGTGGTGACTTTGTTATCAACAATTTATTTAGGGTTTGCAGAGATCATTGGGAGTCATCTTCAGTATTCAAAATTTACAAATTACTCTAAACAACCTTCATCAGGCAAACATGATGATGATGATGGTATGATGAAGGTTTCAAGCCGAAGAGGTATGCTGATACTTTACACGCCTGCCTTTGTTGCTGGATTTGTTTCCTTCTTCGTCTTCCCTGCAGGTGGTGGTCTTAGATTTCTTTTGCTCAAACTTGCTCTCACCTTTCATTTCTTCAAGAGGGATTTTGAGGTAATTAATTGCTTATTATATATATATATATATATATATAGGGGTGGGTATTTTGAAAACCCACTCGAGTTAAGAAAACTCTGAAAACCCGTCAAAAAACTATCTAAAAAAGTTTTTTTTTTTTTTTGAAAAAAAATACACAAGGTAACATACATGTTTTTAAGCGTTTTGGGCCAAAAAAATAAAAAAAGCGCCGAACGAATATTTAAAAAAAATAAACAACGCAAACTTTGTAACAGCGCTGTTAACATAAGAATCACATCATAAGAATCATAAAAACGAGCGTTTTATTATGAAACAGAGCTTACTAACAACTGTTTACGATCTGTTTACTAAAGACCATATCAAGAAGTTAATCATCTGTTGCAAGCAAAGTCTGTTTATTAAGGTCTGTTCCAGAGTAGTGTGTCTGCTAAGGAGAGCTGTTTGAAACAGCTGTTGATTCAAACAACTATTACTAAGGTCTGTTCCATAAACATATCATCTATGGAACTGACCTTAGTAATAGCTGTTTGAAGCAACAACTGTTTCAAACAGGTCTCTTTAACATACCCAGTGGTCTTGAACAGACCTTACTTAGTAAACAGATTTTGCTTGCAACAGATGATTCACTTCTTGATTTAGTGATTAGTAAACAAACCTTACAGAAAGATAATGTTTATATA
Organism: Ambrosia trifida; assembly: GCA_028751855.1. NCBI lineage: Eukaryota > Viridiplantae > Streptophyta > Magnoliopsida > Asterales > Asteraceae > Ambrosia > Ambrosia trifida. Next base: position 4,439,981 of record CM054126.1, on the reverse strand, counting down.
TTTTTGTATAATTTTGTTATACAACCCGTCCAACGGACGGGTATAAAACTAGTAGAATAATATATAAGATTTATAAAATAGAAATTTTAAAGTGTACTTTGAAATAAAAAATAAACAGAAAAAAATAAAGTGTAAATTTTGTATTATTGTTTTTCACAATATGGGGTTAATTTGCAGGTTTTGTTTGTTCACAAATATAGTGGCAACATGGGTTTAGGTTCAACTATCCTCATCTCCATATTTTATTTTTACGTTGCTACAAGCATGATAATCGTCCATTATATGAGCCTAGGACTCCCCGAGCCACCCATCAATCTAATGTACATCGGTTTGGTCATGTTTATCGCGGGAATCATTGGCAACTTTTATCACCACAATCTCCTCGCGAAACTAAGAACAAACAAGGAAAAGGAGTACAAGATTCCTCAAGGAGGGTTGTTTAATCTTGTTATTTGCCCTCATTATATGTTTGAAATCTTGATGTTCTTCGGGTTTGCTTTGATTAGCCAGACGCCATTCGCGTTTGCTTGCGCTCTAGGGGATTCTTGTTACCTGATTGCAAGGAGTCACCAGACAAGAAATTGGTATGTCAAGAAGTTTGAAGATTTTCCTGCAAGCATCAAGTGTCTCATCCCATACATTTTTTGATTAGCTTCATAGTTGAGATTGTTTAAATACTTGAATCTATGTATGTTAGATTTGGAAATTTGTTTGGTTTGTAATTTTGTTTTAAACACTTGTATTTGTATTTCGTTTTTACAAATGTATCGAATACGGGACCTTGTAAGAACTCAATAACCTCATTATAGATAATATAAAATAATACAATATTAATAGGACAAATAGATATCTGACATTTGGGCGTTCTATCAAGGCATTATCACAGTCACAAGGTCAACCAAGCAAATCGGTCAATGAACCGATCCCATGATACTCTTCATTTCATTATTGTACAGTCTATAATTAGGACATTAATAGCTAGTCATGGTCATCCTTAATCTTAGCTAGTCATGGTCTTCCTTAATCTTAGCCTATTGCCTTGTTGTATTCTCTCTATTTAAACCCATGTAAATCATTTGTAAAGCACAATACAAAACACATTAACATCCAACTCTTATATGGTATCAAGAGCTTCATTGCTCCTTTGAGCCATTTCTTTCCTTCTTTTTTCGATCCTCTGCACACCAGCCGCTGCAACATGTCTGCCTCCAAAACCTCTGTCGTTCAACTCTCCACAGCCACACACTTCCCTATTCGCCTCACTGCAAACAATTTTCCCCTGCTGGCGCAAGCAAATTCTCTCCACTCTCACCGGCCTTGAACTCGAACAATACATCGATGGCCTAACCGAACCACCACCAAAATCTTGGAAGGCAAACCCAATCCTGAATACCGCATATGGTATTGCCAAGATCAAATCCTACTCGGTGCATTGCTCGGAAGCTGCTCCGACACCATTCAGCCGATTGTTTCCTCAGCTGAAACATCCCATCAATTGTTCACTCGTCTCACTGCTAGCTATGCGAGTGTCTCCCGCTCAAGAATCTTATCACTACGAACCAAACTTGCAACTACCACAAAAGGCAACCGTCCTGTCACCGAATACCTTCACGAGATGAAGGCTATCGCCAATGAATTGGCTCTGGCACAGAAGCCGATTGATGATGATGATCTCACGGCTCACATACTCGCACACCTTGGTGAAGACTATAGGGAGATGGCTGCAGTTCTGAAGAACCGGGACACCACCATCACTTTTTCAGATCTGTATGAAAAACTCGTTGACCACGAAAGAACCTTGCTGGAAAATAAACCTATAGCGATGACCACTGTGAATCAAACACAGCGACATCCCAACAACAACACAGGCCGCTTATCCTCCAGGCCCAATACCATGTCTCGCTATCAAAACAGGCCCAACTATTCCGGCCCAAGAAACACCAACAGTGCACCACACGGCCAGCCTTCCAATTTTCGTACTAACCGTAACAATCTCTTTTGTCAATTTTGTAATATTCCATGTCATGACACAAAGGAGTGCTGAAAGTTTGCTCGGTTTCTACAACACAACAACTTGGCTCTAGCTCAATCCGCTTCAACTCCACAAGTTAATGTTTCCATGACACCGGCATCTCAACAAGAACCATCTCTCATGTTTGATAGTGGTGCATCCGATCATGCTACACCCGACCAAGCGTTTGTGCACACCCTATCCGAATATGGAGGCCCCGAGGAAATCGTCCTTGGCAATGGTAGTACCCTCTCTATTTCTCACATCGGTCATGCATCGATCACAACTCCTTCTCGTTCCCTAAACTTATCTAACGTCTTACTTGTTCCACAATTACGCAATCATCTTATTTCCGTTGCTAAACTTTGCAAAACTAACAAAGTTTCCGTTGAATTTTTTCCTTTTCATTTTTTTGTTAAGGATCTTCGCACGGGGGCGTGACTCTTGCGAGGGGTGAACGTTAATGATGTCTATTATGCTTCTCCAACTCGTGTGCAACTCAACTCAAGCACAACACACTCCAACAACCTCCTTTCATGGCATCACAAGCTTGGACACCCATCCATCAAAGTTCTCAAGAAACTACTTAATAACTTAGGACTTGCTTACAATAATGTGTCCAAAAATTTATTTCATTGTGATGCTTGCTCTATTAATAAAAGCCATAAAATTCCTTTTGGTGAAAACTCCTTCAAAGTGTCTAAACCACTTGAACTTATTTATTCCGATGTTTGGGGACCGGTACAATCATCAAATGACGGGTATCGATACTACGTAATCTTCGTTGATTTCTTCTCCAAATACACGTGGTTGTACCCCATTAAAAAGAAATCCAATGTCTCCACTTTATTTTCAATTTTTAAAACTCTAGTTGAGAAATTTTTCAAAACTCTCGTCATTGCTCTTTTTTCGGACAATGGTGGCGAATACATTGGCCTAATTCCCTACTTACAACAACATGGCATCTCTCACTTTACCACTCCTCCACACACTCCAGAACAAAATGGAGTAGCGGAACGTCGACACCGACACATTGTCGAAACCGGGTTGTCACTTTTACACCATGCCAACCTACCACTCACTTTTTGGACACATGCCTTCCAAACGGCCGTTCACCTCATCAATCGCCTACCAACTCAAATACTTGACTTCAAATCCCCTTTTGAAGCATTATATCATACACCACCTAAATACACCAAACTAAAACCCTTCGGGTGTCTTTGTTATCCATGGCTTCGTCCATATGCTAAAACCAAATTACATCCCCGCTCTACAAAATGCATCTTTCTTGGATATTCTTCCTCCAAGTCCGCTTATAAATGCTACGACCCTGTCACTCATCGGTTCTATCACTCTAGGCATGTGGAGTTTATCGATCACATCTTTCCCTTCACCACAAATGGTCCACCTCCTACTCCACTTCCAACTCCCGACCACTTCCTCGATCTATCTACTCAACCACACACCACCAACCCTTCGGCCCAACAGCAACTAACTGCAGCCCAACCCGATGCACCACCCTTGGTCCTAACCGAAACACCTCAGCCGACCCAATCTTCCTCCAACTCTACGGCCCAACACTCTCCCAGTCCACCACAATCATCGGCCCACACACCCACTTCACCATCAACCCAATACCCTTCCACTCATTCACTTGAACCCACTACCACAGTGTCCTCCAATGACACACCTATATCCGGCTCTACCAACTCCGACTCCTCACCTCAATCAGCCCATTCCACTAACTCCTCACCCCCTTCCACCACTACACCTACTCCTCCCCATCCACAACGAACTCGCAAACCCAACCTAAAATACTACAACACAAATCTCATCAACAATACCACTCTTCATCCTCTACCACCATCCCTTGAACCTTCCACCCACATTCAAGCCTCTAAAGACCCTCAATGGCGCAACGCCATGGACTTGGAGTTTAATGCTCTCCTTCAAAACCAAACATGGGAATTAATACCTCCCACAAATCACACACCCATCGGATGTAAGTGGGTCTTTCGCATCAAACGAAAACCTGATGGATCCATTGACAAATTTAAAGCTTGTCTTGTAGCTAAAGACTTTCACCAACAATATGGAAAGGACTACTTTGACACCTTTAGTCCTGTCACCAAACCCATAACCATTCGCACCATCCTTTCCATTGCTCTCTCCCGTAATTGGCCTTTGCGTCAACTCGATGTCAACAATGCCTTTCTCCATGGCACTCTCCATGAAGATGTCTACATGACTCAACCTCCGGGATATATTAACCCCCAATTTCCTAATCACCTTTGCAAACTTAAAAAATCCCTCAATGGCTTAAAACAAGCCCCTCGAGCTTGGTACAATGAGCTAACCAACTTTCTTCTCAAGTTCGATTTTCGTAAGTCCATGGCGGATGCCTCTCTATTCATCTACCAACAACAAAACATCATTTGCTACTTCATGGTCTATGTTGATGACATCGTTCTTACGGGCAATAACACAAATTTTCTAAATACATTCATTCAAGCCTTGAGCAAAACCTTCTCCATTAAAGATCTTGGAATTCTTCATCACTTCCTTGGAGTTGAAGTCATCCCTACATCCACCGGTCTATTTCTATCTCAACATCGCTACATCCAAGATATTCTCCATCAATTCAATATGGATGGTGCAAAAGATGTCTCCACCCCTCTTGGTTCCGCCGACGTACTCTCGGCTTCAGACACCTCACCCGGAGTTGATGCAACTCCATATCGCAAATTAGTTGGCTCCCTCCAATATCTTGCCTTCACTAGGCCGGATATCTCCTTCGCCATCAACAAACTATCTCAATTTATGCATAATCCTCGCCAAACTCATTGGCAGTTCCTAAAACGGGTCCTTCGTTATCTCAATTGGCAAACTCATTGGCAATTCACCATGGCTTGTTCCTAAACCGGAACTCCTCTCTTGATCTCTCGGCATTTTCAGACTCGGATTGGGGTAGTGTACATGATGTGAGTCGCTCTACAACCGCCTATATCATTTACCTTGGGCAGAACATCATATCTTGGAGATCATCTCGCCAAAAGTCCGTCTCTCGCTCCTCTACCGAAGCCGAATACAAAGCTATTGCTAACGCCTCTGCGGAACTCACTTGGACAAAGAATTTATTACGTGAACTTGGTGTACCCATTACAAAAACACCATCTCTATTTTGTGATAACTCCGGGGCCACCTATCTTTGCGCCAACCCCGTCTATCACTCCCGAATGAAGCATGTTGCCTTGGATTATCATTTCGTTCGTGAGCAAGTTTCCTCAGGCAATCTACGGGTTCTTCACATCAACTAGCAAGACCAGCTCGCTGATATGCTGACCAAACCTCTAGCACGGGCACCCTTTCTAAGAAACCGCTCCAAGATTGGAGTCTCCGATGGATCCTCCATCTTGCGGGGGCGTATCAAGGCATTATCACAGCCACAAGATCAGCCAAGCAAATCGGTCAATGAACCGATCCCATGATACTCTCCATTTCATTATTGTACAGTCTATAATTAGGACATTAATAGCTAGTCATGGTCATCCTTAATCTTAGCTAGTCACGGTCTTCCTTAATCTTAGCCTATTGCCTTGTTGTATTCTCTCTATTTAAACCCATGTAAATCATTTGTAAAGCACAACACAAAACATATTAACATCCAACTCTTATAAAATCAAGAACATAGTTAATCTAGTTTTGGATGCAAGTTTTGGTATACAACACAAGAACTAAGCCTTACGATCATGACTTTTAAATCAGTCGTTTGGGTTTACTTTAATATACAATGGGTCAATTCGGGTCCAGTAGGTCGATACATATTAAAGTACACGTCACTCATAAGACACTTGCCTAACTTTAAATAGGTTGACATGAGTGAGCAACACCCATGCACAACATCACTACAATCTTTGCCACCAGACCATGAAGAACATTGAAGACCATGCCTCCAACATCAAGTCAAAAAACCAACTTAGTTTTATGGTGCAGACAGTTAAAAAAAAACAGGATATAATATTAATCTTAGTGATCAACCAGAACCAAAAGTAAGCAAAAAACAACGCAGCAAGCCGGGTAGAGACCAAAAAACGATAAGTGTGATGAAAGCCTGAAAGAACGATAATTATGTTCCCTTTCATGTGGTTCATATGTCCAGAAAATGCTGTTGGACATCCTTCATTAAAGTTTGTCAGTTCTGCATAAACCAATAGGCAGTCAGAAACCATTCATTGACCCATACAGGTAGTAAATATGCAGGTTGAGTAGCGGGTCAAAACATGCACATCTTATATAGATACAGTTTCTTTTGATATATTAGATCCTATATATAGATAGCATCAAATATGATTACAACATTGCATTATTTGAATACCGATCAGTTAAACAAGCAAACATAAATCATAGTTTACCTAAGACATCACAAGGTCAACAAGATTAATACCTGGCGATCATGAACATGTTCCAAAAAGGATGGAACATCAGGATAAAGACAGTTTAAAGTTCCAGCCTGAAAATGTTTCTGAAAGCAGATGATATCCCCATCTTCAAGCTATAAACCAACATAAACAAAAATAAATGTTAAAAGTCACTTTAGTGATACTCGATTAAAGGAAGAAACTGTTGATATTATACGAAAACATACCAGACTAGCCTGAAATGTAAGCTCTTTATCAACATGTACGCACATAACACAGGGTTCAAACTTAATTTCCTGAATGAGAAAAGGGTAACTCAGGATTCATGACAACATTATAAGAATGTAAATAAAGATTAAAAGATGGACCTCAAAGAGTTGTATTTCTTGACCAGGAGCAAAGCCAGCCAGCTCATTTAGCTTTGTCAATATTTCTTTAGGCTTTCCTGTATGCTTCACCAATAGTCGTCCGACATACCTTTGACACAGGAGTTAAAATGAAAATAATAATATGGATACTTAAAGATAACCACACTTAAACAAAAATGCTCCTCATGCATATGGTAAATACTTAAATATGTCCAAAAGAACTTCACGTGAAAGTCTACAATACTTTTGGGAAGGTGCTATTCGGTTGTATGGAAAAGAATATTTGCGTAGACCAATTTCCAACGACATACAACTTTTGTATGCCACATATGAAACCAAACATGGATTTCTGGAAGTGCTAGGTAATTGATTGTACACATCGGTCTAGAATGAATTCCCAAATGGTATGGAGGGGTCACTACATGAGAAGTGATCACGAGTGCCCCTGATTATGCTAGAAGCGTCACCAGTTCCAACAACGACATCAACATCCTCCCCCAATTGACATTTTCCAAGGACGTTGTACATGGATTGCACGCACCCAAGTGTCCATTTGAGGTAAACGGAATACAATACAAGCATATGTGTATTATCTTGCTGATAAGCTATACCCCACTTGGGCAGCTTTTGTGAAATCATTTACTTACCTATATGACGACGGAAAAGGTTCAAGGAAGCACAAGAGGCAGCGAGAAAGGACGTGGAACGAGCTTTTTGTGTCTTCAAAGCTCGGCCAATGCATCCTTCCAAAATTAGAAATATCATGTATGCTTGCACTATTTTACACAAAATATGATTTTGAAGATGAAGGTGTAGCGATATGTCCTTCACATGAAATCGATCTTCTATTTGATAAATGATAAAGAAGTAAATGATGTAATTCTTATAGAAAACTGAAAACCACAATGGCCTTGGATCAGATCTCATGATTTATATTAAGGATGGAGGGATGGATTCCCCCCACCTAAGAAGTGTTATAACGAAAATATAGTGCTCCTAAGTCAACATGTGTGTGTATATGTGAAGATATGTGTGCGTGTGTAGAGAGAGAGAATAGATACCGAAGCTCCTCTCTAAGAGGATCATAGAGCTTGAAAAACAGTAGAATCTCATCCTTAGTTTTCACAGGTGGGGGAACTGGCCATGAATCCTACATCAATAAAAGAACCAGTGATGTTTATAATATTTAACTTTGAATATTAATATATAATACTATATATAAATGGATATCAATGAAATGTTACCTGTCCAATTACTACCTCAAGAAACAACCTAAGTTCAGCATTTTTAGCCTCATTTGATACCGAAGGCAATTGTCCGACCTAAAAAACTCATTAGATTCAGCAGATTAATGATCGCCAAAACACTGTATAAGTGAATGTTCTCTTACCCAAAAGAGAACACTTAGTAGTTGATGTGTAAGCCTTAAAAAACCTCTTATTCGTTTAGAAGCAAACTGAATAGAAATGTAACTTTTCGGCTATTTCTGTTTTGGGTATAAATCCACAAAAGATTCCTTAAATAATCTTCTATGTAAATAGTTTCTTATGTTAATGCCACATCGTCAAAGATACAAACATGTCAACTGATACGTCATCATTTTGGCTGGAGTGACCCGGTCAGATTACCTTAGATATAACATTTTGAAAGTTACAAATCTTTTCTCGTGTGCGCTACAAAATTGTGTTGCCCAAAATAAAATGAAATCAATTTCGGTTACCTTTTTATGTAATTAGCCTTTATAAACACAAAAGTAGTGGGATTTTTGCTTAAGTAGTCTTTGACTTTCAAAACAGAATTTCCAACCCTACCCACATCTCACCTAGAATGCACTTCACAAGAATATCATATCATACAGAAATAAAGAAACAAAAGATCATAAATTCATACAGGTTGAACGTCTTCTTGTGGAGTCAAAGGTTTATGAGGGCGGTAAGTCTGATTTTGGCGCTTTCCCCAAAGCCAAAAACGTTGACATTGTACAGGTATCCCAAATTTCCAAGCTACTTCTTCCTGAGAAAAGCATTCGAGAGTTGCTACAACTCAACATGTTTCATTTCATTATAAAGTATAATTATAAAGTGGGTCAGTAACTAGTGATAATACCTTGAAAAGGGCAAAAGAGGTTTGCTTTTGTACACGGAAACTAAAAACTTTATCATGATCCACTAAATCAAAAAACATATCCTTCCCTATTTGTTCATGAAGATCCTCATCACGAGCAACCTACACACATTAATGCACCAGGTAAGGAAAGATTGACGTATAAAGGTTTAAGTATTTTCAAACGGGTCACTGTAATTTGAAACCTTTATGATGATATATTGATGTGCCGTTGCAGCAGTTGAAGCATTTGAATATAAAGTGAATCCTTGTGACTTCCTTCTCATCTCCTCATTCAAAACACCATTTTTAACAAACTCCAATGAAATAACACCAGCTGGCGTCAAGTTCAATATAGAACTTCTAAGTACTTCCCATGAATCTGGTAGAGTACCAAGAAGCCACAGTCCTTGAACCTCATCCTCAATTTTAATACCCATTTCAGAAAGCCGGTTAATAATTCCCTGGAAAACGTTCAAGTGATCTAACATTGCAGTTCCATCATGGTACCTCAGACCCATCAGTTGTTTGATGAGAAACAACTTACTATGACATGTCTTTTGAGGTTGAGCACACAGCTGTCCAAGTTTATTCCACAACATGCATGCATCTATTTCGCCACTAACATGATTTAACATACTGTCATCAACCCATTGTCTAATATAACCACAAACGCGACGGTGTAACAAGTTCCATTCTTCATTCGTCTTGTCTTGAGGTCTTTCAGAACAAACAATTGGTTCATGAAATCCGTTAACATAAAGAAGATCCTCCATCCTAGTTTTCCATAGCTGATAGTTAGAACCATTTAGATTAATCATTCCTGAAGTATTCGTCTCCATTGTTAACCACAAGTCAAATAGTGGAATGTCAAACAAATTCCCTTACTTGTGATAACCTGTTACATTTATGATAAAATTTAGCAACATGTAAGCCCCTCAATAGAAATCAAGTCACAAACAATCAAGCAAAACACCAAGAATTGTGACTGATACAACTATTTTCCATATAAGAAAATAAGAAATCTTACACTAGATTGGCAAACTGCTAACATCAACCTAAGAAAGTAGCTATATATGTTGGCGGCTAATCCTGTTTATTTTAAATTCAAATAAACGCGTTGGTTTAAATCCTGGTTAGATATTGTTGTAAGCAATTTGAATACAAGTCAAATAGCAAATAGGTTTAGATGTTTAGCCATAAATACCAAAGCTGTGGTATCATTATAATCAGTTTTTTGAGTTATATTTTCTGATAAATATGAATAGTCGAATACTTAAGAGTAATTCACAAAGCTTCGTTGTTCTTATGGATAGGGACTTGAATATAAGCATTTTTCTTCATCCAAAAACTCAAAAAGAAATGTCATTAAAGAACATTAACAAACTATTTGAAAGAAACAACTAACGGTATATCTTAATTTATGACTATTATGATCTTCACACATCCAAGAGTGTAACGTATAAAAGATAAGCAAAGCAAACAAAAGCTTTTTAAAATCCAAGTACAAAATTCTACATGTTTGTAAAAAAAATCCTACTAAAGATTTCAAACACCAAATGCCAAACCAAAATGTAAACAAACGAATCAAATAAACATTCCTGATTTTTAAAAGAGTTATCATATCGGGCTCCAAGCCTCCAACAAAACATGTACTTTTGCAATATCAAGCTAGCATTATTAGTTTAAGTTAGTCTTCTTAAGTTAGCTTCCTTAAACCATGAGGTCCTTGAAGAGAAAGAGGTTAAAGCAAAAAAGGTTTCTTAATTTAGCTTCCTATTGATGCATGATAATGATATGTGCCACTCAACTCATGATTTCATGTTCAACATGGATGGTTTAATTAGTGCTTTGCATTATTTATCTTTTATTTAGAGTCAAATATTTTATTTAGAGTCAAAGTTAATTTATTTAGAGTAAAACTCAATTAAGGTAGTGAGTGTTATGCTCCAATAATTTAGTCTCTAGCTTTTATTGTAGTTGTTACTTGTAGGCCTATAAAAGCTCTTTGCTTTGAGAAGAAATAGAGGCAGAAAAATTAGTCTAATACTCTCTCTAAATTTCTATCTAGTTTCTTTCTATTTTCTTTTGGCCAACAATTAATTTGTTGGAACCACATCAGATAATCATCTTCAATTTCTTTTGCTTTTGTAAACTTCCATAACAAATACACGTTTTTGCATTGAAACGCTACGTATACATGTTATGCGGTCCTCAACATAATATTATCATGGTCCTGAACAGAACGCACCCCAGTATATAGATATAGATATAGATATAGATATAGATATAGATCCCAACAACAACATCCGTATAGAATAAATCCCACAAATATCAAAGCTATTGGATAGGATCTGAGGAGGATGTGATGTACGCAAACCTTACCTCGATTTCAATGAATACCCAGACCTAAAGGTAATATAGACATAGAAAGCGAGCAAATTACAAACAAAATACATAGTAAAACTTAAATAGAAACATAATATATATATATATATATATATATATATATATAGGGGACGGTTATTCTACAAAAATAGAGAATCGTGCGAAGCGTGTGAAGGATATTTGTACATGATAATTACGTAATGATAATTACGTAATGTTTTTTATGTTCATGAAAGCATTACGTAATTATCATTACGTAATTATCATTACGTAATTATCATGCATTTGTACATGATAATTACGTAATGATAATTACGTAATGTTTTTTATGTTCATGAAGGCATTACGTAATTATCATTACGTAAATATCATGCATTTGTACATGATAATTACGTAATGATAATTACGTAATGATAATTACGTAATGTTTTTGTATGTTCATGAAGGCATTACGTAATTATCATTACGTAATTATCATGTACAAAGTGATCCTGCGCACGCTTCGCACGTTTATATTACTTTGTATTTGATCCTGCCCCTATATATATATATATATATATATATATATATATATATATATATAGTCATAATAATATAGATATAGATCACAATATATTTTCCCTAGGGCAATTTATCCAACAACAAAAAACTAAAATATATGGAATCCTTTAGCAAAACTTCAACATTACAGGGACTATTATGAAGCATCTTTATATAAAAAAAATAAAAAAAAAAACTACAGAGAAAGTAGTCACTTGGTCCCCTTTTTCAACCTATTCCTTGACCCCAAACCATATGCTTTTACCCAACTTGCATTATTATTATTATTTAATTATTTAATTATTTAATTATTTTTATATATATATATATATACACACACACAAACACATTGGCTGGATTCAGTTGGAATAACGAACTAAATACAATGATAAACACATTCCAGATGATTTATAAACCCTAAACCTACGCCTAAAAACTCGGTTCAGTCACCAGTACCACCACTGCATACTTATAATCAAATTGTGATATATAGTAATAATAATAATAATACAACAATGATTTCAACTTGAAGTGGAGATTTACCTCTCAGTCGATGCCGATGGTTTCTTGCTTCAAAACTCGACCATCTTCGTAATTACTTTTACTGATTTTATTATATAAAAATAGGATACCCAAAGGTTGTGTAATTCGTAATGAGGAAGGGGAACATGAAATTTTGGAAATGTAAAAGTGGTTACTTTTTGAAAAAAGTGTTTTGATCAAAAGTGGTTATTTTTTTTTTGAACGATCAAAAAAACTTTTATATCACCAAAGCTAGCAGGATACTAGCACGAATCATCAAACATACACCAATCGTCACACAAAAAAACAGACAACAAAAACAATAAACACCCAAACTACACAAACTACCAGCCTACTTTCGCCAAAGAGAACGCACACCAAGACTCCCAATCTAAAGACGGACACTTCGCTCTACTTTTCACCCACAGATAACTACGAGCCTTGATTTCGCCAAACACCAAGCTGAGCGAGCATTGTTTCAGGTTGAAAATCGCCTCATTTCGGCATTTCCATAAGCACCATACTGCAATGTACACCACCGCCTGGACAGCCTTCTTTCGTTTCGCCGAACCACCAGCATGATTATGAAGACGCAGCAAGTCTTTAAACTGAAAAGCATATATCGGGTCTACTCGGCACCATTGTGAAACAAGCGCCCAGACAGTTTGAGCGAACCCGCAAGAAATAAAAAGATGTTCGACTGATTCAGAAAACTCACAGCAGAGAGGACACCTATCAGAGCCGACATTCACATGCCGTCTTTGCAACGCATCCTTGGTCGGAATCCTATTCAACCCTGCTCTCCAAATTAAAAGTGGTTATTGCTTGTGACTTTTTGAAAATAAGTTTTAAAAAAAGTGTTTGGATTAGTTTTCGGATGAGAAACGTTAAAAAGTCAATAGATTGTGTTTTTTAAGTGTTTCGTTTAACTTATTGTTAATATTGGTTGTATGGGTGATAGATTTATAATTTTTTTCCAAAAGTCAAAAGCCAAAAGCTAAAAGCTAGAATTTCTAACTTCTCAAAAACAGTTTTTCCACTCTTAAAAGTCAAAAGTCAAAACAGAAAATGCTTTTGGATTACACAAACAGCTTATTGAGTTATTGGTTTCTTAGAAAAGTCAACAAGTCAATAAGTTGTTTTGAAACTCAATCCTAAACACCCTCTTAAAGGTTATAAAATTACCGTTACCATTACCAATTACCATTATTATTATTAATTAAATATATTAAAAACTCTAGAAAAGAAATGGTTAACATTTTTTTTTTTCATTTTAGCCACCAAGTTTTTTTTTTCTTTTTTAGGCAATAGTGCCCTATTCCGTCTCGTATTTTTTTTTTCTATTTACACTCCTTATAAAAAACTCTAAAAGAGAAATAGTTAACTTTTCCTTTTTTTTTTTTTTTTCATTTTTGCTACCAAGTTTTTTCCTTTTTTTGGGTAATAGTGCCCTATTTTGTCACGTAGTCTATTTTGCCTTGGAGTGTTTTTTTTTTCTATTTATACTCCTTGTAATTTAGTGCTTTGTCATTTAACGCGATTTTTTTACCGATTTTGTACGGGTTTGGTTTTTGTTCATTTAGTACTTAACATGATTTTACGACTCATTTTACCACTATGTTTTAACGTTATGTAAGTCACTTGGTGTTAATAGTTTGTATTCTTTCTTTACGATTTTCTTGGTTTTGATCGTTGTTTCGTTGCTACGTAACACGGTTTTACGCCTCCATCTTACAACGCTGGTAGCACGGTTTTACGCTCACTGCCCCGCAACTAGTGCTGGCAAATCGTGTCTTAACAGGTTTTACAGGTAACTGACGACGCGAACACCACAAGTTTTAAACTTGAACACAATTTTTTTAACTACTTTATATCGCATTTTTATAACACAGTTATATGTTTTATGTACCAACAAAGAGATATGATGAATCATATCGTCCTAATTGTATATATTTTTAAAAAAGTAAAATTTCACATAGTGTACTTTTTAGTTAACAGGTCTAATCGTGTCTTATACAGGTTACCTATTGCCAGCCCTACCCGCAACGCGGGGGGCTTAACACTAGTTATTTTAATAGAGGTATGTTATTTGCACAACCACACTTTTAAGGTTTGCACAACCTTATACGAGCCGTATAGGGTGTCAGGGCAATAAATGTTACCACCTCCGTCCAATTTTAGATGTCATGGGCTCACAAACACACAAATTAAGAAATCTTCGATTGTATATTATCTGAGTTGTAAAATGATAATGATATCCTCAATTTGTTTTCCTTTTTAATATACAGTTTGTTTTACTATTCCAGGTTAGTATCGAATTTGTTTTCCTTTTTAATATACAGTTTGATTATTATTTTTAGCGGACCTACCAATTGGTCCGGCTGCATATGTAAAAACGTCTTTTGGTTGACCTGCTTGACCATACATGTGTCTTTAAATGTTGTTATGACTTATTGTAGTAGATTGATACGGGTTTTCCTTTGGAATTACAGATACCTGGAAGGAAAACTGATCATGTGTTAGATTAGATTTATGTTTCTGGGAATGTGTAACCAAAAAACAGTTAAATCCTGGCAAATTCAAGTTTGAAAATGGCTCTATCTTCATAATGACCTCCTTTTTTATGTTTAACCAAATCAATCAATCAATTTTACGCAGTATAATCCCACCCATAGCTATAAAAACAGCCAAACAATCAGATTATTAGATATATTTTTGCGATCATGTTTTGGGTTGACTGACTTGACTCAACACGATGCTTGCGCAGTTGCGCTGGCATAACACATAATACCAGTGATCCACCCATGTTTGCAAGTAGGATTAAAAACATGAGAGGACTGATAAAATCAATACAAAATGACAAAATCCATACTTCCAAATATAACTAAAAATAATAAACCAATAATTCATCAACAAATTTCTTCAGCAAATATAATGTCATATATGGATTGCACTGCACAAACAAAAATCGAAAGATGTAAATGCGACACTCAAAGAAGTTAAGCTAAGTGCACTTTTAGAAAACTATATAACTATTAGTAACAAAAAGAACGGTTTTATCTGTTTATCGCCTTTTGAAATAATAAGTTTGGAATATTAAGCGTCAAACTGCTTATTAAAAACAACTTACTTTACTTAAAATAATTTCGATAAGCAGTTCAAAAACAACTTATTGTTGTATAAAAAAAAAAAAAAAAAAAAAAAAAAAAAAAAAAAAAAAAAACCATTATTCACTCAAATACTTCATTTTTACCTTCTTCTTTGGGGATATTAGGTTGATCTACCAAAAGCTGTTCAAAAGCATGTAAATCACTAACACTGCAGCCAATAAGTTAACCAAAAGAATATTCTATATTAACAAAAACAGGATAAATACGACCTTCAAGGTATATATGAATTTATGACGTAGAATGATAAATTTCAACCCGTCTACTTATTATGATGGGTATATTCTATGTCTGATCTCTGAGAGGTCAAACTGGTCAAACCAGAAAAAAGGTTAGCTAAAAAGTAAATGGGTCAAAAAGGTTACTATCTTGTGAAAACAGTTTTACTTATAGCCATAAGCGATGGCTAGCATCTTCGCATAAAAGTGTTTTGGGTCAGCCACAACCCGCACATTTCGCATCTCTACTAAAACATAGGATACAAATTCTAGAAACATACCTTGGCTTTAAGGCAAGACTACCAAGTGCAGAAATCACTGATGATTTAAGCAGGTATCTGAAACATTAGATTAAAAAGTATTTAAACTACGCACATTCCTGCCAATCATATTGTAAAACTAATGAAAAGTGTATGAATTCCTACTCTGATTGATACATCTCATGAAGAAGCCGAAGCCCTTCTAAACAGTCTGCAATACTTGGTTTTATGCCAATCCGGTGATTTAATTGCTTCATTGAGAACTGAATCGAACCACCTTTTAGTTGCTGCTTAGCATCACGAAAAGTTTTTGCAAGCGATGAAACAATAGCATTTAATTCCTCCCTGTTGACAATACGGCATCAACATTAATTGGAGTTAGAGCTGGCAAATGAATAGAAAAACAAAAACAAGCTTAAAAGGTGGCGGATACAACAACAAACAACAACCTTACCCAGTAAATCCCACAATTAGCATAGCTAAGAGTAGGGTCTGGGGAGGGTGGGATGTAGGCAGACCTTACCCCTATCCTTGCGGATAGAGAAGCTGCTTCCAGAGAGACCCCCGGCTCCATAACACACACGACATACAAACAACACTAAATGAGTAACAGAGAGCTACTAATGTAAAGCAACAGTGAGAGCGTCACATATGTAAAACAAAGTATATATGCCATCATAGAACAACATAAACCATAACTACTCACATAGAAATCACCCATACAGGCATCCTACCAGTGTAAAAGTGAGTCTAAGCTCCTAGGACCATGCTACGATACAGCCGACACTTACCCCTAATACTCCTTAACCTTAATCTTATGTCTCCACGAACCCCTATCCTCGACCATGTCCTCAGAGAGGTGCATCTCTACTAAGTCCTGCCTAATCCGCTCATCCCAAGTCAACTTGGGTCTCCCCCTATACCTCTTTCCTTCTACAGTGATGGTTTCCACTACTCTAACTGAGGCCGTCATTGGCCTCATCTTCACATGTCCATACCATCTCAATCTTCCCTCTTTTATCTTGTCTGATATACTAGCTACCCCTAACTTTTCCCTAATAAGGTGCCGGATACAATGGGCCCAAATTCACCCAAACTGTTTTCACAATGCATTAAATCAACCAAATCATTTTATTCAAAAAGGTTACAACTTCTTACAGAGTTTTATTCATTGAGAGCATGATCGTCTGTAGGGATTCCATCTGCTTTCTGAAGATTGAATCTTTAATGTTATCAATATTTTTTAACGAACCATAGTTTTTGGGATCTTCAAGCAACTGATCATACATACATATATAAAAAATAAAATAAATTCGATAAAATCAAAACACCGAAGCATAAACGAATATTTATTTTTGTAGAATGTGAAGAACCTGTAGCCTTCCAATGATGGAAGAAGCGTTTCTGAACTGTGAAATTAATCTAGCCTGGAGATCATCCCATCGGTCCATGTCATCTTTTACTTTTTTAAATTTCTGCTGATATTTTTTCACCGTCGCCTCCATTGTTAACCAATGACGATGTATAATCTCTTGCCAATATTCCAGTAAGATATGCTTTATTCTGCAATTTGTCAAATGCTGAAACTCACTATAAATTGCGAAGCCAACCTTGAGTCCCAAATACTTAAACGTCGATCATTTTATAGGTATCTTAATGATCAAAAACTCAGAATCATAATCACTTATACCTAAAAAGTTTTTAGTAAAAACACAAATATGATAATTGTGTCCTAAAGTTGCAATACTCGATTTAAATGCCCATCTAATTATCCCCTACACTCTGATATAAGCTACGGAACATATAATCTCTTCCACTATCATCAAATTACCAGTCGCAAGTCGCAACAACCCATGATCAATCAGGCTGGACAAAATGATGATTGTCCTGGATTCAAGCACAACCCTAGACTCTAGAGGCTATAGAGCTTTTAACTAAGTACTAACAACAAATTGTTTGTGAGGAAAAATGTACCAATAGAATCACTTAACATTAAGCCTGGCAAATTGGGCAGGTCAGGTGATCAGGTCATGTTGCGGGTTTGAGTCAAAATGGGTAGATTTAAAAAAACTATCAACTCGGATCGTGGTAAACTAGGTCTTAAAAAGCGCGCCTAGGCGCGAGGCCCAACAAGGCGCGACCTTAGGCGCCTCAGGAATCTGCGCCTGGGCAAATTCCAGGGAGCGCAGGAAAGGCGCATTTTTTTTTATTTTTTTGGCTCTGAGGCGCGCGCCTCTCGTACCCCATGAGTTTTTATGCAGTAACATGTTGTACTTTGGGTTTTATGGCTTGTACACGTAGGTAAAATCATATAAAAACCTTATTTATAACTAAATTAGGGGTAAAGGAAGCTAAAAACCTATGGGATATGTAAAATAATTTATTATATAATTAGTGTGCGCCTCGGGTACCAAAAGCCCACAACTTTTGCGTTTGGCGCTTCGCGCTTAGACCTCGTCGCTTTTGTGCACGTATCAGTTTTTAAAACCAGGGACTGGTAAAACAGGTCATTTAAACAAAAGGTAAGACTATTAGGTGTGGTGTATACTTCCCCTAACTCCCCTAAATTCCACATCAGCGCCACGTCATTTCCCCCTTCCCCTCCCCCAAACTAAGGAAATGGTTCCCCCTACTTCCCCCCTTTCATTTTTTTTATTAATTTTTAACAAGAAAAAGAAAAAAAAACACAAAAAGTGCTCGGGGAGAACGGTGAGTTGGCCCCGAAGTCACCGAATTTTGAGGGGGGGGGGGGGGGGTGTTCCCCTTGGGGGAAAGTGGACAGCTCAGCTCCCCGAAAGCTTTACCGAGGCCATACCATTCAGTCTAACAAATGAGTATATCAGGCAAAACATTATTGTGTTTAGAAAGAAAGAGCAAACAATTTGCAGCAATAAAGCCCAACAAAAGACAAACCTATTTGAGAATAACAGTAGTAATATTTAAGCAGCAATTAATTACTCTTCATAGGCCATAGCAGTATCAAAAGCAAATGGTATAAACACGGGTTTTATAATCTAACACTAATCATTGCAAAAATTCAAACTTTAATTAAGCCCACTCACTGTTAAGCATTTTATAGAAAACCAACAGTGCCTTCAAACGTCTAATTTTAATTAACTAACAGTTTTAATTGGCCAATTTAGTCAACCAATTGATCAGTAACAGGGATTACCTCAATAGTCAAAACCCTAGAATCAGTTAAGGCCACACATAGCAGAGAAAAGCAGTAACAGGGATTTTGACCTTTTTCTTAATGACGGCGAGTTTTACCCATTTTATTAATAACGGTATGGTACCGATATTTTATAGTAGTTGTCAACATACCACCCACTGTGCAGTCGTAGGCACGGCTGTGAGGCCGGCCCTGAATCGAAACCCACGGAGTTTCTCCACGGAGGGGCTTAACATCGACTTAAGGGACCTTTCCGTGTCCCTGCGGGAAAACATACATTCAGTTGCCAGTTGACTGACGTTGCACTATCACAAGAACCAACATTATCTGGTCTAACGCATGGTGGGATGAAAACCCGCGTTGGCTTGGATTCGAACTAGCGACTCCAACGGTCTAGTCCTTATCTTCATCACCTGTAATCACTAAGCCAAAACCCAGAGTTTTTACTTGGTATGGTTTTTTAGTTTCAGCTTTTACTTATTTTCAGTTAATGTTTGATACCACACTAAACAAGACTTTGTATTTTGTGTGTATACCAAATTCACGCCACACCATAATATGGATTTTTTTACTAGTTAGCCCTATATAACATCATACCATGTGCATTATGTTAATACGATGATTTATGGTTACACATCACCTGTGAACACTATGTCCTGATAAATTTCCCACTTAGACGCTCAATAGAATCAAGAGATCGAAGATGCGATTGGACCAACTTCTATCTCCACCAATGTCACCTAAGTCAAAATTGGACGGTTTTGATTATGTAATCGGACAAATTGGCTGGAAATCCTAGTTACTGGTTTATTCAATGAACAACATAACAAAAACAAATCAGTATGTACTCTAAATTGAAATAGATTAAATGATTGTTATAGAACCTGTAAAGGAATCTGATGAGGATATTTGAAAGAAGTACTATTTGATCGGGAGATTATGGAAAAGGATACGGAAGACACACAAAATTATACACCTTATAAAACAAAATGACGCACCCCCGTTTTTAGAACGACAAGGAACAATGTACCAACCACCGTGACACCTAGCGTTGTAGCCAAGGTCGACTACTCGACCGCCGCCAGCCCCTTGGCTTTCCCAGATGCGCGGAAACCCAACCTCTACCCGCTCGAAGGCATGACAGTGGAATAATCGGTAAAACCTCGCCTCCCATCCGAGCAGGGGCGATTCTTTTAAGGGGCGCCCCCCCTCCGAATTTTCGCTCAGAGCTTCCGATTATATAGTATTCGTATAGAATTTTTTTGGTATATAAGGTTTCAACCCCCCGAAACTAGTGACTTCCGACCCCCCCGAAGTTTCGGGTCAAGATTCGCCACTGCATCCGAGTCGAACCGGCACCACCCGTATTAGCTTTTCACTTGGATCCCACATAAAATAACGAGGAGAGTGAGAATCAAACCTCGGTCACAGTGAAATAATCGGTAAAGACCCTCTTTTTACCTCCAATCTTCTCTTTAATATAATATGCAATGTGTAGTTATTTTTGTCATAATTTTGTATCTAACTAATATATATGTATATTAAAAATTATATGAGTAATATGTTTGTTTGACTAACTAAATTAGTAAAGCTCAAAATTTGAATATTTAGCTCGAGCTCGTTTATTAAATTAAAAAATAAATGAGCTCTAATTGAGCTTGTACAATGAATATCAGCTTTGTACAATGATCCTACACAGCAGCTGCAGCCTGCAGCCAAGCAAATAAATTTATCTTGCTTGTGCTGCAAAATATCTTTAGTATCCTTCTTCTTTCACAACATCCTTGATGCTCTACAAGTTATGAAACAATCTTGATAGAATAAAATTAATCAAACCACTTTCTTTACCAACTGTCCACAAGACTGAAATCTAAGCAACAAGGCTTCTGTATCCGCGTCTAAAGCGAACCCATTTTCACTCATTTTTTCAAGATAACAAATCGCGGTTGAAATCTCATTCTGCAAAACAAACCCTTGAATAATGGTATTATAAGTACAGCCATCCGGGGAACAACCACACTCCTGCATCTCAACAAGCAACTCGCTTGCTTCATCCAATTTCCCGTTCCTGCAATAGCCATTAATCATAATAGTATACGTATGAACATTTGGAGGCCAACCGCTCTCTTTCATTCTAAAAAACAACTCACTCGCTTCACTTAATCTTTTGTTCCTACACAATCCACCAATCATCGCAGTATATGTGCATACATTCGGCTGTATCTTTCTATACGAAAGTTCAAGAAAAAGTTCACTTGCAGCATCCATATCCCCAACTTTACACAACCCATCAATAATGCAAGTAAACGTATAAACATCCGGGGCTACCTGTGCCCCGTCCATTAGCTTAAACAAAGATAAAGCCTCGGTAACTCTTTCATGCTTACATAAACAGTCTATCAAAGTGCTGTAAGTAACCACATTAGCCATTTCACCGCAATCTTGCATTTTATAAAATAACATAAGTGCTTCCTCGAGTTTGGAAACAAGACATAGACCGCGAATAAGAGTAGTGTACGTAACAACATTAGGATTAACTTTATGTCTAGGCATTTCGTTGAATAATCCCAATGCTTCGTCTATCTTGTTAATCTTACAGTACCCGTTAATCAAAACATTAAAGCTTATAACATCACGCGCACAACTCATGGCATCAAATAAGCGTCTAGCATCGTCTAACCTATGAACCAAACAGTACCCGTTTATTAGCGTGTTGTAAGTAGTACTATCCGGATTCATCCTTGTTACAACCATTAAATCAAAAAAACTGTGTGAATCCGCTACCCAACCTTGCTTACAAAGCGCACTTAGGAACACGTTACACGTCTGCAAATCAAGCGACATATTTCTAGACAACATATCATCCAACAATCTTAAAGCCTCTTCCCGTAACCCAAAACTACATAAACCCTGCATCATGCATATGTAAGTCACAACATTCGGCACTACCCCTTTCTCAACCATCTCCGAAAAAAGACTCAACGCATGATGAACCCGATTCCTCTTGCAAAGGGTGTCTATGATGGTGCTGTACATAACAACCGAATCCGATTCTTCTTCTATCTTCTTCAGTAAGCCAATAGCATCATCAACCTTCCCCATTTTACACATACCATTAATCAACGTCCCATACGTAACAACATTCGGTGCGAAACCACTCACAAGCATTTTATCAAACACTTGGCGTGCATGATCAAGATTCCCAATAACACATAACCCTCTTATCAAAGTATTAAATGTAGCATGATCTGGTTTCCATCCATGTTTTAAAGCTTTACCCAGTACTGACAAACCCAAATCAACTCTACCCATGTGGCAGAAACAGTTGATTGTAATATTAAATGCATAAATGTCTGATTTAACTCCTAACGTGTCTAGTCTGTGAATAAGGGAGATGATAACAGGGTAATGGGTCATGTTAACTATACGGGTTAGTAACTTGCAGAAGTGTTTGATTGAGGGAAGAGGCTGTTGGTGAACATATTGGTTGAATAAAACGAGTTCATCGTATAAAGATAGGTCGTTGTCTTGGTTAGTGTTGTTATTGTAGTTGATCATGGAATGGTATCGAGATAATGATGTGATTATAGGGGAATGAAGCAATTTATGTAGTGGTAATTTCAAAGGAGAAAGATGCATGGTTATAACATAAACAATTGATTTGCTAAAAAGATGTAATATTATAGGAGATGACAATGTTTTTAGAAGTAATTGGAATCGTACTGAACGTTGAATCGGTCTCCTTACTAGTTTACTGGTCGGACTAGTTGGACTAGATGTATTAGATCTGAAACATACATAGCTTAGGCGGAAAAGAATAAGGGTTTACCATCTTCCGACGGTGTTGTGGGTGAGATGAGATCTATCGTCCGACAGTGAGGTGGCCGGATGGGTTTGGAGAGGAGGCAGGGAGTGAGGGACGTGCACTGGTTGTTTGTTTGTTTGGAGAGATGGGTTTGGGTTTGTCTCAAACCATCCTTAGGTTTTGCGTAAAAATAAATAAATTGGAAACGCAAAAAAACGTGCCTTAACATACATTAACACTATAATTTAGAAACTGAGTAGGTTTTCGAGTGTGATTGCTGCACCCACTATAATATAATTTTGCATCTTACAAATGAGTTCCTTAATATACATTAACACTATAATTTCGAAATTGAGTAGGTTTTCGAGAGCCTTTAGAACAAGCTTAAATCCTAATGATCCTGATAATTTCAACCAACTCCTTGTTGACAGCAAATCATAAGATAAATAAGCTGCCTTACAATAAGTCCATAGCATTCAAATAAATGAAAACAAATTCATACTTTCAGTGTAATAAAAATAAGAAGAAACTTTATTACACACCACACACATATTTAAAAATATAAAAGAAATTATATCAGGTATATAAAGTTTAAACTGATAAACGAGTATAGTTTATCATGTAAATGGGTATATCACTAAATCCTAAACTTGCGAAAAAAAAAGTAAAATCTAATCACAAACCCGATTAACCAACCCCAAAACCCATCCTTAATGTATCAGGTTTCGAGTTTACCCATTAGGTTTGGGTTATATTGTCATCTCTAATCAAGTGGGCAAGGTTGTAAAAATCGCGATTAATCACTTATTAATCGCTAATCCTCACTTTATTAATTAATTTTGGTTTAATCACTCAATTAACCGGTGCCTGTCCATGGTTGTAAAAATCGCGATTAATCGGACCAAATTGGTCCTAGTCGGACCTAAAAACTCAAAATTAAGTCAAAAATGAATTTGAATAGGTCAAAACTGGAGCAAAGCGATCAAATAAAGCAAGTTCTTACCTCAAACTTGGATGATAATCCATGATTTAGAACCAAAATCAATGAAATGAATAAATATTGTATTTTAATCGCATTTTTGTATTTTAAAAAATAAATAAAGTTTGTAAAACTGAGTGATTTATTTTGTGTTTGATTTTCTTAAAAAAGTGTGATATCCCTAGAACCTTTCCCTATCTATGTAAATATGTTAAGCCACACCTAAACATTAGCATTTGTATAGTTTTCACTTTTCTCTTCATCTCTTTATGTTTTTTCTTTAGTTTCTTTTCTTTTCCCTTCAACTCGGGAATACGAAATAAAATTATATATTTTTCTTTTTTTTCTCTCCTAATATCTCTTTCTCTTCTTTTCTTTTATTTAGTAAACTCGGGAACACAGCGTTAGTCAAAAGATAATAATATCTCTCGTATATATAATATCGATTATTTTTCCATATAGTCAACAATTTACTGCCATATATACCAACTACGACTCTAGCATGCAAAATTTGTCTTCTATTTAAACATAAAGTGATAAAACTATTGTGAAAGACATTTTAAGTCAACACAGTTGAAATGGTGGCTACTTCTTTCACAACTTATGTCCCTTTAGGAGACTTTTGCATCCGATGCTTTAGGGCATTGACTTCTCTCGAACATTGAACAAGTCGCAATTAACTTTAGTTCAAAACTAAGAATATAAATATTCATTAGATCTTTTTAATTTTTATGTATGTATGTATCCCGTAAAATAGTTTTATTGCAATTTTTTAACGGAAAAATTGCGATGGAATTTTCATCACTAAGGTTTCTACATATATTTTTTTTTGTTTTGTTTTTTAGTGTTTTTATACGCGAAATCAGAAAAATATATAAAAACCGCAAATCAAACCAAATAAGTCTAAAAACTTCAAAACTTGCACACGCTGGCCGAATTATACAATAAACTGTATAGCTATGTTCTAGCTATGAATTTGCGGTAAATACTTGCTATATCTATAACTGTATGACTGATTCAACGCTCGTAGTTTATATTACTAGTAACTTGTTTGATTGTTTTGTTTAGACCATGAGTAATTGGCATTATAGAGGCGTGAATAAGCATGATAATGCCCCTAACACTATCCCCTTAGGCATTATACGTGCATGAGGAGGAAGGGGCATTTCTAGTATAATGCCCAAATATAATACAATATATGAAAAGTAATAACTAAAAATAACATTAACCTTTTACATTTCTTATATGTCCATGTGTTGTTAGTTTTTTTGATTAAAGGTATTTAAATATCAATGTTACGATGAATTTAGATCAATACAACTATAAAAATCCATAAATGATTTTTTTTTTTTTGAAAGGCCAACTAACACTTATACAGTTATACCCAACTATTCAGGGGGATCCCCACACTATGGACAGACCCCCACGACCACCCAGTAGAGGGCCCATATATACCTCGAGCAGCTGGGTAGCCAAGGCCCGCCCATGTAGTTTCCAAACCGGGGAAAACCCAACCCCTCACCCGCCCGAAGGCAAGACGGTGAAGGATTGGTAAAACTCGGGCGAGATCAGGACTCGAACTCGTGACCGTAGGCAAGGAATCATCCTTCATTTCTCATTATGTCCCTCGTGGGAATCGAACCCGGGACACCTAAGAGGGAGCTCGGTCCATTCACCAACTAAGCTACCCGTGAAGGAAAAAAAAATCCATAAATGAATGAGTTGGAGAAAGTTGTATCCTTTCACTTGGTCAATGGGGTCAACGCATCACGCCTCTATATATAGGAGGCAAAGAAATATAATGCATACATCAACACACACATTCACAAAATGAAATCCAATGGTTTTACTTTGATCTTGATTCTTTTGTTTTCACTTCTCCTTATTTCTTCTGCTGGGAGAACCCATGATCATGTGACCGTTCGGGCCCAAACCCAGAAACCAAAAGGTATGATCCATCAGATATACATGATATGTGTGTATATATGTATGTACGTACGTATTTGTATAGAGAGAATAAAATGTAAACATTCTTTTAAGTTGAGAAAACCCTTAAAATCCTTATTAAGCAATAAATTGTTTCTAACTTATGTAATACATATTAGGTATTACAAAAAAAATAGTACGCACTTAATATAATAGTTAATACACATGGTTATACAATGTAGTTGTTTTGTGTTACACACATGTGACAATGAGAGAATGTGTAAGAAGTACAGTTCCTACAATTTTTTAATCTCTCTCTTTTCTTTTTGTAATAACCATAGTAACATATATTAGACATGGTAAAAAAAAATGATTGTTTCACACTAGGTTTTTTTTTTTTTTTTTAACTCAAGTGGATTTTTTTTATCATATTCCTCCCTTATATGTAAGTTCAATTAAAAAGTTACCTATCATGAGAAAACTCACTTTTTGTAAGAAAACCAAAAAAACTCCATTCTACATATATATAATATGCAAGATATCATAGCTACATATATGTAGTATATCACTACATGTATGCCGTGTATCATAATGCATTTAGTTTTCTCATGAATTAATGGTAGTTTTTCATGATCCTGGACCTTATCCTACACAAACATGGTTATAACATATATGTGTTTATGCAACTTCACGTAAATCGTATTCCAAATTGCTATATGTATGCAGGAGAGGCAAAAGTTGAAGAAGAAAAAGTAGCACATACGGATAGTACGTGGGGTGGATGTTATGGTTGCTGGCCTCATCATAATAATCGTCGTCTTTGATAAACGTGATCTATGGTTTTGTTGATCCATGTGTGTTGGTTATGTTATGAATCTACTATTAATAATTTGGATAATCTATTAAATAAAATTCGACTTTTGTTCTTATAAAATATATATTATGGAATGTTGAAATTGTTATTGAGCGAAATATGAAATCAACATATGCATTACAATATATTAGACGACATACCAACCACATACCTGAGTAGTTGAATTGTCAAAAACATGATATCAAGAACATAAAATCAAATATTATTGAAACAGAAGACTAACAATGACTTCTGAGATCTACTACTTACAGAAAACAATCAAACTCTCAAACTCTCAAATCTAACAACAATCTAGACAAAGGATTAGAACAACTCAACAGAATACAAGATGTAATCTGGAACCCTAATCGTCTAAACAAACTCAGAGAATACAACGAGAGAATACAAAGAGAAAGTGTGTGATAATAATAATCGTATACACAGATGAGAGAGATAGAGAGTATTTATATGAGATGGCCACAGCATAGCTCGGGATCCGTGTGAAGATGATCAGAGCCACTCATCTAAAAGTGTGAGACAATCTGAACCGTCCAGAGAAAACACACATATATGTATACGTACAATCCACCTGGGTATCTGAGAATGGGCTCAATAATATCATCTTGGGCTCTAATATATGTAAACTGACTTGGGCTTAGACATTTTGTCTACTAAGCCCAATACATATAGACCAGCAACAATAGAGAAGCCCACACAACTTGAAGTCCAGCTAATATCTTCAAACACCTGATCAATACAACAACTATCAACTCTACACAGCACACGACCTCTTCATCCTGCATACCTTATGCAAAATATAAAAACATATGTATAGATATATAGACATATGTATAGAACACCATAAAATAGATTAGATTAGATTGACTAGGATAACATGTGATCATTTTATCCTTTTAACACCCCCCCTCAATCTAAACAATCTAATGGGTCAAAAATAAACTTACAAGGCAAATGGGTCAAACATATTAAGTTTTTTGCATAACTCAAAATGTTGCCCTGGACCAAGACCCTTGGTCATAATATCAGCAACCTGACCATCAGACCTAATATCAAAAATTTTAACCACTCCTTTTGAAATTAAGTCCCTTAAGAAAAACAAATCAATACCAAAATGTTTGGTTTTGTCAAAAAATACAGGATTACCTGCAATGGATATTGCAGACTTATTATCACAATACAAAGGTATAGGTAAATCCATTTTGACACTAAACTCAGACATTAAGCTAATGACCCAGACAACTTCACATGCAGTAGCACATAAAGCCCTATATTCTGCCTCAGCAGATGACCTAGAGACAGTTGGTTGCTTTTTACTTTTCCAGGAAATTAAACAGTTTCCTAAAAACACACAGAAACCTGTGACTGATTTCCTGGTTTGAATACACTTAGCCCAGTCTGAATCTGAATAGGCTTTCAGTCCAAACTTTGGCCCTTTTGAAAACAACAGACCCTTTCCAGGATCCTTCTTTAAGTACCTTAACATCCTTAATGCAATCTTTAAATGACCAGTTAATGGTTTATGCATATATTGGCTTAGGAAATGTACAGAATAAGATATATCAGGTCTTGTATGAGACAAGTATATCAATTTACCAACTAATTGTTGATAACCTGTAACATTTTCTAATTCATCACAAATGGCTATCACACACAGCAGTTACAACATGATTTGGTTCCATAGGACTGTTAACTGGTTTGCATGCAAGCATGCCATACTCAGCTAGAATATCCAAACAATATTTTCTTTGAGACATGCAAATTCCTTGTTCACAAGGAATTACTTCAATTCCTAGAAAATATTTCAACTCACCTAAATCTTTTATTAAAAATCTTTGTTTTAAACACTCTTTTATTTTTAAAATTTCATCACAAGAGTTTCCTGTTAACACAATGTCATCTACATAAACAAGTAAGACAACAATAACAGAATCAAAGACCTTAATAAACAATGAGTAATCACATTTACTTTGTTTAAAACCTAACTCAACTAACACACCTACAAGTTTTTCATTCCACATTCTAGGTGCCTGTTTTAAACCATATAAAGACTTTTTTAGTCTACACACTTTATTTTCAGTTTTAGAAAAATACCCTTCTGGAAGGGCCATATACACTTCCTCATTCAACTCACCATATAAGAATGCATTATTAACATCCAATTGGAACATTTTCCAACTGTTTTGAACAGCTAATGCCATAATACATTTGACAGTGACAAACTTTACAACAGGGGAGAAGGTCTCATCAAAATCAACCCCTTCTTTTTGGCTATACCCTTTAGCCACTAGTCTAGCTTTAAATCTCTCAACTTCTCCTGTGGATTTATACTTTATCTTATAAATCCACCTACAGCCTACAACACTTCTGCCTTTGGGAAGATCTACTAATTCCCAAGTATTGTTCCTATTTAATGCCTCAATCTCCTCATTCATAGCACTTACCCAATTAGGATCTTTAGATGCCTCATTATAGTTCTTAGGTTCAAGACTTTTGTTTAACAAAACAGCAAAAGCCTTGCTTTCATAGGTCAGATTGGAGTAGTTGACCACTTTCTCTACTCCATATTTGACCTTACCTTCTATAATGAACTCATCTAATCTCCTAGGGAAGGTTGAACTCCTAGTGGACCTTCTAACAGTGGTTTGTGGAGTATTTTGACCTAGATTACCCTCAGAATTTGAAGTATCATCAATGTCATACCCCACATGCTCTGCCTTATCTGTTTCAGTCCCACTGTTAGACTGATGTGAATCAAGCTGTTCACAATCAGTATCAGGGACATCAGCAGATTGCTGAGTTTCATGTGCATCTGACTCAGTAGGCTTACCTATCTCCCTTCCATCATCATTGGGCAGGTCAGGATGTTTGGATGTCTCAGATTCATACATATTAAAAAAGTTTTGAGAATTAACATTTTTGTCTATGTTTTCATTATTTTTATCAAACACAGACACTTCTTTAAAAGGAAAAATATTTTCATAAAACTTTACATCCCTAGAGTAAAAAATAGTTTTGGTTTCCAAACCATAAACCCTATATCCCTTTTTCTCAGTAGAATACCCAAGAAAAACACACTTTTCAGCTCTAGTATTTAGTTTATCTAATTCATTTAAAACTGTAGTGAAACATAAACATCCAAACATTTTAAGGTGACTAAGGAAGGGCTCAAAACCATAGACAAGTTCATAAGGAGTTCTACCATTCAGCACTGAGGAGGGAGTCCTATTAATTAGATAGGCTGCAGTTAGAATACACTCAACCCAAAATCTAACAGGTAGGTTGCTTTGAAACATTAAGGCTCTAGCTACATTAAGTAGATGCCTATGTTTCCTCTCAACCACTCCATTCTGTTGGGGTGTGTATGCACAAGAAGTTTGGTGTATTATACCAAGAGATTTACAAAAAACAACCATTTGATTATTAACAAATTCTAGACCATTGTCACTTCTAAATATTTTCACATTCTTAGAAAATTGAGTTTTCAGAATGTTAACAAATTCTTTAACATTTTCAAAGACTTCTGATTTTAACTTCATAGGGCACACCCAAACAGTTCTAGAGTAGTCATCCACTATAGTTAAGAAATACTTGAACCCATCTCTACTTGGAACCCTATAGGGGCCCCATACATCTAAGTGAACTAGCTCACCTAAAGTGGTGGTTTTGTGTTCACTTAGAGGAAATGGTTCCCTATGTTGCTTAGACTTGTGACACACATCACAAGGTCCTTCATTAGCAACAAACTTGATTCCCAGAATAGGTTCTAATTTCCTAATCACTATATCAGATGGATGACCTAACCTAGCATGCCAAAGTTCAGAAACTTTACTACTTAAAACACATACTTGTTTATTCACATATGATCCACCACAAAAATATAACCCTTCAAGCTGGTTACCAGTCACCAGGGTTTTCCTGGTGGACAAATCCTGAATATAACAAGTATTCTCATCAAATCCAACAAACAAGTTGTTATCCTTAGCTAATTTATGCACAGAAATCAGATTAATACAGTATTCAGGTACAACAAACACATCATGTAAAACCACACCATTTCCAAGTGTTAAATTTCCTATTTTAGTTACCAAAGCTTTGGTTCCATTAGGATGTTTAACATGTATTTTTAAATCTGACACATCAACAAAATCTGTAAGATCATGTTCACTTGTGACCATGTGCTGATTAGCACCTGAATCTATAATCCAACCTATTTTAAACTTAGTTCCACTACTATTAAAGCAAAACACAGGTTTAACACTCACATTAGCACAAAAAGGATCAATCAGATTACCTGTAACATTACAGCTTTGGGGTACTTCATTAGACTTATCACCTATCAGACTAAGCAATTTAGTCAACTGATCATTAGTCAAAGAAGTAATAGGAACATCAAGTTTTTCATTACTGTTACTGCTACTACTATTGTTGGAGAGAACCTTTTTTGATTGACCCCCTCTTGTTCTTATCCAAGAGGGATAGCCAATTATTTCGAAACACTTATCAATGGTGTGACCAGTCTTGTTACAATGAGTACATTTTAGATTTTGATTACCACTTTTATTTTTCTTATTAGAATCAAAAACCTGTGTAGTTTTGGCCATAAGACCCATAGGCTGTGACCTTTTGGGACCCATGCTAGAGTTTCTATGGGATTCCTCCCTTGAAACAATAGCAAAGGCCTCTTTTACAGAAGGTAATTGTTCTCTCAACAAAAGTGTAGTCCTAACATTAATGTACACACTATCAAGACCCATCAAAAACTGCATCAACTTAATCATATGATTAAAATTATTGAACTCTTTAGCAGCATTGCACACACATGTTGGTAACTGAATTATTTGATCTAACTGTTTCCACATTATATTCAGTTTATGATAATAATCAGAGACAGGCATACCAGACTGTGTAAACGAGTTAATTTTTTGATACAAATCAAACACAACTGACCCATCTACTTTATCATAGGTTTCTTGAAGTTCTATCCAAACATCACTAGCAAGTTTTGAAAACACATGTCCCATATATAACTCCTCACTAATAGAGTTTAAAATCCATGTCATAACAATAGAGTTACATCTATCCCATTGTCTAGCAAGAACAATATCAGTTTGAGACCTAGCACATGTTTTATCTATAAATCCCCATTTATTTTTAACCCGAAGTGCAAGAGTCATGGCATTAGCCCACACAGTATAGTTTTCAGACCCTTTTAGTTTTACAGATACAATAGTTAGGTTACTAGAGTCGGATGCATGCAAATACAAAGGATCACTTGCATCCAACTTGCTCACAAGAGTCTCATGGTTAACAACAGTTCCTGACTGGGAACTTCCACCAGATCCTCCCCCTGTATTAGGGCCAGAAGAGAGGTCCTGAGGTGGATCTTGGTCATCCCCAAGCCCAGTATGAGGATCAACATTGTCACCCATAATCTAAACTTTATCAAGAACACAAGCAACTAACACGTATCACACAAGAATCAACTATACACAAATACTCTAAAAAACACACAAAAAACAATCAAGCAAAAAACCAGAGACGAGATAAAAACAACCCAAACACAGGCGAAGCCAAGCCAGGGACCAGATCACAGGACACTCACAGGGTGCCTGCGCAAGCCTTAACTTGGGAGCCTCCTAGACCTATATGACACACACCAAACACAAACAATGAGCCAACTCCGGTCCCCCTAACCCGGACAATGCTCCTAGACACACACAAACTGTAAAAAAAGGAAAGATCTCACCAAAGCACCCAAGTTAGGGTTTCGCCAAAAGAACTGGTTACCCTTTGATTGGGGGTTTAACCAGAAACAACAAACTTAGCTAGGGTTTTTACGACCCCTAGCACATCGCCTTCTTATTCTTCAACCTCAGATCAGAACCCTAGAGATTAGGATTCCTCTTCTTGTCCACAACTCTTGTACCACAGCTGATTCACCCAGATCTATTCAGAGAATCTCTATTGCAGCGGATCAACAAAGTACAGCAAACCCTAGATCTTTAGTTCAAGAATCCCTTTGAACAAAAGATCAGCTAATCGTGCCCACAGATCTGAACCAGTATACAATCCAGACCAAGAAGAAGATCAAATCAATAATCTCAAAAACAATCTAATCTATCAGACCTTTAGCTCTGATACCATGTCAAAAACATGATATCAAGAACATAAAATCAAATATTATTGAAACAGAAGACTAACAATGACTTCTGAGATCTACCACTTACAGAAAACAATCAAACTCTCAAACTCTCAAATCTAACAACAATCTAGACAAAGGATTAGAACAACTCAACAGAATACAAGATGTAATCTGGAACCCTAATCGTCTAAACAAACTCAGAGAATACAACGAGAGAATACAAAGAGAAAGTGTGTGATAATAATAATCGTATACACAGATGAGAGAGATAGAGAGTATTTATATGAGATGGCCACAGCATAGCTCGGGATCCGTGTGAAGATGATCAGAGCCACTCATCTAAAAGTGTGAGACAATCTGAACCGTCCAGAGAAAACACACATATATGTATACGTACAATCCACCTGGGTATCTGAGAATGGGCTCAATAATATCATCTTGGGCTCTAATATATGTAAACTGACTTGGGCTTAGACATTTTGTCTACTAAGCCCAATACATATAGACCAGCAACAATAGAGAAGCCCACACAACTTGAAGTCCAGCTAATATCTTCAAACACCTGATCAATACAGCAACTATCAACTCTACACAGCACACGACCTCTTCATCCTGCATACCTTATGCAAAATATAAAAACATATGTATAGATATATAGACATATGTATAGAACACCATAAAATAGATTAGATTAGATTGACTAGGATAACATGTGATCATTTTATCCTTTTAACATGAATTATGGATGCAATCAAGGAAAACAGTCTAAGAATGTCATGTAATACACATCATGCAATTTAACCAATAAGAAATGTTGATGAGAGCTCGAGTATTTATTAAAATAATTAATTTCAACTTTAGACTAAAAGAAATAGTAGAAATCTTTTTTCTAATGAATCATCTTAAGCCATATAATTCATTTTAGACAAAGCGGACTTAACTAGTATGTTTAGTTATAAGAATCAATAATGTAACATCCGGCATACCAATCCATATTGTTTGTTTTGCTCACAAGAAGCTCATTCGACGTTTAGTTTAACTCTAAAGTTTAGATGGATCCATAGTAATTGTGCTCAAAACACATTGGTTATATTTGAGATCTATGATCCTTTATGAACCTATCATCTCTCCCGACTATAGCCAATGTGAGATTTACATAAGCCATAAGGTATTATGATTGACCCTAGAAAACCAAGTATCACATACTGAACCTATTTTGAGGTGGAAAATAAAAATCAATTCAAGACATTTCTTTACAAGAAGCGTTGGTATACCAATCTCATCTAAAGTCATGTACTAGATTCGAATTCTGTTGTATTACTTTTGAGGTGGATTTTGAGGTGGTATTCTGACCCAATTCAGCTGGATTTTCTTGTCCCCTGTGGGTGTTGTCAGGCTGGCTAGTGCCGAATTAAGCGGCGCCAGTGCCTGAGTTATTTCCGGAGAAGGATGATGGTAGAGAACTCGTAGTTGTTTTTTAGAAAGAGAGAAGTAAAGAAAGTTTGTTGCTCTTAAATTGCTTAGTCACGGATGGCGACAATGAAGAAACACTGGATTAAACACATAAATAGACGAGCACAGTAAAGAGATAATTTTATTAATGGTTGCTAGGACGATTACAAATACTCGAATATAAGTGTATACAATGGTTGCTAGGACGATTACAAATACTCGAATATAAGTGTATACAATGAATCATGACAGCTGTCCTGCGCGGGTCCCACATGGTTGACAACCGT
Organism: Ambrosia trifida; assembly: GCA_028751855.1. Lineage (NCBI taxonomy): Eukaryota > Viridiplantae > Streptophyta > Magnoliopsida > Asterales > Asteraceae > Ambrosia > Ambrosia trifida. Next base: position 4,405,349 of record CM054126.1, on the reverse strand, counting down.
TGGAGCATGGGCGATGTCGTCCTGTGATTTATCCACGTATTCTTCAATCGTCATTTCTGTCCTTTTTCTGTACGTCATATCTGCCATAGATCATGGAGCAGGGAATAACGGCCTCTGATTGGTTGCATGTCATTTTCTTTGTCGGGTGACAGCTGGCATGTACTAGAAAGCGTGCGCAGGCTTCTAGAAGGTCTGTTCGGCGCTTCTGCTGACGTGCCTGGAGATGCGTGGCCGTGCGCATACACGGATACATATCTCTTCAGAAACCGAACTAGAAACCAAAGAGAACAAAAGGATGTAAATCCAGTACTCAACACCACGTACCATTCTCTTATTATTGTCTATAAATCTTTTTTTTTTTTAATCATGAATGTTCTTGTTCGTTTTATGGTAATTTTCAATTTAATATTTCTTATTTTATTGTTCTCAAATGGGTTTCATTGCTTTTCTTGATCGCAAAATGTGTTTTTATGTATTTTTGGCTACAAATGCTCAAATGGGCTCAGGTAATCCAGCATAATCTTTATAGTCTCAAATGGGTTTTGGGTTGTGACCGAAAACAGTGGAAGTATGGAACCCAACAAAAAAGATGGGCTTGGGTTTTATTTGTTTTTCTTTTAATAACTTTTTCTTAACGGCTAATTACATTATCACCTAATATTACTTTAACATTCACCTTTATAAGGTTTGTATGAGAAAATTAAAACAGTTATTTTGAAAAAGAATGAATTGCCCTCATTTATCTTGCCATATGATTGCATTTAACGTTCATCCATCAAAAGTACGAAATTTGTAACAAATATTAAAGGTTCTAGCTATTAACACCCCTCCTTCTATTTCAACCCCCCATAAGCGTCTCGCTATGGCCAAAGCTTCAGTACTTCCGAGAAAGATACAACATTAGTCTTCGTTATCCTTTATCATATCTAAGAATTCAATTCCTAACAACTGTTCACCACCGTTAAGTACTAATGAAGACCTTGATTTGTAATATTTGAAAATTATCATTTCTTGACTTGCTTGGAAACAGAGAGGAACACTTTCTTCTTTTGTCTACAATATTTGTTAGTTGTTAATGTTGTTCTAGTTTTTTCTACTTTTAGAAAGGTTTGAGAGAGAAAGGTTTGTGGTTTTCAAAAGTCACATCCGATCAATTAAAACGCACCGAAACGCGGAACCCTTGTTTGATTATACTCGTGTTCAGCCTTTAAACTTCGTTTGTGGTTTTTGATAGAAAGGAACTAGGTTGCAAATATAATAATAATGTAAATAATAATAATGTAATAAGTTATGGTTTCAAAATACAAATTTTGCATGTCTAATTGATCAAATGTGTATTCTGAAAACCAGCAACGAGCACCGGCTTGAGATATGAGTTTGATTAACTTAAAATCAGATTCAAAATCTGGTTAATGCTCAAAGAAGTCAACCTTTGCTGACTCCTATAAGTCTTGAAGATCAAATGACTTTTGCAAGATACTTGAAAACAAGGTATGGATATGGAGACATGCAATGAGCTGATTTCGTACAAGATTCCGATACCAAAAACACTCCAATCGGGTACGGAGGAAATTGTTGTCGGAGAGATATCTGTCAACGATGAAGGCAACCTGAAACAACATATAAAACCTGTCTGGATTCTTTCATGGAGAATTCCTATGGAAATTGCTATAATAGTAAATCATCATCATCTTCTTCTTCTACTTTCTTTCTCTTGATATTCACATTTGATTTTGGATCTCTGATCTTCTTCCTATTATCTTGTTTATCACAACTTAAAGCTCTGATCATTGGTCGCATGATTATAATCAAACAAAGAACTCTGAAGTGGGTCACTATTCATACATAAAGAACATTAAAAAGTCGTAGAACTTGAGCAACGTACGGAAATCGTTACATCCACACATTCCCTCAACACAAGCTTTGTCATCAGAGTATTTGTCAACAATGAAGGCAACCTGAAACAACGAACTCTGAAGTGGGTCACTATTCATATATAAAGAACATTAAAAAGTCACTATTCAACTAAATTTATCTACTCACAGTGACATCGAACACTTTATAAGCAGCAGTGTTCTTTATATATGAATAGTGACCCATTAGAAAGATTAAAAAGTCACTATTCAACGGTGAAGTTGTTGTCGGAGAGATATGTGTCAACGATGAAGGCAACCTAAAACAACCTATAAAACCTGTCTGTTTTTGCTATATATGTCGCATGATGACATCGTAAGCAAAAGGTAGACAACACCACTAGACGACTGCTCAATTCCAAAACAATTACTGTTCATGCAAGCAAGTAATATTCAGTTGTTGGACATGGTGTGAGGATGCATAGTACAAAATTATTTTTCGCAAACGCCTGACTGACCTTTCCACGAAATGCGAAAGAATTAAAAGATTCCTTCATGGAGAATTCCTATGGAAGTTGCTATAATAGTTAAACAATTGTTCATGCAAGCAAGTAATATTCAGTTGTTGGACATTGTGTGAGAATGCATAGTACAAAATTCGATTATAATTCTAAAGAGAAGACTGAGTACAAGCATATTGCTTAATACATATGAATATGCTCATTGCATAATTGTAGAATGAGTTCAATTATTATGAAAATGGATCTCAGGATGGCTGGTAGCTCTAGGAAGAAGCTTAAGCAACGCTACGCGCAATTTTAGGTAAGCACATTGTGGATGATGATGATGATAATAAATTTTCTTCATATTCTGATTGCACCGAATCTAGTCTCCAGGTAAGTCCACATGGTTAATCATCTATACATTCCATGGGTTTGTGTCCAATGCAAGGATCTTCGAATGCGGTATGCGCATTAAATTTAATTAAATAAAATTTTCTTTCTTTATTTATTACTTGCAGCTGATATTGATTGATTGTTACTCTTGATAGGCATTGTAAAGTTGAGAAACTTGATTTTAGGTAAGAACATTGCGGATGATGATGATGATGATGATAACTTTTCTTCAGATTCTGATTGCACCGAATCTAGTCTTCAAATTATGATCGTATTGTATGGTGTGTGGGAATGTTATAAACCTGAAACTAATAAGTTACATTATTATTATTTACATTATTATTATTATTATTATTATTATTATTATTATTATTATTATTATTATTATTATTATTATACAATAACAATGACAGACTCTTTACTTGAGAAGAAGAATGAACAATGGTGGAATTGGAATTAATGTTAGGAATTGGAGTGGACAAATCGAGGCCTAAGGTGAATTCATTTGGTCATGCTAAACCTAGAGTGGTTTTGCTTCAGGAGAAAGGTGTGGATTATCGGAAAATTTATTTTAGGAATTGTTTAAGAATATATTTTCTGATCAAAGGATCCATAACTGAACAATTATTTGGAATGTTCCTGATCATTACAGGAGTGGAACGATCATCCATTGGTATAGAATAATAATAATATTGTGTGTGGGGTGGGTGGTGTGGGTTTTTATAACGTGTCTAAATAGTGATGGATGAATCATGGGGATAAACCATTCGGAACAGTAACGATCGCTTTACAATGCCGAAAACGACTATCATAAATCTAGTTTATAATTCAAAGGAACTAGGTTGCAAAGGAACTTCAGGTCAGCCAGACGTTTGTCAAAAGAATTTTGTACTATGCATTCTCACACATTGTCGAACAACTGAACTTTACTTGCTTGCATGAACAGTTGTTTGGTATTGTTTGGTGATGTAAAGCCAGGTCACATCTGTACTAAATTTAATGTCGAAGAAGAAAAAAATTACATACTTGAAATCAATGGGAGGGTAAACAAAATCGTCTAATTTTCATCCGTTTGCTAGGGCCGATCCGACTGTTGAATTCTTTCCGCAACCAGTACAACGAACTATGTATGGGTTGCTTGTTAGTGCCGATCCGACTGTTGATTTCTTTTCATTTTTACAATAATTATATTAAAAACCACTTCAAAACAACAACAAAAAAAACACGATCCGACTGTTGAATTATTTCCGCAACCAGTACAACGAACTCTGTATGGGTTGCTTGTTAGTGCCGACCCGACTGTTGATTTAAAGGCTGAACACGAGTATAATCAAACTATCAAGAATCGGAAATTAGTAAAACAACTGTTCATGCAAGCAAGTAAAATTAAGTTGTTGGACATTGTGATCTGGTACAGAGGAAGTTGTTGTCGGGGATATATCTGTCAACGATGAAGGCAACCTGAAAAAACATATAAAACATGTCTGGATTCGTTCATGAAAAATTCAGTAACTTCAGTTCAACCAGACGTTTGTCAAAAGAACATACTTGAAATCAATGGGAAGGTAAACAAAATCGTCTAATTTTCATCCGTTTATTAGCGCCGATCCGACTGTTGATTTCTTTCCGCAACCAGTACAACGAACTCTGTATGGGTTGCTTTTTCCATTTTTATGAAAACAGTAATGGAAGAATGTTTCCCTCCTTGTTCGAATTATGGATCTCATTGTCGCTAAGGTCAGTGGATAACATGGATCAGAGAGACTTAAAGTTAATAAAACTCATATCTCAAGTCGATGCAAATTGGTGGTTATTATTTTGTTTTTTAAATTTTTTATATTTTTTTACAATAATTATATTAAATAAATTAAAAAAACAATTTAAAACACCAAAAAATGACCCAAAATAAATCTCTGATCTGAAGCGCATCGTTTTGGCCATAACGAGGCGTTTTGGATTTAAAATTTCAGTTTTTTCCTGACCTTGTACCGACGTCGGTGAAAAGTAAGCAAAACGTTTCGCTTTGGCCAAAGCGATGCACTTTATGGGGTGGAAATAGAACCAAGGGGTTTTATTATAACCACCCATATTAAATGCATAAGGATAATATATATATTTTTTTTGAAAGATACAGAAGGATAATATATAGTGATTAAAATTAAGGGACCAAAGAAAGATACATGTTAAGTATATATAGGTTAATTATAACAGTTTGAGACTAGTACCTTACTAGTATGCATCTGTGTAAATATGTTTGGGTGATATGAAATAAAATTTGCCTATAAAAAAGTATATATAGGTTAAAATTTGAACTAGAGAAAAACATAGATCACAATGTGGTTGACAAGCCAAAGACATTATAGCCCAGCAGTATCATGGTGGTGAGATAAGACTTAGGGATTATAAGGTCCTTGGTTTGAGTCTCACAAGGGGGTTTTATCATAATTATGAGTTTCCTCTTGAATTGATGACTTGGTGGTAGTATATGATCATGTGGTAACACTAGTGGCACGATGATACTCCAATGGTCCGTGAGTGATTCTAATTGGTTGTTCAAAAAAACAAACAACGTGGGCGACACATGAAAAACGAGAAATGAATAGCATCATCCGCCTCTTGAAACAACTGACACTACTAGAAAATTGGGCTATTGTCACCAAAAGTTGCTACCTAGAAAAATGGTAGCAAATTTAGCAACCGATTTTACACCAAAATATGTATTATAAGATAAGGTAGTTAATCGGTTGCAAATTTTGACAATGTTTATTTTTGGTGGTAAATTCGTGAGAAAAATAATAAGAAAGACGTAAAAAATAATAATTTAAAAAAAAAAGAACAAACTTATTGAATTGTGACCACCTTAGCGGTAGCAAATTTAGGGACCCATTTTGAGAATAAATTGCTACCATATTAGCCACGATAAATCATGGCTACTGTCACCAAAATATGCTACCTAGCAAAATGATAGCAAATTTAGCAACCGATTTTATACCAAAATATGTATTATAAGATAAGGTAACTAATCGGTTGCAAATTTTGACACCATTTATTTTTGTTGGTAAATTCGTGAGAAAAATAATAAGAAAGACTTAAAAAATAATAATTTATATAAAAAAAACAAATGAAAGAAACAATAACACATCTTGTGAATTTTTTTATTCATGTGACCAAAAACACATCTTTTGGAAACCTTTAGCCACACTTTACGAAAAAAAATGTGTCATTTAGAAGCCACACTTAATGAAAGAAAAAAATCTAATAACTATAAATATTTTATCGTCAATTAGATCTAATGATGGTCAGTTAGGCCCAAAGACGGTCAGTTAGATTCGATCAGTGTCACTTAGACCCAATGAAGGTCATTTAGACCCAATAATGGTCAATTAGATCCGATGTTGGTCAATTAGGCCCGTTGATGGTCAATTAGAACCAACGATCGTCAATTTGATCCAATGATGGTAAATTAGATCCAATGACGGTTCATTACACCAATGATGGTCAATTGGATCCAATGATGGTTAATTACACCACTGATGGTCAGTTGGATCCAGTAATGGTTAGTTAGGCCCAATGATGGTCAGTTAGATCCAATGATGGCCAGTTACACCCAATGACGACTAATTAGATCCAATGATGGTCGGTTAGGCCCAATGATGGTCAGGTAGATCCAATCATTGTCACTTAGACCCAATGATGGTCATTTAGACCCGATGATGGTCAATTAGGCCCAATGATTGTCAATTAGAACCAATGATCGTCAATTAGATCCAATGGTGGTCAATTAGATTTAATAATGGTTAATTAGAACCAATGATCGTCAATTAGATCCAATGATAGTTAATTAGATCCAATGATGGTTAATTAAACCAATGACCGTCAATTGGATCCAATGATGGTCAGTTAGGCCCAATGATGGTCAGTTAGATCCAATCATTGTCACTTAGACCCAATGATGGTGAATTAGACCCGTTGATGGTCAATAGGCACAACGATGGTTAATTAGAACCAATGATCATCAATTAGATCCAATGATGGTCAATTAGATCCAATGATGGTTAATTAAACTAATAATGGTCCGTTAGATCCAATGATGGTCAGTAAGCTCAATGATGGTTAGTTACTTCCAACGATGGTCAGTTAGGCCCAATGATGATTAGGTAGACTGATGGGTTAGTTAAAAGATGTGTATAAAAGCATCTATAAATGAGTTTTAAGGAGTGTTAAGTCGTCAAATGGTGTTGCTTTGATATTATTATGTTATTTCAGGATTTGATGACTAAAGGAGGCAAATATGACGTTTTGGAGTTGCTCGGGCAAGAAACGGAAGCTTACGTGAGCTGGAAAATCAAAAACTGAAGAAGGTGGGGGGGTTTTGGCGTAGGATACGCCAAAACTGGCGTATCCTACGCCAGTGGCGTAGGGAAGGACACATTTGCCTGCGTAGGGCAGCAGACAACAGCTCAGACAAATTCAGCCTAGCGTAGCCTACGCCAAAAGTGGCGTTGGATACGCTAAAGTCAAAAATTGGTCAAACATTTCCTTTTTTCAAGTCAATGATGGTGGAAAACATTTTAATGACGAATTTATGAAGGAATGGACGTTTTTAGATGGACTTTTGACTCATTCTCTATATATCATTCATCATCATTAACAAAACAATCACACACACAATTCTCCCAAGACTCTTGAAGCATTTTTGAAGATTGAAGACACAAACTTGAAGATGAACATCATGGCCATGCTTGGCTAATTTATTTGTATTACACTGGGATGTAGGCTCTTGATATTTAGGGTTTGAACACATTTGGGTATTGTTTCTAAACTTTTGTTGATGTCTTTGTGTACTTGAATTAATTGTGTTGATTGGTGATTAATCTTATGCTAGACTCATTTTCAGTTAATTGATCTTGTGCCAATTTCTAGTGAGATAAGCATGATTCTTTGCATTAACACTATCATAGGATTGTATGTTCATTGTCTTTTTCTTCTTTACATATGTCACTATTTGTATTACACCAATCAGCCCAATACATTTCTTCAACAGAATATGGTTTGGCCGAATATGGTTATGATAATCAAAGATTTGTTTGACTGCAATAATTTTTGAGAACTTGCTTGTTGTTCATAATTTGCATCAAGTTCTATGAATGTTCTTGGATTGAAAAAGTTTGATCATTTTGGTGGAGGGATTGATTTGCGGATATTGTTTATGGGTCGAGTTAATTCGATTGTGTTTGTTGCAGAATTGATTACTTTCCAAATCCTAGGCCTACATATATGGAAACTCCTTAATTCAAATTTGACTTCTAGCACTAGAATTGTAACTCACAATTGAATTATGTTATTGTGTAACTTACTTGACTCGTTATTAATTTTTATTAATTCTGACTTCTTAATTCTATTCATTGCTTGTTTTGTAGATTGAAAAGTTGAATTTGGTTATTAAAGAGCTTGTTAAGGAAAAAGATGAAGATAAAGAAAGGTTCGAAGGAATAATTGCGAGCTTGGTGGCTGAAAAAGAAAAATATAATGCAAAAAAAAAAAGGCTATGAACAATAGAATGGGAGAATTTGAAGCTAGGTTAACAGCTATGGGTGGAAAATAGGCTATAAACACTTAGACATGAATATTTTGAAGTTTTTAATGGATAATTTCGGTTATTTGATGTTTTTTTGTGTTTCTATTGGAGTCTTTTATATGATTTTAAAGTTGGAAAAACTGTATCAAATTTGTTTTATATAATTTGAGATTTTGTATTATTTGACTGTTTTATATAATATAATTTTCTTGAAATGTAATTGAATTAATAAAGAAGGAAAAAAAACCCTGTAGAAAAGCTAAATGGTAGCAAATTTTTAATGAAAGTGATGGTTAAATGGTAGCAAATTTTCAATGAAAATGGTGGCTAAATGGTTGCAAATTTTCAATGAAAGTGGTGGCTAAATGGTAGCAATTTTTCATTGAAAGTAGTGGTTAAATGGTAGCAAATTTTCAATGAAAATGGTGGCTAAATAGTAGTAAATTCTCAATGAAAGAGGTGACTAAATGGTTGCAGACTAAATGGTACCAAAATGGTTACAAAAAAAGTGTAAATTTTCAATAAAAATGGTGTCTAAATGGTGGCAATATCGGTGGCTAAATGGTATCAAAACGGTAGCAAATGACCTTACTAAAATATTGTAGGAGCGGTGGCAAATATTTTTACCGTTTTTGTGGTGACAAAAATATGGTAGCAAAATACAAAATTGGTAGCTATTTGGTGACATTAGGGCAACAGAGACGTGTGTTTTTGCTACCGCATTCTCGGTTGCAAAATGGTGGCTACAGAGCAATTGCTACCGTTATGTAACCGAAAATGTGGTGACAAAAGCCTAATTTTCTAGTAGTGTGAAAACATAACACTTGGAATAACAATTAACCGTCACGCAACCATGCATGAGCAACCGGAGATGTAGGGGTTGGGGAGTGATGAAGATGGTGTCAGTAGGGTGAGGGGGTGATGAAGATGAAGTGAAAAGAGTGTTAAGTTTGTTTGTTTTACCAGCAACAATAAGTTGGCTTTGTATTAGTTTCTGGAATTAGCTAAACCCTATCAATCCAAAAAATATATGACTATTGTAATTAGCGAAAACAAATGACGAAAAACACGGTTTTTAGTAAAGTGTAACTTTGTATTCCGCTTTTTTTGAACGGTGAACTTCATTAAAAACATGACGCGTCCTCAAAACAAGGACCGCCCTCGAAACAATTACAACATGTACAACGGATATTCCACCCAAAACTTCCACTCGATATTAGTGAATTTGGACTTACTCTTAAACCATAGAAACGACCAAGCTTTAATATTCGTCACAATATCCATGACCTTAGGATTCTTGCCTTCGAGGACCTTAGAGTTACGCACTTTTCAAATCGCCCAAACGCTATTATAATTTGAAGGATGTATTAATTAAATACAAGGATCAAATTGACATTTTGATAACTAAAATAGTAAAATGACATCAATTACGCATATTTTAAATTAAACAGTGTTCGTTTTTGGCAAGAATAGGACAATGTACCAAATGGTTTATTTATTTATTATTTTATTTCTATGTTATTTGATTGTATGTACACCTTTTTTTTATCATGTTAAAAGTTCTAACGTAATCAGAAAACTCTTCTTATTGTTTAATGGGATTTAAATATTTAATCAACGTTGATCACTAATCACTTGCAATCCATCTAAGTGTATTAACACATTATTCTTCCCGGTTATTTAAAATGTTTTGTTTTCACCCTATAAACCTTTTTTTTAAAGATTAATTTCTTTTAAATCCTGTAGTCTGTGAGACTTGAACCAAAGACCTTCCACAACCTAGGTGTTTTAAAGGCTTTGCCTTTACCAATAGACCACCACCCCATTGGTTTTTCACGCTATAAATCTATAAGGTCTTTTGTTTACATATACTACTCATAATGACACAAAGTGAAACAAGACACAAAAATAATCAGGTAATAAATTGTCACATTTAATATTTATATTCAATAAGTCGTGTCTCATTTAACTCTCAACCACCACCATTGGTTCATAGTAAAATTCAGGTAAGGGAGGACCTTCGCCCGAACATGGAGGGCTTCTCATCCACATATAAGTTCTCATGAATGGCTTGTTGTTCCTATAATCATGGTTTGGTAGACATGGTTTCTATGTGAAGACACGTGATGAGACATGGGCAACAACATGTACTAGCTTACTGAAGCACTTTTCATTTTCAGATGCAACTAAACAAGTTGATACACTTGGTGGCGGATTCAGAATTTTTTTTTTTTGACGGGGGCACAATTTGTTTAAGGCTAAAAGAAGCGGGTAAAACGAGCCGGATTAAAATGGGTCGGGTAAAACCAATTCATACTTATAACTTAATGATACTGTAATACTATTTATATTTATTTCCCTAATAATACGATAACTTTAAGAACAATTGGCAACCAAAAAACAAAACAAAAAATTAACATTTATAAATCAACTGACTAATCTTATAATAAAACACATCACTTATCCACTTAATTTAACTAATTATGATTAATAACTAATATGAAATATTTTTTTTTGAATGGCAAATTTCTATTCCTTGTGAGACTTGAACCCATGACCTCCTCCTTAGGTGTTCCTAGAAGCTTTGCTTCTACCATTGGGCCACCAACCCCAATGGCCTAATATGAAATATTTAACTCTTAAAATTATTAAATAAATTAAGTTGTTTTAGTTTTCAAGTTGAATATCATATTTTGTTGGAATTAAAGAAATACGTTTAAAAAAAGAATGAATGAGTTTTCTAAAATTAAATGACATTGGCATGTGGGCCATTCAAACTAAGTTCATGTGTATTAAAGGGGGTTATAAAGCGTTATGGGGATTAAAATATTAAAAAGTAATAGAAGAGGGTTATGGGGCGTTATGGAAAAAGATGTAGTGGGAAGGGGCGTTATGAGGCTTTATAAATGATTGAGTAATCATTGATTGATTATTGTTTTTTATTTAAATAATAATATTAAATACTTAATAATGTTTCATTAAATAAATAAAAATTACAAATACTAAAAAAAATTACACATACTAAAAAAATTACAAATACTAAAAAAAATTATAAAATACTAAAAAAAACACAAATACTAAAAAAAAATACAAATACTCATAGGTTATATTTTTGCTCTATTTTGACCTTTTGTTTCAAACACATTTCCAAGGCCTTGCCTTCTAGGTGGTCGTGCGACTTTGTGTAAAAGTCAAAGTCGCGTTGAAATTGTCGATCCCTCATAAGCTCAATCACCTCTCGGTTTTCTTGGATACACTGAGCCCCGATGTCGCGTATGTCTTGGAGCCGCTGGTTCATCTCAGCAAACGTTGGGATTAACTCGTTCACCCCGACAAAGACTCCGCCCGGGCGGTTTGAGCAGCCTGTCGACCGGGCGGACGGGGTATCTCATCCGCCCCTTCCTCCCCTGCAAAATACGCATTTTCTTCGGCGTTTAGGTCGATGAAACGCGCGTCAGACGTAGGGGTCTCGGGATCAACCGACTCAGAGATCTTCGACTTCTTTGAAGGCCTCGTATTTCTGGCCCTAGATGAAGAAGTTCCAACCGTTGGGCGGACGGTGTGCCATTTGGAGCTGTCTTTCAGCAGCCGCCAAACCCTCATGTACGGAAAATTCCCGTATTCTTGTTTGTATTCTTCCATAGCCGCCTCCAAGATCATCTCGTCGCTTTGGCCAGTTTTCCACCCGTGCCGGGTGCGTTGATAAACACCTTGAAAGTTTGTGCATTTAGCGTTGATATCGGTCCACTTGCCCGATATGAAATCGTCGGGCCGGTAGTTCTCTCCCTTACCAGCTAGATCAAAAAATGTTGCTCGGACTCTTTTTCAAAAATCTCATTTGTTTTGATAGTTCGCTAAAAAAACAAACCAAAAAAAATATATAAGTGCCCGTTTAAAAAACTATATGTAAAAAAGATATAACATAACAAAAAATATATATCTTACCAACAACAGAATCCTCTGACACGTCAGCCCACGCTCGAGCTAACGCGAACAACTCGTCGTCAGTCCATGGTTGGACGGTATTTTTGGCGCGAGTGTCTGTGTCTTTCCTTTTGTGAGTCCGCCTTCCTCGCCCGGTTGTCTTGCCTCGTGCGGGCTCTTGCTCTTGCACCGGTTCCTGTGTCTCCGGAACCGACTGTGTGTCTTGCCAAGCATTTGAGGACCCGGACATTTGAGATGTCCCAAACATTTGTGTTGAGCCAAACCCACCTCTCATGTTAATGTTATACATGTTCGGGTCCCAATTCATTGGTTGGTTTAGCAGTTTCATAAAAGTTTGTGGGTTTGAATCTGAACCCGGAGCTATGGGTTAGGACCCGACGCCAGTAGTTTGAGGATCGAACCCGAAACCACATCTACCGAATGGATTCATCTTGTGTGTGTAGAAATTAGAAATTGTGTGTGTTATGCTTTGTGAATGTGTAGGAATGTATGTAGTTTGTATGTATAGTGTATGTGTGTATATACAAGAAACCACGATTTTTTTTTTAAATTGAAAGGTGGCCGTTCAACGGTCAAAATGAAGATTCTCACGTGGCCCAAGACAAAAAACGCCCGTTGTAATTACAACGCCATCGCCCATAACGCCCCCATAGCGCCCGAGGGGGCGGTGTTCCCCGCTGCTGTGGGGCTTTATAACGCCCTATAACGGGCCACTACACATGACCTAAGACAAAGGTTTTATACAAATACATAGCTTGTGGATTTTGTGGGCTGCTGGACGGTGGGCACTTGCCCACCATACTTACCAACTGAATCCACCCCTGGATACACCCATGTTCATATCACCACCCCATTCACATGTTTACAACTCGATTACTACATGTCCACCCGTTTGGCATGTTTAGATAAAATATGTTAGATCCGAACACTGATTTTAATTGTGTACATTTTAGGGTTGATGTTTCGACAAATAAAAATACGGGTCATGTTTGAGTTTAAAATTCAACCCGACAACCTGACATGAACTACAACCACACTATAAATTAGATCTCTTGAAACATGTGATGTAGCCCACTTATATTACAAAAATTCTTAAATCCAAAACCAGAAATAAAAAGATGCTAATTTTGTTTGTTACCCACAAAACCAAACAATCCTAATACCGTGTTAATAATTTAAAACACATCTAATCACAACTTGCATAACTTTTATCATTAAAAAATCAATTAGAATATCTCTAAAGATAAAGTAACATAACATTTTCTTAATCAACTTGCTTTATTTCATTAAGTAAACAAGTTTAAAAATAATAATATTACTTAATCAACACAAAATCTTTCAAACTATACCGACTTATTAATTCCTTAGTGGGAATGGTAAAGTACGTATACAAATTAAAATAGTATTATTATATTATTATATTCAAGACAATTTGGGCGTATAATCCAATAAGTGAGAAAAAGTATATGTCTAGGTTCTCTTCATGTGATCAAGCTAGGCCCCAGAAATCAGAATTCACTCTTTTTTATTTATTTTTAGTGTTTTCACTTCATTTAAAAGTTCACTTCATTTTATGCCCAAAATAAAATTTTGAATCTTGATCAAAGATTGATTTGTAAATAATATTTTAATAATAATATTGTAATAGTAATAAATATAATAAATATTATTATTATTATTATGTATATGTATAGATAATTATTGTTCAAAAAGAGGTGTTGAATCACAAGAAGCTTGCAGACTATATTATCTTTTTATATTTTTTTCTTCTTATTGAAGATTTATTATTTGATGGAATAAATGGAAGTTTGTTGGTTTAATGAGCTTGATTTTCGTCTTGTTTGAAGTGGGCTGTTGTTTAGCAAGGGTCAACAAACTTGACCCAATAAGCTTCTGTTGTAGCTCTCTGCTTGTTTTGATCAGGTCTGTTTCTTGAAATATAATTAGCTAGATCTAAAGGTTTGTAGCTTCTTTTGATGTTATTTTCATCTGGGCCACATCTTTTTTGGGTTTAGATTTAAGGGTTCTCTAAAATCCTGAATCTTGATGATTTCTTGATGTGGGTTAGGGTGTTTTTTAGATGTTATCTTTCATTGGGTTGAATCTTTTGTGGGTTTAGATTTAAGGGTTCTTATAAAGCTTGAATCTTGATGAGTTCTTGAAGTGGGGTTTTGCTAAATTTAAAGATTATTGGAATCCTTTGATGTTATCTTTCATTGGGTTGAATCTTTTCTAGGTTTAGATTTAAGGGTTCTTGAAAAGCTTGAATCTTGATGAGTTCTTGAAGTGGGGTTTGGCTAAATTTAAAGATTATTGGAATCCTTTGATGTTATCTTTCATTGGGTTGAATCTTTTCTAGGTTTAGATTAAAGGGTTCTTATAAAGCTTGAATCTTGATGAGTTCTTGAAGTGGGGTTTTGCTAAATTTAAAGATTATTGGAATCCTTTGATGTTATCTTTCATTGGGTTGAATCTTTTCTAGGTTTAGATTTAAGGGTTCTTGAAAAGCTTGAATCTTGATGAGTTCTTGATAATGGGGTTATGCTAGATTTAAAGATTATTTGAAAATCTTAAATCTTTTCTGGGTTTACATTTTAGGGTTTCTTTGTGGAATTTCTGGGTTGCAAAATGTTGAAAAGATTGGTGCTTGGATTCTTGATTGCTTCGGTTGTCGGTGTATCGTTAGCGAACGACAATGACTTTGCTCACTGTCATTGTGACGACGAAGGATCTTGGAACGCGCATATTATTGAAAGCCAGCGAGTGAGTGATTTCTTGATAGCGATCGCTTATTTCTCGATCCCACTTGAATTACTCTACTTTTTAAGTTGTTCGAATGTGCCATTCAAATGGGTTCTTGTTCAGTTTATCGCGTTTATAGTCCTTTGCGGGCTGACTCATTTGATAAACGGTTGGGGATATTATGGTAATCAGACATTCCAGTTGATGATGGCGTTAACAGTTGCTAAATTGTTAACTGCGCTTGTGTCGTGCGCCACCGCGATCACGCTTCTGACTTTGATCCCGTTGCTGCTTAAGTTCAAAGTTCGTGAACTTTTCTTGAAACAAAACGTGTTGGAGCTCGATCAAGAAGTTGGAATTATGAAAAAACAGAAAGAAGCCGGTTGGCATGTTCGTATGCTTACCCATGAAATCAGAAAATCGTTGGATCGACATACGATTTTATACACCACTTTAGTTGAGCTTTCGAATACTTTAGCTCTTCAAAACTGTGCGGTTTGGATGCTCAACGAAGATAAAACCGCAATGAATTTAACCCATGAATTAAGACTTAATTCTTCAGGTTATCATTCTTCAATTCCCAAAAATGACCCTGATGTATTAGAGATAACGCAGAAGAAAGGTGTGACGATTTTGAGGTCAGATTCAGTACTTTCGGTTCAAAGTAGAGGCGGGTTATCAGAGTCGGGTCCTGTGGCTGCAATCCGTATGCCGATTCTTCATGTTTCCAATTTTAAAGGCGGGACCCCTGAGTTTGTTGACACGTGTTATGCGGTATTAGTTTTGGTTCTTCCTAACGAAGGTGAAAGAAATTGGAGTTTTGACGAACTGCAAATCGTGGAGGTGGTGGCAGACCAAGTGGCGGTGGCACTGTCGCACGCTGCAGTTCTTGAAGAATCACAATCAATGCGCGAGAAATTAGTTGAACAAAACCGTGTTTTACAGCAAGCTAAAGAAAACGCCATGATGGCGAGTCAAGCCCGAAACTCTTTTCAAAAGGTAATGAGTCATGGAATGAGACGCCCCATGCATTCGATTATGGGCCTTCTTTCCATTCTCCAAGACGACAAAAAGAGCCCAAATCAAACCAATATTATCGACACACTGACAAAAACAAGCAACGTTTTGTCTACTTTAATAAACGACGTAATGGAGATATCTGCTAAGGATACCGGCCGGTTACCTCTGGAAATAAGACCATTTCAGTTGCATTCAATGGTTAAAGAAGCGTGTTGTTTGGTTAAATGTTTATGTATTAATCAAGGATTCGGGTTTGCTATGGAGGTCCCCAGTTCGCTTCCTAATTTGGTTATGGGCGACGAAATGCGAACGTTTCAGGTTTTATTACATATGGTTGGTAATTTACTCGATGTTAGCGAAGAAGGGAGGTTGGTTACGTTTCGTGTTAGTTTGGAGAATGGAAATGATAATAAAGTGTGGGGAGCGAGTCGACCTGTGGGTGACGAATTTGTAAATGTGAAGTTTGATATAGGCACTGGTGACGGCGGTTTTCAATCAGACTTGGCGGTTTTAAGTATGAGTTCAGGAGTTAGAAGGCAAAAGGCGAAGCGAGTTAAGGACAGTTTGAGCTTCACTATGTGCAAAAAGCTTGTACAGGTAATTAATATGCCAAATATGATTTGTTAAAGATATTATGTTTTGTTATGTTCATTTGCTAAATGTAAATTACAGATGATGCAAGGAAAAATATGGATGTCAACAAATTCACAAGGCTACATACAAAGCACAAGTCTAGTGCTCAGATTTCAAATTCAACAAACATTCAGCAGACCAATGTTTGACCTCGGAAACTTCGTTGACCAACCAAAGTCAAACTCGATCTTCAGGGGCCTTCAAGTAATTTTAGCTGACGACGATGGAGTAAACCGAATGGTGACCAAAAAGCTCCTTGTAAAAATCGGCTGCCAAGTCACCACAGTGTCATCCGGTTTCGAGTGCTTGAGTTCACTTGGGCCCACAATGAGCCCGTTCCACGTCGTCATTTTGGATCTACACATGCCTGAGATGGACGGCTTCGAAGTTGCTACGCGGATTCGTAAGTTTAGAAGCCGTAACAGACCGTTGATCATTGCATTGACTGCAAGCGCCGAAGAACAAGTGTGGGAAAGATGTTTGCAGGTGGGAATGAATGGGGTGATCAGGAAACCGGTTCTGTTGCGCGGCTTGGAAAATGAACTTAGAACGGTTTTACAACGAGCAGGTGAACGGTTATCGGGTTAGTAGGCATAGGAAGATTAACATTTTGTTTTGGTTTTTTTTTTATACTGCCTCATTGATGCAAAATCCATTAAAACGTTCAAACTATATAGTAATATGAATACATAGATTTATTTTAGGTTCTTATATGGCTGGGGTGTAAGTTGGTTGGTTTGGATGGTGTGATATGATCTAAAAATGGTTGGGCTGCTTTATAAGTTTTGGGTATGATGGTGAGCCTGCTAGTGTTAAACCAACTGTTTAAAGAGGTGTGAGTGTGTGACTAGTTCAATCTAATAATAAATTTGTGTGTTGATCTATAATGCAAATATGTGACCTTAATGAGACCATCTTGTGTTTTTTTATGAACAAAATCACATCTAAGGGAGACAATTATCACTTGGTATAGAATAGATGTGGAAAAAAAAACTGGTTTGGGAACTGAAACCGGCAAAACTAACCTGAACCGAAACTGGTACAAAACGGTTTCACCTAAAACCGGTAGCTGAAAATCTCAAACCGAAACCGAACTGAAAATCAAGCTAAAACCAACGTTAAAGCAAGTCAAACGAACTCGAACCAGAACCAAAACCGGTACAAATATAAATAAAGTTTTGTTTTATTTTGTATTAAAATTCAATTTTCTTCTCTAAAAACCTAGAAGTTAATAAAACTAGGTAAGAAAACTGATTCGTGATTGACCAAACTGATATGAAACCGAACCAGTTTGGCTTAGAATCGGTTAACACCCAAACATGTTTCAAACCGATTTGGGTTTTTAAATAAAAACTAGAGTGTGCAAACTATACCTTGGTGGGTTGGTGCTTAGTTGGGGGAGGAATAATATTATTGTGTATAAGATTTGTTTTAAAAAAAGCAGCCAATCAGAAAATGTCATGTGGCCCAAACATCCCCCCACGCACATGAAGTCTTCCCTGCCACTCACCCCTGCCCAGCCTTCCACGCCCCTAGGGGGCGGTGTGTGTGTGTGTGTGTGTGGGGGGGGGGGGGGGGGGGAGGGAATAATATTATTGTGTATAAGATTTAAAAAAAAAAGCAGCCAATCAGAAAATGCCATGTGGCCCAAACATCCCCCCACGCACATGAAGTCTTCCCCGCCACTCACCCCCGCCCAGCCTTCCACGCCCCTAGGGGGCGGTGTTCCCGTCGGTGGAGGCCTCTCCCGCCACTCTTATAATAACTAGCGATAGGAGTGGTTGCCCCACCCCTTGTGATGTGGTGGTAAAGGTGTTGGGTTTCAAAGGAGAGATTAGGAGTTCAAGCCTCACAAGAGGCAATAAAGGATTAAAGGGGTGTAAAAAATACGGGAGAAATTAGCCGTTCAAAAAAAAGATAGGAGTGGTTATACTGAGTCACTGACCGAGTTGAACTCATTGGTTGAAAGTTGGTAAATTCATTTTTTTTTTCTTCTCACTGAAATAGGACAAGATTGTAACATATGTTTGATACCGAATATGAGAGACTTGGTATTTTATTTTTTGAAATATAATTTGACGACTATTTTCTTTAGTTTGAACTAGTGGGGTGCCCGTGTGATGGAGCGGAAAATACAACATTTAGGTTGGTGATTGAGGGGTGCATAGGATGATTCAGTTTGAACTTGAGCTATAACTCTACGCTTTGATGCAGTCGTGCCTCTTTTAAAATGAATATTGTTATTTCATAGTAAGACAAGAGTCAAGTTGCATCAAAGGAATAACGTTGAACTATTTAGTTTACCAATACAATAGTCTACTACAAATTGTGCCATATTTTCATTGTACATATATAGCTACAAAAGAGAAAAAGAGAAAAATCTTGTTCTTTACAAAGTATGTCATATCTACCATTCAATGTGATAATATAAAAGGAAAGCAGTCGTTTTTTGTTGATGATGTTTATCGAAATACTACGATTAGTTAGTCGGCCTATTATTTATCGTAAAAGAAGTTGTGATTTTGTTCCAGTTAGAGCAATTTTCAAGGCTTGTGCTTGTGGTTACGCTAGCTTCTTTTTATGTCGATAAGATATATGCACATATTCATACTTGTAAATCATGTATCAATGTCATGCAACTAATTCGGGTTAAATGTGTAGCGAAGTAGTTTTGAATAATAAAAAGCCAAAATTATGGAACTGCAGAGAACAATAAAAAGAGAAAAGTACTATGAATATAACTTCAAAATATGTGTTAAATATATCAACAATAAGCCATATTTTGAATTTCATGATAAAAACAATGAGTACAGTGCCTAATGACCGCAAATAAAATGAAAGTAAGAGGACGTACTTGATATAACTTACAAAAATTGAACTCCCATATATAGAAATTTTGTAACTACTAGAATGATTATTTACTAAAATATATAAAAATTGAAGCTATCAGTAACAAACGTGATAAAGCATTCTTAGAGCCCAGTCTTGTGTTGCAGTTTTGTTACCGTGTGACAAATTATTTGTCTGTCAAAGCAAGAATGAACCATAATGTTTAACAACATTATCATATTTTAAGAATCACCAAAGTTGATATGTAGATTTCGAGTGCCCTGTTTGGTTTTTTAAATCATTGCATTTGATTTATGTGAATTTTTCATGATTGGGCGGAACATTATTTAACACCAAATCCAATTTTACAATTTTGAGTTTTACTTGATCATGAAATTGTGTTATGATTCAACATCCATATTAACAATAAATCCATATTATATTTCATCTAGTTAGTATTTAAAACATAAAATGCAATAATCACTTGTACATAAGGCATTCTTTCTTGTACATTTCAATCCACACATCAGTATTGACTACGACAAACACCGACACGTCGACAAAAATGAGCCGGTCGTCATGGTATATTCAAATGTTTTTAAAATATAATAGTTTTAAAGTTATGATATAATTAAATAAAAGAAATTATAATTTTGTAGGGGAGGGGAGGAAAATGTAATTACTAACTAAAAATTAGGGAGTCAAAGTGTAAATAAGATAGGGTATTAAAGTGTAAATAATGTATGAATGACCATTTTACCCTCATTTTAGGGTTGTTAATGAAAAATTAGTTTTTAACTTTTGGGTATCTTAAAATACCCCTCCCTCATGCATTATAATATAACTAGCAGGAACCCGCGCGTTGCAGCGGGGTTAGCTAAGTTGCAAGTGTTTTGATTTGGTTGTCAGATTGTGGTTGTGCTATGTTTGAAAGAAAGACCGAGGATACATACTATGTTGTAGGGGTGAGTAAACCTTAACCGTTAACCAAAATTTTGTTGTCAAAGTGTGGTTGTGTGCAGTATTCGGCATATGTGATAATAAGGAAAGGGAAGATCACAAGGCAAGTAATAGATGAGATTATAAATAAGTATTTTTGTACACGATTCAAGTCATTAGGAACACCCTACGCAATTTCTTCACCATTTTCATTTTTTATTAACGTAAATGAAATGGATATTGGGCTCTAATATGCCCACCAAGTTTTCCTTTTCAGCTATTTGAAAACGTTGAGGTTGTATGTAAATTTCTTATTCAGGGTGTCCATGACTTCATGTAAGAAGGTGCATTTACATCTTGCTGCTTTAGACACAAATTCTTTGCAACTTTGATACCATTCTGATTGTAGTCATCTTCACAACTTAAGAGAAGATCTTGCTATAATCGACTTGTCTTTCTGTTGGAAACTCTTTTAACCACCAATCTTACTCGACCAAAGACCATGTCTGGTACTCTGGTTTCCCCTCAAGCGAACTCATCTCTTCTATGGGTCATAATTCTTGCTATACAAATTCTTTTAATCTTATGGCTCACAGTTCTATGTCAGAAGCAAATATTATGTTGGAGAATATTTATATGAAGGCCTTGATTCTTGTGCATCTCCTTAAAACCCTGAATGATTCTTAAACTCTCTTCAAACTTTGAAAGCTTGTTAGAACATCTAAGGTTGGTTTCTGTTACGTCTTCAAACATAACATGGTCTTGTCCATTTGGTTTCTTCTTTGTTTCTGAATCTGCAACATGCTTATCTTTGTAGAAGGCGTTCTCATGCTTCTACTATGATATCCAATCTCATATGAACCATAACAAATAAACTCACACTTTTTGACTTTGACCTCAAACTTATTCGTGTCAACATCATAAACTTTCACAAAAGAAACATTCTTGGGAACCTACAAGTGAGGAAGACTTATCTCCATCTCTTGTCGTTCCTCGTTTGGAATCTTGGAAGTTCAAAAAAAAAGCGTGGGCATGAGAAAAAAGGCGCAAATTAAAAAAAAAAAGAGGGGAATCACCAAAATAACCAAAAAAATAACAAATATCAGCAACAGAAAACATGATTGTCAATACTAAAGCATTATAGGATCAAAAAACAGATTAAAAATTGAACATAATGTTCCAGATTCATGACTGTCACTAACACGAAACATGACTGTCAATACTGAAGCATTATAGGATCACAAAACAGATTTAAAAAACTGAAAATAATGTTCCAGATTCATGACTGTCACTAAAAGAAAACATGACTGTCAATACTGAAGCATTATAGGATCAAAAAATAGATTAAATTAATCACCTTTAATTGCCCATTACATCAGGAATTAAAGCTTTCTGAGCTGTAACCAAAAACTGGCGTCTTAAAGAATCTCTAAAGACCCGTCTTAAGCCTGTTGGAGGGAGGATGCAGTATGTGCTTGTGAACTTAGGTTGGTGCTACCAACTTATCGACTGTCATTTGTTTTAAGAAAACTTTTATCTTAAATATGTTAAATTCTAATACTCACTAATTTTAATAATTAATTTACCTCTTCTTACTTGTATGAATGGGAAGTGATTTAAACATCATCAAAATTATTTTACACTTGTCATATCGATAATCTATTAACATCATATAATAATTAAAACAACACACATTGATGGTATCACGTACATAACATTTTTGTTTCTTTTTGTGAAAACTAAAACATAAATAAACAAAATATTAGATCTTGTAACATATATACTGATACATTAAAACATAACTGAAGTTATTAATAGAAATTGATTAATTATGTTTTGATATAAATTTGTCTCAAGTTCCGTAAAAGGACAAGCTAGTGGGTTTTAAATTGTGGTTTAATGAAATTTATGAAAGGGGTTGCATGTGGGAGAATAAAAAGTGTGTAGTACACATATACAATGGACATTACATATTGTACATAATGGCACAAATGGAAAAAAAATGACCAAAGATTACACTTTTGTGAAGAGTCTCTTAATATGCCATCTTAAAATGTTTGTAAAATTACCTTCTTATCCATCTAGGATGTATTATATAATAGTAAGTATAGATATAGATGTCTCACTCTTAAGTTATTCAACAACTTAATAATTTAGTCACAGAAAAATTAACACGCAAAATCAATAAACAAACTTAATGGGATTAAGATGGTTCTAATAAAAATGTAATCCTTTTGTATTGTAATTTTCCATTCAATGTTATATATTAATAAATAGAGTAAAATGTTAAATTCCTCCGTTAGGTTTGGTCACATTTTTTGGTACCATTTAAAAAATAATTTTTTTTGATTGAGATTGAATCCTTCTTGACATGTTAGTTAACTTTATATTACTATTTTTTAATATAATAGAGTACATAAAGGTGTATTTAGGTCAAAACTGGAAAAAAATAATTAATATAATATCATATTAGTTTTTTATTTAATTATTCAAAATATCATTTTTTTTAACTATATTTTATTTTTTAATTCATTTACTTTTTAAAAACAAAAAATAACCCATATTTAAAGATGAATCTGATGAGAATGATTTACACTGGTTTAATTATTTACACAGTGTAAATCTACCATACACAAACTTCTACAAAAAATACGCTAGTGTAAAATAACCAACAAATATATATACATTCGTATTACGCTAGTGTAAAATAACTAGCACCATCTATAACATTTGTATTACATAATTGTAAAATGCCCCATAACATCAACAAAGTTTGTATTACATCAATGTAAAAAACCAACATCTATAAAATTCATACTACACATAACTAACCCAACAAAAACCCCTTTGGTCATAAAGAAAAAAATTGTGACACTTTTGTCATAAAGAGTTTTACACCATTGTTTACTTACCTTATACAAAAAAAAAAAAAAAAAAAAAAAAAACCATCATCATCATTATCATTGTCTTCAACAGCATCATCATCTTCACACAAAAAAGCCATGAAAAATCTTATAATAATAATAATAGTGGTGGAGTGGCTTTTGTTTCACTTATGTGATCAAAGGTTCAATTCCCACTTCCAACATTTATGGTTTGGTATCCGGGTGAAGATCGAATATGGGTGGCGCCGGTTCGAATCTGACGGGCGGCGATGTTTTACCGAGTTCTATAACACTGTCGTGCCTTCGGGCGGGTGGGGCTCGGGTTTCCGCACATCGGGAGAAGGCGGGGGCTGCTGGAGGTCGAGTAGTCGATTCTTGGGCACAGCGCCCCGCAAGGGTGGTTGCCACACAGTTGTTCGCCGATCAAATAATAATAATAATAATAATAGTAATATACCTGAACCACCACCATCGAAACCCACCACAGCCCCCCCCCCCCCCCCTGCCGTCACCATGAACCACCTCACCCCCAGCCATCGTCGAAGGGTCTGTTTGTCGATGGATCTTTTCATCGAAACCACCATCACCTGTTCATCGAAACCCACAATCGAACCCATCATCGAAACCCACAATCGAACCCCTCATCGAAACCCATCATCGTCATCATCTGGGCCGCTATTCACCATCACCTCCACCCCTACCTCCACAGCCACGAAAACCGCCCAAGAACCACCACCATTCAGATCCTAAAAACACCTCATCTTCTTACTCAGATGAGAGAGAGAGAGAGAGAGAGAGAGAGAGAGAGAGAGAGAGAGAGAGAGAGAGAGAGAGAGAGAGAGACTTGGTTGATGTGATGATGATGATTTAAAAAAAATCAGTAATTTAAAAGGTTGATTGGAGTGGGGGTGGGGTGGGATAGGGGATGTGATAAATTACTTTGTTACCCTTTAATATTATAATGATAAGCTGCATACGTGTCATATTGTTATTGGCCTAGAGGAGTTCTCAAGTTCTCGCAACTCAAGTGAGTTCTTAAATGAACCTGTAAGGACAAAAATGATTGAAGAACCACTTTTGAATGCCTTAGTCTAATTCCCGTTTCTGCAAATAAAGCTAAGTATAGAAACTACTGAAGAAGAAGATTGAAAGTATTGAAGAAGAAGATATCAAGTGCTGAAGAGTAATGATCAGAAGTTCTGAAGTCTAACCAGACAAGTCAACTGAAGAACTACTGAAGACAAACTACTCATCAGTAGTTTGTCACTCATCAGCTGTTTTGATAGAAGCTTCCTACCGCCTTAGTACTTCAGTAGTTTAGTATTATATTATTTTGTTAAAGTCTTTGTACAAGTTCCAATACTACAGCCTGTTGTAGTATTGTTTAGTATTATCTTTTAATCAACTTGTATGTATTTGCTGGTCTATCTAGCTTATGACAATCTGATCCAACAAGATCTTATATATATATATATATGATTGGGATCAAATAAGAACTACCACCCTAGTTAAGAACCATAAGAACTAACCCTGACCATCCATCTTCAATCTTGATCATATGGGTAAAAGTGTAAAATAACAATCAAATCTTTTAATTATATAACATGAAGAATGATATCATAAATTAAAGAAAATAAATTTATATAACATTAACATTACCTGAAGAATTAAACAAATCTTCTTCCAGTTGTTTCGATTGTGTTTAGAAATATTTTCTGGAATTATTTGTTATTTAAAATTATAACGAATATATATTACGAAGTTTAGAAATAACGCCAAATGCACACCAAACCATATGTCTGTTGACTTGGTCCATATTTTCTTTTGCAAAGCATTTATACTAGCCACATGCTTTTTTGAATCGATTTCTAATTGTGTCAATCCCTGCCATTGAGTGAATTGATTTCTAGGTTAGGGTTTTGTTTTTGTTTGATTTCTCACAAGATCTTTCAGATCTATGGTTCAGGATTCTTTTCGCTTGTGTTTTTGTAATACTAAATTTTCAATGTTTGAAATTCTAATTCTTAGCATGTTATTTTCTTGCTTAATTGCAGCTAGTTTACTGGAAGGTGTATACACAAGTGTACTCAGTTTCATATAGGTTCCATCCAGATATACACTAATGTATATTTCGTTCATATACAAAAAAAGGAAGAAACCTCAACATCTATTATGATGTACACTGATGTATTTAACTTACATTTCGACAAAGATATACACCAATGTATATATGTGTCCAAATTATAGTCATATAAGCTGGAAAAAAACAGATATACACCAATATATATATATATATCTGTGTTGATGATGATGAATGAAAGAAAAAAAGAAACTGATATATACCAATGTATATCTGTGTCAACGATGATGATGCTGATAAATGAAAAAACAAAAAAGAAACTGATGTACACCATTGTATATGTGTCGATGATGATGACGAATGAACAAAAACAAGAAACTGATATAAACCAATGTATATATGTGTTGATACATGTGTGTACATTAACAATGTGAATACATAAGAAAATATTTGCAACATACAAGAGTGTCGCTGGGTAAATTTATAATACAAAAGAAAATATACACACATGTATATAATGTCAGTACATGTGTTTTATGTCTATGTTTCATAAGAACTATACACAAATGTATAGATCGTGAATGATGAGAGAGATAGAGAGACAGGTGTAGAGAATTTTTAGAAACTAATCCAGAGAGATGGTGAGAGAAGTTTTAGGATTTAATTCTGAGGGAGGGAGAGAGAAGACTTTTAGGAATTTATTATGGGAGAGAGGATTTGTAGGAATTATTTTTTTTTGGTGGATATATAATGGAAGGTTATACTGGAAACTCATATTATAGTGAAAACCACAGAAAACCCTATGAAACGAACTTATTTTTTTATCAAAATTTTAGGTCATGTAATATATATGATTTTAAGCATTTTGAGCCAAAAAAAAAAATATTGCCGATGTTTTTTTAAGTAAGTTTTTCGTGCAACACATGTTATTTTCACGTAACATGTGTTACGCGTAAACTTATTTATTTAAAAAAAAAGCTTGACGCTTTTTTGATTTTTTTTTTTTTGGCTCAAAATGCTTAAAATCATGTATATCCATGCTCTAAAATTTTCATAAAAAAAAGGCTTGGGAAGTAGGAGTTTCCAGGGTTTGCACTCTAAGAGTGGGTTTTCATTATATCCTTATATATATGTATAGGGTGGGTTCTTGTTATAAAGGTGTGACACCCGACATATTTGGCTTAAACATTTTAGTAACACCTAAGTCTACCTTAGCGGGAAACATTTATAAATGGACTTAACTAGGTTAGTTGAGTCGGGTCAAGATAGGATTGTCCAGGGTTTAATGATCTAGAGGATCATTGGGAGTCGTTTTGGGAATACACTAGTACCGGGTCCCGTTGTTGGTGAAATTACATAAATTAATTAAGTGCATGTGTAGATTAATTGTTATATGGTGGATTATATGCAAAGATGTGTTTAAACGATGTGTAGATAATCATTCATGCTTAAATATGTTAAACATAGACTAAGGCTGCATGTTCATGTGTTAAGGTGCGTTAAAATGCGTTAAACACGACAAATTGGAAAACTAGAAAAACATAGGTCCAGGTTCGACCACATCGTGGGGGCGAACGTGGAAAATACTCTTGGTTCGACCCTTACTGAAGGGGCGAACCTGGAATGTGGAAATGAAAGAATTTCATTCGACCAGAACATGGCACATTCAACCCTGTGAAAGGGGCGAATGTGGACTAGTATAAATACCAAACTTTGTCATTTTTCACCATTTCACAAACCCTAACCGTCTCAAAACACTCTCAAACGATTTTAATCACTAAGGAAGGAGTTTTTGCTCTTATTTTTCATAATCTAACCTATCAACAACATCTAATCAAGAATCCAAGGTGTGTTCTTAATTCTAAACCTTGTTCAAGTATTTTAATTCGTTTTTATCTAACCCTAAATGTCCAGATCTGTTCTAAGGATGTTTTTGTTAATAAAAACCTTTTAAACATCTTTCTAAACCTAAACGCTATCATTAAACATAGGTTTTCATATCAACAAACATATGTTAATTATGTGTTATGTGATATTATGTGTTGTTTAATGATTTGCTGCTGTGCTAATGCTAGAAACATGAGCTAGGGCTGCTATTGATGATAGTTTAGGACTATTGAAGGTTATAATTAGATAGATGATGATATCAAGTCTAATTTGGGGATTTTATCTAATTTAGGGCTTGTTGCATGTTAGTATTATCAATAGAACTATTGGGGGTTTTCGATTACATGATAAACTGAGCATTTTAAGATGATTATGGATTGATTTTTGAAAAGTTTCCAAATTGGGTAAAGATTACATGCATGATGTGACACTCTCATAATCTTTGCCATTTTGGGAAAAAGGCTAAAACGAATAAGTTTTGGGGCAAAATTGGTGGGGTTTAGTAGGGATAAGTTATTCATGCTTAACTACAGTGTTTGATAATGTTTCGGGATGTTTTCGGATGTTTTTGAAGCGTTTTTGGAAAAAGTAATCTGTCAGGGTCGAACCTGGGTACATTCGACCGGTCGAGTGGTCGAATGTGGAATCCCATGGTCGAACCTGGACAGTTTGGTCGAATCTGTTTAAAAACGGTCGAAGGTGGCTTTCAAACGGTCGAAGGTGGCTTAAAAAGGGGCGAAGGTGGAGTTATCTTCCTGGTTCGACCCTATTGATTCAAAAATGAGATTTTTGATACAAACTAAGTGTTTTATGCTTGAACCTTGCGTGTAATCTACGTGTACTTGATTAGTTAAAGTAATGAGTCACCAACGGGATGTCGGGCCGGTCTAGTGTGTCGGTTGAACACTTAAACACGTTTTAAAACATACTTGGTCACGATCTGGACAATCGGGGACTAGATAACCTTATGGTTATTAATCGGAACACTTATGTGAACATTTTGATAGATCTCCGGTAGTGGGATTATCAAGGCTTGGCTTTCTATTATTTACTGAAGAACGCAACCTAAGGTGAATTCACGGCCCCACTTTTACAGCTTTAACATTTGGGGGAGAAAACATGCGCTAAACTATTTTGGTAACATACGTCATACTATGGTTTTAACTTTGCATTGCTATACGATCTTTTAAAGTCCCGGGGAAAACCATGAATGTGCGGGGATGCACAACGGGGGAAATGTGGATAGATCTATTGGGCGTGACCTGCCCCACTCGTCAGCTTGGAGGGCCGGGCGGGTGCATATTGTCTCGAACTGGTAACATTGGTAACATGCTGAACATTCGGGCTGAACATTGCTAAACATTGCTAAACATTGCTAAACGTGTCTAGTAATGGTTTTCCAATCGTAGTAGTAATAAAACATACGCCTAGCTAGCGTACTTGGTAACATTGGTATAGTATGGACATGGTAACGCTTTGGTAACTATTTTGGTAACATAGTGAACAGACCTATGAACTCACCAGCATTATATATGTTGACGTCTTTTGGCATGTTTTTCTCAGGTCGCTAAGGTAGCATCGGTTGGACTAGGCGCACGGGTCCGCATTGGCGTCTAGGCTTAGTGGCATATTTTAAATAAGTGTCTTGAATATTTTGGAACACAGGTTTGTAGTTGTTTAAATCTTTAAATGCTTCCGCTATGGTTTAATGGTTTGATAACCAAGTTTTGAGTTTACATATTTCATATAGTGTTGTTTATTGTGACCGTTGACTTGGATCCTGGTTTGTCATGCGCCTCGCGGTAAAACTCTGCAAGTGGAAATTTGAGGGTGTGACAAAATGGCATTTTCGTGTTTGTAAAAAAAATTATTTGGATAAATTTGAGGAACACGCCCTCCATTGTAAGGAGCTGTCGGGGTTCTAATACCGGCCTGACCTGATTAGGGATGTCCTTTGGGATGTGCTGAGATTTCTGGTAAGAAAAAAGCCACTGTGAACTTTTTGACAGACCGCTAGAAGGAAGGTCCACCCTGCACCTGACGGATGTCCTTGTGCTTAGTTGGGCGGGCAGTAAACATGCATGTGTAGACCTTACTAGGGTGTCCCCTTCCGGTTAGACTTTGGGACATAGGGTTTGTAGCAGGGAAATCGATTTTGAAAGTGAAGGATAAAAAAGGTGACTAAACATGAAATAGTCTGCTTGAAGAATCAACACGTGTTTGTGCCATTTTCTTTTGATACATTTCGATCCCTTTCCCCTAAGGCAACTCAATTCCTAGATCGGGTGCAAAACATCGTACACAGTAATTCTCCGTATTCTAAGAACCAATGTTTTATTTTTAGTAGGGTAGGATTTGCAATTCAAAAGGGGGTTGCGGCACAGCTTGTTGTCCGTTTACCTGCCATCCTCTTGTAATTTGTTATAGGTTTAATCTAAAGGAATTTCATAAAAAAATGTAAAAGGAATTGAAAACATCATAGCTAAAATTTAAAACACAATTTCTATATAGACTTCTCATATTTTATACAAAAAATGTCATTTATACAGAAACCTATACTTGTGTGTGTGTATATATATATATATATAATAACAAAAGTTGTGTTACATATAACAAAAGCCCTAAAAGCATATTACATATCAATGCAATTTACTATTTTGGTCATATCTTGATAGTTACCTTTTATCATAATTATTGTTAACTTTGAGAAATATTTTATATCGAAAAGAAATTATAAACATAATATGTATCTGTAGGTGTGTTTTAATAGAATGTTAAGGAACTTTATTAGTAAAACATTACATGCTTTTGCTTTTAGGGGCAAGTGGATGCGGATGGGTGGGTAACACTTTGGTAAACCTTTTCTTGAAAGTGAAAGTATTAATTATTTAATTTTCTTAATCATGAGTTATTCCCACTATGAATGGTGGAATAATCCTAGTTAATGTAATACTAACCAGCTTTTCTGCATATTAACAAATATTTCTATTACACTTTTACGATTGTTGCCAATGAAATTATATAATTATTTAAACTTATTGAAGAAAGACCATTATCTAATAAACTAACTGTTTATTCTATAAAAATTCTATTTCATATTGTTATGATTACTTAACAATTGTCATTTATCAGTTGATTATTAACTTTAGTATTAACTTTTTAATTTCATTATACATGTGTAGACAACACCAAGGTGTTTCCCCGTTAAGAAGTTTGTACATGTGTAATTGTTTTCATAACTAAAATGAAATGTTTATCCTGAAGATTAAGATAAGGTATGGGTTAAATACTTAAATCACATAAACAAATCTATAATTAACGGGGGATTATCG
Source organism: Ambrosia trifida (assembly GCA_028751855.1). Taxonomy (NCBI): domain Eukaryota; kingdom Viridiplantae; phylum Streptophyta; class Magnoliopsida; order Asterales; family Asteraceae; genus Ambrosia; species Ambrosia trifida. The sequence continues at coordinate 4,374,730 of CM054126.1, read as the reverse complement.
AAGAACACAAGTATCTTGACCCAGAAGACTTCTTGAAAAGCAGAAAAGATGATGAGAGAGAAGAGGTAGTGTAGAGATAGAGTAAAAGGAGAGTATAGAGTGTGTGTGTGGGTGGGGGGGGGGGGGGGTTAACTTATATTTTATTTGTTTTTTTTATTATTACTAAGTAGTTTGATCATACCATAAAGATATATTTTTAATAACGAATTCTTTAATTTTAAATATCAAGTAACCTTATGTATTTAAAGATTGAATTTATATAATTTTTATACCGCACAAACACCATACCACTAGTTACTAGACTAGCAGACTATGGGTGACAAGGGCTTTCTGGTCTAGTGGCATGAGGTAGTGACATGAGGTAATGGTTAAAGCTTGAGATCGATCTTTATGGTTCCAGGTTTGAAATGTGACTCAAGGGTTGTTTTCCTACAATAGTGGGTTTAATTTCCTCCTTGATGTTGTTCTTAGGTGACTCAAACATGGAGCGTCAAAATTGTATGGATGATAGTTTAAAAAAATTAGGATGTGTTTACGAATATAAAATTCACATGTGTATATATAATTAGGGTAATTTAAAATAAATAATGTGTTTTGTGACTTAGTTTAAAAAGTCCTTCTTTAAATAGGTATATACATGCCGATCAAAAAAAAAAAAAAAAAAAAAAAAAAATAGGTATATACACCTAAAGAACAAATATGCAATTTACTTCTATACATTCGGGAGAATTTCATACCTAAAGGACTGAATCCTATGTATTTGAACTAGTCAAGTTAATTGTGCTCTCTATATTATATATCTTAGTCTTCTAGACAAGCTATTATTAATTATATTAAAAAACACTTAGATTAAAACTGCTTAACGTGGATATATTTCTTTATCTAGTAGTAGTTGTCGACATTGAGGTTTATTTAATTTATTAGGCTGCCTCACAAGCCGAAATAACCTCGCAAGTTGCTGTTTTTGCTCTTCAAGTTATATCTTATGGGGTCATATATTTAAGTCAAAGTTTATAGCAAAGTATATAGTGTTTGTTGTCCTTTTGTAAAAATGTTCGAAAACAGAAATCAATACCTGGATAATAGAAACCGGGGTTAACCTAATGCGCTATTGGTCTCAAATGGATAGGTTGATGGTAAAGTGGTGTATTCCTCATTCAAGTGATTGTGAATTCAAATCTTGCAAATGACAAGTGTGATGATTTTAACGTGTTAAAAAAATTAATGCACTATTAGCATATATTTGCGATAAATTTCAATTTTTGATGATGTATATAGGTTAAATATCAACATACTTAATTATATATGTTCCTTCTTATATGTATATACATAAAAATATATTTTACACGTATATCAATGGGTACAGTAAATTAATAAGTTTAAATTTGATTTGTATAACTTATGAGAGTTTGAGGTTTGTTTGCCTCAAACTCTATGTACCTAACTCTATGTATGAAATTCGAGATCAGCTTCAAAGCAAGTGTTCTCTAATAATTAAAATTGTGTGGTGTAAGTATTATAACTTCTAAACATTGTGCAATATGATTCTAAATTCCGTTTTCTTTGATGATGATGCAATATACAAAGCTAGAAAACAACACCTCAGTGAAAAGTTGTTAGGTTTACTTTTACAAAATATTTTAATTAGGACACATTTATTAATTAGTAATTTTTTTCATCGCCATTTAGTTTATTTTATTAGTTTGTTTTACATGTTTGATAAATAATATATCTTTACTTTATTTTCTAGTAAGGCTTTAGTTTTGATGTTCCGACTTTTTGTTCCACGATCTTTTCTATCCAAAAAAAATAAAAATAAAATTAATCTTTGCAAGTCAACTTCTTACGGAAATATACATCGTGCAATAATTAATATGTTTACTTTTAGATTATGCATATCTAGAAGTAGAAGGCTAGAAGATTATCTTTACCACGAATTTGTTTTCTGAAATTGTTCTTCACTTAAATTCAGAATCCATACCTACGAATAATTTCTCTTAAATTATTATTTTTTAATTTTAAATTTTAGTATAATATATAACATAATTTTTCTACATAAATCTATGATGTTTAATATGTAAAGATAATTGTAATATTTTGAATAGTTTTGTTTGTTGAAAAATAATACTAGTCATCTCAAAAATATTTTTGCTAAAATAATATGGTATTGAAACATAAATTAAGTAAAATTATAATTAAAATTAAAATTACCTTAGATTACTACCCATCCAATTAAAATTTTGCATAATATACGTGCAATATGTTAACACATGACATAATTAATCCATTCGGTATTTGCAATTGACATACGTTGCAAGAGGTCTAGTTTGAAGTTAAATTCGTTAGAGCTTTCACAATAGCTTCTTTAAATTTATGTGAGAGAAGCCTCCATAATTTGATAAGTGATAGTAAATGGGTGTGAGTGGAGAAGAGAGAAAAGTTACAGTTCATCAGTAAATTTGAAGGAGATACTGTTTACCCTATATAATTTTTTAATATTTTTAAAAGTGATTGTGAGTAGAGGAGAGAGAAAAAGTAATGATAAAAGTATAGAATAAGTATTATTAAATGGAAAAGGAGAGAGAAATAAAGTGATTTTTAGTGTAATATGTGGTTGTGAGTGATTGTTAATGGATAAAGATGAAGAAACTATTGTGAATGCTGTTAGTTTAAACATATCCAACCATCTTTACAAAAGATCTTTATCTATATTATAGAGTAAATTGCCAAAATAGCCCCTGAGGTTTGGCTCAAAATGCTTGTTTGGTCACAAAATTAATTTTTTTGCCAAAATCACCCCTCACAGATCAAAAATTGCCAAAATGATCCATATTTAACTGAGTGCTGAAAGTCAGTTTAGTCTCAGGGGCAGTTTCGTCCTTTATGTCCTCAGGGGCCAAAATATAAAAACCAAAACTTAAGTGGCATTTTTAAAACTTTTTATTTTAAATACCCAACCCCCCTCTCTTCTGTGACAAACCCACCGCCACCATCTGCCGCCAGCCCACCACCACCACCACCCTTCTACGGCGGCTCCGACGACAAGAAATCTGTGATTAAAATCCTTCAGAAGCAATCCGGTCATACTAGTTCCGGTATGAGTGTGTATAGTCGAGTTCACAACAAGAAGGTCACCGGTTCCGGTGACCGGCGCAATCCGCTTCATCTCTGGCTCCACCTTCTTTTCAGGCAATCTTTTCCTTTCCTTATCTAAATCGACACTCATCTTCATCTTTAAACCCAACCCGTAACCCTTCTCCTCTGTTCTGATGATACCCGATAATCCCTCATATTCAAAATCACAATCCAACTCGTAACCCCTTTCCTTTGTTTCTAACCGTAAGGGAGGCCGGATTTTGGACCGTGTGGAGCTTTGTTCCTCTGTTTCTAACCTCTGTTCCTCTGTTTCTCTGGCTCCACCTTTTTTTCAGGCAATCCTTTCCTTTCCTCTGTTTCCAACTCGTAACCCCTTTCCTCATATTCAAAATCACAATCCAACTCGTAACCCCGGATTTTGGACGGTGCAAGGGAGGCCGGATTTTGGTGGAGGAAGAGGGTTTTGGGCGGTGCAAGGGAGGCCGGATTTTGGACAGGTGTGGAGCTTTGCGTCGGAGACGGTGGTGGCTCCGGCGAATGTGATGGCAGCACAGACCATAGTCTTCAAACAAGGATGACGATAATTGCAGCTAAAAGGGGGATTTAAAAGGTTAGAACATGAAACGACGAAACTGCCCCTAAGACTTAACTGACTTTCAGCACTCAGTTAAATATGGACCATTTTGGCAATTTTTGATCTGTGAGGGGTGATTTTGACAAAAAAATTAATTTTGTGACCAAATAAGCATTTTGGGCCAAACCTCAGGGGCCATTTTGACAATTTACTCTATATTATATTATTAGAGAATTGGATGGATAAAAACTAAGTTACATAAAATTTTAAACAAATATCTTGTCAATTGTATGTGTTAATATCCTATTATATTTATTCAATCAAAGTAATGCACAGGTTTTAAGATTTAACTTTTGATTTACTTTGTATATAAAATTATATTAATATTAATTTGACACATGTAAAACACGAAGTTCTAACTTAGTTTTTAATATATATGTTTTACTTTAATTTGTTATTTCTTTTTAATAATTTTTAGTATAGTCTTGGATAAGAGCTATAACAGATAATCAAAATATCGAATTCAAGCATAGAAAAGTTAAAAAATCACAATTTCACAACTGTCTATGCTACTAAAATATTAAAAATTTAATTTTTTTTTCATGCAAGCCGATATACCGATTATTTAACATGTTTAGAAAATGTTCAATCAAACCCTCAATAGTAAACGATAATATAAATGTCGCACCTAGTTGTAGAGATTGAAAGACAATTTTGGAGTGGCCGAAGTAACAATACCTTAAAACGGAAAGTGCCGGACTTAATACGTATAAAATTTTCAAACAAAAACACGTAAATTTAAACTTAAGAGAAAAGATCGGTTAAAAGCTTCCCTTTGGTCGCACCAATCTTCCTGTTAAAATAAAAAGATAAATGAAGTTTATATATTTTTTTTTCTAACTAAACACTATAAAGATTATTATACCTTTTCTATTTGATATAAAAAAACATATTGACTAATTTTTGTATTTAAATTATTTTTATAGATTTTAAAATACCAAAGTTAGATTGAAAAACTTTTATGTTCGTAATTTGGACAATAGTTGTGATTATGGCTGTAAACGAACTAAACAAACACAAACATGGCCTTTTCGTGTTCGTTTGTTAAGAAAATAATATGTTTACGAACTGTTCATGAATACTTACCGAACGAGAATTTTTGTTCGTGTTTGTTTGTTAAGGAAATAACGTGTTCACAAACTGTTTATTAACACTTACTGAACGAGGTTTTTGTTCGTGTTCGTTTGTTAAAGAAATGAACGTGTTTGTGTTCATTTGTCTTTATATGTTAAATTTAGGTGTCAGACAAAAGCGAACACAAACAAACACCAATGAATGTAAACGAACAAAAACAGGCATTAATGAACAGAACTGAGCACAAAAACACATATTAAATTCCGAAAATTTCATCACTGACATTGTCAGCCCAAAATATACTAACCCGGCCTATTACCCAAATACACTTGACATAATCTTGATCATATAATGTCTAATAAAAACACAAAATTATCATACGAAACTTGAAATCCTCGTTTAATTCACCCAAAATAATAGTTAATCAAAATAGTTAAAGTAATATTAATATGTGATACACTAATATATATTAAATAATCTACCACTAGGAAATTTAAAATACTTAAATTAAAAATAAGAAGTTAAAAACCTTAATGAACTATCAAACACAAACATAAACGAACACGTTACCGAAACGTTCACGAACATAAATGAAAAAAAACGTGATCTCTATCCATGTTTGTTTGTTTAACTAAGCGAACAAAATTTTTTGTTTGTGTTTGTTCATTTATTAAACAAACGAACATAAGCAAACTTCACGTCAAACATTTCACGAACAATTCACTGAACGGTTGGTTTGTTTACAGCCCTAGTTATGATCTTCTTTAAACAGCAGAATTAAATATTGTATTATAATGATTGTAAAAATAATTAGAACATGAAACAAACACTAAATAAACTGTGTAATTTGTTTGAAACCTAAACCTCATGAATCATGAACCTGTACACCCAACAAGTTCCTTTATATTAATGAATAAATTATCTAAAGTCAAAAATATATGATGAAGTTATCATATATAATTATATTAAAATAGCTATAACAATTTGTAATCTGGTGTTGGCTTTTCATAAAAAAACAATAGTGCTAAACAATGATATATCATGTTAGTACTGCTTTCAAGAGAAAAAAATATTTTAAGAACCTTATTAAAAGAATTATAACATTAGAAAAACTGCCCAAATCTAAAACTCCCAACAAAGCCAAGAATTAAAGCTATACAAATGCAAACCCTATTTATTTATTCATTCTTATCATTGCACTAGTTACAAATATGAAGTTCAACATTGTTAATGTATATAACATGATCACAACTCACCTAAACTCAATTTCAAGTAACTAATTAACCTATCTATTGATAATTCATATTAATACATTATAACATACATGATCATTATTTTGCTCTTAATAACTTATTACCTTAATATATCACTCCTCTAGTATGGAGGCCTCCCATGAGCCCAACCAAAACCTTGATCATGGTTCATTTGTCCACCTCCATTAGGTATCATATTTGCCTGCATACCGTAACTAGCCATCTGATTCGGATCCGCCATCCCCATCCGTGGCGGAGATACACCAGCACCAACACCAGCACCAGCACCACCACTTAGCCCTGGTGGTGCAACACTATCAGCTTCCTCCTCTTCCTCAACCGGCAATCGTTCATAAGTGGCGTTAGAAAACGTTGCGGCTATGACCATAACCGGTCCAGAAGCAACTAAAGACCCAACCACACTCCCACCCACCACCTGGCCCTGGCCTCCAGCTAAATAAATAGTGAGGCCAGTTGATCCAGGTGGAGCTGGACCGGGTAAAAACGCCCCAGTTAATGATAATATCTCAAACCGGCCTTGTAAATTCATGACTGAACCGGGTGCAGAAGGTTGTCTTAGGGTTACATTCATAACTGTCCCACTAGCACTCATAACACAAACACCTCGTTGTCTTTTTCGACTAAACTGTGCTATGCTCTCGGCTACATCCGTCCCACTAGCCACCTCCATGACATGGCTACGGAGCGCGTTCGGGCTGTCCCGAGTCACAAAAATAGGCGGTTTTGGCTTGTTTTTGGACCCTGGAGGCCTGCCTCTTGGCCTACGATTCGACCCATCAATAGTAACTTCCCTTGGATCATCACTGTTGTTGTCACGGTCATCTTCTTCACTGTTGGTGTTGTCGTTGTTCATCGATATTCCAAGATCTGGTTTCTTGATGGCTGGAGAACCGGCTGATGATGGTTCCACTCCAGGTACGTTGACTTGACCGGTCCACCAACGGTTCGACGACATGATCTTGATCAGAGGTTGTTATATATTGATCAAACCTTAGTGAAGAGTTTAGAGATTGAGGAAGAAAGAGAGATGGTGATGATCAAAGTTGTAGGTGAAGTTTGGGAAGAAGTCTATTTGGTACTTTTGATGGAGCTTTTGTGTGTATCTAGCTATTTGGTGGGTGTGGATGTAGCTATCAAAGGTTTTATATTTTATAGCAAATTGAAGTTTTATATAATTGTTCTTTTCTTCTTCAAACGACTTGTATTTTGTAGGTTTTGGTGGGTGATGTATGGTGCAAGGTTTTATAATAATTTCTACCCTTTTCTCTCTCCTTCCATACATACATGTTACACACTACACATACATGTATCTATATCTATTATCTATTAATATATATAAAAGAATTGAACATTGCTGACGTGGCGTGCAATGGTGCCTTCAACCTCTTCATGAAACTGACACGTGGCATCATAATTGAAAGATTTTAGTGTTTTTGAATTATTTCTTTTTTTAATTAAAAAAAGATAAACATAAAACTCTAAATTTATCTCTCTATCTCTCAATTCTCAATTACTAAAATTAAATTGAGTTATTTTAAGAAAAAAAATTTTAAAAACAAATTTAAATTTTTCTCTCTTATGTTCCTCCCATAATTTTTAAATGTTAATATCTTTTATATTCGAGATTTTTTAAATAAAAAAATTACACCAAATTAACGAGCGTTTTATTATTTTTCCAACGAGTACCATAATGCTGTATAAAAAACGAAGAAAAAAACGACTATTTTTTGTGGGGTTATGTTCATATCGGAAAAAAAACACAAAGTGTTCAGGTTATTCATTAAACATGTTTTTTCTTTTAAACCAGGTTCTTATCTACGATGTTGAAATTCAGCCGATCGCCATGCTATCATTGGAATTTTACTCTTCTAAAGATGGATAGGTATACTTCATCAAGAGAAACTAGGAGAAAGAATCGCGCAACACTGCAACACATGGTGTCACCTTATAGCAAAGTTATTTTTTTTATTTATTTAATTACAAGAGTAATAATTATTACTATTAGTATTAGTATTATTAGAATGGTTATATTTTTCAACACTTATCATGAATTCTACATCTATATAAGTCAAAGTCAAATTGTAACATATTTTAAATTACGTGAAGATGATTATATGTTGAAGGTTATCCTTTTAATACTGTATTATGTTTAATATGGTTTATGTTTTTTATTTTTTTAACTTTTTAAATAAATGTTTTTTAACTAAGATTGATTATGTTTAAGTTATTTACTCTTTTCGTGATTTGGGTTTTCTTCTTTTATCATTTTTTATTAAATCATATTAAATTTTTCAACCCCGGGACCTTCCCGGGGTAATCAGCTAGTATGGCTATAAAATAAAATAAATTTTAGAAGGGCACCGTTGTAATTTACTTTCAAACGGCTAAGACATTTTGATGCATAAAATACAAATGCTCTATGCAATATTTTCTAACCTTTGTACACTTATTTGAATTAATACATTATTTATGTATATAATAATTTCTATCACATGAGATTTATATGATGGTGTGTGTGAATATGAAGGTGTGTGCTTAAGGTTGTGTGAGGTGTCAGTGTGTATATGTGAGAGGTTTGTGTGTATGATTGTGTGCGTGCGTGAGGTGCAGGTGTGTCATATGTAGGGTTCACGAGCTGAGACGAATTGAGCAGACCTTTGCTCATGCTTGGCTCGTTTACAAACTGAGTCGAGTCGAGCGGCTCGCTTACAACGAAGCGGAAAACTGAGCGCGCGAGCATTTTTCGAGCACGTATTTTTTCAAGCGAGCAATGAGCGAAGAATAATTTGGATAACCATAAAACTGGAATGTTTCCTTCGATTTTTTTGTTGTCGTGTGACAACTAGGGTCGAACTCTCCGATGATGAGGCTTAGGTTAAAGCAGGTGAGGCGATGAACATACTACAAAAAATAATTGTTGCAGTGTGTCGTAGGATCAAACGACGACTACCGACGAACGACTAATAATATTAAGAAGTTAAGACTGCCACTTCACGATTTAAGGTTAAATTAAACTATCAAACTTAATGTTAATTTTTTAATTGGGCTAAGTGACTAGTTATATTTTATTTGCATATATGGGCCTAAACCCAATAGAATATTAGGTATAAAACTATATATATAATTGTAATTTGTGTGTATTTAACTATAATATGGTAATTCAAAACTATGATAATCATTTTGGATCTCACGTTTATCTAAGGGGAAAGAATCTTTTTTTTTTTTTTTTTTGCTAAATCGCAACTTTTTTGTAAGAGTAATTTTTTATTCTTTCTTTCCTTTATACATATATACATATGTGTATATTGCATTTATACATATGCATATATTACATTGTTTTAGTTATACATATGTTATATTGTCAAACATATATGTATGATACTTATTTGTTAGACTCTGCCATGTATAGACATATATGTATATTAAAATAACATGCTCTTACCCACAATCTTTTATACATGCATGTGAAATCATTTTCTACACATTCGCACACATATGTACATTACTAAACATGTATGTACAACACTAGTTTTTATGGTTTTAGACACGTATATACATATATGTATAAATGCAAAAAAAAAATAATAAATAACTTGCAGGAAATTGGGCAAAAAAATTACCTTAGAGAAATGTATGGTCCAGAATGGTTATCTCAGTTCTCAATTTGGCCAATAGTTCTCAAACAAACCAAATGCATAATTATACGTATAACAATAAATAAAAATCTCGAGTTAAACCGGGTCAAGCGGTCCTTTTGCTCGTGCTTGGCTCATTTACAAAATAACCGAGCCGATCGGCTCGTTTACAACCAAGCGGAAGAACGAGCAAGCATTTTCCAAGTGAGCGGCGAGCGAGTCACGAGCAACGAGCGATTTGAACAATCCTTGTCATGTGTGTAGATGTAATGCGTGTGTGCAACAAAATACTTAAAAAGATGTGTTTGTGTGTGTTCAAAGTGTTCTCCTTCCAATTAATTTCATAATGGATGAAGTTGGTACAATGATGATGAAATCATGGGTTGGGGAAGTTTATGGGGTCATTTGCACACCACCACATCGTGCACACTCCCGAATAGTATTTATAAATACATGAGAGGGGTCTATGCTTAATACAACAAGGAACACAACACACTACCACAAAACAAATTACGGTACGATGTCAACGCACGTTGTGGTTGCAGGTACCTCCTACCTGCGCGACAACACCGTCGACGCCTAATCAGGTACAACATTGCAGGTGGTGGTCACGGGTTATAGAAGCCGAGAAAAGGGTTGTGTGGGTACAGAGTGATAGAGAATGAGAATAGTGTGTGTGTAGAGAGAGTAGTGTAAAGGGGCGGGACCCATGATTTAGGGTAGCGTTACTTATACATAAGTGTTTTTTGGGTAGTTTAAGGTAAACGTGAGTTGCCAATATGTGACTGGTGAAACTTATGGTACTTTGGCATTGCACACTGTCTCCCCTCACGTGGTAGTGAATTAGTTTAGGCCACACGAAAGAACATTAATGCGGACATTATGTTATAATAAGTAATCTCTACTACATTATAAAGGAGGAGTGATCGCTAAATGTGTCCAACTTGGTAAAGTTAAGATGGGATGTGAAAAGACATGTGCTTTAACCCTCAAATGTCATATAAATCTTCCCCAAATTACCCTTCAATGCATTAAGATACTTGTACCATGTAGTAGAGATAAATAAATGTTTATTTTATAGATAATTAAGTTTCTATATTTGCTCTCAAAGTTCTTTCAAATTCTTATATATAATATCATGTGATGTGGTATGACCACAAGCTTCAAATAATTATATTCAACAAATATTAATTTTACATTTTCTTTCTTTCTTTAAAATTGCATATGTTTATATAATTATACAATGTCGTTCAACATGAGAATTGCTAAAACAAATTACTTTATCTTTATCTTTATACTTGCTCCCTCTTTATCTTTATATATTTTTCTAGGTCACGCATCTCTACTATGGTGAACCAACAAGCGTTTTGTTCTGCTCATAATCATCCCCACAAGTCAATACTACATTATAAAGGAGGAGGCATGAGCAAATATGTCCAAATTGTCCAAAGTTAAAATGACATACCAAGAGTTTCTTTGCAAATTTCTAAATTTTACCACTTTTCTTTCCTAAATGCCCCTAGAAGATAATTAACTTTTATATGAAAATGGAACTCACCCAAACTAAATAAACACATGGGATAGCAATATTATTGAACAAATTTCATATAATGACGATGAAATATAATAATTTATGTTACCACAATAAATAATCTTATCTCAGCTAAACTTGTATGAATATTAAAACTTTGCCATAATAATATTTATATTATAAATCCTTTTCATATATATGCGTCTACCCAGCGGCAAAGTGGACGGGATGGTTCGGCTCACTGGCTACATTGGGCAATTTTTTAGCTGCTGGGTCAAGTTGGGCAATTCTATTACAAACTTACAAATAACAACTTTTGATTTATAAATGGATAATGACCTTCATATGATAGTGTATACAATATCATATTATTACTACATGCTTTTGTCATGTAAATGAACTTTATCATTTAGTAAGGTGTCTTCAACGGCACGATTATGTGGATATGCAATAACCAGACAACTTACACAAGAGTGATGTTTATGTTCATATTTGTCTCTTACAGTAATATACCTTTAGTTTATTAAGATTTGTTCAATAATGAGTACATGGTTTTTGTGGTGAACTACAATCAGTTGTAAGTGGCGGTGCACACTTCTTTTCTTTTCTTTCTGCGAATACTTGTTAAAACATAGTGTGCACATTTCTATTCTTTTTGCTTAACTTGCGGCAACAAACCTAAGTATCATAATATTATATTGCAACCCATTTGTCGATCCCGCTGCAACGCGCGGATAAACCCACTAGTTATAGTTCTTATGATACAATGTGTATGACAATTTGTGCACCCATTGCATTAATGAGCCTTGCTATATATATAGGGAAGAGATAATTTGAAAACCCTTCTTAGTTAAGAAAACTTATTAAACCCACATCATAACCATTCATCTTAAGTGATCAATGGTTGTGATTTTTTTGATTAATTTAATAAAAAGTTAAAAACATGAAGTACAGAAAAGGGCAATAATGTCCAAAACAAAAATACTTTCCTCTCTCCCCTCTCTCTTCTCTTTCCTCTCTCATCTCTACTCTCTACTCTCTCCTCCCTCCTCTCTCCTGCATGAAAACCTCATTAAGAAGTTTTATGTAACACATTACATATTTTTTCACAACTTATCTCACCAATAATATATAGCAAATTCTAACCCAACAACAAAAACATATGTTTTCACTACTTATCTCACTAAAACATGTAAAATTATAAACCAACAACAATAACATATGTTTTCACGACTTATCTCACTAAAAAACATATAAAAATTATAAACCAATAACAAAAGCATATGTTTTCACGACTTATCTCACTAAAAAACATGTAAAAATTATAAACCAACAACAAAAACATATGTTTTCATGACTTATCTCACTAAAAAACATGTAAAAATTATAAACCAACAACAAAAACATATGTTTTTACGACTTATCTCACTAAAAACATGTGATGAATTATAACCCAATAACAAAACATGTAGAATTATAACACAAAACAAAAAAAAATATAAGATTTTAAATGAAAAACAAAATGTTTTTAGATGAAAATTAAGCTTTGATAGACAAAATTATTTAGAAACAAATTAACTGCATGCAATGTAACTATTGTTCCAACAAGTTTGACCCATTCTTGGATTTAAGTCTTGAAATATTGAGAGCTGACATAAGGCATTTGCAAACTTGCAAAAGAATATTTAGATGGTGGGGCTAAACAATATCAGTGCAAGCAAAAAGTCAAAGCTCTCAAACAGCCTACAATTTACAAGCTCCCAAATGTTCTAACCGTTCATCTGAAACGCTTTGGTTCTCACATTTCAGGTCAAAAAATTGACAAGAAAATCCAATTCGGTCCTACTTTGGGCGTCGTCTTCGTCTTCTTGGATGGCGTCCTCTTCGTCTTCGTCTTCAATATCATATTCTTCTTTGATTGCGTCGTCTTCGTCTTCTTTTGACCCACCAAACAACACCTCGTCACCACCGTCAACCCACCAAATACCACTGTCATCAACGTACACCATCGGGTTTGTTGACCGCTGGCTTCACCCGGCTTCATCTATAAACCACCGGATCTGGCTTAACCGGCTTCAACGTACACCATCGGATCTGTTGGCAGTTAGATTCCACTCGAATTTGTCATTATGATAAGGAGAAAATTCAGCTTGAGGAAACCATATGTATAATAGCAACAACAAACTCTCAAAATTGTAACATTACTAACTGGTATTACTCATCACCTTCAAAGCAAACTCTCAAAATTTGTATAGTAGCAACAGCACTTAACTAGAGCCGAGAGAGACCAAGAAAGAAGTAAAATGTAATATACAAAGAAAAATTATAGTTAACTAGGTTTTTATCCGGCCGCGCGTTGCGGCGGCGTCAATCCGATTTAGAAAATAATTAAGTAATGGCGTAGCGTGCGACGTTTAGAACTACTGGTAGTGTCATATACAAATCTTTCAATGCCATTCCTAACCCATTCAAAAGACCAAACATTTCTATACATTGGCATATGTCAAGATAAATAGGTGACGCATATGTGTGTGTGATATGCGAAGACGAAACCATTCCGAGTATGTCACTATTAACCATCAAAAGCAAGAAACCACCTTTGATGAAATGATCACGTCGGTAGCAGGTTTGGCAACTTTGGCCATACAAGCAAGCAGTGTCCACACTCCTTATTCTAGTTGTTTCAACGGGCACACGTTTCGCGACTTCATTTGCTGCATTCAAACTGTAATAGCAAAAGACATATAACCAGAGCTTTGAGGTGGGTTAAAAGAGCTATTAAATGATGATTTTCAACCAGTACCTAAAACACTCCTTTACTGCCAATGAATGCATATGGTAATCTAAAAATATCCACTAATACAAATAAGTAAAATGTATACATTATCACTAATCATTATACTTAATCACATTATGTCAATTTCGTACACACAAATGCCAATAGCTTTTATAATTCTACACGCTTCCAAGCATCAATAAAAGAGTATCATAAACCATCTTTCATGGTACACACACACACAAAAAAAAAAAAAAAAGTTGGGATTTTTCCCCAATTTTTGTTGAATGTCCAGGATTCAGTGGAAGTCGTCAAACCGTCCAATTTATAGTAGAGGTCTGTACCCGTACGCAAAAACCGAAACTTGAATCATGTATTTCTGCAAAATGTCACCTTGCCTATATTAGCGAAAATATCATGCTGGACTTCAATGTTTACTATTGGGAATATAATTATAAAAAGTATAAACCATAAAAAATAACTACTGACTTTTGAAAAGTGTTAGCCAATTACATATTTCATGGCAGAACGATTTCCATAGTTTCCTTCTCTTCAACGCCTTTGACCATGGTAAACGAACGAATCAAAAATCCCTGCAAGTAAGCTCGCCCTTGCACGCTAAGCCTTTGCCTACCTAGATGCTTCCTATAATCCTATATCAACCCAACTCTATCTAAAAGATGAATGAGATAACCGCCGTCGGGAAATTTAAGTCATCCGGAAGTTCAGTTCTCAAATCCTTAACTTCACTCGTTAGCTACTTCATCCGGAACTTGGCTCATCATCCGGATTTTTCTAGTTTATTGTTATGCATATTTTGTTTAGGTTACGTCTGGGTTAGCTTATTTTCAGCTACAAGGACCCAAGATACTACAGAAGTAATTCATTTGGAATTCAAGACCACACCTACATAAGTCAGTTCTTCAAAGACATATTTGTTTTGGTTCATATCCCCAACAAAACAAAACACAACAGCAAGAGCAAATAGACATTTACAAATGTACATACTTTAACAAAAACGAAGCCGATTTATAACCCACAAATCATGTTTACCAAATTCTTATAGCTTCAAATAACTTAATAATTCATATCAAAGCCAAACACATACATACATCATATACAAATACAACATAAAAAAAAGGAAAAAAAATATTATGACAGCTTAAGAATTACCTCATTACTGGCCAAGCATTAAGCAACACTACTCAGATAGTAAATAATTAAATCAATAATCCACACGACGATAGTCGCTGTAATCATCAAGCTCCCTTGCATTCACCTCACTCTCAACCCTCTCCTCATCGTGATACCTCGGTCCTTCATCAACTGCAATCCCTGCCACTCCCCCTGCCACTCCTCCCACACCTAATTCTGTTTTCTGCTTTTGCTCATATTGCGCGTAACTAACTGGCGCACTCGGTCCACCAACACCACCGCATCACCGTAACCAGCCGTAGACGGCCGTGGAGTCACACCTACTTCCATCCCTAACCCTCCACCAGATGATATACTCCCTGTCTTATGCTTCTGCTCATATTGCACGTAATCAACCGGCGCATTCAGTCCACTGACACCACCTCCATCCCCATAACCAGACTGTCTCATATTAGACGGCATCGCCACCCCTAATCCTGCACCAGATTCCACCTTTCCTGTTTCCTGCTTCTGCTCGTATTGCTCGTACTCCACCGGAGCACTCGGTCCGCCAATTCCACCGCCAATCACTGTGACCCGGTCTCTCCTCATTCCCCCGTGGAGTCGGTTGCGGCTGAGGATAATATCCCCCATTGTAATAACCCGAATACGTATCCGAATACGGCCCGTAATGATACAGCTGTGGCTGTGGTGGTGGTGCAGTGTTGTATTGCGGACAAATGGGAATGGCATGGGGATAAATCAAAGTTGTTTTCTGCGCATTCTATGAAGAAACGATTACGTGGGAGCGGTCCGGTTTGTAATAATTTTGTTATGAAATGGGCCGAGAAGGATAGATTACCAACCATTGCGGAATTAGAAAAACGCCATGTGTATGTTCAAAATAAAGCCTGCGCGCTGTACATTCCTACAAATGAGACTGCAATAGTAAAACTCTTAGCTTTTAAGGTTGTTTCACAATAAGCTAAGTCAAAATTGCACAACCATGTTTTTTCTTTAAAATAATTTAGCGACAACATTTCATATTCAAACCAATATATAACTGAATCAAGCTGAAATTCAAAGATTACGTGTACAAAACTGATTATTACCTCTTTCAAGATTTACGTATCAGCTGAGTCATCCAATAAATCGCAGTTTAATTCGGAGGAATGCCCTAAATCATCAAAGGTTAAACCCCAAGCTCAACATTATTAATGATGTCCTGGAACGATTGCCTCTGTACCTATCAATGATAAAGAAACATTTTTTACTAAACATTTCAAAGATAATATCTTAAGTAGTCTAAGTCCTTTTTTCTGTTCCGCACCAATATCTTAAGCCACATACAAATGTGAGAAATAAGTATGTTAAACCATACTCAGGCGACAAAAGCAAGAAACAAAACATTACCTCAGCCCTTTTCAGCAGCAAGAATAGCCTCGAAATATCAACTGAAGAAACACAGCACCACCCCAAGTGTATAACTTGCACCTAGCGCTTTACAGGGTGAGATCTTCACCACTCCACGGCTTGAAATGAGACAGTTGATTGTTTGAAGAATCTTGAAGTAATCAGGTCGTCAAGAACCTGATGACCGTCTACTCATAGGTGTACTGCCACATAGTGAAGATGAAAACCCACAAATCTTTATTAAAACCAGCAAAAAGAATGAACAAAAACATAATTTCTTTTACAGATTAACAAAATGAAAATACAAAACAAATACCGACAAATCTTTATCAAAAACCCACCAACATAGATTAAGGGTTATATGATTTAGTGCATATTTAATACCCAATAATCTTTATAAGGAAACCACCAAAAAGAATAAATGTTTACTGGAAAGCCGCCATGAACCACCCAATGCCACCATCTGTGTTGCCTGCCAACATACCGACGGTTGTCCATGTCTAAAAACAACCACTTGACTTCATAATTGAGTTATAATTAGTCTCATGATACCCGCAGCTTCCATTCCAATCATAGATGGCTGGACATCTTATTTTTTCTTTTATTGTGAAAGTGCCAAAAACATAAAAAGCTGCAGGAGTAAAGAACTAACTAACTGGAATAATAATAACCATCACATTAACAACATAAAGTGGAACAAATTTACCAAAAGGCATGAAAGATCGTACAACTGTTCAACAAATTAGAGCAAAGGAATAAGGAAGGTGTTACCACCATCATCGGAACCACCACAACAGCCCCCACACAAATAACCACCACCGATACAACTGTAGCTGCTGTCTCCGGTCACCACCACCACTCACTGTCACTTGAATCACCACCAACAACCGTTGTTCACCATCCACCATCATGAGATCCCTGTCAACATAAATTTTCATCATTAAAGCAAAACCACCACAAATCTTGCAAAATTATGAGCTACTTTACTCTTCATCCATTTTCATCATTAAAACAACCGTAGATGACCGTCCGTTGCAATAAACAATGTGATCAAGTAAAATAATTCTCGTACGCAATAAACAATATGATCAACTTAAATAATTCGATTCAAATGGTCCCAGTTTCCAAAGAATTGAGTCTATTTCCAAACCAATCTGAAGCGACAAAAGAAAAATAGGGGTGAAAAGGAAACCCCAATATATGAAACGAATAAGATGGAAGATTAAAACGAACCTGAAACATACAATACAATCAGAAGCTCAGGCCTCAGGCGCCGCCCCAAATAATAGAAAGGCACATGCAACAACATCCACCACCGATAACCAAACAGTAATTGAAGAGGGAAGAAAAAACAGTGAGGAGGCCAAAATAAATTTAGCATCTAAACGTCTGATAAATTGTTACGCAAAATTAGGGTTTGTAATTAAACATGCTGTTTCTACTGAGTTGTGAGACACACAAACGAATGAGTAACAGAGGATGGTACACGCTTCGGAACCCTATCTTCTTGTCTCTGTTGCCTAAAATCCTTCAAAAAAACACAGATCTGGGTTAAAAGACTAACATGCAAGAGAAAGCTATGCTTACCGAAGACTCGCCGGTTATGCTCAGCCCGACAGAAGAAGTCGGAATCTAATCGGAACCCTACCGCCATAAAGTGTTATCGTCTTCTCTGTTTCTCTCTCTAGATCAGGCTCTCTATTTCCCGAGGGTTGTGTGTGTGTTTGAAAGAAATTATTATGCATATAATGTGTGTGAGAGAGAAAGGAGGGGGATGTAGAGAGAGAAAAAGATAGGTGGTGGTGATTGCGGGTGGTGGCCTAGGCGGTGGAGGGGGAGTCTGGCATCTTGGCATATATATTTATGAAGTAGGAGACATCAATATCTGGAGGATTTTTAAATAGACTTTTCCCATGGGGAGAGGAAACGGCGATCGAAGACAACAACCAAACAACCGAGCTGAAGGTGGAGCTGACAAGAGAGGACCAGTAACAACATTCTTTGTAGCTAATTTACCAGGGGGAGTTTCAGGAGCACTGCTGTGGAAGGTCTTTCAACCATTTGGAGCTATTGAAGATGCTTATGTGGCTAGGAAAAGAGATTCAAGAGGGAATTTTTTTGGTTTTGTGCGGTACCGTAAGGTCAGGGATGTTGATGAGTTATTAAGGAAATTGAATGTGGTGAAGATCTACCAAGCGAAGGTGACGGTCTCGTTGGCAAGGTACAATAGAAACCACCAGAGATTTGATAACCAACCGAAAGTCGATGAAGAAAGGAACAGGGAGAGTCAACAACATGGAGAAAATCAAAAGGGGGTGTATAAAACAAACGGTGCTGAGATCTGTAAGCTACAAAGTTGGGTTATGAAGGGGTGTTCATTCAGAGATGCTGCAATAGGGGAAAAATGTTTTCCATCGAGTTCGAAGAAGACAGTTCAGATCCAACAAAAGGCTGCAATGTACCCGAGTCATTGTATGATGAGGTCTGTCATTGGTGAAGTGAAAGATTTGTACAGTTTTAAAAAGCTGAAAACGTTATTATCGGAGGAAGGATGGAGTGAGTGCCCGATCAGTTACCTAGGTGGAGCAAAGGTGATGATAGTGTTCCGAGACAAAAGAAGTGCACTTCGTTTCATTGGGGAAGAAGAACCGGTATGGAAGGAAGTATTGTTATCGGCGGTACTATGGGTGGGGCAAGAAGTTGTTACCGGACGACTTGCATGGATTAGGATTCTGGGGGTGCCAATTCAGTTGAGAGATAGTGCAATATTTAACAAAGTAGGTGAGGAATTTGGACGAGTCATTGGGGAGTGTCAGTTCTCGTGGGAATCACCTAATAATGAATCCGGTGATTGTTGTGTCGTGTTATCTGGATTTGATAGAGTTGAAGAAGAGGTGGAGTTAGTTTGGGAAGGTAATCAATTCATGACGAGGGTTACTGAAGTTGGTAGCGATAGGATGCAAGCGTTGGTGGTGGAAGACTTATCTTCAGAGGTCGGTCAGGAAAAAGAGGATGGGATCGGGTCTGAAGGTATGGCTGAAAATATGGAGGAGGGTGAGGTCACACCGGAGCCGGTGCCGGTGACGATGAAGAAAGCTGGAGGGTCGCAGGAGGTAGACGAAGGGTTGGAAGCAATTAATGTGCATGGGGGTATGTTTTCGAGGGTGCATGGGGAAGGTGTAAACATGGGGGGTGACGTGGAAAGTAATATTCAGAAGAGTGGGCCACAATTTCAAAAGCAAGGTGATAATTTTCCAAGGGATGTTGGGCCTCAAATTCCAATCGGTAAGTTTAATGTGGGCCGAGTACATGATTCTGGTCCAACTCAAATATTCAAGTCTAGAAAGCGAGCCCGTCACATGGTCTCACCTAGTGAGGATGATTGTAATATGCAACACTTCTCAGCTGGAGTGGCTCCTTCTATTTTCCCAGATCTGAATGATGTGGTGCCCGAGACAGCTTCGTCGGAGAGTGAGCAGATGCTAGAGAATAATAGAATGGTGATGGGGGATAACGGGGTGGAGGCTGTACAGAACTCGGTTGGCACAAATGAAGCGAATGGAGGGGTACAAGGTAATGATGATAGTGGTGGTCATTGTGAAGATCAAGCTATTGAGGAGGAAGTGGGGCTGACAATAGAAGCTACGACGTTGGTTGGAATCAGGTTGGACGGTTTTGAAGAGGATGTGAGGGAACTTGTAATTGGTGATGGTGACTACAACGGGTCGCGATGAATTTTATGTCAGTAAATCTCAGGGGGGTCCGGGATTCAAGAAAGATATCCTGGGTTAAAGGGTTGAAGACGACTAATAGTATTCATTTTTTGGCGATTCAAGAAACAAAATTAGAAGGTAATGGTTTTTTTCAATTTGGTTCATTATGGGGTAATTCGGTGTTTAATTCAGACCAGGTATGGGCGATTGGGCGGTCAGGTGGTTTATTATGTCTTTGGGATCCAACTGTTTTTCATAGGGATGGGGTATTAAAGAATCAGAACTTTATGGTTGTGTCTGGGGTATTGGTGGCACTGGGGGTTAGATTGAACATTGTTAATGTATATGCACCTAATGATGCGGGGCGGAGACGAGATCTATGGGATAGGTTGGGTCAACTTAAAAGTGAAGGTCAAGGCATGTGGGTATTTGTGGGGGATTTTAACGAGGTACGGGAGCCATCCGAAAGGATGAATTCTGAATTTGTGATGCTGAATGCGATTCGCTTTAATCAGTTTATTGAGAATTCGGACCTACATGAGTATAACATGGGTGGACACAGGTTTACGTATATGTCGGATAATGGGACTAAGCTTAGTAAGTTAGATCGTTATTTGGTGTGTCGGGATTTCGTGGAGAAATGGCCAAGTGCAAACGTTATTGCCTTAGCTAGATACATTACAGATCATAGTCCAATCATAATGTCGTTAAAGCCGGCGGATTTTGGACATATTCCGTTTCGGTTTTTTAACTCTTGGTTGGAAATCCCGGGGTTCAAGGAGTTTGTGGAGTCGGTGTGCGAATCTTTTACTTTCACAGGGGATGCGGATGTTGCTTTAGCCACTAAGTTAAAGTTTTTGAAGAACAAGATTAAGAAGTGGGTAGCGGAGGAGAGGAATAATAAAGTGGAGGAGTATAGGGTGAAAAAATGTGAGGTGGAAAGGTTGGAATTAGAAGCTGAGTCCAGACCTTTAGTGCAAATTGAAATGCAAGTTAGGGATGAATATAGGTCTTTTATGATGGAATATGATAGAAGGAGGCAGGAGGATTTGAGACAAAAATCGAGGGTTAGGTGGGCAGTAGAGGGAGACGAAAATTCGGGTTTCTTTCATGGTGTGGTGAATTCTAATACGGCGAACCGGAGAATACATGGGATTGAGATTGACGGTGAATGGGTAGATAATCCGCTGGTAGTTAAGGATGTTGGTTATCAATTCTTTGCTACTAAATTCAGCGAACCGATGATAGATAGACCTTCATTTATGTGTCCAGACTTGAACCGGCTCTCTGATGAGGAGGCGGAGGATATCATACAACCTTTTTCTAAGTTAGAAATTAAAGAGGCGGTTTGGGCGTGTGATGGGGATAGGGCTCCGGGGCCGGATGGATTTAATTTTAAATTCATCAAGAGATTCTGGGGCTGTTTGGAGAGGAATTTTGTTGACTTATTTTCAGAATTTTATTATCGGGGAACGGTTAGTCCAGCGTGTGCTTCGTCGTTTATTGCCTTGATACCAAAAACTAAAGACCCAATTGGCTTCAAAGACTTCCGTCCTATCAGTTTAATGGGATGTATCAGCAAAGTGGTGTCCAAGGTCCTAGTTGCCAGATTAAAGAGGGTGGTAGGGAAGTTAGTAGGCCCGGAGCAGTCGGCTTTTTTGTCCGGTAGAAGTATCCTTGACGGTCCATTAATGTTGAATGAAATGGTGGGGTGGATGAGGAACCAAAAACGGACTGGTATGATATTGAAGATCGACATTGACAAAGCGTATGACTCGGTAAGTTGGGTGTTTTTGGATAGGGTCCTTGATCAAATGAATTTTCCAGGTCGGTGGAGACAGTGGATTATGGCAATTGTGTCGAATGCTCGGGCGTCTGTTTTAATCAATGGTTCTCCTTCCAATGAGTTCCAATGCTTTCGGGGTCTACGCCAAGGGGATCCGATATCTCCGTTTTTATTTGTGATAGTTATGGAGGCATTGAGTTGTTTTATGCGTAAAGCGTGTCAAGTAGGGCTTTACCATGGGTTGCGGTTTGGTTTAGACGGGCCTAAGGTTTCACACCTAATGTACGCAGACGATGTTGTTTTTCTAGGTGAGTGGTCGGTGTCCAATATTAGGAATCTGCGTAGATTATTGAGAGGCTTTTATTTGGTGTCCGGTTTAAAAGTAAATATGTTGAAGTGTAAATTATACGGTCTTGGGGTGGATGCGAATGTAGTCCAACAAATGGCGGATGTATGGAGGTGTAGCTCGGGTACTTTTCCATTCTCACATCTTGGTTTGCAGGTGGGGGCGAACATGAATTTATGTAAAAATTGGAAAACGGTGCTGGATACGTTTAGGAATCGACTCTCCTTATGGAAGGCAAAAACGCTCTCTTTTGGAGGCAGAGTTACGCTAATTCGGTCGGTACTAAACTCACTTCCTACATATTATTTTTCATTGTATAGGGCGCCTGTTAAAGTGATTGAAGACCTTGATAGAATGAGACGAGTTTTCTTTTGGGGCGGGTCTGAAGAGAAGGCAAAAATGAACTGGGTGGCGTGGGAGAAGGTTTGTGCACCGTTGGAACATGGGGGTCTTGGGTTGGGTTCGTTAAGGGATGCGAATTGCTCACTGTTGGCGAAGTGGTGGTGGAGGTTCAAAACGGAGAGGGATGGGTTATGGAGGAGAGCGATATGGGCAATACATAATAGGTCGCGGGGATGGAACTATGTACCGGCAAAAATGACGATTGCGGGGCCGTGGAAACAAATTTTTAATTCTGTTGGCGAGATGCAAAGGGTAGGGATGGATGTATCTAGATTGATCAAAGGGGTTGTGGGGAATGGCTTGGATATTAGATTTTGGTTGGATGTATGGATTGGCGATGAACCATTAGCTGCGAAGTTCCCGAACTTGTTCCGGATTGAAAAGAGGAAGAATGCATCTGTGGCTGACCGGGTGGGCGGGTTTGGGTTGGGCTCAAACTGGGAATGGACTAGGGGGGTTGGGCCTGGAGTTGAAAATGCAGAACTGGGCTTATTGGGGTCATGGGTTGGGGCTGTTTCTTTATCATCAAGAAGTGATACATGGGTTTGGGCTCTAAATGGGGTTGGGAATTATACAGCAAGAAGTTTTAAAGATGGTCTTAGGAATCTCAGGTCTGCGGGTAATGCTTATTGTTTTAGGCACAACTCATGGGTTCCCAAAAAGGTGGAGATCATGGCATGGCGTGCGGAGCTCGATCGTTTACCAACACTTGTAGCGTTACATCGAAGGAGCGTGATCTTCGGGTCAATAAACTGTCCGTTTTGCAGAGAATTTCCGGAGACTTCTGAACACATCCTTATTGACTGCGGATTTGCTCAGGTCATTTGGCAGGTGGTGGCTCAATGGTGCAAGATTAATCCTATATATGCATTTCGTGTTCGAGATATTTTGGAGCTGGATAAGTACGTTAGCGGGTCAAAATGGAGGAAAAAAGCGATTTATGCTGTTTGTTTAGTGGCTCTTTGGTGTCTATGGAGGACAAGAAATGAGGTTGTATTCAATCATGGGTCGTTCTCGGTTCAACAAGTAATAGGGGAAATCAAAACAATGAGTTATCTTTGGGTGAAATCAAGGTCGCGGCAATCGGATTTGGAATGGAACATATGGAGAGCTTTTGGCATTAACAAGATTGGATGGTAACAGTCTGGTGTAATACGATTCAGTGTAATAGGCTAGTGTAATATGGTGTAAAATGGTGTATGTACTTGGTGGTGGTTAGCTACCTGCTAGCCATATAGTAATAAAATTTCTTTTGTTGATCGTTCAAAAAAAAAAAAAAAAAAGGAGACATCAGACTTGAAGAGGACACGTGTGTTAATCATGACATCTGTCTTGCTGTCCACTAACATGAATTACTAAACTACCCTAAAGCAATAGCACTAAATTACAATATAGCCATCATTTACTGTTCAAATAGGTTGGTTTATTATTATAGTTCAATTGTATACTTTGAAAGAAAGAGAGGGGAGAGAGAGTGGTAGTTGTTGAGTATTTTGAGAGAAAGGGAGAGGAGAAAGAGTGTGAGAGTGGTAGTTGTTGAGTGTGTCAGGATAAAAGATGGTATACAATTTTAATGTGCCAAAACTACCCTTAAAGACAATTCAAAAAGTATAGACGTGGAACATTGTATACCATTCATTTAGGTTTCATGGGTTTGCTCAACTAAGATGGGTTTGCAGTTTATAATTACCCTATATATATATATATATATATATATATGTATGTGTGTGTGTGTGTTAGTGAGTTAGGTTATATAAAGCAATATTGAGTTATAACAAGTCATTTTAGACATCATGATTCATGTGTATAATAAGAAATCTATTTAGACCTTAATGGCTCTTGCCATATGTTAGTGGGTTAGTTTATGTTATACAAAGCAACAATAACTCATTTTGGGCATGTGTATATAAGAAATGTTTTTTTTTTTTGGCCACCAGGCTTATTGGATTGTTTTTATTACAAAAAGTAGCATTAGGTTATAACAAATAATTTGGCTCTATGATACATGTATATGATTACTGTTAGAATGTAGATATTATTGTGACATTCATGAGTTATTGTAGGAGATAAATATTTTGTATTTATGTGTATCTCTTCCTTAGTCATGTATTTTTACTCTCCCTATTTAAAGGGATATGATAAATGATAAAGGGCAACGATTTACATTGAATAATACCTATCTTTATGGTATAAGAGCATCAGGCTCTGTAACCCTGGTCTTTCTCTTTTTTTTCGATCTTCATTTGTCTATTACGATGCACACATGGCCAAAAAAACAACCTCAATCATCCCATGTGTATATGATTACAATCTATATGTATGCTTTTGTTTCCTTATGTTGTACCATGTGTTAATGAATTAGTTTAAGTTAGAGAAAACAACCTAAGAGACCATAACAGTCATCTTTTCACATTACTTATCTAGATATTACACATATAACACAATTTTTTTGTATTAAATTAGGTATCCCAAGTAATTGCTTATCTTAAAAACCTGAATGACCTCACACTATGTAATCTTTTTTTTTTTTTTTGAACGGCCAACAAAACACCATTTTATTAATATGCCAAAACCAGTGAGAAACTAGCAAACATCCACCCAAGAATGTACAAAACAGAATAACAACAAAACAAATACAAATAAAGAGTTATCACCAACCCAACCTGTGGAGATTGAAACTACTCCACACTTCCCAACCTAAATCCGATTGTATTGCTCTTGCTTTCACCCATAGAAACGATATCGATTTAATCTCCCTCATTGTTTTTTTCCAGCGAACACCCAATATTCTCAAAAACCTTCTTATTTCTTGACCTCTATATTTCCCAAATGACTGTTAAACATATTGCATAGATTGCCTTCTTCATCTTGTCCGAACTGCTTGAATACTTGTGAACCTCCAGAATACCTTTGAACTCAAAAGCGAAAATTGGATGCACTTTACACCATTGAGATATTTCCTGCCAAATCAAACTCACAAAGCTGCATGAAATGAATACATGTTCAACTGTTTCAGTCTGTTCACCGCACAGTGGACATAGAACCGAATGCACATCAATATTGCGATCTAGTAGAGCCGAGAGTGTAGGTAATCTATTCAAGTTTGCCCTCCAAGCTACAACACATACTTTCTTCGGTACCCAACTGCACCATCTAAAGATCTGACATGACTGTACTTGTCTTCTTCGCTGCAGATCCTTCTTCAAGCTGCTTACACTGAAGCAACCCGACCCATCCAACCCCCAAACCCATTTGTCCGACCCAGTTGAGATCCCTACCCCTTATATCATTCCCTCTAGTTGCAGCAGTGCCGCCCATTTTGCCCCAGTCGAGAGTTCCCTTTTCCATGCCCAAACCCCACCCGAACCACCCAACCCAACCTTACAGCCACTGAAGCAAATTTATCCAATTCCAACTCAAAGAGAAGAGGAAAACGTTCTTTAGTGATGTAATGCAGATCCAGCAGTCCACCCAAAACAAGATGCCCAACTCACAACCCACATGACCTGAGATTTCCGCAGCAAGATTCAACCCAACCCTTTGAAAATCCCGACCCGCCCTATTTATTTGTTTCCACAGCCTCAACAATGATAACTTTATTGGTATGAAGTTCCAACATCTTGAATTATGATGTAGCGCCCAAACGACCCGCTTCCATAATCCACCTTCATCTACCTTGAAACGCCACCACTACTTTGCCAGCATCGCAAGATTTGAGTCCCTTAAGGACCCAAACCCAAACCCACCATACTCCACCGGTGGTCCGGTGCTATCACCTTATCCCATGCCACCCAACTCATTTTCCCTTTATCCTCCGTCCCACCCCCAAAACATACCCGTCTCATCCTGTCCAACGAATTAATTATTTACTCCGATGCTCTAAACAGAGAAAAATAATACATGGGTAGTGAGTTTATATAGTACCAACTTAGGAGATGATCGGTGCCCTACTAAGTAAAGAAGTAGTGTCCTTTGTGCTTCAATAAGTGAATAAACTCATTTATTATTTTGTGTATTGAAGCTACTTGGATCATGTGCTTTTTGTATACAACTTGCATCATGGCTTATATTGCCTTTCAACAAAGGAGGAAAAAAAAGGCTTATATTGTTTACAAAATAATAATAATAATAATAATAATAATAATAATAATAATAATAATAATAATAATAATAATAATAATAAATAAATAAATAAATAAATAAATAAATAAATAAACTCATGGCTTAGATTTTTCAACTGACAAGTACGTATGCATAAACAAAAAATCACACATACAAGCAAATGCATAGAATGAGAGAGTAGGAATGGAGAAAATGAATACGTGGATACTTATGTAATTGAAAGACTGTGTTAGGGCTAAGGGAAAGATATCAACAATGCTCGTCTTAATTTTCATTATTTATTTAAGTGGTTAGATTAATTAAGTTATATGTATAAGTGTTAAACCGGATATTGATGTAAATTCTTTTCTTATTAAACATTTTTTATATGTATATAATGTAAACTAAAAGGTGATCCTAGTTGAGACACAATGTGTTGTTCCATTGAGAATGAGAAAAAGGGGAAATATTCTAGAAATAAGAAAAAGGATTCTTGGAATTAGGGTTTGTGGACATAATAGAATGGGGTGTGACTTTTAATTCGCATTATAAAGTTCTTGATTCCTGCATCAAAGTTGATGTTTTTGACGTGTGCCATCTCAATCTACCCTTGCTCGAATTCTAGGACCATGTGTATTGAGGTAAAGCCCTTTCCATCTCGGCCTTCATATCGTTAAAATCAAAGCAGGTATGCAAAAGTAGGGCTTCATGGACTTCTTTGCCACGAGCGTGTGAGCGAATACATGTGGCGCAGCTTGTTGCTCGCTTACCCATTATCCAGATGTAACTTGATTTTATGAAATAATCATTTTAAAATAAAATAAAAAATTGTTAAACCGCCACACCTTTGCAAATGTGCAGTCTAGATAATTGTTTATTTTTGAATTCTGGCCCAAGGGTATTATTGTAAGTTTGCATTTCGGTTGCAGGTGTATAAGACCCCATGTAAATGAGGCCTTACATTCGCATGGAGGAGGTGAGGCGTATGTAAGCTATTATTAACCCGCCCTCTCATTTGCATCTAGTGTTCTTTGTTGATTTTGTAAGAAAAGACTCTAATCGGACTCTACGTGAGTTGTGATTGAATCAAAGAGGAAACTTTTGAGTATTGGGTTTGTATTTAGGGAAAATGACCAAAATAGCCCGTTGACCGGGCGTTTTGCGCAAATAGCCCTCTCCACCCTCTTTGGAGAGAGGGGTCACGGTTCCCAACATGCCTGAACCGTCTCCCGAGAGGCTTCCCATTTCAGCCAACAGAGGACCGCCACGTGTCGTTGTTGATCCCGAGACAGACCTGAGACGTGAGACAGACCTGAGACGTCTCCGGTGACGTCTCAGAGACGCCTCCGGTGACGTCTCAGAGACGCCTCCGGTCAGAGACGCCTCCGGTGACGTCTCGGAAGACGTCTCCGGTGAAGACGAAGAACAAGAAAAAAACAGTAAACTTCGTCGGAGAAGACGGAGAACTCACCGGAGAAGACGAAGAAAGAAGAATCAGTACACCAGCAGGGTCACCGGACCGGTGACCGGCCCTTCTGTTTCCGGCGAACCCTCACCGAGCCCGTACCGTCACTGTGAACCTTCTCCTCTGTAATCGGGTCTGACCCAGTCCGATTCCCACTCATCGGTGCTTTTCTTTCTCTAGCAGAACTCTAATACATTGTTGGGTGGAAGGGGTGTGGGTGTCGTGAATGTAATCGGTAGAGGGTGGTAGTGATGAAGGTTGGGCGACCGCTGTCGGAGATCCGCCATCTGCGGCGGTGGGAGCCACTCCGGCTCCTTGCTGTTCTCTGCTTCTCATATATATGGCAGTGAGTGTGTGTGAGGTTTATAAAAATGGTGAGTCATTGGGTGGGTTTGGGACTGAGGGTGTAGGATAAGAAGAAAATGCCTCTAAAAGAGGGTTCAGGAGGAGAGAGAAAGAGGGTTCAGGAGAGAGGAGAGAGAAAGGGGGTTCAGGAGAGAGAAATGTATGTCTCGGGATTAACAACGACACGTGGCGGTCCTCTATTGGCTGAAATGGGAAGCCTCTCGGGAGACGGTTCAGGCATGTTGGGAACCGTGACCCCTCTCTCCAAAGAGGGTGGAGAGGGCTATTTGTGCAAAACACCCGGTCAACGGGCTATTTTGGTCATTTTCCCTTGTATTTATTTCCTTCTCATTTCCTTGTATTTATACGTGAAAACCCATAGAATCATTTAGTGTTTAATAAGAAAAATGATCCTACAAGCTCACTGTTTATGTTTATGTGACATTGACGTGACAACGTTTTCCTTTTTTAGTTAAATGATTACACTTACTCTATTATTTTAACACTAGATTAACAATATTTTTCATTATAACTAATAGAGGAAAGATCTTGTACAAACTGTTTTTTTGTAAGAACTGTGAGAATCAAATGAGGGTATTTTTTTTTTCGAATTTTTTTTCCCATATTGTTAAACATGTATTATAGTATTGAAAACTAAAAAAAAAAAAAATTGGTGTAGAGTAATTACGTGTAGAGTAATTACATAATTACTCTAGTGTAAACTAGTGTATTTACTTTAATGACGTAATTACACTAATTTTTTTTTTTTTTTTGTATTATTTATCTAGAAAGTATGTTTAAGCATATGGGAAAAAAAAATTTAAAAATAAAATAAAATTTTTTTACCCCTTCTCACAGTTCTTACCGAAAAACACTTTGTATTTGATTTTTACTCATAACTAATAATATTTAATATTTTTTATGCATGCGTTTCAAATCATTTTCATTGTCATTCTTGATAAAACTATATTTGTTTATTCAAAAGATATAATATTTTTATTTTACATGAAAATAAAATAGATTTACTAAAAGGAATGATTTCATGATCTTTCGCACACAGACACAACAAACGTATTGACATTCATTTCTTAAACCTTGACCATATACAAGTTAACTTGAACACATATCAGTTGAAATAGGACGGAGACTACTACACAAACATATATTTGTTACAAAAAAAATTGTCACAATGGATTATAACTGGATTTTGCTATGAATTTTTTGTTGCAATGAAATCAGTTACAAATAGTAACATCCCATACCATTAAAGTAATTTAACGTATAATTTTGACTGGATTTTATTTGTGAGATGGGAAAATATTTTTAATGCGTTGGATTTTTATTTAGTGGAGTCGGATAACTTGTTTATAATTACACGAAAGATTATTAGTGAAACTTTATGAACAAGGAGATGGATTTGGAACGAAGACGGCAAAAGTGTAAATTTTATGTTTTAAACAAACCCCAAATCGCTAAAACAAACCCTAAATCTCTAAAACACGAAAACAAACCCTAGAGTGCTCATTTGCGATCTAGGGAGTTCATGTGGTCGAGAACGAGTGGGAGAAAAAGGTAGGGATAAGACAAAGGTGATTTTGAGTTATTTGGTGTCCAAAATTGCGATTTCAGATAATTCTCCATCTGTCTTGCATTAATTCTAAGTTTTAAATGAACGTGTCATTGATAGAAGGCATTTCTAATGTTAGGGTTTCTAGATTTTCAGTTTGATTTGAAGTTGTGGAGGATTGGTGATGTTTAGATGAAGACTAGAGCGAAAACGAAGAATTCTTGCGAAGAATCAAGAAATCGAGCCATTTTTTTCGGGATCCCGGTGGTGGCAAGAGGCAGTTTTGGTACATGGTTGTGGAGCTCTGCGATTGCGTGGATATATTACTTGTCCAAAACGGAGTTCGTATGATAGGGCTTTGAGCCGCGCGAAGACATACACACAAAACTGTGATTCCGACCATTGTTCGTTTTCAGGTGATTGCGGTGGAAGATTTCGGTTATGGAGATAACTTATTACGAAAGGTTTTGGCTATATGGGCGTTTGGAATTATTATTTGCTTAAATCAGAGTTTGTTTGAGTTGGTTTCAAGCTATTTAATGGTTGACACGCAAAACTGAACGAGCTAACAAACAAATTTGAGTTCTGGTAGCAATGGTCATAGCAAATCTTTTTCAGAGGTTCGACATGTCTAGATGAACGTGTGGAAATGTGGGCGATGCGAAACAGAGTTCGGATGGTCAAGTTATGGACGAAACAAGATTCAGTTCGCTTTTTGTTACAAGTGTTCTGGAAAGACATGCCAAGGAGGAAAAGACAACATGCACGCAAACATATGACCCCATAGAACTTTATATTTATTTTTTGGAAATATTTTAGGATGTGGAAATATTGTCGGGGATGAATTTCAGGAGCGTTTTTTGGTAAATTTAAGTTATAGGTTTTTGTATGCTATTGGACACATTAATTATACAGTTTGGGTTGATTTAAGCTAAGCTTGTAGCTCGTTGATCTGGAATAAATGGATTAGTGATTTTGAGATATAAGGATTGATTAGGATGATTTGTGCTATGACAGGTTCACGTTGGGGACCTATTCGCGAGATGGTTTGCTTGTGGAATGAAATCTTGCAACTGCTGAGTTTTAATCCCCGTTTTATGTAATTTTGAGGTTAGTATACATGTGTTTTCTTACGTTTACATGGGTTTATGTTTTTTACTAAATGATGAATTTTATGGATGCACTGTTTATTAACACATTTTCAATAAGTCTATGATTTTCAAAGGTTTGTGTGAATTTGTAGAAACATGGGATTGGTCTTGATGGGTATTTTGTATATTGGAGTGTATAATCTTGTACATGAGGAATGACATCGTTAGTAGTTGGTACGAACTATCTCTAAGGGTCAATGTTCAATCTTATTTGTGTTGGTTAAACAAGGTTTTAGTTAACGAAAATCTTAGTGTTGTTGTATACCTTGGTGTTGAAAGGCTAGAAAGGTAAATGCGTTCGAGTTATTACCTTAGGGTAATCAAATACGTGGCAATTATTTGTTGCACTTTGTTTGTGGGGATGCATGCGCGAGTAAATAGTTGGGTCCTTAGAGATATCGGGACAGGTTAAAGATGATTGTTAGATGTGGGTAATCCACATCATAGTCTAATGATGAGGTCATAGACATTCTATGAGTGTGTGTGTGTGTAGTGTAATGTAGCATCCTAGAGGTGCTTGATGTATGTAACTCGTGACGAGGTCGTTACCTTCAGGGTAGTGTGAGGTCATCGAGGCTGGACCGTCGATCTAAGCGGTGGTGTTGACGTGTCCCTAAAACCGTTATCTTCGGGGTGGCGACGGGTTGTTGATCTTGGAGTGGCGATAGACTGTTACCTTTTGAGTAGCGATGGTTACTGAAGTGTAAGAATATATATACATGTACGACACAAGTTTTAATTAAAATAGACTTAGAAAGAAAACTATACATGAACGACAAGTGTACCCGTCGCAAAGTAGTACACAAGTAAGACCAAGTATCGAACCCTGAGATGTTATGAAACACTGTTAAAACTACACCTCTACCGAATAAGATAAAAAAACTAAAATACTAAGGAGACTAGATAACTAGAACACTAAAGACACTTGGTTGTAAAACAATGAGATTAAAATCCTAAAGTAATTAAGAAGCTACAGGCATGATCCACACCCTCAAGTTCCTAACAACCGAGCTATGAAGAACAGTCTGAACAATGGATGAAGTGCTATAGAGAATCAATTCCCGTAGAGATACTGAATCACATGATTATCAAATACCCGAACTGGCCTCGTTACAATCCTTTAATTGTGAAGCTGCCTCTAAGATGATACACCAAATACCTTGGAATAACTAGACATGAATAAAGGTGACCCCAAGCTATTGAATGTCCAATCTACCAATCAACATGTAGAACAAACCTAATAATCTCAAATAAGCTTTCATCGTCAGGAAAGGATGAACACTATATCTAAATAATTTTAATTGTTTAGTAAACTAATATTATATCTAATTATAAACAAATGTCTAGGAGGAATCTCTTTATGCCAAAACATTCAAAATCAATAACTAACAACCAATCACAGCCAAAAGCATACACACATATTCATAATCAACAACTATTTTACTTCAAAACATTATTAACGAACACCAATAAAAATCTGGCTCAATATCAATAACTCTTTCTTTTTTTTTTCTTTTGGTGGACGTCCATATTCTATTGTCCTTTTGTAGTAGGGCTGGCAATGGGTAACCTGTATAAGATACGATTAGACCTGTTAACTGAAAAATACACTATACCATTTATTACTTTTTTTTTAATAATTAGAATTAAGAGGCAAAAATCCCTCATTTCTCTTTTTTGGTACATAAAACGTATAACTGCGTTATAAACATGAGATATAAAGTAGTCAAACGAGTCGTGTTCATGTTTAGAACTTGTGTTGTTCGCGTCGTCAGAAACCTGTTAAACCTGCTAAGACACGATTTGTCAGCCCTATTTTGTAGCATAAAAAGTTAACATCTTCTTCTGGCCCACCTGATCCATTGTTTTAGCCCAACCGATTGAGTTCTTTAATTGCAATCACCATCTCCTTTTTATCTCTAGAGATAGGGCTGAGACATGAGAGTAGAACTTCAATTTCTTCTAATACACACAATCAGTAGTCAGGCCCAGTTCTTATGGGCAACACGTGGCAATGGGCTTTTAGAGACCCTGGTCTTAGGCTTGTTTTCAAAACCGAATCTATTTTGATGTGGTCAACAAAATCAAAACCGGAATAAACCAAAGCAAGTTCGAATCTAACCAAATTTGAATTAAAATAATATTACTCTGAAAAAAAAAAAATATTAATATGCTTTTAAGCGTATCCCCACTATCATATGGGACAGATGTATAGTTTACTTACATCTATCTCATCATGCCCATACTTTACTAATTTGATGGGTATGATTGTTATTGCGTATACGTATACTTTTTTTAAATTTAAATAATTAACCCGGCTAAACTGCCACTAAACAAATCTTTATTATTTTTTATAAATAATATATTACATCCCTTCTTCTATTTATATAAGTCAACAGACTTGTTGCATTGTTAGTTGATTCAAAACCTAAGTTGACTTATCAACTCAAATGAATTTGAACTGATGCATATTTAGAATTAGAACTTACGTTTTATCCACAAGGCTACGAGTTTGACTATCTGGAGTGACATGTTTTGTGGTGTTTTTCCAAGGAATTGGTGCAATAGGTGTAAGTGGGATGCCTCGGGCTCGAGGTGGGACGAGATATTAGTAGCGTCTTGCATGTCATTGATCTCGAGTTCAAGGCTTAATTTCCTGCGGCCATTCCGAAAGAATTAGAACTGACAGTTAACTAAACTAACCAAACTGATTGGTAATTGAAATCTTTACACCAAACATTAGTTATAGATTCGATGTTGACTCATAATCGAGTCGATACAAGTTGTGTAATTGTTTTCGTATCATTCCTAATCATCTAATTATAAAGTAAATTACCATTGGGGTTGATGATCCAGTAATAAAACAAATACTTTTAATACATTTAAATGTGAGCTCTTGAGCAACAAATTCGCTGTTTAAAAAAATTTAAAGTTATTTTGGTATAGAATTAAAAGTATCTAATAATGCATTACTAGTGTATTTCCATAGAAGATTCTAACTACGATATGTATATTTTATTTTATCACGTATCCATTAAATAAAATCCAAAATTTTGTCGATGTAAGCATATAGTGCACGTTGGTCAAACATTGAAGTATATTCATGCACCTCACTCCAAGTATTCTAGATTTTTTCTCAATTTCAAACCAGAATTACGAGGGGGAGGTGTTTATCGTGAAGCATCCGTAAAGAACCGGTAATGAATTAAACGCTGTCTGTCAACTCTCTCTCTCTCTCTCTCTCTCTCTCTCTCTCTCCTCTGCATCTCTCTCTCTCTCCTCTGTAACCGTGACTGCATCCGTAAGATAGACCATGGAAACCTTTCATGGGACTACCAGAATCTCACTACTAGTGACCACGGCGGCAGTAAACCCGTGCTGATAGTGGGATACCAGTGTCATTCACTGGTTACGCCCCGTCCCCCTAAGGGTATCGTTAATACACCGGTCAAGATTTCAATATACATACTAGTTATAGTATGTGTCCTAGTCTCCAAGATAATTTCCTCTTTATTTATTTTTTATAAGAAAGAAAATAAATACCAATTCATCAACTTCTTTGAGCACACCCATCACCGAAAATATCTTGGCAATTTACAGGACGGTAATATTTTGATTAACATTGTAAACAAATATGCTCCTCAAACAGTGGTGAAGCATGACCTGAAATTTTGGGGGTCGGAAATAACTAGTTTCGGGGGTTGAAAACCAATTTTGGGGGGTCGCAACCGTATATAACAAAAAATTTATATACGAATACTATATAATCGGAACTTCTGAGCAAAAATTCAGGGGGGGGAGTCGGCCGCCCCTCCCCGCCCCTTAAGAGTTGCGCCAATGTCCTCAAAGAGGTAAGGCAAAAGAAATGTTGTGGAATGATTTAAGTCGAGAAATGAGATTCAGACCTGGTTTTTGGATTTTACTAGGTGACTTCATTGTTCTGCCGACGCCAAGATGAGAAAAAAATACAATTTTAAATGTGGAGGCTTCGAAGTTTAATTTTTTTTATTGAGGAGGCGGGATTACGTGAATATGTGATGTGAGACAAACAAATTACGTTCTTGGTAGGGAAAGGTATGGATGTTAAGCTTAGTAAAATTGACAGAGTATTTGTGTGTCCTAGTTTTTTTAACAAATGGCCAAAGGCAACCCTTAGAGCTCTTTCTAGGGGATACTCGAACCATACTCCTCTATTGCTTTGTACTAGTTATAAAAATTTTGGGGCAAAACCTTTTCGCTAGTACAACTCATGGGAAGAGCGGGATGGCTGTGATATGGTGGTTAAAAGGTGTTGGAGCGAAGAGACTTTCAAGGTCCCTCGGATGTGATATTAAATAACAAATTCGGGATGCTTTGAGCAAAGCTCAAGGGTTAGATAGATCAATGGAAAGTTAAGGAAGATGCTCATTTGGCTTATTTAAATGGGGAGTTGGAGGACATAGAGAATATAATGGAGTCAAGGGATTTAATAGAGGAGGAATGGTGGACATGGGAGGAACGTAAGAAAGAGATAAATGAGATTGATCAAGCAAAGTTGCAAGACCTCAAACAAAAGTCAAGAGTGAATTGGGCAATGTTTGGGGACGATAACACAGCTTTCTGCCATGGCTTCATAAATGGTAGGAAAGCTAAGAATTATATCCCGGAGCTTATGATTGATTGGGCTTGGAAAACTAAACTGACCTTGGTTAAAAAAGAGATTTTTGTTCATTTTAGAAATCATTTCTCAGAGAAATTCCAAACAAGACCTGCTCTCTTTTATGGCAACTTGAAGAAGGTAACTGCTGGATTGACCGAAATGTTGATTTGTCAGTTCACTAAAGACGAAATTAAGGATGCGGTTTTTAGTTGTGGGTCGGATAAAGCTCCTGGGCTGGATGGTTTAAATTTTTACTTTGTCAAGAAGTATTGGCCGTTGTTGGAAGATGATTTTTTGAACATTCTTAATTTCTTTTTTAAGAGTGGGGAATTTAGTAAGGGTTGCAGCTCAGCTTTCATCACTCTTATACCCAAAGTCGAGAACCCCATTACCTTGAAGGATTATCGGCCTATCACACTCATTGGCGTGATTAGCAAAGTGGTGTCGAAGATTTTGGCAGAGAGAATTAAAAAGGTCTTACCTTTTGTAATTTCTGAATCTCAGTCGGCGTTTCTTAAAATTAGATTTATTCTTGATGGCCCGCTTATAGTGACGAGATTTTGGCATGGTTAAAGAAAAAGAACGTGTCCGCGTTTTTGCTAAATATAGATTTTGAAAAGGCTTATGACAACGTCAATTGGGCCTTTTTATTGTCTATTCTTGAGCAAATGGGGTTCTCAGATAGATGGATTTGTTGAATTAAAGGCATTCTTATCTCATCTAGAGCAGCGGTCTTAGTGAACGGGTCCCCTACTTTGGAGTTTAATTCTGAAAAGGGACTTCGTCAAGGTGATTCTTTATCACCTTTCTTGTTTTTAGTGGTGATGGAGGTGCTTTCAAGTTTAATCGATAAAGCTTGTCGTTTGGGTGAATTTGAAGGCATCAAATTTAGGGGGGGAGAATGGACCTTGACTCACCTTTTTTACGCCGATGACGCCATGATTATGGGTAAAGGGGAGGAGTACAATGTTAAGCAATTGGCGAGGATCCTTAGGTGTTTTTACCTATGTTTGGGTTTAAAAATTAACTTGAACAAATCAAATTTTTATAGTCTTGGAATTTGCAAAGAAGAGGTTCACAACACGACCATGTCTTTGGGTTGTTGAAGAGACAAACTTCCTTTTGAATACTTGGGCATTATGGTTGGAGCTAATATGAATAGATGTAGCAATTGGTTCAAGGTGATTGATGTGGGTTATTACGTTGTTTTTTATCCACTCACAGTGACAATCGAACGCTTTATTAATAGGTTAAAGTTGGGATTACTTGAATAATTATAGTTTGATTTGGGTTATTACGTTGTTTTTTAAATTAAAAAAATACAATAAATAAATAAAAAAGTTAATAGGTTAAAGTTGGGATTACTTGATTAATTGTAGTTTGATTAGGGTCATTACGTTGTCCTTAGACATAAAGCCTTAGATTCTCTGGAAAAATTAACCCAGGCGCCTCGCTTTGGCCAAAGCGAGGCGCTTTGCTTAGGGAGTTGATTTAGAAGTAAGGACGTTTAATTAGAAAGGTCCTAAAATAAACATCAACAGACTAAATTGGTGGGGAAGCATAGACTTCTGTCTGCTACGCACTAAAATTTCAATGATTATTAAGCTCGAGAGTGGTGGTAACGTATGTACCTACAATCTTCTAGAACCCATTGCTGATTTTCTTTTAGTCTTTATCATCTCCATCATATATCTTTTTTTTATTGTTGCATTCATCAATGGGGAAGATGAAAGACCAAAGAGAAATGAAGGTGATTTTGGGATTTTTTTTTTATGTTATTTCTTAATGGGAAAGTAAATTGGGTTTTGTTAAATGTATCGCTCTCACACAAAACAGAAGGGAGTGAAAGCCAGTCAGTACAAAATAATATTCTTTTCTCATGATGTGAAGTTTTGCTAAACAGTAAAATATGTAAAAATGAAAATTAGTTGTAGAAGAAAAGAAAAGTATTCTTTCGCCAGAAAAACTATAGTAAAGTTATGTTGAGCTAGACCCATTAGAATTTAGGGCTGTGTAAAGGCTACGTGGTTTCATGTCCTAAAGGTTCCCATCGGTCAGGTAAAGGGTCTGGCGCTACATATTCGTATCAAGTTTCGCTACTTCGTTCAATCTTTCTTTGACGAGGTCTTCTCCGTGAATAATTTATCTACTCACAGTGACAATCGAACATTTTATTAATAGGTTAAAGTTGGGATTACTTGATTAATTATAGTTTGATTAGGGTTATTACGTTGCTTTTTAAATTTAAAAAATTACAATAAATAAATAAAAAAGTTAATAGGTTAAAGTTGGGATTACTTGATTAATTATAGTTTGATTAGGGTTATTACGTTGTTTTTTAAATTTAAAAAATTACAATAAATAAATAAAAAAGTTAATAGGTTAAAGTTGGGATTACTTGATTAATTGTAGTTTAATTAGGGTTATTACGTTGTTTTTTAAATTTAAAAAACACAATAAATAAATAAAAAAGTTAAAAAAAAATACACTTCAAAACAAACCCCACAAAAAAAACCCAAACCAAAACTCTCCCAACACCAAGACGTTTAGGTTTATCCCCCTGTGCCAAGCATCTCATTATGATCACAGCAAGGCACTTGAAACCTTATTTTTCAAACTCTCATGCAACCTAATACTGGCCTATTAGATGATGCAAGACGCTTCAGTGGGGTGGGAGTTGAAATAGAAGGTTGAGGGTTGCCAACATACGGACTCTTTTAGAAACTACCAATATGTTTCGACACGTGATCATTTATGATCATATTTATACATTTTTTAAGACACAATAGAGGAAAGTCAACTTTACCCCATGCACTGTTATCATTTATGATCATATTTATACATTTTTTAAGTCAATTCTGACGGCAGAAAAATGGTTTCCGATTTTAAATTATTGTTAAAATTTGGGTGGTTATACCAACGAAACTAAAGAGAAATGATTAATATTATCCAAAAACTTCTGTTTTTAGGAGACCATTTCATTCCTGTACCTCCAAGTGACAAACAATATTGCTGCCGCCAATGGTTTTATTTTTTCTCATTTTCAATTTTCAAATCACATTTTTGAACTTGGATTATGTACTATTATAAGCAATCACATGCATATGCATCGGGTTCTCTATCATCATCTATATAGTTTAGCTAAAACTCATATTTATTTATATAATTTGTTCGTCTTTAAAAACCTCTTACATCTTATAACCCCGTATCTATCCTTATACAGTTAATGAATGTTTCTTTATTTTTCTTCAATTCATAGTCACTCGAAAACAAAAACAGGCATAGTTAGAGCACTCAAATCCTATCCATTAAATGTATGTGAGTGTGTCCACCAAATTATATGGGTGAGTGTAAATGGTTGTGAGACGGGGAGAGAGAAAATATTTGGTGGAAGCACTGTTTCACCCTAAATATGAAAAGCTACTGTTCACCTCTATATATATATTTTAATATTTTTGTAAGTAGTTGTAAGTGAAGGGAGAGAAAATGTAATGATAAAAGTATAAAAAAATATTATTATTTTAGTTAGGATAGAGAAGATTTAAGGGTGTAGTAGTGATTTTTAGTGTAATTTGATGGATAGGATTTGGTGGGGGGATGTGAATGCTCTAAGAGTATTCACATCCCCTTCATCAAATCTCATCCATCATATTACACTAAAAATCACTACTTCACCTCTAAATCTTCTCTCTCTTAATTAAAATAATAATACTTTTTCATACTTTTATCATTACATTTTCTCTCTCATCACTCACAACTACTTACAAAAATATTAAAATATATATAGGGGTGAACAGTAGCTTTTCATATTTAGGGTGGAACTGTGCTTCCACCAAATATTTTCTCTCTCCTCCACTCACAACCACTTACACTCACCCCATATAATTTGGTGGACACACTCACATACATTTGATGGATGGGATTTGAGTGCTCTTAGTCCCATAAATAGAGAAGGAGAAGTGAGTTCTAAACTTGATCTCTATTTTAGGAATGGGATCAAAGGGCACCAAATGTGATCAAGAAGTTAAAAAACTTTCCCAAAATTTTAAGGAAGAGGTTGGTATAGGGACATGATGTGAATCACTCAACATAGCTATCAACCAAGGCATTTAACTTTGCTATCATTACAACAAACATATGTGTTAGATTTGGGCTGAGATTAGTATACAACACCATTATTAAATTTTAAGGCTGATGTAACATGTTCATGCACCATTCATATAATACAAAATATGTAGGGCCCCTTTTCATTAGTTATTTCCTTTTCTCATATATCCCAATCAGAAAATGATACTTCTGTATTATAATATATGAAAGTTAATGTTGCAAGTTGCTATGGCCCACTCCAAGGAGTAGGACTTCACTGATCGTAATCATGCTTATCTATTTAGACAAATTAAAGTTACCATGAACTATTGGTTTAGTGGTATTGATAGAGAGATAATATTGATAATAGTTAATCCTCGTTAATCTTATTGATTGTGTTACAATATATAATACAAGAGGGATCATTCTAGATCCATAATTACAGGAAATTAGTTAGTGACCAATAATGATAATTGATACAATAAATATGGTAAATATATAATGAGTTATTCTATTACACCCCCGCAGTCAAAGCGGGAGGTGACCGGATGCTGAGACTGGAGCGAAAATATTCAAACAGGACACGTGGGAGTCCTTTGGTGAATATGTCGGCAATCTGGTGGCGAGAGGGCATATGGAGAATCCGAACTTGACCGTGTTGCACCTTCTCGCGTACAAAGTGTATATCCAGCTCTATGTGTTTCGTGCGTTGGTGCTGGACTGGGTTTCCCGAGAGGTAGATGGCACTGACATTGTCACAGTAAACAATAGTAGCTTTAGACGGAGGGCGGTGAAGCTCGAGAAGAAGATTGTGAAGCCAGCAGATTTCAGCAACGACATTGGCGACCCCTCGATATTCTGCTTCTGCACTAGAACGAGAGATGGTTGGCTGTCGTTTTGAAGACCAAGACACCAGGTTATCACCATTGTAGACACAATACCCGCTTGTCGAACGACGGGTGTCAGGACAGCCAGCCCAATCTGCATCGGTGTATGCCAGTAGTGTTGGATGGGGATGGGAGCCGAGTTGTAAACCGTAAGCAACGGTGCCCTGTATATACCTGATGATGCGTTTTAACGCATTCCAATGATCCGTCTTTGGAGCGTGCATAAACATACATACCTGTTGTACCGCATAACTGATATCAGGTCGGGTGAAAGTAAGGTACTGTAAAGCACCTGCTAAGCTCCTGTAAAGGGTAGGGTCGTCAAAATCAGTGCCAGCATTTGCCCCGAGCTTGGTGTTGGTGTCGACAGGGGTAACAACGGGTTTACAATTCGACATTCCTGCACGTTCAATGATATCTGTAGCATAGCCCTGTTGAGACAAAAACATAGATTCGCCATGACGAGTAACTGAAATACCCAGAAAGAAACTGAGAGCACCAAGATCCTTCATTGCGAATTCAGAGGAGAGAAATCGCATGAAGTGCTCGCGAAGAGCCTGTGAAGATGTCACAAGTAAAATGTCATCCACATAAAGTAGTAAATAAGCCGTAGATCCCTGATGATGATAAATAAATAGAGATGCATCACACCCACTCTGTCTAAACCCCAATGTAAGAACATAGCTTGTAAATCGCTGGTACCAGGCACGAGGAGCCTGTTTGAGACCGTATAGGGACTTCTTCAGGCGGCATACATGATCTGGGAAGTGAGGGTTGCGAAAACCCATAGGCTGATGCATGTAAACAGTCTCATTAAGTGTGCCATGAAGAAATGCATTGGTAACGTCCAACTGGTGTACGGGCCATGAGTTAGACAATGCGATAGACAAGACAGTCCTGATAGTGGCCGGTTTAACAACCGGACTGAAAGTATCCCCACAATCAATCCCAACCTGCTGGGAACGGCCATCGCAAACCAAGCGAGCTTTGTACCGCTCAAGGGTGCCATCTGACTTAAATTTATGTTTAAACAGCCACATGCTCTGAATGATGTTCATGTGTGGCTGACGTGGTACAAGCTCCCAAATATCATTTTTAATAAGGGCTTGAAACTCATTGGTCATGGCAGCATGCCATTCCGGTATGGACAAGGCAAGGGAAGGGTTTTTAGGTATAGGAGAGATGGTGGTGGTGTTGAGATTAAAAATATGTTTGGGTTTAAAAATGTCATCCATGGCGCGAGTACGCATGGAGTGGGCGGGTGCGGGCTGAGGTGTCGGGTCAGCGGTGTGAGGGTTAGGCTGTGGAGGGGTAGTTGGGCCGGATGAGGGTAGGGGTGATTGGGCCGGTGTGAGGGGTGATGGTTGCGAGGTCTGTTGTAGAGGGGGAGAGTGAATTGGGCTAGGGGAATGAGGTGTTGGGCCTGTGTTGGGGTACGGATGTGGGCTGGGAGTATTAGAGGTTGGAGGGTGTGGGTTTATAGCGGGCCACAGATGAGGGGAAATAGGGTCAGTGAGGAATTTGTAGGTGTGGTCAGTGGGCTTTTGTGGGCTGACCGAGGCGAACGGAAACGAGGACTCGTCAAAAAACACATGGCGTGCAATAATAATGTTATTATTTTTCAAATCATAACATTTGTAGCCTCGGTGGGTGGTTGGGTACCCGAGAAAAACACACGGGTAGGATCGGTGTTGGAGTTTGTGAATAGTAGTGTGGGGGATGAGTGGGTAACAAAGGCAACCAAAGACCCGGAGATGGTCATATGTGGGGTTGCGGTGGTAAAGTAGGAAAGTGGGGGTATGGTATTGGTGAGTTTTGGATGGGGTGATGTTAATTAGGTAGGTGGCGGTGTCAAGGGCGTGTGGCCAAAAATGTGTGGGTAGGGATGATTGGGCCATGATGGTGCGGATTATGTTGTTGATGGAGCTTATTTTGCGCTCCGCCTTCCCGTTTTGGGGCGAGGTGTATGGGCAAGAGAGACGGAAAAGGATACCGTGTTTGGTGAAAAAAATTTTAAAGTGATGGTTGACATATTCAGTGCCA
Source organism: Ambrosia trifida (assembly GCA_028751855.1). Taxonomy (NCBI): domain Eukaryota; kingdom Viridiplantae; phylum Streptophyta; class Magnoliopsida; order Asterales; family Asteraceae; genus Ambrosia; species Ambrosia trifida. The sequence continues at coordinate 4,331,632 of CM054126.1, read as the reverse complement.
TTGTCACACTGAAAGGTTTTAATTTTGCATTGAAATTGAGTGTGGACAAGGGTGGTGAATGTTTCAAAAATGGAGTAGACTTGGGACTTGGATGCAATTGGGAAGGTCCAAAGAAAATTGGCGTAGTCGTCTAAAAACAAAACGTAATAACGGTGTCCCCCCGAGCTTAAAACTGGGGAGGTCCAAACATCACTATGCACAATATCAAAAGGTTGGAAAGACGAATTATTAGATAAATGAAACGGGAGTTTAATACTCTTGCCAAAAACACAAGGTTCACATACAGATTTATTCAAAGACTTAAAAACAATAGAATTAGAATGTTTTAAAATTTGCAATAAAGCCGGGCCATTCTATCATAAAATTTTCCTCTATCAAATTACACTAAAAATCACCATTCTATCATAAAATTTTCTCTATCCTTTTTAAAATAATAATAATACTTTTTCATATTTTTATCATTATATTTTCTCTCTCCTCACTCATAACCACTTTCAAAAATATTAAAATATTTTTAGGGGTGAACAGTAGCTTTTCAAATATAGGGGTGGACAGTGATTCAACCAAATATTTTGTCTCTACCTAGGTCTGTAAACGAACCGAACGTTCATGAACTGTTCGGCGGAAAGTTCGTTTATGTTCGTTTATTTAGATAAATGAACGAACACGAAAATAATTTTTTGTTCGTTTAATTAAATGAACAAACATGAACACACGTTTTGTTCGTTCATTTATGTTCATGAACGTTCGTTTATGTTCGTTTATTTCTGTTCGTTTATGTTCGTTTAATTAAACTATACTTTATTTTTATTATTTATTTCCCTTTGGTTAAGTAACCTTAATTCATATTATATTATATACAATATATTTGATATGTTCTAAAATTTAATCCTAACCCTAACATTCTAAACATATCAGCCGCTCTCTACACTTCACATCCCCACCTCCCTTCTTCTCCACACTCCACAAGCCTACTAATTTAGATTTTGTTTTGGTTGCATTGTGATGTATTAGACTTGATTGAATTGTGATGAATCATTATTAAACTTGTTTTTGTTTTTGTTCATTAATGTCCGTTTATGTTCATTTGTGTTCGTTTATGTTCGTTTAGGTTTTAAATGAACGAACATAAATGAATACGAACATGAAAAATTTCTTTATGAACGAACACGAACACAAAAATGTGTTTGATTATGTGTTCGTGTTCGTGTTCGTGTTCGGTTAAAGTTAAATGAACAAACACGAACACGCCTATGTTCCTGTTCGTTCGGTTCGTTTACAGGCCTATCTCTACCCCACTCACAACCAGTGGCGGATCTAGAAATGAATTTCAGTAGTAACGTTTTTCATTTTTTTCATTTTAGTAGCAACGTTTTCCAAATTTCGTAAAAAAGAAACCAAATTTTCCACTAATTTTTCACTACGCGCACGAAGTTCAGCAACAACGGACGCAACACATAGCTCTATGCTAGGTCCGCCCCTACTCACAACCACTTACACCCACCCTATATAATTTGGTGGACACACTCACATACATACATTTAGTTCCCCAAATGTGAACGCTCTAATAAGGATAGTCTTACGGTGCATGTTCATGACCATTAAGTTACCATCGCATGCATTCAAACAATAATTAGGAAAATTGAGAGGTAGTCTTATTAGTGGTTCTAGTCGCCCGAGCAACCATCTGTCTTGGGCTGCGATGCATCTTGTGGCTGTGTGGCAAACAAAATTCAAAGACAAACATAGACAATTTTAAAATTTCAACTAAATTGTGCTGTATTTTAGTCGTTTTAGAATATGACGCTTTATCTATTCTATCTATTACCATATGTGTGTATATATATATATAGGATTAGGTTCCAATAAAACCTATATTTCGTGAAAGAACTGTAAGAACACCGACATAAAATGTGAATTTTAAAAAGAGTGAATTGCTTGGTTGGTCCATGTGGTTTCCAGATCTTGCACACTTGATCCTCAGACTTCAATATTTACAAACTTGATCCTAAAGGTTAACAACTTATTACTCATGTGATCCTGATGATTAGAATTGGTAACTGTGGTGGTTCTTACGAGCTAACACTGTTAAATATTTTCGTTAAATCCATAAAAAATTACTAAACTACCCTTGGTTATATATTATATTATATTAAACATACAAATCCCAGTTCACTAACCACTATCAGCATCACCACTGTAACCCTAACCACCACTCTCAACCTCCACCAATTGCTAAAAGATAATTAAAAAGACACATAAGTCAGTAAATGAAAATTCATTTAAATAAGAAAGATAGCAACAGTTAAAGGTTTCAACCTTGATTTTCATAGGGGGGTGCAAAGAATTTTGCTTATAGTTTTGTAATTATCATTTGATGGATCCAATAATAATGTTGAAGCCTTTGTAGCAAATAAAGCATGTACAAAGGGAATTCCGAGATTTGAATGGTGGGTGGTAAGTAATTGGTGGAAGATTGTGGTCGTCGAAGGGGGATTTGGAGGTGGCAGATGTTTTGCAGGTGGGTCGTACAGCAGCAGGTGGTGTGGAAGTTGGGAGTGGTGGTTAGGGTTTCAGGCGAAGGGAGTGGATTGCGACAGTGGTGGTTAGTTTTTTTGTATGTTTGGTAGTTGATTATGTTGTGATATTGTGGCCTGTAGATCCGGCAGTGTGATGGGATAAATGACTCCATGATTTTGGTGGTGGAGGAGATGGGTGAGGAGGGGAAGAAGAGGGTGGGGTGGGGAAGAAGAAGGGTGGGATTGAAGTGGGGCCCACTTAAAGTTTTATGGTATTTTATAAAATTTTTAAGTGTTTTGTCTTTTAGGATCAGAGGGTATAATAGTAATTTTATCCAGACTTAACAATCAAAACTAACGACCATCCATGCTATGGACTATCAGTGTTATGAAAAAGGAACCTATGGGAACATACGAGTGATAAGTTGTAAACATTTAGGAACAAATATGTAATTAGTAAAGTTTAGGGATCAAGCGTGCAAGATCTGTAAACCACAGGGACCAACCAAGCAATTCACTCTTTTAAAAAAATTTGTTTACACACTGATATAAAAATGGGTAACCCCACCGTAAAAAAAAATGAAAAAAAAATTACGATGGGTTTACAGTGGTGTAAAAATCTGGGCCTACCAATGTTGACTTTTTCAAAAATGGAATATTCTCTTTAATATTTTATTCTCCTTTAATTTTCAACCACAAATTCTTATCTGATTAAAATAAGTTTGTGGTTAAAAAGTGAGTTCCCGGTGTTATTTCACGAAAGGACGGTTCTCCTTTTACCCTTTCCCTATATTTCGTGCGAACCGTGAGAACGACATCTAAAACCATTCAAATCCAAAATTTTTTTTTACACTTATCTTTATTACTAAAATACAATCTCAAAAACTCAATGTACGCGTAAAAATTCAAAAAAAAATGTATACGAAAATAAATTATTTTTACACATGTGTAAATTTACTGTTTATGTATGTGTAAACTGTTTTATTTACACATGTGTAAAAAGTTAATTTGAAAGTGTTTTTGCAAGAAAAGATGAATTATTTGGAAAGACAATTTATTATTAATGTTGTATTTTGATTATAATGTGGTTTGTATTAAAAATTTTTGATTTTGATTGATTTTTTTTTACTTGTTCCCTCACAATATTTAGCGTTCTCAAGATAACCATCCTATATATATATATATATATATAGGGTGGGGTTCCTGTACAAATAGTGTTTTTGTGAGAAGGGTGAGAAGGGTTTTGGATCATTGGATTATTTAATGGATGGTTAAGATTGATCAATGGCAAAATTGTAACAAGTATTTTAATTTGGTTTGACTTATTTGACCGTCCAAGGGTTTAGAGGTAATTTGGTGCTTTTAAACATGGAAACCAAATAAATGATTAGTTGCAATAAATCACTCAAATCATGGAATTGATTTTAAACGAGAATTCAAATCTTCTTCTTTATTGTGCATGAAAACTTCAATCCAATTTCTATGTCTTCTTCTTTATTGTTTCTGAAAACATTCTTCATCGAGTTTCTATGTCTCTTGGGTGTTTTAATCGAGTCTCTATCTCGCCGGAGTGTTTTATCAAGATTCTGGGTTGCTAGAGGTCTAAAGCAAGTCATCAAGGGTGTTATTATAGAAGAAGTGAGCATTTAGGTGTTACATATTTAAGATTTTTGTTTTAATCGATGTAAATATTTAATTTTTTAAAACTCTAAATGAGGTTTCTTTAGGTTTCTTTTTGTACTAGTCGGGTTTCAAACATGGTGTTTTATTTGTTTCCTTTTTTGATTTGTTTTTTTATTCGTAGTAATCGAGATTGTTTATAAGTTCTTTGATTTTCGATTGGTTGGGGATGTTGTGTTTTATCATGATCATTCTGTTGTGTTTTATACTCATAGGTTATATCAAGGTATGTTCAAATTTCATTTTTGTGTTTTAAGAATATTGAACATGATTTATGCATATAACACTACGGATTGAAAAACAAATACAAAAATTACTGTATAGTAAAACACCATGGATTAAAAAGAAAAGCAAAACACAACATTATTGTGTTATAAAAACACCATACGAATTAAAACACAGGTGATGCTAATGTTGTGATGTAAATGCATATAAAATGGAAATGAAAGTAAATGGAAATGATGTTGATGTTGTGATGTATGGATGAATAAAAAGAGAATAATCTTTCATAGAAAATGGAAATGAAAGTAAAGGCATTATACTTTCCGAAAATAATTAATTGATTAATTATAATTAATGGTTAAATTGTCCAATCTACCCTTGTCGCAAAATAAATAAGAATGCCACGTGTCAAGTATCTATGGCTTCTTACACTTCTCACAAAAAACATACTTTGTACAGGAACCTAAATCTCTCTCTCTCTCTCTCTATATATATATATATATATATATATACACTATATTATAAAGCATTTCCCAAGGACTTCTTAAAATTTAAGAGGTACAAGTTTGATTCCTTATGTTACAACACACAATGCATATAATAGCTACCTTTTGAGGGTAAAATTGTCTTTTAAACACCATATTTAATCAAAAGGTACTCAAGAGTCATGAGATGTTTATGAGACCTCATGACATTCAATTCTATAATTATTTTACACATTAAATAGAACATATACAAAAAATAATTTATAATACTACATGGTTTGTTATAGTCTTTTACATACAAGTAGGTACTTTATAAAAGTTAAAGTTTTTATAAACCCGAGAATACTATATAGAAATCGAGAAATCAATAATGAAAATCGTGTTTTAGTCATGAGGTAATGACTTGAATTCTAAAATTACTACGTGTGGCTAATTATTATCTGATCTAAACAATATGATTGGAGAAGAAAGATTATGTGTATAATGAATTTCGAAAAAAGATATTAAGAAATATTCATATAAGGGAGTGGACAATAGCAAAAAATAAATTAATTAATTAATTAATAATAATGGGTTCTTCTTGTTGAGTACTTCAACTCAAGTCCACATTACCAGCTCAAGTAAATTCTTTGGTTATTTATTGAAAACCAATTGGATCGATGTTCATAATCGATTAACCAAACGGGAACAAATGAATAATTGAAACCAATCAATTTTTGAAATATCTTAATCAAATTAATCAAAGGTGGAACTCTTGCCCATATCTGCTGCTGCGCGTCGACAGGAAGAAAAGGAAAAGAAGAGGGTGGGTTTTTATATATTTTAAGTTGGGTTTAAACCAACTAAGGGGTGTGGAGCAGATGGTTTGTTCGTGTGTGAGAGTTTGCTGGCCGGCTGAGGGCTCGGGTTCGATACCCGGCTCGAGCGCTCAGTTTTTTTCCATTTTTTAAAACAGGTGAGGTGGGCTGGACTTCACGTTTTCTTGGGCTTGGGCTTAGTTTGGGCTTCCGAAAATTTTAAAAGCAAAGGGAAAAGAGGTGGGCTGCTGTTTGGGTTAAGAATAACTAGTTTTATTGTTTCAACATATTGTCATTATGTTTTATTATTATTATTATTATTATTATTATTATTATTATTATTATTATTATTATTATTATTATTATTATTGTATTAGGGTTCAAAATGCCACAAAAATAATTAAATGTAAATAGTAATAAAACTTGTCGTTTTTATCCAAATTATACGTAACGTACAACTATTTAATGCGAAATGTTACACTTACAATGGCCACTACACGTGTTTGTTCCGCACATGTTGTTGTTAAAATGTTGTTGTTATAGAACTAAAACCTGTGAACTCACCAATATTTTATACATTGACGTCTTTTTAAACATATCTTTCATGTAACTAAGTGTTGAATAGATACGAGGCTAGTACGGTGGAATGTGGGATGTCGGACACTTGTCGGGGGTTTCTTCTTTATTTACCATCAGGTTGGGACATAGACGGAAAAACCCCATATTTGTACCTTGTATATGTTGTTTTGTGTAATGTTTGTAACAAGGTGCTCTTTTCGACATCTTAATGAAATGATCTTTTCTAATTAAATATGGTTTGTGTTAATCTTGACTTTGATATGCTTTCGAGTGATGGACCACATGTTTCCGCCATTGGCGTGGTGTGACAAACATCTGACTAAATACAACACAAAAGCTCCAGATTTCCGGTTCTTATTTCTTGGTTACGGTTCCCTTATTTCGGTATCATACTATAATGTAAGTCCGATCTTTTTGTGCCGTTTTTTTTCTTACTCTTTACTCTTTAAAAGCCCTAATTATAATCGGGTTAAAAGTATGGATATTCTAGGGTTAGGGTTTGATATTGGGGAAGAAGATGAAGTTTAGTTATTAATATAAATATTTTCATAAAACAAACTAATCAATGTAAAGGCTTGTTGTGAAGTTTTTTTGTGAGTGTGTTCGAGACCCATGAACCCACGGGTTCTGTGTTTTTTTATCTTATATTTTCTTTATTCAAAATTGGGGAGGGATGACTGGCAAAAAAAAGTTTATAATATGAATTGATAAATTTACCCCTGACTTAATTGAGATTAAATAGATGTTGTTAGTGCCAGGGACGATAGTGACAAATAATTAAAACCATGGTACGATTATGATAAAAAAACCATGGATGATTTTAGTAATTTACCCTTGTTTTCATTGTGTCCATTGACTAGATAAAAGTTAAACATTACTATTATGGTGCATGTTCCTGACCATTAAGTTACGATCACGTGCATTCAAACAATAAATACGAAAATTGAGAGATAATCTTATTAGTGGTTCTATTCGCTCGAACAACCATCTGTCTTAGGCTGCGATGCATCTTGTGGCTGTGTGGCAAACAGAAAAAGACAAACATAAACAATTTTAAATTTTCAAATAAATTGTGCTGAATTTTAGTCCTTTTAAAATATGACTTTACATTAATTAAAAAAACATTTTTACCTCTTGAAGTAAATGCATATTATAGTGTTTTCTTTTTTTGGTCACATTTCAATTAGACGTGCGAGTTATATCTATATAAATACTAGATCGAACTCTAGATGGTCAAGACTCGAAGATCATGGTAAAGAAAATCAAAGTTTGAAGAACAACAATGCGGTCAACATAATCAAATCAGTCAAACTTCTTATAATACAATCAAATATATTTCAATCATCAAAAAGTTGTCTCCAATTAACAAATATATAAATCCAACTTGCTCCTCCCAATCAATGCTCAACAATAATTCGTCTCATAACCACCTTTGAGTGGATGTTATACCAACCTCTTTACTCCGATGCCAAAGATGTCCCTATAAATGGTCCTACACCTAAGCCTCATGTACATACCTAAATTCAGCTATGGTGAATGTGTTCTAGTTTAAATAAACATCGCTATTTACATAGCAGCATTATATCATTTCATTATGCCAATGACCTCTAGCCCTACCGGGAAGAGGTGGGAGGGTTTACCTTTTCGGAGGGTTCCCGCCCAGGCTTGGTCTTGAGTTCAAATCCTGCACAACACGAAAAAATTCCCTGTAACGGTTTGAGATAACTTCAAAGTGGACACCGGTGCGTGGGTAGTGATTCGAACTCGGGTCGAGGGGTTGTCTGTCGATTGGTTTTCACCGCTGAAGTACACCTTCCAAAAAAAAATATCATTTCATTATAAAATAACTTTTCGTAAACATACATTATATGTGCATTAAATGTTTATTAAGCCAAACATTCTTGTTTCCAATTTATGTGCATAAACATGTCATCAATAGTACGTTCTCACTATTCGATGCCTTTACGTAGCTAGTTGTACAACCGTTTACCTATAGCTAGCAAGCTACAAACGCATTGGCCCCCTTAAGTGAAATGTCAACTTTTTTGTATAAGCTTTGCACGAAATTTAGACTATACAAATGATATGTAACTACCCATACAAAATATAATCATCATATGAATTATGTTTTTCCATACAACGTATGGTTATCAATGCAAATATAGAGCTAAATGATAAGAAATATGGTTATCTATACAAACTATACGTGAGATACGAAAACACACAGTTCTAATTAGAAACCCTAATCTGTTGAAGATGGTGGTTGTGACGTTGTGAATCACAAAACACATCAATATTCCAATTTTATGTATCCAAATACATAGAAATGACCGTTAATCATGATCCCATGGGCGGTTGATGAACGGCAAGCTTTGATGCAATTTCTTATCTTTGAAAGCGAGTTTAATCAAAATCTAGCTAACAACTTTGATACTCCTTTATGAACCCTTGTGACCAAAGTCGTGTCAAAAGATTGTATTTTGAGCTATGGTGAGTTTCTCTCTATAAAAGATGAACCTCAAAATGGAAGAATGAAGGTGGTGTGTAGGTAATTCCATTTCCATTGGATTGTTGGAAAGGTCACCGTAGTGCCCCTTTTAGGCCTTTTTTAATAAGTTAAATACCATAATCCCTTCCAAATTGCTATTCATTTAAAATTTGGAGTGTAACATATGACATGTCATTAAACCTTTAAGTTCAACATTAAGGGTTTGTTTGCGTCTGACCGGGCTCAGTCAGACGTGAATGTCTAATTCAGCCAGAGGCAGGGCAAGTCCGAGTGTTTGGCTGCGACGTCTGACCGGAAGCTGAGGTCTGACCACACCTCTTTCCGGATCAGACTTAGGAACGAGTCTGACTGATCGTTGTGTCTCGTTGCTGCTGTTCAAAAACGAAAAAAAAGTGACCACCAGCCATCCCCACCCTTCCTCCTCTGACCTCCAAATACTGCCACCCAAGTGTGTGTAAGAAAAAGAAAGAAAAGCAGAAGGGTTTGTGTTTGTGTGAGTTAAAAAGAAAGAAAGAAAGAAAGAAAAGAATGAAGAATAAAGAGAAAAGAAAGAAAATAATGAAATGGTGAGAGACGGTCTGTGTGTGTGTGTGTGTGTTTGTTTGGATTAAAGAGAAGGGTGGGGTGGGTAATAAGTGTGTCATTTTTTTTAATTAACGATTCAGATGTCCAACCAAACAACACTTACTGGGTCAGCACCTAACCATTCAGAACCTCTTAACAATTCAGACCTCTTACTAGGTCAGCACTTACCTATTCAGACGTTGCCAAACTGCCCCTAAATAAGCCATAATAATACACGCATGTCTAAAAAACAGAGCCAAACCTTGATTTTCAAATCGTGATTATAATAACACACCAATTTCTTTTCAAATCTTAAAGAAGAGCTAGTATTACAACACAGTTATTTGTGTACGTGTACATGTAGTACATGTTAACAAATTCTTAAAAATTGCGAGAAAAAATCTTGACAATTGAGTCAGGAAAATGAATTACTAACACTACCATTCATAATAAACTACAAGTTAGTTATGATTGAGGGGTTTAATTACTTGAATCCAAAGTCCATAACTTTAACTACTTGAGTCCCTAGTTTGAAATTAACTAACCTGTTGAGTCCATATTACTAACATCGTGCAAAAGGTCTGTTAACTCGAAGACATTTATGTCATTTACACCATATTACAAACCTATAACCATTTGACTTTTTCTTTGAATCCGTGTCTGCAGTCTGCATCCATCTCTCTCTCTCTCTCACACACACACACACTCTCTCTCTCTGTCTATATATATATATATATATATATATATATATATATATATATATATATATATAAACTTACCACCACTACCAGCATACACCACCAATACCACCACCATTCACCACCAAACAACATCATCACCGACACCACCATACACATGGAACAACCACCTCACCTGCAACCACCACCGCCTCTCCCTAACATCTTTCTTCCTTCATCTTCTCTCCCTCTTTCTCTATCCCTCTCTTAACACCTCTTCTCTCTTTCTCTCTCTTTCTCTCTCTCTCTCTCTATATATATATATATATGTATGTATACACACACACCAACACAGATCTAAGAATGGCCACAACTCAATTAATCAAGATATATACAACACCATATTTGTGTACACACCTCACCAACACTCAATTAATTAAGATTTGTACTACAAACTCCATACTCATAACTAGTCTTTACAAGGAAGGTTTATGTAGTCCACACAAGCGTAACATCACCGCCAGTAGTTCAGCCTGCCAGCAAAAGAAGCTTCTTCGAATGTTGCATGTCTTCGGTAGAGTCATCTAGCTTTTGTTCAACTCCGACGCTGACTAGGGCTGTAAACGAACCAAACGAACAAGGCCTTGTTCGTGTTCATTTGCTAAGGAATTAACGTGTTCGCGAACTGTTCATGAACACTTACCGAACAAGATTTTTTGTTCGTGTTCGTTTGTTAAGAAAACAACGTGTTCACGAACTGTTCATGAACACATACCGAACGAGATTTTTGTTCATGTTCGTTTGTATTTATTTGCTAAATTTAGGTATCGGACAAAAACAAACACAAATGAACGTAAACGAACACAAATAGGGATTACTGAACAAAATCGAGCACAAACTAACACATTAAATTATGAAAATTAGCATTTTTCATCAATGGGATAATCTTGAAAATGGCCCCTTGACCAAGTGTTTTACAAAAATAGCCCCCTCCCGTCTCTTTGGAGAGACGGGTCACCAAGTTTGAGGCACCCAAAGCCCCTCCCAAGAGGCTTCCCGTAAGAACCAATACAAAACCGACACCCGGTCATCACACACACTCTCTCTGCTTACTTTCTCTGTCCTCGGTCTCTCTATCCTCTCTCAAGACGTCACCGACACAAAGGGAAACGTCTCCGGTGAGCAACCAGGCGTCTTCGGTGACGTCTCCGGTATGAGGTTTTGACATCTTCGAGTGATGCTTCTGACATAAAAAATTCCGGCCAATACAAAATTAACATCTCTGTCTCCGACTTCAAGCTGTCTCCTACCAGAGACATCACCGAAAAAAACACAGATGGAGATGTCTTCGGTGAGCAACCAGGCGTATCTAGTGACGTCTCTGATGTGAGGTTTGATGTCTCCATAGAAAAACGGAATATTGAAAATAATAATTGTGCACCTGAGACGTTTTAAACACTGAAGGAAAGAGGAGAGAGAAAGTGAGGAGAGAGAGAGTGTGTGTGATGGAAGTTATTTAATTTAATAATAATAATAATAATTGTGCACGTCTTCTTAGGTAAATGGACACGTGTGGCATAGCTATTAGTCCTTATGAGAAGCCTCTTTGAAAAGGCCTTAGGTGCCTCGAAATTGGTGACCCGTCTCTCCAAAAAAACGAGAAGAGACCATTTTGATAAGTAATTTGTAGGCCTGTAAACGAACCGAACGTTCATGAACTGTTCGTGAACTATTCGGCGGGAAGTTCGTTTATGTTCGTTTATTTAAATAAATAAACGAACACGAACACAATTTTTTGTTCGTTTAATTAAACGAACGAATATGAACACACGTTGTGTTCGTTCATTTATGTTCATGAACGTTCGTTTATGTTCGTTCATTTATGTTCGTTTATTTTGTTCGTTTATGTTCGTTTAATTAAACTTAGCTTTATTTTTTATTATTATTTATTTCTTTTTGTTAAGTAACCTTAATTCATATGTTCTAAACACTTAACCCTAACCCTAACATTCTAAACATATCACTTATTAGCCGCTCTCAACACTTCACAGCCGCTCTCCACCCCAACCCTAACGTCCATTTATGTTCATGAATCATTATTAACTTGTTTTTGTTTATGTTCGTATATGTTCATTTGTGTTCGTTTATATTGATCATTTGTGTTCGTTTATGAACATGAACTGTTCGTTTAGGTTTAAATGAACGAACATAAACGAACACGAACACGACAAATTTCTTAATGAACGAACACGAACACAAAAATGTGTTCGATTATGTGTTCGTGTTCGTGTTTGGTTAAAGTTAAATGAACAAACACGAACACGCCTGTGTTCATGTTCGTTCGGTTCGTTTACAGGCCTAGTAACTTGATAAGGTGCCATTTAGTGATTTTCCCTTCTTCAATTTGCGTGGTCCACAATATGTTAATCATTTTTTTATATAAGGGTGTTTGACCAACTTGGACCTGTACCTAAAACAATATTCCTTTAAGAGAAAAAACTAGAACAATATCCATGGAGCGAATTAGTGAGGTGATGTAAGCACAAGTCATCTTGCCTAGCTAGCTCGCCGCCACAAAAGACATTACACATTTGACCCACGTTTATTAACTCATCCAGGGTCCCATCCCAACAAATAACGACCTTCAACACCATGGCGGCATAACCTTCTCTATATATGCTTCCAAATATTAACCAAATAATAATAATAATAAACAACAACTTCACTCACTTAAACACTATAATCAACTCAACTTCTATATCCACATGGATCCTTCCTACACTCCATATCCATACTTTAGCTCACCTGAATACTCTCCAACCACTGAATCACAATACCTTCCATTCAATGAGAACGATTCACAAGACATGCTTCTATACGGAGTCATTTCAGAAACCAATCATCCTGATCAACATGTGGATAATATTAAAGATCAAGAAGAGAAGGAGACGAGTTATCGAGGCGTGAGGAGGCGGCCATGGGGAAAGTACGCAGCCGAAATACGTGATTCTACACGAAATGGGGTCAGGGTTTGGTTGGGAACGTTTGAGACAGCCGAGGCGGCTGCATTGGCCTACGATCAGGCCGCATTTGCGCTTAGGGGATCCGGGGCGGTTCTTAATTTCTCAGCCGAGATGGCTTATGAGTCTTTGAAGGAAATGGGGTATGTTTATGAAGAGGGGAGTTCTCCTGTGCTAGCGTTGAAACGGATTCATTCTATGAATAGGAGGACGAAGACGAAGACGAAGACGAAGAAGACTAGAGAAGAGGGACAAGTTTCGAATGATGAAGATGTTATTGTTTTTGAAGATTTGGGTGGTGATTATCTTGAACAGTTATTAGGGTTTGATGATCATAGTAGTGGTAGTAAAAGTTGGTAAAATGAAGTGTGCATGAACCATTTTTTTAACATCAATCCAATCTGTTTATAGATTGTTTACGAATGGTTTTTTTTTTTTTTTTAATCTTAAAATATAATTTTTCATTACCGGACAAAAAAAATTACATCAAGATAACGGGCAAGCGGGCAACAAGCTGTGCTGCCACCCCTTTCTGAATAGCAAATCTTAATCTACTAAAAACGTAACTCTGCCCACCTGAAGCCGAGACACTACTATGAATAACCCGCTGGACCCTAGTCAGGAAACGGGTAGCCTCTGGTGCCAATGAGCCAAAGGTATCAAAACCTAAGGGTACAAAAACGTGTTGGTTCTTCTCGCAGGCTTTAGCATGTTTTTCTACCTTCTTTGCCTCTGCTTTCCGCCGCTTGCCCTGCTACGAAGCCACTATCCCTCAACCCAACTAGCGGAGATACACCCGTCAGGTCAACACAAGCATATTTTCCGCACCGCTTGCCCTGCTACGAATGGTTTCTATTTTTATTTTATTTTTTTTTAATATTGGGACTCGAATTCTCAAACTCTATGTGATAGGTGATGAGCAGGACATCATTTTACGAACATAGATATAGTTGGGGACTAGGCAAAGTCGCTTTTGGAGGCATGAATAGTTGAAAATGTTAATGAACACATGATTAAAAACGTTTTGTCCTATGTTGTTCGTGTTCTATCATTTATGCATAGTTATTGTGATATACTCTGTTATAAAATACAGGGACACGTTCAAAACATGAGTTTAGTAACAATAGTTTTATAAGAGTGAGAACCGCATCTGCATGTACACACGTTTTGTTACTAAAGAAACAACGAGTATAATTTGGGGTTTAGCCGTGGGGTCGCTACTCGTGTTCACTACAGGATATAATCATTTGCTCACACCGTGACTAGATCCGTGGCCTGCAAGATAAAGAGAGCTGAAGAGATGATACACAAATACACAAGATATAAGTGGTTCGGTCTCGTTGACCTACGTCCACTGAAAAAGGTAGTCTTTATTGCTTTGAATGATTACAATTATAAAGACGAGATACAAGTGTGTGTGTTTAAGTGGTAGATTGATCGACCTCTAAAAAGGTACTGAAGTCTCCCTTTTATAGAGGATGCGTGGGCTGGGTGTTGTGGCCCAAAACAGGCGTGATGGGCTTAGGCCCGGGAGTTGGGCCTACCTTTGAGAAGCTCATCCAGTTGGATTTGAACCAAAGGTTTGCATAAAGCAAACTGGGTGAAAAAGGCGCCTTGCCATTGGTCCACGTGGCGCAGCTGTGATTGGTCGTTAGGGGAGCGACATGCCACTGGTATACGTGGCGCCTTGTGGTTGACTGCAGGGACCTCATTTTCTTCCTGCTGGCAGAGGGTGTCAAGCGGCTAGCTTCGTCTAGAAGATTGGCCAAAGTGGCGTCTGACACATAAGAGGTAGTGCAGCAAGTGAGGCTCAAGGGGAGCTGCACCTTGTCGCCGCCAGCTGTTATATTCTGTGGGTGACCGTCGCCAAGACTGGCGCATGGTTTCACGCGGACGGATTGCACTCCGCATGTGATGCTCATGAAAGCTGAACTCCGCGGAGGTGTGTTATGATTTTGAAGTTATCATTTCGAATGGAAAACTCTTCGCGGGTTTATTATAATAGCAATGTTGTGGGGTAGGGTGCGCCTGCGCGCCAGATTTGGTAGCCTACCCCTTCAAGTCCCCCCAGTCCAGTGTCTCTCCTGGTCTTGCTGAGAGGTCTGGTGTGGCGTTGGACTATGATCTTGTGCGGGGTGGGTGAAAGCTCATCCATATTTTGTTTTTTTAAAGAGTGCGCGTTGCAGCTCTTTAACATATATCAAGATAAAAAGAGTGCTAATTACAGCTTTTTAACATATCTCAGGATACAAGCGGACCCTTTATCTTTCTATTTTGGTTTTTTCATATGTTCCTTTAGCTTCAGGAAGAGGGAGCGGAGCATTACCTCTGCTCTTTGCATGTAGATTATGTAAATAATGACAAAGGAATGAATCCTTTTCATTTCAGCGCATGTAGATCATGTAAATAATGACAATGGAGTGAATCCTTTTCATTTCTGCAATAATGCGCGCTTATTGTACTTTGTTTGGCGGTTGATGACGTGGTCGGCCTAAGCCTGAGGAGGTATCGGGCGGAGAACGTCTTTTGGATTTACGTCAAACCAGCGTAAGTTGATGACGTGGCACACCTGGTTTTGGAAGTGTAAATCTGGAGGAGAACGTCTTTTAGATTACCGTCAAACCAGCGCCAGTTGATGACATGGCACGCCTGGTTGTAAAAGTGTAAATCCGGCGGAGAACGTCTTTTGGATTTACGTCAAACCAGCGCCAGTTGATGACGTGGCAGGCCTGGTTGTGAAAATGTAAATCTGGCGGAGAACTTCTTTTTGATTTACGTCAAACCAGCGCCAGTTGATGACGTGGCACGCCTGGTTGTGAAAGTGTAAATCCGGCGGAGAACGTCTTTTGGATTTACGTCAAACCAGAGCCAGTTGATGATGTGGCGTGCCTGGTTTTGGAAGCGTAAATCCGGCGGAGAACGTCTTTTGAATTTACGTCAAAGCAGCGCCAGTTGATGACGTGGCACGCCTGGTTTTGGAAGTGTAAATCCGGCAAATGACGTGTCTCCCTTTTTAGTGAAGTTAATGCGGTCCATACTTGTATTAAATATAGGAATGATTAGGAGTTAATGCACTGGGAATTTGAAAAGCTGTCATAAATTTGGGGGGAAACCAAGGAGGCGTGTTGAGAAAGCCGGGGAGGTTGGAGGACGTGTCAGTTGACAGAAGGCATGTCTATTATGATGACAGTCACGTCAGCACGTGGCAGACGAAAAATTCGTCTGTGTCAGACGCGTATCTTGATCCTGAGCGTCCAGATGAGATGTGAGACGGCTTGTTTCTCCTGGTGGGACCCATCGCCATTAATGTGATTGGTATAAATAAGTGGCTCCTCACTCTCTCTCTTCACTTTTTCCAAAATTCTCTTTGCATTCTCTCCCTTTTTCTTCAAACTTTCCGATCAAGTTGTTGAAGATTCCGACGAGCCTTCAAGTTTTTCGACAGATATTCAAGTTTTTCGGCGGATTTCCCAGATTTTTCCCTGAATTTCTTCTTTTCTTTTTGCTTTCCATCCATCTTCTTCTTTCAAAATGTCTGAGGCTTCCGTTTCTGGGTCTCACTCGTCTGGGCAAGACCCGGAACAGCCGGTTGTGGTGGGGAAGACCAAAGTGAAAACGTTGATGTACGTTTAACACTCCTGTCAAGTGGAACAGGAAGAACTTCGATGACTTTTGTGCCAGCTTGGAGATCTTGCCGGAGTGGGAACCGGAACTTCCCGGTGTCGGTCAGACTATTCTGACCCCCACTGAAGGCAAAATTGCCTTGTACGAAGCCCACTTCGTCAAGTGTGGGTTTCGTTTTCCAGCCACCCGTTTCCAGATTGACTCTCTGGTGACTTATGGTGTGGCTGTCACCCAGCTCAGTGCCTTCGGGATGCTGAGGCTAGTGCACTTCGAGGCGTGCTGCCGCGCCATGGATATTGAACCGACTGTTGACCGGTTCAATGTCTTCTACTATTTGGCAAAGGATAAAACATGGTTCACCATTAGGCCGCGGCCCAAGGTGACCCCGCTGGCCTCCTCTGTCACCAAATCCCTTCATGATTGGAAGGAAAAGTTTTTCTACATGAAGAGGGGCATTATTTCAGTGGCGATGCCTTGAAAGGTGTTGAGCCAGCGCGAACAAGTGAAGGATCGCGCGGTGATGGCCGGTTACAAAGAGGAGCCGTGGTTTATCGCACTGACAACGAACGCGTCTCCCCTTGAGATAGGAAACTGCAAGGAAGCGCTGTTCGCACTCCTGGGTATGAGCCGCATAAGCTTAGGCTAAAGCGAGACGCTTCAAGTGAGGTTGAAATAGAAGTGGGGGTGTGAATAGCTGTGTCTTTCAAAATATCATGAAAAACATGCCAGAAGCAGTAAAAATCCATGCAAACTTGATTTTTATAATTCATGAATATATAAAGTCACGTGTGTAGTACAGTACGTACCGAATGCACATGATGAATATGAAAAACCTTTTCCCTGGCTTATAGAATTTGGAAATAATTTAAAATGCCCAAAACATGACTCTTAATTAATAACCACATATGTATATTATGTAAAAACATATATGTGATCCAAAACAATTTGAGCGACAAATCTCAGTTGATACTGCAAATGGGATTATTAAATAATTAATGTTTGAATGTTGGCTCCTCTCAGGAACATGACAACTATAAATCACGTGAACATTTCTGGTGGTGAACCCATGGACGCAATTATATGCAAGTCAATAACAAAACAGTATATATTTTTCTCTCTCTTTTGTATTGAATGGATTTTTTTTTTGAATATTCAACTCCTTTCTTTTCATTTTAAAAGCGGCAAATTACATAAAATAAAGATAATTGGTAGGCGGGTAACAACTTATGTCATCACCCATTTTGGATAGAGAACCCTAATTTAGTGAAAACAAATCTTCGCTTCTGGGGAGTCGAGAAGTTGATGTGGACCACCCGCTGGACGCTCGTCAGAAACCTGATCGCCGCCGATGCCAATGAGCCAAACATGTAAAAAGTCAAAGGGACAAAAGCATGTTGGTTATCCTCGCACGCTTTAGCGTGCTTTGCCACCTTGTTTGACTCTACTCTAAGGATCGCTTGCCCAGCCACGAACTCATTCTCCCTGAACCACGCTAAAGGAGGCACACTCGTAAGGTCCACACATGCTTGTTTCCCACCTGCCTAACCAAACACTAGCAGATCAGCTGAATGTAAAGTAGACTTTCCTTCTGTCAAGTCTTAACATTGTAGAAATTTTCTTTCATATTCAATACATACATATTGAATTGCTAGTACACAAAAGACCAGAAGATGCGGTAAGATGCCAAAAGATGCGGGTTCAAAGAAACCCCATCTTTTGGTATGGAACCACATGATCTTTGGATCTTTTAATTTTGGCAACCAAAAGGTTTAAATGTGAAGGAATAGAACGGCATCTTTTGGTATTATAAGCTTTTATATATATATATATATACACACACACACCATGTAATAAAAATAAATTCCAATATATACCGGGTAATTCTATTAAAATTTCCCAATATACACAAATATATACCTAAAAATGAAAATAAATATACAAAAAAAAAAAGTCAAAACAAATATAAATAACCCAAGCATATAAAGTTACATAAGTTTGAAAGTAACACAAGATTACATAAGTTTCGAAGTAACACAAATACATATATGTCTAATGACGAAAGTGATATACAATGTACATTCGAACCAAACTCTTCATACTTGCAACCCGAATCAACGTCTTCAATTCATACTTGCAACTGGAACCGTAAAAACGCCTAGGAAAACATAACGTAACATTAATAAAATCAAGCTTAAAAAATATACGTAAGTGTATATATGTACAAAATGCAAACATTAAATTCAAATGTTCAAATACTACCATAGATGCGTGCACATAAGACGTGAAGATCCAAATCCATAACCTACAAATTCGACAATGCTGCAATTGACCAATATACCTACCGAATCATAAATCATACAAAAAACATTTATAAAATGTAAAAAGCATTCATCTAATGCGAATAATATACATGTCTTATGTGATGATCAAAGTAAACGAGTTACCAATATATTGGTTCGGTTAACCTATATATGTGTATATATACACATACTACTGCTACATACACATATATACATATATTTATACTTAGTGGTATATAAGCGGATTTTTAGTTGACCTGTTAGATATAAATGAATATTAAGAGCATGTTTGGCTCTTCTTATTTCCACCCTTTTGCTCGCATCGGTTCCTTATGCCTTATATCAATGCATAAATTCAAGTCGAATTCAACAAAACTTCCTTAATTATTGAAACCACTCTTAGAAAAATTACCTATTAATTGCCATACAATTAACTGCACCAACTTATACGAGCTAAGCCTTTGAAAATTGAAACAAACAAAAATTCCTAATGACCTTCACGTACGCTTTAACATGCATATCCACATCCCACTTTTATTCTCAAGTGACATGCTTGCAATATTACACTAACCGTTGAACCTTGGTAATTGGATTATTAAATCCAGCACACAACCATTTCATGGAATCCATTCATGAATCATCCTCGTTTTGGGTTTTGTTTTAATAATGGGCTTGTTTGAGCCCACCTGTTGAGTCAAATTGTTGCTGGGTCAACAAACGTGGAGTGGTTGTCCCTATTTCGTAGTTAGTTTATGTTATTTATGTTGCTTCTTGGCTATACAAAGCCTTTTTTTCCATTGAATAAAAGTATTATGTTCTTGAGTATTTGATATTACTTTTACATTGTTATAGTCAATGTAGAATATAACAATTTGTGCTATCATTTTGCATACATGTTTTGTGTGTTCTACCTCTAATAAAACTCACACAAATTGTTATATTAATTTATGGTTGTCTGAATGCATTGTTGAAGGTAGGGGTGTTCAAATTCGGACAATCCGAATTTCGGATATCTTCGGATAGTCAATATTGGGATTTGAATCCGGATCCGAAATTTCGGATTCGGATCATCCGACGGATGATCCGAAACTTAAAAAAAAATAAAAAATAATAAAAAAACGTTCTCATTTATGTCTAAAATGTGAACTTGTTAAAAAAACAAAAATCGAAGTTAGATAAACGAAACTGGAACAAAAAAATGTAAAAGAAACTTACCGTTTGGCGTTTGGTGTATGGGGGCTGTGGAGGTCGGAGACGAGATGGACGGGGGCTGTTATAGAGAAGAGAAGAGGGAGCGGCTGTTATAGATCGGACTAGTATGGACTTAGGATTGTATATTGTGTTATGTAGAGCATATAATATTATATATATATATATATATATATATATATATATATATATATTAATATTTGGATTCGGATAATTCGATTATCCGAAAATGTTCAAAATCAGGATCCGAATCTGAATTATCCGAAATTTCGGATTATCCGATTTTCGGATATCCGAAAATCGGATTATCCAAAATTTCGGATAATCAAAATTTCGGATAATTCGGATTCGGATTCGGATTTTTTTGAACACCTTAGTTGAAGGTGTTAGATTCATTACTTTTTTTTTTTGTAATCGCACGTTAAAACCAATCACAATTCTTAAGTAACCATTTTAATTATGGCCATACCGTTGTGATTTCATTTATGTTTGTATCAAATGTTTGTGTAGGATTTAGTGGGTATGATTTCCACCTCTATGAAACTAACACATGTCGCTAGATTAATTTATGCTTGTTTAGTTGCCCCATTGTTGTAACTTATACGAGATATAATTGACTGTTATGTTAAGAACCCGATCAATAATCCATTTTTATAAACAACGATAAATTAGTTCCAAACTTCACACATACTTGGATACTTGGATCTACGGTGGGCACATGCCCACCCTCCCAAAGCACTGCATTTTTCACTGCATACATTTCCATTATTTAGTTGTATAGAATTTGATTTTTGGACATCCAAGTTTCATCAACCAAATGGAATGTAAGATAAGCATAGTTAGAATCTTTCATACATTGTCCATGTATAAGTCGGTGGTGATACGGTTTGATTTTTTAAAAGCTGTTATATTGACAATCAATATTGGCCCAAGCCCAACAGAGAAAAATACATAATTTATATAGTATTAATTTACCATTGTTTTGAGATGTTGTACATTATGCTTAGGGTGTTTTTTAAAAAAAAAACTGATTTTTTACTTTAACCCTAAACTTTTCATCTTTTGCAATTTAACCTCACAACTTTTTTACTTTCAACTTTGTTTCCTTACACTTTTTATTTTTCGCAAAATTTTCATTTTACTTTTCTTTCTAAATTTTACAAGTTAACATGGCACAACGTGCATGTGTGGTTTAGCGTTTCTATGTTTCGTATTACATTTTGGTTTAATTTCTTCGTATTAACTCGCCGCAACTTCAGTGTTTGCTGTTGCTAACGATTGTGTGACATTGGTGCTATTTGACATGGTTTTACACCTCCAACATAACGCGAACAGCTTATTACTAGTTTATCTTAAAAATTAAGTTTGATACATTCAATTCATTAGTAACAATACATACGTGGTATGTAGTAAACAAAAATTGTTATAAGTTTCCACTTTATGTTATATGAGAGCATGAGACAAGGGGACAAGCAAAACATGTACACCAAAATAATCTATATTTATATCTATCTATATAACAAAAGAGTATCTATGGGGTGAGGTGGCCCCTTTCTAGGGTGTCAACATCATCCTCTAACTCAATACGTTAGATTCTTTTGTTTTTTGTTTTTTTTTTTTTTTTTTGTATTTTCATTAGTTGTTTTTCCAGATTTATGTTTGTTGTTTTTGTATTGACCAATAGGGTTTTTTAATTCCGACTCCTTACTCACGCAATCAAAGTCAAAATAAGCATTGAATTCTTATATGTTATTATTTGCTTTGTCGACATGCTATTGCACTCTTAACAAATATTTTGGTTGATTATTTGATTTTCAGTTCATGGACAAGACCAAGATGAAGGCTAACACCAACTAATGATGAAGTTGTTATCATTGCTCCTTTTTATGGTAGGTGCTTTCTGATGACATAATTTCTGCCTACTATTAATTTTGAACACAAATGATGAAGTTATAATTAGTTCTTTTTTTTATACAATTATTTTTATTAAGACTAGTGGGATTGCCCGCGCGTTGCGGCGGGTGCCCGACTAATAACATATAAGGTTACGATATCTAATACAAACCAACCCATTAAAGGTTCCAAACATTTTCGTTCCATAATACTTGCGCGATGTGGGGGTGGCACAAATTTACAACACAGACGAGTTGTCACTAAGCATGTTGTATGCGTTTCTATAAATTTGAGTGCGATAACTTTTGTATTAATTGGTTGAAAATAGGGACTTGGATATTAGCATTGCCGAGCATCACAAAGGTGACCATCATGACCAATTGTTGGCATAAGTGATAAGGACCATAAATTGCAAAACTATTGCCAAATGTTACCAACAGTCTTTAAGAACCGGATGCTAAAAAGAAAATATTAAATGAGACATATCGACTCCATCAGTATTTAGGTATCGTGAGTAGACATTCCAATCATTGGTAGCTCATCATAAGTAAAGAAAAAGATGACTAAAAATTTAATATAAAGATGCTACGTGAAGCATGTAACAATGTGAAATATAAAACTTCCTTCTGAATCTAGATATGAATATTTATCAAAGGGAGTATTCGGCAAAAGGCATTTCGCCGAAGCTTTGAGCGGGTTAGTTTTGAGGTATTCTACAACCTATAATATACACCTCCATTTATTTGCTTGTAAAATGGGTGTGCATTTAAATCTTTATATCTGAATTTTTGTGAGGTTATCTTAAAAGCAAAGAGAACAATGGGTTAACCTCTTCAATTATTCTAATAAATAAATTAAATTGTTATTAAAGTAATGTGATTTTTGCAATCATAGGTGTTCATACTGATTGTTTATGAAATAACAAAAGGTTAGTCAACCTAACATGCCTAGTCCTGTTTTGACCCATACAAAATTAACCCGTAACCCAACTCAATTAACTGACATATTTTGCTATCTATACCTTGAAATCTATGCTTTTCTTGATCGGCACATAACTTGGGAATGTACTGTATGGCACCTGTGCACAACTGTTTCAATCATGGTGGATTGAGGATTACTCAAAAAGATCAAGTAAACACATACTACTGATCTTAGGTCTAAATTTGTTGGTCACATATTAGCGTAATCAATCACCAATATGTGTAAACACGCGCATCCAACCCATGATGCACAAAAGAGTACTGAACCGGGTGGCTACACGAGTTAAAACTTGTATGAGTGGTTACAACTTACAAACAAGAGTGAACAGCACACCATCAATTAGTTTGCAATTCGAAGCAATCTGATTCAATTGTCCATAATCAATCATTCATCAATCAAAGATACAAATAAATGATTAACAAATATTGGACAGAAGTTTAGTACAAATCAGAAGATGAGTTTATAGTAATTATAAAAGTTGAGTATAGTAGAATAAAAAAAGCTACACCTGATTCAATTTGCACCAATTCGCGATAATCGTCCTAACGCCAAAGGAAAACCCGGAACCTGTAAAAAAGATGTTCCGCGTTTTCGACGTCCGTATCACACATAACATAAGTCAAATCCGTTACATTAATATTCCTTCTTGATAACGCCAATTTGGTAGGAAGACGCTTCATCTCGGCTCTCCATATAAAAATTTTAACTTTAAGCGGAACCCATGATATCCAACGCATGTGAAACTGTCTTCTTTCAATGGCTGCAGCTTCATAAAGAGCCTTCCTGCAGTCCGCAACTGTGAACAAGCCGTCGTCCGAGCCTTCCCATCTCCATTGGTCTCTATCGGTGGTCAGCGTAATGCAATTCAGTAATGTTTTCATCTGCAGAATTTCATCTGCACAGCTCGGTCTTGTTCCAGCCCAGAATCTTCTTCACGAGCCTGTCACTGTACCTAAAGACTGCACTGTTTATCGCAAGCCACAACAACCAACATCAGCCATCGGTCTTTAAGGCTCTTTATAAAGCTATTATAACTTAGAATTTTCAATTAAAAAAAATAATAAACTATTAACATGTCATTACTTGTACTTATTTACATAAACGTTTCGAGTAACCCGTAATCCACCATGATTGATACAATTGTTTTTACTATGTTTGAACCAAACATTTAACCACAGATATATGTGTGCTGCATTTGACCAGGCAATTCATATGCCTGTATATTTATAAACAAATTGCCACTTTCAGCATTAAGCCGTTGTTTTTATTTAAGGAAAAAATGAAAATAAAAAAGAAAACATACCTTCCAGCAGCCTGCATTACAGTTCTTCGCAGGCAAATAAGACGCATCGCCTCGACGCCAATGACACGTTTCAACCACCTTTCGCCAAAGTGTTTTTTATGTACTCACCTTTTTTTTTTGAAAAGGTACTTTCCTCCATGATGATAGTTATCTGGTGTAGATGTAAGCGTTGAGTGAGTTTCGGCTTCGGGTTACGTGAACAACCTTGTAGTCATGCAACAGGTCTTTGTACAAACGAAGGGTGTCTTTCAAATCTACATAGAAGCCCATCCCAGCCGGGGTTGAAATATTGACGTATGCAGTAGTAAGAAAGTAAATCCTAAATCAGATACATATTTGTAAACTAATAAATGTGCATAACTTTGAAACAACCAACATACCTGAAACCCGATTAACCTCTTTCATGGCGACTTCTTCTTACTATCAAATGCGACCGA
The DNA here is from genome assembly GCA_028751855.1 of Ambrosia trifida. Classification (NCBI taxonomy): domain Eukaryota; kingdom Viridiplantae; phylum Streptophyta; class Magnoliopsida; order Asterales; family Asteraceae; genus Ambrosia; species Ambrosia trifida. The sequence goes on along the minus strand of CM054126.1, from coordinate 4,306,833 downwards.
AGCTTCTAGTTGCAACCGGTTACCTGAGACACTAAAGAAACTGCAAAATATCAGCAGAATCCTGACACCAATTCTGGTCGAATTGTTTGATTCGAGGTTACTCCAAACAGGTTTATTTTCTCGTCCCGCATTTGATGTATTATAAAATACTCAACAAAGGTTATTGTTTTGGCTTTGTGGAAAGGTATTTGAGATATGTTATAGCTGTTTAAACATTTTATGTATTTAACAAATAAATGAACACTTGATTTATAAATCGTAACATGTTAAATGTTGGAATTTGTATCCAAAAGTGCATAATCAGGAACAAGTTTTCAAGAAGAACAAAATAATAAGCACTTACAGGCTCTGTTTGGCGGTGAAAAGCCTCCAACCTTGACTTGAGAACAACTGCAGTATCATCCTTCGATTGCATCAAAGGCTCTCAAGTAACCTACAGAAAAAACCAAGCGACCAAAACTTATTTTTTGGATACCATGATTGTCTAAATAGCTAGGAATCAAGTAAGTATATTTAGTAATTTTAAATCGCAAACGCTCAAATCCTATGCAACAGGAACAAATATTATATTTAGTAATTTTATAGTCTACCTACCTTTATTTCTTCCGCTTCACATTAGGGCTGTCGCTGTTCCCGCGGATAAGTAAGCGGTTGGAAAGATCGACAACCATAAGTGTAATTATATCAGATAGATGGTGACACAAGATCCATTTCATCAAAGTCTGTCTATGCAGGCCCCTATCCTTAACCATCAGATGTTTATAAGCCGCAACAGAATAAGCACCAACTGCGCTGCACACCCATCTCCATTTACCCCGTTTGTGAAACAACTGCATCTGTTGTAAAACAAATTGCAGCTGCTGCAGCTCTTGCAGAACAGAACAGTAGCCGAAGACAGCTGTTGCTTCCAACCTCCCATCATGCCTGTGAAATGACGGTTTTAGATTCATATTTGAATACTATTCATCCATCAAGAAAGACCACTATCTACTCTATGATCACAAAAATGCCACTATCTGGTCGGATTTGCATTATAGATCTAAGATCATACACTAAAGCTATGCATTTATTATAGAATGACACTACATGGTATATTGCAGCCTCGTTGTATCATCCACCAACATTATATAAAATAATAATGAGAAATATGTAGCATTTACTTTTGCTATAGCATATATATGGGAGCCAATTAGTGTTTCTCTTCCCGACGCCTAAAGTAAATCAAGGACGCTAATAACTCCTCTTACTCCAGCTTCATGTAAAGCTTCACAACATGCAGCTTCTTTAACAGTCTCATCACTCTCCTATCCACACTAAGAATTATTAAATAGCGAAAAGAATCAGATCCATGCTATTATAGTAATATATTATCACACATTTACAATTTTTTAATCAAAATTAACAACCTTTGAAAATAAGGTGGAAAATGTGTACCTTGGGAATACCAAGTCATCATGGGTTGGTGAAGATATGAAAACTAAATATGTTAATTAAGAAAAAAAACTGGAACAATAAGGAGATAGTATAAGTAGAAAACCTTCTGGTGCGGTATCATTAGAGCAATGATTTTTTTTATCTTGACAACAATATCTGTTTGAGAAGCTCCAGCAAGTCCATATTTTTCAGCAAAAATCTCCAGACGCCAAATATAATGCTTGTGGATCCAACTGTGTTTACAAAAAAAAATGATTTACTTCAACTAAAATACCGTTTTATTTGTCTATTTTTATTCAAAAATCAAAATCAATAACAGGTAACCGAAAAGAAGAATAAAAAAGCAATATTGTAAAAATTTTAAAATACAAAATATCGATTGTTGTATGCTTACTTTAATGAGTTAGATATTCTTCCTACTTCAGCTAACAAGTTGGGTCTCTTTGTAAACCATTCTCTTTAGCAAACATGTCTGTAAATCTGAGTTCATTACTAAAACAAAAATCTAAACAATGTCTCATATAACCCTAAATCATTAAAGCAATTGGATTATCCGATTAAGTGGGGCAATATTTTTGGTACCTGGTCTGCAAGAAGAGAGCTTGATAGCTTAGCAAGGCCACCGAATGTTTAGCTTCCAACCTTTGACAATCACCAATAGAACCCTATTCGCCTTGTGTTGGGTGTATGTCGTGTCTCTCTTATATGTGAATGTGTTGGCGTAATTGGAAGATAAAAGGCAGGAGAAGATGCGTGCAAGGGGAAGGTGAAGGGAGCGACGGTTAAAATGAGAATGAAAGGTTGTGATTAATAAGAGGGTAATGAGGGGAATTATGGGTAGAATTGTAAAATTGTTTTGATATTGTAAATGAGGAGGTGGGTGAAATGTCAATATTACCCTTATAAGTGTCTTAATTGTCCCCAATATCCCTATAATACCCTTATAAAATAAGCTTTATTCTCTTATACTTGTTGCTTTAAAAATTGTACCCATGTCAAAATTCCAAAATGGTACATCACTCCTCCTTTATAATGTATAGTGGAAATGCCCGCGCGTTGCTGCGGGTGCGTCTGATTTGTCGCCTTGCGGTTATTGTTGGGGTTTATAGTGTGCAGAGTTTACTGAAACCTTTTTAATGCCCCAACAGAATTGTCAAAATGAGCCCCTCAAAGCTTACCTTTTGGAACTTTCAAATAATCTGATTCATAACCTTTGTATTGTCTAACATGCAATTGCTATATGTTTAACATATTGTTGAGTTTAAACAATCCTTTTTATTTGATCTTGATTTAAATCACATAATTATTTCCTGTTACGTATATCTTCCAAAACTTTTTATTTTATTCAACCTATGAAATTCATGGTCTCTAACTTAGTAACTAAATAGAAAAGTGTCAATATATAATTGTATAAACATTTAGAATTGACAAACCTTTGAAACCAAAATTTGAGAGATTGCTCACTGCTTAGTATAATACAATATCTATCTACAAATTCATCAATCTGCAGTGGAAATGTACAATAAATCCGAAAGAAACAATTAAGTCCATATGAAAGAATGTCCCAAAATCGAATCACCTGCAAAGATGAAAGATCAACAACAACAACAAAGCCCTTATCACTCAAAGAAATCCATGCATTTAGTTGCACCACAGTATTTAGCATCTTCAAACGATAATCGATTAAACAAATAGGCACCAATGATCGACTCGCTATAAACAAGTGAAACTTGGATCTAAATACGAGCTTTAAACTCAGATTTAATTAAAATACAAATATTCATCAATGTTTTCTTCTTTTCTTGTCAAACTATTATACGATACAACCATGAGAAAAGCTACAGACAAGACAAAAGACATTACAAAAGATCAAACAACGTAAAAAACGACCCAGTTATTCCAGTTTGGACTCAGGTTCTTGGCCCGATGACAAATCCAAAAAAAGCTGTCTTCAATAATATGATCCACTCATCTTCGAACCGGAATGAACATCCCTTGGAAAATCATAGCGTTCCTCGCAATCCATAATCTTCAAACTGTCGCCACCATCACGGCGTGAACAATCTTCCTCCATTTTTTCGACCCCTGAGCAGAGATCACGTACTCGTGCAGCTCCTAGAGGGACATGAGATTGGTTGGCCAAGAGATCTTCATCCACCTTAAAACATTCCACCATATCGCTCTCGACCAAATGCAATTAATAAAAGCATGGTCAGCATCTTCAATACGGTAACCACACCTCGCACACAAGTTGTCAAAGAGATTCACGCCCCGCTTGATCAACTCAGATTTAACCGTGACTCTCCCTACAATAGCCCTCCACAACAGGTAATTCCCTTTCAAAGGCGCCTAAGAATTCCAAAAGAACCTCGAAGAGTTCTGCTCGCTGCTACTCTTTGCTGCAATTTCTGTCCGAAGGTCTTTCGCAGAGAATTGAGATCCCTCATTGTTTACCCACGTCCATTTATCGGCCCCACCCCCACGCGAGAACCGAGACAAGCAGTCCAACAGTTCGGTCAACTGCCTAAACTCAACCAGAGAACGCGGGGCTCTGACCCAATCACAACACCACCCCTTGTCTTCATTCCAGTAATCCTGCACCAGACTATTTTTATTTCTTTCCAGCTTGAACAGATCAGCAAAAACTGTCATAAGCGGCTCTTTGCGCAGCCACGGGTCTTTCCAAAGAGACATATATTAATACAATCAGACTTGACCCGTTTCAGTATAAGTAGGTTGAAATTCTTGCCTCTAATAAGAGCATCTAACAACACAAACCTGACAATTTACAAAATCAAAGAGTGTATGGCATCCTATAATTTTCATTTCATCTTGTCTTGTTTCATCCAGCAGAGTTTGCATGATATTTAGCAAACTATTTGCAAACAACGGCCTGCCAAAGAGACATATTATTATGATGTTCAGACAGAAAAAACATTTTCCTATTAATGTGTATTCATAATGCTAAATGCCAAGATTATATATTCTTGAAGTACGAGTGAGCTCACATTTGATCTTTGCAGTCTTTCAAGACTTGGATGTACAAAAGAAGGCAATGGCTAGAATGGGATAGACACAAAAAAGAGCGATGCTATTTCAAGAAAAAACTATACTTATGTAGCATGTCTTAACTATGAAGAATATATAGTTTCTTGCCTCTTAATTTCTCTTTTGTAAGCGTAGGATCTAAGTTTTCCCTCAAAATTTTAGCCTAAACTTTTACTTGCAAAATCTGTGAACTTTAACCTTCTAATTAAAAGAAAGGAAGAAAAAAAACTTGTCCCCATCCCACACCTTGAGAATTCAGGGTCAACATTAATGAATATGATCAATGCACCACCCATTGCAAAGTGCAAACCCATGAACTGAGTCTTACATTAATTTTCATCCCAACTTGGTGTATTCAAGTTACTTAAAATCTTGGATCATTCCAAAGATGAGCATAAGCCATAGTTTATTAATTAAACTAACCACTTTCAAGGCCATTATTTAAAATTTTATTCAAAACATTAGGTAATTTTTGTTATCATATCTGACACTAATCAAGGAAAGATAATTAATTAAAAAAAAAGTGAACAAAAAGTTTTAGGTCAACCCAACCACGCTAAATATACTGCCAGCTTTGACCCGTTACCCGACCCGCACATTTTGCGAACAATACCTTCTCTCCTGCAGAGATATTAGTTCCTCCTTCAGCTTCTCTAGCAGAAAGAGCCGCAATACCAACAGAAGGTAAGGCTGAAACAAAATAAACATGTGATCAGTATGAAGATAAAAATACTACATTTCTTCATTCAAAACCTAAACAAACAAAAATATGGTTAGAAAATTTGTATCTTGCCTGACTGAAACACCAATATTCAGTTGTAGACATACTAAAACAGAAAAATAGAAATTTGACTTGTTGTGGACGTTTTAGTCGAGTATATTGAAGCCTGGCTATTGCTAGCCAAGCAATCATAAGTTAAATCATATACCCTAAAAATCATTAAAAAAATATATAGACAGAGTTAAAAAGAAATAAAGATATGACCAACCATTAGTAAAACACATGCTGTCCCTGTTCTTGTGACCAGTCCCTTAACGCAGCTCTGACAATCAATTTCCCACAAAATATTAAGAAAATATCAATGTTGGAACCAGGCATACATAAAACTAAAGAAAATATCAATGTTTGGAAAATTTATACATATGAAATATCAAAGCTTTATGAACTTTGCATACAAACAGATTCGAAAAACTTGCTTGTATTTATCAACAAGCTACAACAAAACCATAAAACAATTTTATAATTTTGTTGAGGCATTTCAATGAGCAGTTGGTGTGCGTCTTCAAACCTTCGAATTTTAAACGACACAACTATTAAACATTAACCCCAATCGGAACTTATATCAGAAACTCATAATCAATTACCTTCAAGGCTTCGACATAGGATAATCATACATCGGAATATAATTATATACCATAACTGAATAACTTACCTGACCGTAACATGAGGGGAATGTTGGGTAACATGGTGCACTGAAACGGTATACCGATGGTGTAGACGAGTGGCATACGTATCGTTGAACGGGTAAGGTCGCCCGTCTGGTGGTGTGATGGTAGTTCGACGGCAAGTGAGATACTTAGCTTAGGTGGTCGGAATCGGCTATCAATTGACGTACATAAGGCTGAATGAATGAAAGAGCGGAATATAAAACAATGGGGTGGGGTTACTAATTAGAGGGGAGTTATTGAAGGGGAAGGCAAAACGATTATTGTGAGGGCATGGAAGGAAATTGGGGGTAATATTGTAAAATTGTTTTGATATTGTAAAGGAGGAGGATGGTGAAATGTCAATATTACCCTTATAAGTGTCTTAATTGTCCCCAATATTCCTATAATGCCCTTGTAAAATAAGCTTTATTCTCTTATACTTGTTGCTTTAAAAATTGTACCCATGTCAAAATTACAATAGGGTACATCACTCTTCCTTTATAATGTATTATAGATATAGATTATAGATATATGATGAAGTTTTTATTAAGATAGATGATGAAGTTAAACATGTGTGAGATATGTGGGTTTCAATTTGTAACATGTATGTGTTTTAATACTATAATCAAAATATGTGCTAACTTTGTGTAGAATAATTATTTTAGATGACTATTTAGGTAATTAAATTTACTTTTTATACATGCAGAGGTTATAGTTTATAGTTTTGAGGACTTGAAACACATTTAGCAGGTAGATAGGAGAGATGATACATCTTACTAGCTTTCTGGATCACTGACCCCTTTAATTAAGGGTATTCATGGATTAAGACCATGGTTTAAAAAACGCTTGAGGCGTGCGCCTCGAGGCGCGCCTCAAGGCGATTTGGTCTGAAAACGCTTCTGAGGCGGCGCCTCAGGTGTTTAAACAGTGGTATGCGCCTCACAGGACTGAGGCGTTATGAAAAGTTGCGTCTCAGATGCGCCTCAGGGGGGTTTTAGGTGTATTTTTTATGTTTTCAACTTTTTGTGACATTTTATGTCTTTTTGATGTGTGTTTTTTATGTTTTTGATGAATTTGATGATGAAATTAGTTAGCATTTTATTTTTTGAAAGATATATAATTATTTATTTAATTTTTTAATTCCGCCTCGGGCTTACGCCTCGGTTCGCCTCGAGGCTTACGCCTCGTGAGGCGAAGGGAAAACGCCTCGAGGCGCGTTTCCATTCTTTTAAACTTTGATTAAGACAATAGTTATTTTACTTATGCTTGAATCATCAGTTCTTAATGATTTTTTTTTTCAATTCTTTCAGCTCTAAGACCAAGAACCGTTGGAGATGAAAGAATTAATAGGCTGTGTGTTTTGCCTCTCCTATTGATAGGGCCACTGGTGCCCTTGGATCCCCTAGCAAGCATGAAGTATAAACCCAATACCTAAGGAATATCTTGGTAGCAATGCGCAGTGTTGATGTTTATAGCTCTATCTGGTTCCTATGGTTGGTCATTTTTCTCAACTGTAGTCAAGTTTATTGTTGGGCTTGCTTACATTGTTGCCTTGCACCTTTGTTGTGCAGCATGTTTGAAGAACACCACAATGTGGTTTCAATGTCATGTGGGAAATGGTTGTGAGCTCCAACATGGATATAAATGTTAATGCTGCCAACCTTCTGAAAATGATTGTAAGTTCACTTATTATAATTCCTTTGAATTTTAATAGGCAGGTGGTCAAATGGTAAATATTTAGAATGAATTAACATGATTTGGCTTGACCAATGCTATAAATATTGATATAGCATATATCAATGTTATGGATAGGAGTATATTAGGGCGTTTTAAACAAGATGGCTAAAGTCAAAAATCTTGAATGCTAGATCTTTGGTTTTTTTATTTGAAAAAAATAATAATCAAGTTGAACATGCATATATGATGTGCTCATCAAGGCATAGGATTGTGGTTTGGAGAGCAAGTGGAAGTGATATTTCACGGTCTTTTAAATTAGTGTTTAAAGTTTTGTTTTTTCAAGGGTTTCTACTTTTTGTTAGTTGAGTCTATGAAGATTGACTTTAGTCTAACTTCTTGATAAGTCACCATCATCATCATACTCAGTTAATCCCACCTATAGCAAAGCTAAGGTAGGGTCTGAGGAGGGTAAGATGTAGACAGCCTTACCTCTACCCCTAAGAATAGAGAGGCTGCTTCCAGTGAGACCCCCGGCTCGATGTGGTTTGGTATCAAGCCTTGAACATAAGGCACAAAACACTTAGCAATCGGGACAAACCCGATCGGTGCATGTACCCCTTTGTCTTTTGGCTATCAACGCCACCACATGATGCATGATTAACCGTCCGTCGTTTTTAACGTTATTTTCACGAAATTAGTAAAATAACGTTAAAACTAGTGCAACTTTACTTTTTGCCCCCCGAGGCCCCTTTGTCTTTTGGCTATCAACGCCACCACATGATGCATGATTAACCGTCCGTCGTTTTTAACGTTATTTTCACGAAATTAGTAAAATAACGTTAAAACTAGTGCAACTTTACTTTTTGCCCCCCGAAGGCCACACATATATACATTATATGTGCACACCGTAAGTGGGGCGAATCTAACTTGTTGATAAGTGAACTTATTTAATTATTTGGGTATGTTTCTTAGCTAATTCAGGACTGTATAGCCAATCAGACTCAGGTGAACTGTACTGTTCAAAAGTACCCATTACAGTACATTCATAAAAGATGGTTAGGTAGTCAGCAGCATCAACTTAGTTAATTCTTAATATAGGAGAACTTTTTAAGTTGTGTTTTAGTTTACAAAGACTTTTTAATTATAATGGTTGTGATCGGTGTGAATGACTTTGGCTATGACATTGACTTTCTTGCTCTTGGCCAAATGACATCGCTTTTTTTAATATTCAAAAATAGGTTGGGGGAAGAATTGTACTTCTTGCATGATTGTGACATCCGGCAAACTCAGGTTAATACTTTTTACAAACATATAAGTCTACCTTAGCAAAACATTTTACATAGCGTACTTAACTGGGTTAGTTGAGTCGGTTCGATGATTCGGAGAATCATCGGGAATTGGTTCGCACTTACATAATGTCTATAGTAGTCCATAGTTCAATGATTTGGGGAATCAGTGGGAAACACACACGTACACACGAGTCTTGAGTCCCGTTGTTGGTGAAATTAAGATAACTTATTGAAGGGGTAGGGTACCGTTTCAGGCGCACCCTACCCGCCATACAAAAAAGCCCCCACTAGAAGTCTAACACCCGCGGGAAGAATCACTTCCAGGAGCACCACAGCGCCAAAGGCGCAGGGTCACAAGTTGGCAACACCCAAAGACACTCCCCTTGGACACCAACTTGCTTCCTCCCGTCAGGTGTCAGCTGACAAGTGGTCAGCTGTCTGACACCTGACGCCCCTGCACACCACCCACAGCACGCCACGTGTGTGGTGGACGAAGAACCTCCCAAACTGCCAACCACGAGGTGACACGTGGTTCAATCAGAAGAAGCCCTCGCCAACTTGGATCACTTTACCTAACCAAGGGTTAGGATCCAACTAAGGGGGCCTACCAATTAACCGGTCCGGTCCCCAGGCCCGGCCCATTAACAGATAAATGGGCTCCAGCATCCCTGGCCCATGCATCTCCTATAAAAGGAGGACTCAACCTCCTTTCTCTACACGTTGAATACTAGCCAATAAGAACGAACACACTTGTGCTTCCACTTGTATCGTTATTCACACTATATATCAATAAAGATCATCTTTCACAGTGGACGTAGATCTTACTAGATCGAACCACTTATATCTTTGTCCATTATATATGATTGCTTGCCATTCGTGTATATAACCATAGATCAATCATCGTTGTGAGCGAAGGATTATACCCTGCTGCGAACACGAGTCGTCACCTTATATTCCACTCAAATCCTACCCTACACTTAACCCTCAGTTATACTCGTTGTTTCTTCATTGGCGCCATCCGTACCGGCTGAAAGACTCACAAAACTTTCAAAACCACATCTTTTACTCACAAAATGACTGATCTAACCCCTGTCGGATCCAAGGGAGCGACCCCCTCTACGGTCGTTCAGACCACCAGAGCGGCAACGCTCCAAACTCCGGATAAGGACACGCAGCCAGCAACCATAAGGGAGGAAACACCGCCCCGCGCGGTTCCGGCCTCAGAATCCTCCGAATCAGACGCACCCAACACACCCATGGACCCCGACGAGTGGCTCTTTAGAAAACAACTCAAAAACACCAAGATCTACCAGAATATGCTGGCAAAAATCCAAAACAGCAAATCTAAAAGCAAGGCTTCCCCCTCCGCCAAACACAGCCGGAAGGGGAAGGAAAAACAAACCACGCGTCCAAGGTCTCAGGGTGTAGGTCGCAGCAAAAACGCACGCGACCAGGACCTAATAGACTCCGCGTCGGAATCCGACGGCTACCAACCCACCAGCGATTCAGACGCAACAGCCTCAAGGGCCAAAAGGCGGAAGCTAGCAAAAACAAACTCGGCGACATCACACCACAAGGAAGATGACGACCTAAACAAACCGTACAGGCCGAAGTCGTTCGCCTTAAGTTCAAAATTCTGTCAAAGAATAGCCACCGCACCCATAGAAAAACAAGCAAAACTCCCTAGCAGCATCGGCAGATACGATGGCCTGCGAGACCCCACGGACCATCTGCATGATTTCGAGTGCGCCGGAACCACAGTCCTCTGGCCTGTACAGGTCTGGTGTCACCTGTTCGCACAAACCCTTACCGGCGCAGCCAGAGTTTGGTTCGACAACCTCCCCATCGGGGGCATCTTAGATTTTGATGACCTCATCCAAAAATTCAAGGATCACTTCTCCCATCTCAGACGGCACAAACGAGATAAGGCCCACATCCTCCTCTGCCAGCGCACAGACAACGAGTCAATCGACGACTACATCGTGCGCTACAACAAAGAGGCGCTGCAAATAGGTTGTGGGGAAGAACTAACCCGCGCAGGCTTCATCCACGGAGTACGCAGTGAGGATTTGATGAAAACCCTATCCGGGAAGACAGGTGTCCCTGATTCCTGGGAAGAAGTCATCAAGGCTTCAAAAATATACGCATCCTCGGAGCGCTCCATCAAACAACAGCGCGGATATAACCAAACCAGCAACTCCAACAGAAACAAGGGCAAGCAATCCGTATGGTCCCGCATTTCAGGACCAACAGACGAAGGCAAATACTCGCCCTCCACAGATGCCCGCCAGACAATCACAAACAGGCAATCAAGGGACCACAAAGCCCAACCCAAGAAAACCACCGACTGGACGCCGTTAACCAAAACTCCCTCTCAGGTACTCAAAACAGAGCAAGTCACTTTCAAAGAGCCTAAAGTGTTAGGCAAACGAAAGAACGTGGACCGCACCAAATACTGTGAGTACCATAACGATTACGGCCACCTGACGGACAACTGCTACAGCCTAAAACTAGAAATCGAGGCAGCACTGAAGACAGGCCAACTGGGTCACCTCGTCAAAAACGTTAATAGTGCGCAACAACCAAGACGACAAGCACGAAGAGCCCGGAAAGAAAACAATCCGGAACCTACAAACAAGTTACATCAGGCACACTCCGCATCATCATTGCAATATGACCTCCGACGCGGGAAAACGCCAAAATAAAGGAAAGCGCCCAAGAGAGATCGATGACTCCTGGAAAGAGGTGGACGTCCTCCTCCCCAGAGTACGAGGTGGACCTTCCGCCACCGCACCATTAATCGTCACCGGCGTCGTAGGACATTACCGAACACAATCAATGTTCCTAGATGGCGGAAGCAGCACTGACATCATATATGATCAGTGTTTTCAACAACTGGACGAGGATGACAAAGCCCGCCTCGTTCCAGTCAACGCACCAATATCAGGCTTTATCGACGAAGTCATCATGCCGCGCGGCATCATCACCTTCCCGGTTACCCTAACAGATGGTACCCATGAACGCACAGAAATCTGTGACTTCATGGTCCTACCAGTCACTTCTCGCCACGATGTCCTACTAGGGCGGGAAGGCTTGGCAAAGTTCAACGCCAACGCCTCCACCCCACACCAAATGGTAGGTTTCCCAACCCGAACCGGCGTAGCAATAGTCCGCGGCAACAAACAGTGCCACGCGATCGACGTGGCAAAACCACAAAAAACACAAACCCGATCGGAGCCGGAAAACTGGGTTCTTAACCCTAAATTCCCGGACCAAACGGTCATCATCGGCCATGAAATCTCCGAAACCATACGGGCGCACCTCAAACAACTACTAGTAAAGAACATAGACATATTCGCCTGGCAACCATCTGACATGATTGGCGTTCCAAGAAACATCGCGGAACACAAACTTAACACGTACAGATCAGTGGAGCCAGTTGCCCAAAAGATGCGCAAAATGGGACCGGAGAAAACAAAGGCGATGAACGAACAAGTCAGTGAGCTACTAAACGCTGGCATTATCCGCCCAATACGCTACCAAACATGGGTCGCCAACCCGGTTATGGTAGGAAAAGCGACAGGCGGATGGCGCATGTGCGTCGATTACAAAGATCTAAACAAAGCTTGTCCGAAGGATTGCTACCCTCTCCCACAAATCGACTTAAAGGTAGACTCCCTAGCACCATTCCGCTTCAAATGCTTCCTCGACGCCTACAAAGGCTACCATCAGATCCAAATGGCAAAGGAAGATGAAGACAAAACGGCATTCCGCACAGACACGGGCATTTTTTGCTACACCAAAATGCCCTTCGGTCTGAAAAACGCGGGAGCCACATACCAACGTCTCATGGACAGCGCTTTCATCCACGAGATAGGGGTGCGCTTGGAAGTATACGTTGATGACCTCGTCATCAAAAGCAAAGACGAAGGCAACATGCTGGAAGACATCCAGAAAACATTCAGCCAACTGCGTAAGGTACGCATGAAGCTCAACCCCAGCAAATGTTCCTTCGGCATGGAAGAAGGAAGATTCCTAGGCGTTGTAGTCACGCGTGACGGTTTCCGCGCAAACCCAGACAAAGTCGTAGCAATCGAAAGAATGCCTTCACCAACAAGCATCAAGGAAGTACAAACGCTAATGGGGCGCCTAGTCGCTCTCAACCGCTTCCTTTCAAATTATGCTTCAAAGTCTTTTCCATTTGTAGACACTCTAAAGAACTGTCTTAAGAAAAGTAATTTCCGCTGGACCCCTGAGGCGGAAAAAGCTTTTAAAGAAATGAAAGAATGTCTTATGAATTTACCTACTCTCACAGCACCATTACCCAAAGAGCCGCTAACCCTATACCTCTCTGTAACAGAAAGGGCAATCGGCGCCGTACTTTTGGTAGACCGCAAAACTGTACAAACACCCATCTACTACATCAGTAGAACCTTGTTAGACGCAGAAACTAGGTACTCCACAATGGAAAAGTTAGTACTAGCCCTCATCCACGCTTCGCGCAGATTGCGGCGGTATTTCCACGGCCACCCAATAAACGTCCTAACAGACTACAGAATCAGTGACGTCCTACGCAAGCCAGAAACCTCGGGACGTCTAGCAAAATGGGCAATCGAACTAGGTGAACATACTATCAACTACAAGCCCAGACCCGCAGTTAAAGGACAGGTCCTCGCCGACTTCGCCACCGAAATACCAACGGACAAAATCGCGGAGTGCCTCGCAGAGCAGGATCCCGCACAACCAACGCCGGAAAATGAAAGGTGGAACCTTTACACCGACGGTGCGTCAAATTCAGACGGCGCAGGTGCAGGCCTGCGGCTGATCAGCCCTAATAACAAAGAATACACGTACGCCATTAGATTAGACTTTGCCGCAACAAACAATGAGGCAGAATATGAAGCGCTCCTAGCAGGCTTACGCATCGCACACCAAATGGGAGCCTCACATATCGAAGCGCATGTCGATTCACTACTTGTGGCGGGCCACATCAATGGCACATACGATGCAAGGGACGCCACAATGGCCCTATATCTACAACAGGCCAAACTACTCATACGCAAATTCGTCTCCTGCACGGTCGTTCACATCAACCGCAGCGAGAACAAACCCGCCGACGCCCTAAGCAAGATGGCTTCCACAGTCTTTGAGCACATGGCCAAAAACGTCCGTGTCGAACTACAAGAAGCCCCATCAGTTCCTATAAGGCAAGTCAACGTCATCCAAACAGGGAACACCTCTTGGATGGCACCACTAAAGGCTTACTTCACATCCGGAACGTTACCCGATAACAAAGCGGAGGCACAAAAGCTCCAGCACAAAGCCTTGCACTATCAGTTAACGGACGGAATCCTCTATCGACGATCATACCTCGGTCCGCTACTGCGATGCGTCGACAAAGAAGACGCCTCTTTCCTCATCAGAGACATCCACGAAGGCACATGCGGACTACATGCAGGACCTAGAATGGTGGTGGCCAAGCTAATGAACGCAGGCTACTATTGGCCAGGCATGCACCCAGACGCAGTGGCAGAACTGCGCAAGTGCGACTCCTGCCAGCGCCACGCGCCAAACACCCTGCGTCCTAAAAACGACCTAATTCCCGTCACAGCGGCATGGCCGTTCCAGAAATGGGCAATAGACCTTGTTGGCCCATTCCCCACAGCGCCAGGAAACGTAAAGTTCTTAATAGTGGCAATCGACTATTTCACAAAATGGATCGAAGCAAAGCCACTAGCAAAAATCGACGGCGCACACACCAAGAAGTTCATATGGGAGTTCATCATTTGCAGGTTCGGTTTGCCATATCAAATTGTAAGCGGCAATGGAACCCAATTCACCGACCAACACTTGCAACAATGGTTGGCGCAAATGGGCGTCCAGCAGATATTCACCTCAGTCGCTCACCCCCAAGGGAATGGCCAAGTCGAAAGGGCAAATCGAAGCATCATCGAAGGCATTAAAAAGCGGCTGGGGACCAAACGAACAGGATGGGTGGACGAGCTTCCACACGTCCTATGGGCAAATCGCATACTCACCAAAACCAGCAATGGCGAAACTCCCTTCAGCCTGACCTATGGCTCTGAGGCTGTCATTCCCGCCGAAATCGGATGCCCCTCCGCAAGAGTACTCATGGCGGAAAAAGGGGAGAATGACAAAGAGCTACGACTAAACCTCGACTTGCTTGAAGAACGAAGAGAGCTCGCCGCCATCAAAGAAGCAAAATACAAAAGTCAACTGGAACGCTACTACAATCAAAAAGTTAAGTTACATAACTTTAACATTGGAGATTACGTTCTCAGAAACAATAGCGCTTCAAACGCGGAAAAGCAAGGTAAACTTGCCCCAACATGGGAAGGCCCCTACAAAATACAAGAAATTTTGGGCAAAGGCGCCTACGTGTTAGAGAAGCTCGATGGAACGCCTGTCCCGCGCTCTTGGAACGCGGCACAATTACATTTCTGTTACATATAATTCTTGTAAAACACTTAGGCTACACATGCCTAGGCCACTTTTATTTTTTGGAATCCTAAGAAAATTCTATCGCCTCTTAAAGTGTGCAATATCGGAACTTGGTTCTTGAAGGCATAAATATCATGTATCATTATTGCCAGACTCATCAATCAATCCAAAAACACAAGGTAACGAACACAAAGTTTCATTCATATAAACTACCAAAAAGAGGCGATCAAGCTGCCTCAAGCTTTACAAAGAAAAAAAAAAGAAACACACATAACAGAGGAATCCTATTCCTCACCAGACTCCCCGAAATCAACTAACTGTTCTTCAACATCCTCCGGGCGCGTCCCAGACGGACCTTCACCACCACCCGCTGGCTGCTTCCCTTTCTGCTGCGCCTCCGCACCCAAACGGTCGGATTCTTCAATATAGTAACGGAGGGCGCCAGCTGGATCAGCATACTGATTACAGTCCGCAACCGTCTTCAGTATGGGGAACTCGACCTGCTCAAATTTCAGAAGCTCAGCTTCATACTCCTTCTCCCTGGGTTTACCATCATGCGCACCTTCAGAAATGCACCCTCCATTCAGCGCATGGTAGAACCCAGTGTCGAATCCATCGGCCTCTCCAGCAGCGCGCGCAGCAGCAGCGATAGCAGCAACCTGATCACCGAGATTGGGCTCGTTCCAGAACCGCTTGAAGATCTGCATAAAAACAAGTGTTAGAAAGAAAATACACTAAGGACAGTAGAAAGGAGAGAAAAATACTTACACCAGCGATACCCTCGGTCATCACCCAGCGGATAGACTCCTGAGCCTTCTCCTGCGCAACAGTGGCCTCATCCAAGAGAGACTTGGCATTTTCAGCCTCTGTTTGCGACACGGTCAAGGACTCCTCCAACGAGGCCCGCTCCTCCATCAACGCCGCTTTCTCCTTCACCCACGCTGCCTTCTCACCCGCCAACTCGGAAAGCTGAGAAGAGGCACCAACAAGCTCATCATCTTTGTTGCGAAGATCAGACCTTAAACCCGCCACCACGGAGTCCTTATCAGCCAAAACCTTGGCATGGGCCTCCGCGGTGTCCCGAAGTTTCGCGTTCTCGTTCTTCAGGGTCTGGATCTGATCTTTCAGTTTCATAGTCTCCTGGTTGGTCACCTGGCATGCATCGACCCACCGCTGATGAGCCAACGCATGCTCCTTCTCCAGCTCCTTCACTCGGTCCTCAGCTTTGTAGGCCCTATCACGGTACCTATCTACCTCCGACTTCATTTTCTCCTCCCTCTGCGCCTGGCTAGCCCGCCGAGCATTGAACTCCGCGACATCCCGGGCATACTCCTGATCACGCCGCTTTAAGGATTCAATAGCGGCGACTTGGAGCGCCTGCCCGACACAGATATCGGTCATCAACTGCGACCGGGGCAGGCTATCTTGATACTCCCTTTCCTTGGGAGGAACAACTTCAGAAATAAACTCCTCGGCCGTTAGAGGGTTGGCAAAACGGGAGTTCTCCCGGATACTCCAGTGCGGACGCCAAATCACGTCGCCCGCGAAGTAACCCGGGTCACTCCGGTCCACACTCGACCTCCCCCCAACAGGTCCACCTCCAACCCCCCCAGGGGAACCACCAGAAAAAGCTTGAACACTAGCAAGCTTGGCGGCCTCCTCCTCCGCCCTAGCCTTGGCGGCCGCCTCCTTAGCCTTTGCTTCGGCTTCAGTTTTTTCCTTCTCCATACGCAGCTTTTCAGCTGCCAATCTCTCTCCCTCAGCTTTTTTAGCCGCTGCCTCCAGACGCAGCTTCTCCGCCACTACCCTCTCCTCCTCCTCCTTGGCGGCAGCTTCCTTGGCCCGTTGCTCGGCCTCCGCTGCCTCTTTCTCCGCGCGGCCCTTCGCTTCTTCCTCCTCCCGCCTTTCCCTGGCAACCTCTGTTTCACTTGGCTCGGGGGCAGAACCAGAAGCTCGCGGAGAAACAACTGCAAGAGAAACAAAACACTTAGAAAGATATCAAGAAAAAGGCAAAAAAGCAACACAGAGGCGGAACATCACTTACTAGTAACCTTCTTCAACGTCTTCTGGATCAGAGGACGACGCTCCGGCGGAGGGCTAATCTCCATGGAGAACGGTGCGGAACCAGACTTGGAGGATGCAGCTTTCCCTCCAGAAACTTTACCCAACTTCCGCTTCTTTTTCAGCGGATTGACCGCCGAATCATCTTCAGGGGCGGAAGAGGACGATTCTGCACGCCGCTCGCGTTGACCAAAGAGAGGCCCTTCACCACCTGCACTCAAAGGCGCAGACTTAGCTTCAGACAAGACCTTATGCTTATGAAAGCGTGGCACGCTCTTCTTGCGACCACGCGGAGGCGCTGGATCCACCATCTCTACAGAAGATCCAGTGGATTCCTCATCAGAGGAAACGACAAAACAAGGGTTTACCCCCGCACGATGCACAGAAGATATAGGGTCAGGGTTTATAGGATGCTCACGCGAAAACAGGAGGACGGTTGGCTTGAACTCCAGATACGGAAAATAAAATCGGCCCACCATCTCGTCAATCACGGACATCCTGCCACCCGCAGGATCTCTCCACTCAAGTGGGGCCTTGTCCCTCAGCAGGAACGCCTCAAATTTCGACATCCCTGAGCCCAAAAACACAACTTTATTTACATAAAATAAAAAGGAAAAAGAGAGGTCAGAAAAATAAAATGAAAGAAGACGTACCAGGGACGGTAACCACAGGCTCTTTTCCCTCAACGATCTGAACCCTACTCATTCCCAGCAAAGCCAACATGGCTTCAGAACACATACCCGTGTCAAACGGGGAAGCACGAGCCACAAGCTCTTTGAACCACTCCTGGTCCCTGAAACCCTCCATCACAGGATGGTCACCCACCCGTTGCCGCTCGGCAACAACTTTCCACGGCATGTCCACCGGAATCACACCCCTCTTGACATAGAAAAATTTCTCTTTCCAGTCATGAAGGGACTTCGGAGCAGTAGTCCCACAGGGAGGGACCTGAGGACGAGGGACAAAGTTGAACCAGGAGCCCTCCATGTTCAGCACATAAAAAACATTGAACCGTTCAAACGACGGTTCAATATCCAAGGCACGGCAACAAGCTTCGAAGTGCACTAGACGAAGCATCCCAAATCCACTGACTTGGGTAACATGAACGCCATACTGCACCAGGGTGTCCACCTGGAACTTGGTGGCAGGTAGCCGGAATCCACAGAGGGCAAGATGAGCCCCATACAGACTCATCTTCCCGGTGGGAGGAGCCAAGGCAGTGCCCTTGTTTGACGGCAACTCCACCTCCCACGAAGGATCGAACTCCATGGCCTTGACAAACTTCGAAAAACTTTTTTCACCCCATTTACAGGTGGTGTTGTGAATCAGCTTCTTCGACTTCTCGGTGGCCTTAGCAGGGTTACCACCAACGTCGGAACCCTCAGACATAGTGCACAATATATGAAAAAACAAAACAATTTTTTCTGAAAAGTCACCGGAAAATTTGAAGATCAACCGGAGAAGATGAGAGAAAAGAAGGAAGTTGTGAGAGAAAAGAAGGATAAGAAGGAATTCAAAAAACCTCCTCGGGTATTTATACCCATCGCATTTAATGCGATACACACAGCTGGCAGATGACCCTTCATCTTGCCAGGGAAGGACACATCTGGACGCAACACGTGGCATAAAAAGCTGGATGAGCAGTTACTCATCAGCACGTGAGGACACGCGTCTGCCCAAAGGACGACTTCTCACCTGCCAAACGTCAGCATTCAGACTGACAGGCTGCACCACTCGCGCGCGTGAACGGCCACTCGCCTGACAGACGATTGGTAACTCCCCACCCACGTGCTGACGTGACTGACAACTGTGCAGACATCCTTTCTGCACTCTGACACGTCCACCAAACCGCCTCACCTTCCCAAGCACGTTTCCTAAATACAAGGAGACCCCTCAAAATTCAAAAATTAATTGTAAGGGTAACGTACTCAGTACACCAATTAATACCAAGCCATTATGACTGCCACGTCATCTTCTGGCGTTGGCCCAGTGCCACGTCACCACTTGGCGCTAGGGTTGACGTAAAATCCAAAGGACGCACTCCGCCGGATTTTAACCTTTCACACCCTAAGTGCCACGTCATCACTTGGCGCTAGGTTGACGTAAAATCCAAAGGACGTTCTCCGCCGGATTTTACCCTTTCACACCCTAAGTGCCACGTCATCACTTGGCGCTAGGTTGACGTAAAATCCAAAGGACGTTCTCCGCCGGATTTTACCCTTTCACACCCTAAGTGCCACGTCATCACTTGGCGCTAAGCTTGACGTAAAATCCAAAGGACGCTCTCCGCCGGATTTTACCCTTTCACACCCTAAGTGCCACGTCATCACTTGGCGCTAGGTTGACGTAAAATCCAAAGGACGTTCTCCGCCGGATTTTACCCTTTCACACCCTAAGTGCCACGTCATCACTTGGCGCTAAGGTTGACGTAAAATCCAAAGGACGCTCTCCGCCCGATTTTAACCTTTCACACCCTAAGTGCCACGTCATCACTTGGCGCTAGGGTTGACGTAAAATCCAAAGGACGTTCTCCGCCGGATTTTACCCTTTCACACCCTAAGTGCCACGTCATCACTTGGCGCTAGGTTGACGTAAAATCCAAAGGACGTTCTCCATCGGATTTTACTTTTTTAAACATCCTAAAAGGCAACTGCTTTATAAAAGAGCCATGTACAAAGATAATGGGACGCCAATATCTTTTCACATGACACAAGAGTTGCAACGCGCACTCTTCCGCTCAAAATAAAGTAGTTCCCCCATCACAACAAAAAGGAATACAAAGGACAAATTTTAGTCCAGCGCCCCACCAGCCCTCTAAGCAAGAACAGGAGACACCCTGGACTTGGGGGACTTGAAGGGGTAGGGTACCGTTTCAGGCGCACCCTACCCGCCATACAAAAAAGCCCCCACTAGAAGTCTAACACCCGCGGGAAGAATCACTTCCAGGAGCACCACAGCGCCAAAGGCGCAGGGTCACAAGTTGGCAACACCCAAAGACACTCCCCTTGGACACCAACTTGCTTCCTCCCGTCAGGTGTCAGCTGACAAGTGGTCAGCTGTCTGACACCTGACGCCCCTGCACACCACCCACAGCACGCCACGTGTGTGGTGGACGAAGAACCTCCCAAACTGCCAACCACGAGGTGACACGTGGTCCAATCAGAAGAAGCCCTCGCCAACTTGGATCACTTTACCTAACCAAGGGTTAGGATCCAACTAAGGGGGCCTACCAATTAACCGGTCCGGTCCCCAGGCCCGGCCCATTAACAGATAAATGGGCTCCAGCATCCCTGGCCCATGCATCTCCTATAAAAGGAGGACTCAACCTCCTTTCTCTACACGTTGAATACTAGCCAATAAGAACGAACACACTTGTGCTTCCACTTGTATCGTTATTCACACTATATATCAATAAAGATCATCTTTCACAGTGGACGTAGATCTTACTAGATCGAACCACTTATATCTTTGTCCATTATATATGATTGCTTGCCATTCGTGTATATAACCATAGATCAATCATCGTTGTGAGCGAAGGATTATACCCTGCTGCGAACACGAGTCGTCACCTTATATTCCACTCAAATCCTACCCTACACTTAACCCTCAGTTATACTCGTTGTTTCTTCACTTATCAAGTATTATATGTTCCATGATCGATTAACAACTTGTGAATGCATAATTATGTGGATTGATGTGTTAACATGTGTTAAAATAGCAACTTGGGGTCGTGGATGCGAATGAGAAAGTAAAACTTCCCATTCGTATGATAAAGCATACGAATGGGTATCTTGGAATCCCATTTGCATGAAGATCAA
The DNA here is from genome assembly GCA_028751855.1 of Ambrosia trifida. Classification (NCBI taxonomy): domain Eukaryota; kingdom Viridiplantae; phylum Streptophyta; class Magnoliopsida; order Asterales; family Asteraceae; genus Ambrosia; species Ambrosia trifida. The sequence goes on along the minus strand of CM054126.1, from coordinate 4,285,616 downwards.
CTCATTCGCACAATTTAGTGTGCGAATGAGAGCAGACTATAAATACATCTCTTTACCTCATTTTCATCATTTCGCAACCCTAACTCGCCCCTTAGTGCTCTCTCTCAAACCCAAACTTATAAAAACGAGTTTTTGCCCTTATTTCTTGGATCCTAAAGCTAAAACAAGCGTTATAACAATATCAAGTGAAGATTCAAGGTGTGTAAATCATCTAAACCCTTTTCAATACATTTTTATACATTTTTTATAAACCCAAAGTGTCGAGATCTGATTATAAAGAGTTTTCTTAAATAAAAACATTTCTAACATTTTTCTAAAATAGATCTAGACCTAAATAATGAGTTTAATGATGCCCCAACAGTTGTTCTTTGGACAGCAAGTTAATCATCTACGTTACCCAAGATTTTTCATCTGCCAACATTTTGTAAATGTATACTAAAGCCGGATATTTAATCTTTTGATTTATTATTGTACTGTAGGATTATGTGGCAACAAGATAGTCTAGGGCTCCGAAGCTATACTAATCTTTTTCTTCAAAGGTTTTTTGTTATCTATAGTATTTTCGATCTGCGTTTTTCTGTCATGTTTAGCACGTAAAAGTAGGATGGTTGTATGGTAAACTAAGCTCACAAATCACAATAGCTAAGCTAGCTCATAAACTCTTATATTGAACATATTTCTTTTTCAGATATTTGAGAAGGGGGGCCAAGTCTTTTTTTTTTTTTTTTTGTTGCACAGTTGAGCCGGTCAAAGTCAGTGTGATAAGCATAAGATCATCATCATCATCATACTCAGTTAATCCCACCTATAGCAAAGCTAAGGTAGGGTCTGAGGAGGGTAAGATGTAGACAGCCTTACCTCTACCCCTAAGAATAGACAGACTGCTTCCAGTGAGACCCCCGGCTCGATGTGGTTTGGTATCAAGCCTTGGACGTAAGGCACAAAACACTTAGAAATCAGGACAAACCCGATCGGTGCATGTACACCTGCTATTGATATATGGAGATTGAAGAATATGTTGTATATTTGTTGAAGTATTAATTGGAAAACCACTTTTCCCCATGGTAAAAGTGTTGTTCATCAATTGGAACTAATCATCGACCTCGTAACACCATCAGCAGACATCATTTCTAGAGTATGTTCAATGTCACACCACCTCTATTCTTTTAACATGCTTATTTTTCCATTTATTTAAACATAACCTTTTAGTTGGGTTCTTAACATGCTCATCTTTGTATTTTTTTTAATTAGGTTTTTGTTGTCAAATACAAATGAGTTGTGTAATCTAGGGATGAGCATATTGCATCGAATATCTAACCGATGACGTATCAATCCCGTACCGAACCGAAGGTGTTCGATATCAGTATCGGTGCTCACATTTAGAAGTTTTTGGTTTCGGTATCGGTATGATATCGGTATTTTAAGGTAAAATATCAATACCATACTGGTACTATACCGTATGTTTTCGGTATCGATATTAGGTTTTGGAATTTTCGGGATCAGTATCGGTTGGTACCGATACCGTCCTGAGCTCATCCCTAGTGTAATCATCCTATATTTACACTTCTCATTTTTTGTATACTTCTCGCACTTCTCATTTTTTGTAGCCTTTGTAGAATAACTCAACCCTAAAATCCAAGGGTATTCTAGTATTTTTTTTTTTTATATCATAAGTTATAGTCCAAATAGTATTGGTATTCTAGTGTTATATTATTAAGGGTATTAATAGTCCTTGTTTCCTTATAGTTTGATCTCAAAGTTCATAAAAAATGGTAAAACAAAATGGAAACAATTATTATGGAAAATTTCTGATTCTGCGAATAGTAAACATTCGATTTATTTTAATGGGGATCGAACATGTCCTTCAACGAACGAGTTATTTGCGTATCTTGTGTATCTGAAAATTTATAACTTAATATTTTTTGTAATTGGTTTAGCTTAAAAGCATATTATACCTAACAAAATGTGGAATCAAACACATGTTTTAAAAGTTTCTCAACTATCATATTTATATAACAATAAATATCGAGAATGGTTTACATGAGTATATAAATAATCCACTCTTTTAACATGTTACTGATTCTCCATCGGGTGCAAATTATTATTCGGTGTGTGTGTGTGTGTGTGTGTGTGGGGGGGGGGGGGGGGGGGGGGGGGGTGGTCCAATGTCACCTAAGCTAAAACCTTACTTAAACACAGAAACATGGACGCAATTAGATGGGTCTGTCCCAAATCAACCAATCACACAATTTTTTATACTTAACATAAAACCATAGAGTAAAAATTAAAAGGTGAATTAATTAAAAAGTCCTTCCATATGTGATGACGGAAAGGCATCATATACTTAACATAACATATAACTACTTGAAAAATATATTTTAAGGGGGGACGGGGCGCCACCAGAATTGGGCACGGGTACCCCATTACCAGCATGGTAATACCGCCGCCACATGTGCTGGTAGGGTTCTCGTGAACCGTTTTATGGTTCTTGTTACCGTGTTGGTACAAAGAAACGGTCCTTTTCTTGACCAATGATAATATGCCATGTTTTTCTTTCACCTTTGACCGTGATTTTTTGACCATGTTTTTTTTACCGTTTACATTTTGACTTTTTTTTATCCTTTACCCCTATACAAATCATACATTCACATAAAATAATTGCCACAGTTAACTTTCATTAAAAATTTGAACACCATTACACAAAAAACATTAAACAACCGTAAACATTAATTATTAAATAAATCTCGCAACATTCGCCATGACGCAAAATGGGTGAAGTTACTCATTTGTGCATGGTAGTAGTCGCCGCGTGTGAGTTGGATTGCAATGTCTTCTTGAAGATTAGGGTGCCTCTCCATCGTGGCTTCATAGAGGACATTCCAACGGAGACACCTGGACCAGAGAAGAATCCACCTACGAACGAGCGAATCCTTGGAGCGGTCATTTGTGCCGGTTAAATCATTGAATATCACTGACACCCGGTGCCAAAACGAAATTGGGGTATCGACTTCATGAACCCATGTGTTTCTCACTATCAGGTATGCCGTCGTTAACGCGATATCCTCATTTGCATTCTACGGGACCAGTTTTACAAAACGATTAAAGTATAACCGGTTTTTGGTGTGATTTTATGTCTTGAAGTTTATGGTGTTTTTATGGACCAAACCGTAACGGTACAGATTCCAAATGGTTGCAACGGTTTAAATGTAACGGTAACAAAATTAATTACCGTCTGCTTATACAACGGTTAGTTTTCTCAAATTTAATGAAATAATCAGTGGAGTGCTACCTACAAAAAACTGTTTCAGTGAAGTAAATAAGTTAAGTGATGTGACATTGGATAATTGGTTAAAATCAATTAAGTGAAAAGCTAAATCTACAAGCGCCCTTTATACCCTAATATTTGGATTTATTCATTTAAGTCCCTTAATGTCACAAAACCGTCCTTATTTTCACTAAAAAAAACATATTGATATTTTCACTGCACATTGTGATCATGCTTATATGAAGAGCATTTAGTGACATGTGGCATCCACATCATCACAAAGAAATTCTCATTATTTTGGTAAAATTCATGGGATGATAGTGATGTAGAGGCAGCTGTGTGTGGTGGGCGGTGGGTAGGGATGGCAATCAAACCCAAACCCGATGGGTAAACTCGAAACCCGACACATTTGGGACGGGTTTGGGGTCGGGTAATCGGGTATGGGTCCGGGTATGGGATTAGTTTTTATTTTTTCGCGGGTTTGGGACGGGTTTGGGATTTGATGATATACCCGTTTACCCGACCCGATTACCCGATAAAGTATACCCGTTTACCCGATTAGATACCCAATATAATTTTTAATATATCTTTTTAAATATGTATGCATAATATATCTAATTGTCCATCTACATTGTCATCTTATGCTAAAATTACCAAAAAGTTAGTGTAATACTATTTGTTATCTATGTCTTTGATTGTTTTTATATGATTTAAGTATTTTATATTTATACATTATAATAATTTACATATATATTTAGTAATGGTAAATGTAATTGGTTAATAGTTACCTAATAGATGTCAGTCGGGTTTTTGGTCAGATATACTCAATGAGTAAGTTTTAAAAATTAATGGGTTTACCCGATACCCGATGGGTAATTACCCGACGGGTTTTGGGCCGGGTTTGGGACAAGCATACCTAATCGGGTATGGGGTTGGGATTACCTAAACCCGTCCCAAACCCGACCCATTGCCATCCCTAGCGGTGGGCCTATGAGGCCATTTATTTTTCTTTGTTTTTTTGTTTTTTTGTTTTTTGTTTTTTTAGTAATAAAAAAATTACATTAAATAAAAAGCATTTATATTAAATAAAAACAAAATCATAAAAGAAAAAAATAAAATTAATTATCATTGTCGTCGTCATCTTCATCTTGATCATCATTTTGATATAAATCTTCATTTTCCTCATCATCATCGTCATTATCGTTGTATCGAGGAAGACGCCAAATATGTTCAACTAAATTCGCTCGAAGGTTGTGATGCGTTTGTTTGTTAAAAATGTCCTCTATGTTTAACTCTCTCGCTTCATCACCTATGTCTACATAATTCAGTGGCGTTTCTTCCTCGTATTTGCAAATTGTTTTTCCTTCATCCTCCAAAATCATATGTAAAATAAGGCATGCGTACATCATGTTTCTTATATTATATTTTTCCATAATCCTACACGGTACACTCAAAATGTGCCATCGTTTTTTCAAGACACAAAAAGCTCGCTCAACATCTTTTCTTGTCACCATTTGAGCTCTGTTAAACTTTGTCCTCTTACCATCCAACGTGGTTTTGGTTGTAAATGATTTTACAAACACGACATATTCAAGTTAAATTCTATCTGTTAGATGATATCAGTGTTTGTAACCCCACCCCATTTACAATAAAAGTGATATTTGGTCCAACACCGTTTATGAAATCGTTGAAGATCGGTGATTTGTTAAGTATGTTTAGATCATTATTTGAATCGGCCATCCAAAAAAAAAAATGCTAAAAGCAAAAATCTTATGATGCAACCGCTTAAGCATCATAGCCGGTTTTCTATGATAACCACTAGTGCGTTGGCCGGGCCATACAGTTGGACATATTTCCCACTCTCATTTCATACAATCTAGACTACCGATCATCCCGAGGAAACCATGGTAATTGGCATGAGCATCCAAAATTTGTTGCATGTCACCAAACATAGGTTTTCTCAAATTTTTTAAGTATATTGTAATAATATACTTACAAAAATGATGAAGACTATCCTTTACCACTCATTCCCACGTTTTTTTAATATTCATGCATTGTGTCGGAACTAGTGCCATAAGCCAATTGTCTAATTGCGGCCATGACTTTTTGCAACAAGCTAAATCCCAAACTACCTCAGGCATCCGGTTTTTTTTTTTTTTTTTTTTTTTTTTTTTTTTTTTTTTTTTTGGGAAAAATTTGAAGGTAGATTCTAAATCATTTACAATCTTAAGAAAAATGATCGGGTCATACGAAAACGCCGCCTAAACTCATATCATTATATGTTTGATTAGGTGCAAAATAATCACTTACGAACAACTCATGTGCGGTGACTCGATCACGGATTATGTAGTTACTCCTTTTAGATTGTGAACTCTCACCATCGTTGTTGTCAGTGATAGATTTAACGACTTTTCACAACGGATGATATTATTTGTTGCACTTCCTTGTCAGATGAAGATGTTAGAAGGCTCGGGTCGATATAACATGATGACTAAGATGATGATGATGATGAACATTGATTTCCCATTTCGTATAAATGATTAAAATGGTAAGTTTTTTTTTTTTTTTTTTTTTTTTTTGATGAATTTTAGAGTGAAGAATGTGTTTGTATGGTTGAATATAGTAGGTTTAGGGTAGGGATCCTAAGAGAACCAACCCCTATTTGAGAACTGAGAGAATCATTCTGGGCCACACATTTCATATAAAGGCACAAAAAAAAACCTTTTTTTTTGCATTAATCGCACATTTTTATGCAAGAATTTTTTTTTATTTTTTTTTTCATTTATACATATGTGTATATAGCATTTTTCAGCTATACATATGTGTATAATGCAATTATACACATGTGTATATTGAAAAAAAATACAAAAAAAATAAAAAAAAACTTCTGCATATAAAGCAGCGAGTAAAGCAAAAAAAAAATTTTTCCTTTGAGAAAAATTGTGGTCTAGAATGGTTCTCTCAGTTCTCAATTTGGGAAAAGGTTCTCATTTGAACCAAATCCAGTAGGTTTATATATATAGGGAAATGCTAATTTGAGAACACATATATTCATACGAACCACGAGAACGTCATTTCAAACCATTCAAATTCAAAATTTCTTTTTACATTTAACTTTATTATTAAAAATACAATCTCTAAAACACAATTTACGTGTACAAATTTAAACGTATACCTAAATGAAGTGTTTTTACACATGTGTTAATTTAGTGTTTATACATGTGTAAAATGTTTAATTTAAGTTAACTTTGGAGTGTTTTTGGACAAAAAGATGAATTATACATGTGTAAAATGTTTCATTTTCTTTTCTTATATATAGATAATCATTTTTTATTTCCCTCTTCTATTAAATAAACATATTAAATCATAGTTTTTCATTTTCCCTCTTATTTATTTACTTTTTTCTCAGTTTATCTCATTTTTTCATTTATTAGTAGCAATTTAATTTATATTAATTCAACTTTGTATAATACACAGGTTTTTAACCTAACAATAAATAAAAAAAACAAAGTGAAGCATTATAATTAATAAATAGTATATCACATATTATTTTTTTTAAAGACAAATGTTGACAAGTGTACGTGTTAACCAATTACATAACATTCATTCAACTCATGTAAGACACGAGTTTATTCAGTCCATTCAACGACAAGTTTTTTTTAAATATATTTTTTTTTGTTACTCAGCATACAAAATCAAATATATTTACTCGGTGTAATACACGGGTTCTAACCTAATAATATTATAAATCACAGTTATATTATGTTTTTTTTTGTTTCTCTCCCTAAGTGAATAAAATACTAAATCACAATTTTCTACTTCTCTCTTATTGATTAAATATTGTTTTTGTCAGTATTATAACTTTTCTATGTATTAATAACCATATAATATTTTATTGATCAAACTCCGTGTGTTGCACATGTTTTAACCTATAATAAATAAATAAAAAAGTAAAATGTTATGATAAGTAACTAGTACATCAAATTTTATTTTTTTAAGACATATCTTGCCGACTAGTTGTGTTAACCAATTAGTCAATTGCATTCTATGTATTCAACTCGTGTATGACATGGATGTATTCAGCATGTGCAATACATGGACTTTTTAGAGATATAATTATTTTGTTGTATAGTATATAAAATTATATAAACCCGTGTAATACATGGGGTAATAACCTAGTACTTTTAATAAAATATTTCAATTAATGACATATTACACTCTCTCCTTAAATATATTAATAGTTATAAACCTCGAGTACCCAGATGCGAAAATAATCTTTTGGACGAAAGTTGTAAAAGCGACCAAACCTCGTGAACGAAAACGAATTTTTACTCTTTAATCAAAGTGTCGCGTTACTATTGCATGCATAAAATCAAATTATTCACAATGGCAATCACTTGTGACCATAGTATCATATTCTTTTCACATTTTTTAAAGAATACTCAATTTGTATATAAAGTACGTACAGCGTTATGTTAGCCGTCTGCATTCTCTGAAACAATGAAAATGATAAACTATACATCATTTGTAACATCACACCATCGCTATCAGAATCTTTCAAAAACATACTGAGTGCATGTTGTATGAATGGTCAAGATTAATCTTTTTTTAAAGAGTATGTGTACCCTACGAAATATCTTTATTTGTTATATATACTTAGGATACCAACGCGTTAAAAATTATCAGAAGCATAAACACTTTGTCTTTATGTAACAATGTCATTGAACATCACTATATAAGTGTCATGTAATAAATATTTAAAGATAACATTGTTTTTAATTTAAAATAGTAACTAACAATACCAATCATATACTTTAACGTAAATTGATACAATGTACAAAAACAACCAGTCTCACAATTATATTTCATAGATGCTTGATAGGAGGTTAATCTTAAGACCAAAAAAATGTTATGTTATTTTGATAAAAGAAAAATAAACACAACATAAAAACTCTCTACAACCCTACGATAATTGCAAAATTTTAGCCAAAAATTTATGAATATTGAACCAAGAACAGTACCATATAATATGGGTTCCATAATCAATTCAACCTACAAAATGAACTCAAACTTTTGGAATACTGATTCAAGTCTAATTCCATGTCTAAGTGACATCCAACAATACAAGTATCTAACTAGATTCAATCAAGAGCCGAACGGTTGGACATAGGATGTATGATCATCGATTATTCAATGTTACTATCGAGGCACGATCCAAAGAGTTACACTTTGGACGACAAAGAAATTATAATATTTAACTGTTAAATATTTGTTAACGAAATGTGGTAATTAAATTGCAGGAATTATATATTCACTAAAGTATTTAACGGAACAATTATTTCAGAAATAATTACGGATTGATTGTTTAGCGAAACAACTAACGGGATTATGGTGATTATTATTTAATTATTAAATAAGGATTAATCTATATCTATATCTATACTATATTATAAAGCATTTCCTAAGGACTTCTTAAATTTTATCTATATCTATATCTATATCTATATCTATATCTATATCTATATCTATATCTATATCTATATCTATATCTATATCTATATCTATATCTATATCTATATCTATACTATATTATAAAGCATTTCCTAAGGACTTCTTAAATTTTAAGAGGTATAAGTCTAAATGCTTATGATACAACACATAATGCATAAAATAACTACTTTTTAAGGGTAAATATGTCTTTAAAACACCATATTAATTAAAAGAAAGTCAAGAGTCATGAGATGTTTATGAAACCTCATAACATTCAATTTTATAATCAATTTAGGCATATTAAATAGAAAACTTAAAAAAAAAAAACAATTCATGATGCTCTATGTTTTGTTATAACCTTTTATATAGAGTTGTGTACTTTAAAAAAGTTAAAGTTTTATAAACTTGATCATACTATATACAAATCGAGAAATCAATAGTGAAAGTTGTGTTTTTAATCATCATGTAACGATTTGAATTCTGAAATTATTACGTTATATTCATACACATAAACATACCTAATCTGATCTAAACTATATGGTCACCGGATTCAACAACCAAATAAGAAAGCTTGTGTTTATAATGAATTTCAAACAAAGGTATTAACAAATATTCATGTAATAGTGGTTAGGTTCATAGTAGGCATGTTAGGTTAGATTGTGCTATACAAAAGAGTTTCGGTTATACCTGCTGCATCGCGCGGGCTAACCCACTAGTTATATATTTATGTGATAAATATAGGTTTGCTATATAAAGTGTTGTTTATAGACTTCCACTACTCGATTAACATTAGATATTAAAATATTTATAAAACTAGATTCATATAATCAAAATATTAAACCGATTCCCAACACAAACAAGTATAGCCGTCAGTTTCAACAGGGTTGATGCTGGGGGTGGGTGAGTCGCACCACAAGCCAAGGCCTGTTCTTTCGAGGGGCCATAATTTTCTGAGGGGGCAAACATAAACTTCAATGTACGAATCTGCTACAGTCATCATCGTGCACATGACACAATTTCCGACACCACGTAAGACACCTTCAGATCATGTGGCTGATCTTATTGTTGTGGTCAACATCGAGGATTTCGAATACGGATGAAAGGTCAGATATGTGTCTCGTCGGAAACATAGATGACTCGTCTGACACATGACAGTAAACGATGAACACATAGGATTTGTAGGATTTTATGTACACAAAATTTTTATCATCTATCTTATGTGATTTGATCGATCAATAAAGCTTATGATCTGAGTCATCTGGCAGAGATAGATGTAGAGCTAAACATGAAGATAAATAAGGAACCCAAAACAAAATTTCCAAAGAGGTGTTAAAATTATGCAACTTGCTGCCCGTCTACATGTGATTATGTAATTTGTCATTTTTTTCAGTGAAAAATAAATAAATAACCTTTTTGTTAAATAAATAAAAAAAGGTCCATATAAGATGAATTCTCTTGGTTCTCAATATCCATTTGATCCTAGTCGCATATATGCTTAAAAATATGAAAAGGGAAAATTTACTGGCGGACCCTTCTTAAAAATTTAAAACCTTAAAACACATTCTTGTGATTTATCTAAAACCTTATCATTTATATTGGGCTCAATTCAAACCATAACTGATAATCTAAATATTCAATTACCTAATTATTTAATTTAAACAATAATATAACAATAAAAAATATAAAAAGAAAAAAAAGAAACAGAGCCACATAACAACTTAGAGCGGTAACACCACTGCAACCACGTTAAAAATCACTCAAGTTTGCATATCTTAATTTACCAAAGGGCCTCTTTTTTCAGCTCAACTGAGACATTTAAATCCTCAGAACCAACAACGAGCTTCAACGCTTTAAACCGAGCCACACACACCCTAGTCCCAGTTCTACAAGTAATCCCAACTCGGCTCGGTTTCTAGTACATAATAGAAGGGTCAAGGGGGGAAGTTAGCAATGTTATCATAACATAGGGTCTCAAAATATGATTCAACATATTCTTTCTTGGTGAGTTATAATGCTCTACAAAGAGAGGCCACAACTGGCCTCAAGTCATCATCCACTTTGTCTAAAGTCCCACCAGGTCAGGTCTCCACGATCAAACACTTAAAAACAAAACAAAACAAAACACACACAAACCGAACCTCAGCACACGATTGACCTTTTTTGCTCCATATCTATCCGTCCAAAACGAATTTTCCCTTTACATGTTTTGTATATATCTCTTACAAATTCCCTTAAAGTTGATGTTTTTCAGATACCCTTTTGATCTTTTTGTCCAAAACACGCAAACCCATCAGTTGTTTGTTTTTGCAGCAAAATCTTGATCTTTTGTAAGGGTATAAAGATGGAAAAATCTGTTCTTGATAGCATAATTCGTAGGTTGGTTGAGGTTAGAGGGAGGCCTGGTAAGCAGGTGATGCTTACTGAGCCTGAAATTAAGCAACTTTGTGTTGTTTCAAGAGAGATTTTCTTGAAACAGCCTAATTTGTTGGAACTTGAAGCACCCATCAAGATTTGTGGTATGTTTTTTTTTTTTTTTTTTTTTTTTTTTTTTTTTTTTTTTTTTTTTGGGTTTGCTTAAATTTTTGATTTTGTTAATTGGGTTATTATCTTTATGTGATTTTGTTATGGTTGATTGCATACTCTTGTTATTAATTTGAGCCTAATTATTCTGTTAGGAACATAGAAATAGAGAATTCCTCTTTTTATGCCTTTTAAATAAATAAAAATAAAAAAATATATGATATTCTAGTTCATGCCTTGAAAGATTAAGGTTAAATAGAGTCATAGAATCAAGATGAAGTAATGAATGTTATATTTGCATTTATGTTTAGGAGGTGGCAATTTTGACCCGTTTAGATATTAACGGGTGGATTTGGGTTATTTTTAAAACCGGTCAAACTAGTAAAATATAGAGTTTAACTTAACTATGGAGGAAACATGTCAAATGGGTCGAACAGGTCGATGAGGTTGAAATTTGCTTAAAGTGTATTTTGTAGGCGTAAAACCTCCTAAATAGAAGGAAGTACGGTATTTATTAAATACTGTACGCGAAATATATTAACTTTTTTACGGTAAAAAGGTGTCTCGGGCTAACCCAACCTGACGTTATATGGGCAAAAGTTTACCAACTGAGCTTATTTTGACCTGTTACCCAACTTGCAAACTTAAACTTGTATCATCTTTTTAAGTACATGGGATTTTGACGTTTTGAATTGACCATGATTATCAGGTGACATCCACGGTCAATATTCTGATCTTCTACGTCTGTTCGAATACGGTGGATTCCCCCCTTGTGCAAATTACTTATTTCTTGGTGATTATGTTGACCGAGGGAAACAAAGTCTCGAAACAATATGCCTTTTGCTTGCATACAAAATAAAATACCCAAACAATTTCTTCCTGTTGCGTGGAAACCATGAATGTGCTTCAATAAACCGTATATACGGTTTCTATGATGAATGCAAACGAAGATTTAATGTTAAGTTATGGAAAATCTTCTCCGATTGCTTCAACTGCTTACCTGTGGCGGCTCTTATTGATGAAAAGATTCTGTGCATGCATGGTGGGCTTTCGCCTGATCTTAATAATTTGGATCAAATTAGGAATTTAAGGCGGCCTGCTGATGTGCCTGATAGTGGTTTGCTCTGCGATCTGCTGTGGTCAGATCCTTGTAACGAAATCAAAGGATGGGGAGTGAATGATCGCGGGGTTTCTTATACTTTTGGTGCTGATGTTGTCACCAGGTTTCTTCAGAAACAAGATTTGGATCTTGTTTGTCGGGCGCATCAGGTTTGAATATATTTACACACTGTTTTTTGGTGGGTGGGTTGCGTAACGGGTCAAAACGTGTTGTGGATGGAACATTTGGTTTTTTTAATGGGTTGGAATGGTCCGGGCCGGGTTGACATACAAGCATTTCTTTTGTCTCTTTCTAAGGTTGTTTTTTTTTATTAAAAAAAATACAGTCACTAATTTATTAAATAAAAAAACATTACAAATTACATCAAGATAACGGGAAGGCGGGCAACAAGCTGCGCCGCCACCCCTTTCTGAATGGCAAACCCTAACCGACTAAAAATGTGACCTTGCCCACCCGGAGCCGAGACACTACTATGAATAACTCGTTGGACCCTGGTCAGGAAACGGGTTGTTTTTTTTTTCTTAGTTAAATAAAAGGTTAGGTAGCTAGTTATGATCATGGAAACGATATTATTAGTTATTACAATAATAATCTGAATATTTGAATAAAACGATATATGCGCTAATGACAAGATTTTTGGTGACTTTTAGCCGTTTGATCGAATTGACTCATTTCCAATTTAACTATATTATTTCGTTTGACCCGTTTGAGATATAACATAACTCAAATCGACACATTTATGGGTTGAAATTGGCACCTTTATTTTTATTTTAAAAACAGACAAAATAATTTCAGGTTGTAGAGGATGGGTATGAATTCTTTGCGAATCGACAACTGGTAACCGTATTTTCTGCACCAAATTATTGTGGAGAGTTTGATAATGCTGGTGCAATGATGAGTGTTGATGACACACTTATGTGCTCCTTTCAAATTCTGAAACCTGCTGAAAAGAAGCCAAGATTCAACTCTGGTATCAGTTTCTTTGGAAGCACAACGACAGCTAAACCTGGTAACACTCCACCTGGGATCAAGGTAAGTCAACATCCTTAGCGAAATGTCTTTATTACCCTTTGTATTTGACCCAAAGTGGAAGCGCAAGTAAAGATTTTTTTTTTTTTTTTTTTTTTTTTTTTTTTTTTTTGTAGAACGGCTAATTTCTTTTAACCTTGTTTGACTTGAACCCAAGACCTTCAAACATAGGTGCTCCTAAAGGCTTTGCCTTTACCAATGGGTCACCAACCTCATTAACGAGAATACTCTTGATAGGGAAACGCCGATATATTATTGGATGCATAGACTAATGCACCAAGCTCCCTTTTATTTGTGAATTCAAAAGTTGGCACGTTTACCAAATATCGAAATTAATTCAATATTGACAACTAACTGCTGAAATTTAGCGCATAAATAAACGAGTGAATTGATAAACTTAAAGATTCACGCGTTTGTACAATAAAACAAAGTAAATGAAAATTGCTAAAAATATGTGCTCTAGATGATGGAATCTGCCTCGTTGAGATGTTTTCGTACATTACTTATGGCCCTTAACTCCGGATGTAGCTAGAGTTATGCCCTTTTATTTAAAGTTAGGACTTTTTATAGCCTACTTGATGAAAACCGGTCGGGTTTGTGCCAATAGTGTTTTTTATATCTGTTTTTGTTTATTTTTTTCAGCCGTATATGGGAGCAAGAGTATGAGATTTGGAGACCTAAACCAATGAAGTGGACTCTCTCGAAGGCTAAAATTCGAGATATATTATTATTATTATAAGGGGAATAATTTTTACTGTTAGACGAGGTAAAGTCGGGGTTAAGATAAATTGGAATGTTTTTAGTTGTTATCGATTGTTGTATTTTAGTTATATGGAATGCGTGTTTATGTATAGGGTTATGTTTTTGTAAAAAGAAATTAAATAAAAAAGGTTGAAGGTAGCGCGGACATGGATAGAAATGGGTCACATGTCACGCCCACAATCTTTCTTACCTTTTTTTATTTTAATTTCCTTTATTTAAACTTAATCCTATATATTTACTCACGCAGGCGCGCCAATTTCTAACCTCATACTGAAAAACATATTGACCCATTCCTTTGATAAGTTATGGGGATAAATAATATGGAGGGATAATTCGCTTTGCTAATGTGCATAGTATATCCTTTGCAACACATCTTGTGTTTTTGGTAGATATGTTGACCATGTTTGTGTGTTACAATATAAGAATTGCCATCTAGTATGATGTTGTAGTATTTTTAATAATAAACGCGTAGTATACATGATATGCACACATCATGCATTGTACATCACACATCGGGTTTTGGTACCAAAAAATTGGAGCGCATCGCACATTTTAATACCAACTAGAAGGAATCGTGAAGTTACACCTCACCCAAAAAGACAAACAGAAAGAGACAAAAAAGACACTATTGTGCCGACGGATACTACTTAATATATATACTAATGTCATTGGTGCTTTGTCGGATATGTAACTCCTCTTTAGTTCTTCCTTCGTCCATGATCAAAACGATCCTTCAATTGGAACTTCGTCTAAGCACATAAATTATCAAAATTGGGGTTTAACAAGCGAGGGTGAAAGGGAGGAAAATAAACAAGGAATGCGCTTAGAAGTGGGAGGTAAATTACAATTATACCCTCATGTGAAACTCACTTACATGTATTTAACGGAAAATAAAGGATGGTTAAGAGTCAATGATGTAGTTTGTAACTAATTATTTATATCATGGGTATGTTTATACATAAAGGAGGAAATTTGTAATTTACTCTTAAAAATAAAGTCTATGCAAGCCAAGTTCAAAAGCAAGCATTAGTAGGGATGATCACGAGCCGATCCGAGCGGGGCGGCTCGTTTATAATCAAGCCGAAAACCGAGCGAGCGTTTTTCGAGCGCAAATTTTTCCGAGCGAGCGCCGAGCGAGAATTGAGCAAAGAATAATTTGGACAACCATAAAATTGGGATGTTTTCTTTGATTTTTTCATTGTCGGTGACAAATAAGGTCAAACTGTCCGATAATAACACTAATGATTGACGACTAACAACGTAAAGAAGTCAAGACTGTACCTCTTGACTTATGATTTTACTATTAAACTTAGTATTAAATTTTTTTATTGGGTTAAGTGGGCTAGTTGAATTTTTTTTGGATATATTTGAGCGAAATCCAATAGAATGTTATGTATAAAGCTATACATATATCTGTAATTTGTGTCTATATTTATAATTAAACATATAATAAATAAATAAAAATTTATTCGAGCCGAACCGAGCCGAGCGGACCTTTGCTCGTGCTTGGCTCATTTACAAATCGAACCGAGCCGATCGGCTCATTTACAACCGACGGAAAATCGAGCGAGCATTTTTCAAGCATTTTCTAAACGAGCGGCAAGCGATTTGAACAGCCCTAAGCATTAGTAAACATGCATACATAGCCTTGGGGTTTTTTTTTTCCAAATTAAACAAGTTCCATCAATAACATAAACAGATTAAATATATGAAAAAAAAAAAAAAAAAAAAAAAAAAAAAAACTCTTAACACAACTGATCACTAGAAGTGTGAACATGAAATTAAATGATTTTCATCAAGGTTTCTAATCTATCTTCTTCCACAAGATCTGCTTTCACATTACCAAACTCTACCCATTGCTGATATATTTCTTCATTGCATACCACATGTGTGTGAGATAGCTCCTCTACAGAAGATGGCAGCTCACATATTCCTGTACAACCCTTCATGTACAATTTCCTTAGACCGCCGAGCTTTCCCATGTCGTCTGGCAGCTCGCTTAAACTTAAACAATCCGAAATATCCAAGACGCTTAGCTTTTCAAGTCTTGTGATCGATCCAGGCAGCTTTTCAAGCTTTGTACATGACCGAAGGCTTAAGTTTTCCAAATTAGTTAACTTACCAAATTCATCAGAAATTTCGCACAACTCGTTGCAGTTTGTGATGCTCAAAGTCTGTAGATGGACACTGTCACACAATAACCCCGGAAATCCGACTAAATCTTGGCAGTAATCCATTTCAAGTTCAACTAGTCTTGGCCAGACAGTGAGGCTGTCTTTACTACAGACTTTTGTTTCAAACGCGCTGCCAATTTTGCACATTATAAACGATATTTTCTGCAAGTTTTGTAAGGCGAAAAAGGGTGTACTGAATGAAGAGATTGCAACGCGTTCAAGCCTCATCCTTGATATATTCGATAAACAGCCAAGAACGTCGAAATTTTCAATGTGTGATGGGTATAAACCATAGTTTGTGACATTTAAAATCCTTAAATTCTGCATTTCTTTCATGAAGTGTGGCAAAGTGTAGGTTTTTGACTTTAGGTTCAACACCATAACTTCGACGTCACGGAGTTTCATGTCACGCCATCTAAACGAGAATGACTCTCCTGCAATATAACATTGTTAAACAGTTGTAAGAAATGGCCCGCTTACAGCTGTGCGCATATAATGTATATATGTGGTGGCCCTCTGGGGGCAAAAGTAAAGTTGCACTAATTTTAACGTTATTTTACTAATTTCGTGAAAATAACGTTAAAAATGACGGACGGTTAATCATGCATCAGGTGGTGGCGTTGATAGCCAAAAGACAAGGGGGTACATGCACCAGTCGGGTTTGTCCCGATTGCTAAGTGTTATGTACCTTATGTCTAAGGCTTGATACAAAACCACTATTGAGCCGGGGTGTCACTGGAAGCAGCCTCTCTATTCCCACGGGGTAGAGGTAAGGCTGTCTACATCTTACCCTCCTCAGACCCTACCTTAGCTTTTGCTATTGGTGGGATTAACTGAGTATGATGATGATGATGATGAAACAGTTGCAAGAAACATAATATGAGGGTGGAGCAACACCTGTGGAAATAGACAATATGCGTGCTTGCATCGGTTCTTGGACGTTCAAAACTGATGCTGGCAGATCTTCTCCTCGCGCGTTTATAATCAATCGTTTCCTCTGTGCAATGGGCACTTCTGGTTTGCTACTTAGGTGAATAGCAAGCTCCCTTAGCAAATCATGTTGTGTGACGTATTGCTGGTCGCAGTAGTTAACTGTCGCGCCTGAATCTTTCCTGACACTAAACAATTTGGTATTAGCTTATAACAGTAGTTAACTGTCGCACCTCAAAAGTCAAAGCGCAGCCTAAGTAATGACGAAAGATGAAGTACCCGCTAGCCACGAGGTTGACAAGATTTCTGAATGAAAGTCTAACGATCTTGTCGATTGTATCAATGCCCTCATTATCATGGTTGTATAAATGCACCCACATATCTAAAAGAGCGCTAGCCGGAATCCTTTGATCTTCTGGGAATAAGCCAAAGTCCATAAAATATTCCTTGAACTCTTCATCCAGTGTCTTAAAGCTTCTTTCTAAACGGTTACGTACTTCTTCATTCAAATCTAGAACTGAACTGCCTTGGGTCAAAGTATTTAGCATAGATATCCAGGCTGACTCGTCTCTCCCGTTTAAGGAGCTGCCCACCACTGTAAGGGTGAGCGGATGTTTCTTGCAGCGTTTCACCATCTACAAACAATGGTTAGTCCTCGAATTAGCAACAAGTACAAAAGCGACGTTACTTATTTAGATGTCTACACATTAATCAACACGTCCATAATTATACAGGCCAAAGAGAGAACAGAACAGAACATTTCGTTACCTGATTCACAAGATCACCATCCACAGTAGTTCTTGGTCTCTTTTTGCCTAGAGTAAACGCTGAGCGACGAAATAGAATGCTGGCATCTTCATCGCTCAAAGGGTCAAACCGAAACACATCAAATCTGGAAAACGCCGTCCTGGACGTCACGAGAATTTTGCATCCTTTGATATTTAACGGAAACTTATCAATAAACGAATCGGACCACACATCATCTAACACTAAAAGCATAGGACTCGATACATTCTCATTCAAAAAGATTCCCAACTTATTTTTCGCATCCTCGTCGCTTTGAAAAGCAATGGGTCCACCAAAGTGATCCGGATTAAAAAGATCATTGACAATCGCCTTGAAGTTAGGTTCTTCCGAAACTGTCACAAAGAAGACGTTTTCCCCAAATCTATCTGCCCAAATAAAATAACAACATAAGTTAGTATCAATCAATCAATCACGCGTATAGATATATCTTATAAACGAATTTGATTCTACCTTGAACGTCAGAATCATGGCATAACATGGTAACCAAAGTAGTCTTTCCACATCCACCTGCAGCTGCAACAACAACAAGGGAGCTTTCATCATAACCACCAATTAGAACCTTAGCTTTAAGCTTATTTAACGGTTCATCAAATGCCACAATGCCTCCTGGACGGAGGGGAACACGCCATCCTAATCTCCGTCTTTCCAATAATTCACACCCAAATCCTTCTCTTCTTCTCGAAAAAGAAGACGAACAAGAAACCGATAAAGAACTACAACTGCTTAAACCGCTTAACGTTTGGCTGATCCCTTTCACACCTACTGACAAACTATCCATTCTAAGCTTAACATCATTAACCTCAACAAGGGTCTGTTTAATATCCCTTGTCTGATCTGCTTGCACTTCAAGCTGAAAGAATCTTAACAGCTTGTTGTTGACATCTTTCAACTTCAATGAATGAGTAAACTTCTTGAAGAAATTCCACTTGATTTTCAAGCACTTTTTAACGAGTTTTTCGGCTTCTTGGATCTGTTCAATGAACATGTCTGAATGCTGATCAAGTATCTGATTCAGCTTAACTACATCCTTGATGATTGGGGTTACTGTGTCTAAGGTTTGTTGGAGTTGACCAAGTTCTGGCTTAAAGTTTGCTGTAGTTTTTGCTACATATATTACTACTGCACTAAGTTTGGTGATTGATTCTGAAATAAGGGGGTCTCCAATAGCATCCATTGATTTGGTTTCTTGTTGGGGTTATTTATTTTATAGATCCAATTCTGTTTTGACTTTCTAATTGAGGGAAGGAAGAGATCAGATAGATGGATGGATGGAGTTCAGCTTTTTGGTTGGGACTGATTTTCTGCAATATGGTCAACGCATTGTAGTTTGATGAACATAATCATCTAAATAGATATAGATAGCTTACCAATAAAAAAAGCCAAAATAAATGATGTTGTAGCATAGTGGTTGTATTCTGATTACGTGGCTTAGTGGTAAAAAGGTCGGTTCTCTCTTTGGGGGAGCCGGGTTCGATTCCCATGGGAGACATGTGATGGATACCCCCACCCTTGTGGTGGGGTAGGTGGTTGGGAAGTGATGGAGAGACCCTTGACCCTTGTGGTCATGGGTTCGACTCCTGATCCCTCCAGGTTTTACCGGTTCACTACCGTCGTGCCTTCGGGCGGGTTTGTGGGCCGGGTTTTCCCTGGAACACGAGACGGGTGGGCCGAAGGGCTCTGTCCGTACGGACTAGAGGCCGTCTGGGCACCTTTCGGCCATTGGGGGCCGCGTACAGAGTACCCGGCATTACTTTAGTTGATCGTTCAAAAAAAAAAGCATAGTGGTTGTAATGGAGGTGGGAAGGTTTATCCATTTTGTAGGGTTCCTGCCCTGGGAGGTTACAGGTTCGAATCCCACTCAGAGTAGGGTTATTCTAAAATGAGGGGCTGGACCTTAGGGGGGGCCTGGGGACCGGACCTGAAGGGTGCGGGGCTTCGTTATGGGTGGTACCATTGGCCGTTAAAAAAAAAAGCCAAAATAAATACATTCTTCGTGTCTACCAATTAGAGGATTACACGTGTAAATTACTTAGATGCCTTAATTTTTAAGGTCTCTGCGTCTAAACTTTAGACGCGAGAGTGTTATTTAGACGTCATCTTTTCTTTAAACAAAGTTCTTCGCGTCTAAAGAAAAGGTTATGGCGATGGTTTACAACTATTTTGAATCGTGGGGCGTTGACCTGTGAACCCGCGTTTAAGCTAGCGAAAAGATATACCAAATAAATACGCCTCAGAACCCTTGGTCGTTTATTGATTAGAGTTTGAGCGTTTCACATACCATTGCCGTATTAGAATAGTCAAAAGTAGGGGTGTTCAGAAAAACCGCAAACCAAATAAAAACCGAAAACCGAATCGTAATCGTAACCGAAAAAACCAATCCGAACAACGAATTTGGTGTTTGGTTTGGTTTTAACCGAAACCGAATTGCTTATTCGGTGTTTGGTTTGGTTTTTGGTTCTACATTTTTTTTTATTTGGTTTATTTGGATAACCGAATAAACCGGTAAATAATTAATTACTAAATAAAAATAATAATATTTAATAACTCATATATAATATATAAGCCCAAAATATTAAACCCAACCAAAAATAAATAAAGCCCACCAATTTATAGAGGTAATAATCTGAGTATAAACTAGTAAACTAGGGTTCATTTTACTATTTCTAATTTTTATAATGTTTCTATTTGCGTGGTTTGATTTTTTGGTTTATATTTATTGCAAACTTTCTTTTCGGATTTTGGAACATATAGGTATATAAGTTAGAGAAAAAAAACTTCGTTTCAATTTGGTTTGTTTGGTTGAATTTGGTTTGGTTTTCATAATCCTAATTTGGTTTGGTTTTTGGTTTGAGGTACAAAATTTTGAAAACCAAATAAACCGAATCAAATAAACCAAATAAACCGTAAACCGAACCGATAAACACCCCTAGTCAAAAGTTGTTAAAAAGAAAAGTTAATTGAAAACCTAGTTGAGTGACAAAAATACCATCACCTTGTTTTTTCTAAAACCATCCAAACTGTTGACCAAAATTTTACAAATGTGGCTGACGCTTTGACCGACGACAGAACCCAGGGTCACCATCACAACCGTAAACCATCATCGAACCGTAGCCGATGCCGGTGAAAGGTTGTCTATCACCTTCTTCAATCAGAAACTCAACAACCTGAATCCGTCATCTCCGGCACCTACACAAAACCACAGTAAGTCAAGCGTAGATACAAAAATTAAAGTTTCTCTGTCATAGGTGAAGCTTGTTTGTTTTAGGGTTTTTATTTTGTCGAAATTTAAAACATACAAGTGATGAACCCAACTTAATCTGCTCACCGGAATCCCTCTCACACCAAAACTTGCAATTTAATTCTATTTCTAATAATAATAATAATAATAATAATAATAATAATAATAATAATAATAATAAATAAATATATCAATGCTTGGGCTTAGGGCAATATATATTTTTTTAAAACCTCTTCTTAACAGGCCCAAGGCTATCTCAGTCCAAATTGCGATGACTGGCTATCTCATATTGTAAAACGCAGGGGTAAGTTACATACATAGCTGCCATTGTTTCTTTAGATCAACAATCAGCTACAACATTGGGTTAGCCATTATCCCTCTTCCTCTTCTTCATACTTGTTTCATTAAGTCTTTGTAACTCAGCTCTTTTTTTGTGTGCCCACCAACTGTTTGATGAAATGATTCTAAGCCACACTGTTTATGATCCCTGAAAAAGATCCATTTTATACTACCCTTTTTCATGTATCATTTGATGCTTGCTTCATTTACTGCAAAGGGTTTTAATTCATATGTTTGCAGCTGAATTCCTTTTTTTTTTTTTAATGTGTACTGCCCACCAAGTGTTTGATGAAATGTTTTGAAGCCAATTTGATTAAGATCCCGGAAAAGATGTGATTTTTGTGGCGCTGAAATCATTATATGTGAACTGACCTGTGTGTTTGTAACTTGATCTGTATGGACTGTTTACCAGAACATGAATCATTTTGTTTAAGTTAGGGTATGGTTGTGTTGTAGATAAGAAGCAATGGCGTCCGGCTTACAACTTCCGGGAGATGATTCGGTTCTGTTACGTGTAACTCATTCTAATCTCAAGACATTCTCTTCTGATGTTAGATTCTCACTTGAGGTATCCTACTTAAAACCAAATGTAGTGTAACTGTTTTTACTTTTGGTATGATTTATTCTTTATGTAAATGTAGTTGTAATTCTTCATTTCTTCTCCGGAGTCCAGAGGTTTCTGGTTGTTGAAACATATGCTTCAGTGTGATCTGTTTTCATCTTGTTAGATCGATATCAAAATTTTGACCCTCAAAATTGCATTAGGTGTGCAATAGAGTAACTAACTTCGCTTTAAAATGCGTGAGACGCCCTAAGGCGGTTAGGCCCCAAAAGCTGAGGCGCAAGCCTCATGTACGTGAGGGTTGCTCTATGTATAACCAAATAAGCTTTATGTAAAAGTAAAACCAAAAGCTGCATCTCTTTAATCTCTATAACATATCGGTCTTTTTGTCATGTAAACCATTTATAATTACTTCACCCATTTGGTTGTTTTTAGATATTAGCTTTATACAGACCCTAATTATGACTCAGTTGTGCATGAGGTGTGGCCGTAAGGCTTTTTCCAGATCCCCTTGCGTGCCAAACTAAAAAGAAAAAAACATGAAATTGAGTTAAGATGCTCATGTAGCTCCCAAAATTATGTTGTAACTTGTAAGTTGTTTAGTTTTAGTTTGGTTTGTGTTGTATGGGATTAGTAATTGATGATCTACATCAAGTTCCTAGCCTTTTCCAGCAAATATTAGATCTTCACTATAGTGAATCTTAGTGCTTGAAAAATGATATATGGCGTTTTCTTTCCAATTATTCTCTCAGAGCACAGTAGAAGCTGTTAAAGACAAACTATGGAAAAAATGTGGCACTGCTGTTGCTTCAATGGGTCTTGAACTGTATGATGATACTGGTGCTAAAGTATCAGACGTAAATGATAATTCACGACCTTTTGGCTTTTATTCTCCACTAGACGGGTTAGTTTTGCAACTTTTCTTCTCAATATTTCTTTCTCATATTTGATAAGTTTCCATGTTATGATTTACTTAACATTAATGTTTCTCTGCTTACACGTATTTTCTCATTTATCTGCTTATATTTGCTTACATGATTTCCAGATATCGCCTGCATATTATTGATCTTGATCCATCATCTGTAACATCTGGCGGTTGGCTGGAGGATACTTCGCTGGTGGAGAAATACAAAATTTCTGATGAAGCATATGATAAACTTGATGGTATTTCTTTTGTAGAAGAAAAATAAAATATTGTTTAACATAAATTGTTTGTGTAATTTAACATTTAAGATAAACTTATATGTTTGCAGGTACATATAGAAAGTTTAAGGAGAAGCTTGGACCTCGAAATACTTCTACTCAGGGATCCAAAGTAAGCCAACGAATTTTAGAGGGAAATCATACTACAAATACTACTGTGTGTTTTACTTTCGTTTTGACTTCTTTTTTTTCCCGCATGTTTGTGCAGATGAGTGACGATTATATGGAAGATATTTGTGCAAATATTAAGGTATGATGTCTTTTGTTATTTGTAATTATTATACTTTGGCATTAGAAGTTTCAAAACTTCCCTTTCTTCAGGAACTGCTGGAGCAAAACTTCCCTTTTATAGTCTAATGAAATTTGTAACATTAATTGAACTTACATACTATCCACTATCATCATTACTATCCAAATAATCCAACATTACACTCAAATCGCACGGTTGCAATTTTCAAGGAGTGGAGAAAGTATTAAATTTGAATTACCTTGCATTGCAAGATTCCCACTTAAAAATCACCAATTTTTCCATTATCATCATCTCAGAAAAATATTAATGCTTGTAATTTGGTCACTTCTTGTACTTCTCATTTCTCAACAAGTCATTTTTTTTTTGTTTAAATCATATATCAAGTCAAACATTACAATTCCTAGTTGTGCTGATACAGGTCGGAGATAGATGTCAAGTGGAACCAGGGGAGAAAAGGGGTGTTGTGAAATATGTGGGCCGTGCTGAAGCTCTTGGACCTGGCTTCTGGGTTGGAATTCAATATGATGAACCATTGGGAAAACATGATGGCTTGTAAGTGAACTTTAAATCACTTAACCTTTACTTTGTCTGATTTTGGTGTTAAAATTATTTTCTATATTTTGTTTTCTTTCTCTTTAATATGATACCTGCATATATAGTTTATCTTTATAGTCAAATCTCAAGTAATTTCTTTAAAAATGTCCCAATTGTTTTAACATTTATGATTAGAGGTGGAAAAATGGTGGTTTTGGCAACAGGTCAAATTGGGTCCAGTGGCTCTGGTTGGGTTGATCTGCCAGACAGTTTTTGTCTATTTTTTTAATTTTATAAACAATTGATATTTTAAATGACTATTGAGATATTTTATTCATATAATAATGATCTAAATTTTGATAAAAAGGTATGAGTTTGTATACTGTAAGCATGTGAATACAGTTTAGGAACATTTTGCCCTATTTGACGTATTTCCTTTATATCTTACTTCTATTTGAATTGCTTGTGCTGACGTGGACAGGGTGAAAGGCACTCGGTTCTTTGAATGCCCCCCACTTCATGGAGCCATGGTTAGACCAGATAAAGTAAAGGTTGGCATTCATATTCGACGTTTTTACTTTTAAATAGGTTGATTAGGTTCATGTTGTATCTCTAACGGGTCAAGTGGGTTGAACGAGCCAAACAGATTGAAAGTCTTCCAAAGTGTGTATCTAATGCATACAACCTATTAAATATTTACCCGTTTTGACTGTTGACCGATTCCATAATCTGCCCAATTGCCCATTATGTAGCCGAGAGTAATTAGCAACGTTTAGCAAAAAGAAATGTTCATTTTGTTAATTTATCAAGGTTTCCTTTTTTTTTTTATCAAAACAAATTTCTTTCTAGTAAAATTTGCTTATAATGTGGAGATGTCCCACGATAATTATGAGTTAGAGTTTTTGGCAGTTTTTAAGTTTTAAAGAATAAAGATACTTATTTGTCAAATTTTATATATTTAATTGTCATAAAATTGTGTATGGTTTTGGATGTTCTGCAGGTTGGAGATTATCCTGAAAGAGATCCCTTTGAAGATGAAGAAATCTAAGAGCAATATTAGCAGGTCCTATTTTCGAACATTATTTTGAAATATTAATTAAAAGATTCAAATGTTATCAGATTATGATCATAGACTTGTTTCATGCATCTGCTCATTTTGTTTATAAAAACATGATTTTTTATGTGTAGAATCTATAACATCTTGTATCTTATGAGCCTTATGGATTTGCTGCCCTATATGCATTTTATATTAAAAAGCATATGATTCGTCTTGCTTGACGGGTTATTACGTTTTATGAGTTTTCTTATTAAAAATCTAAGGATGTTTTGAGTGTTGATGAGGCGTAAGGGACTGGGTTGCAAAAACATACAGTGGTTTGGACGACGAAAGAAAACAGTGTCGGAAGCTGTGTTTTTTTACCAATGAAAGGTGGTGACTGGCGGCTATGCTCTTTTTGTTTGCAGACATTTTGATCTTTTGAGTCAATTCCCTTGACCCTGACCCTTGGTAAGCCACTAACCGCAGTTACTTGTAGCATAAAGCAAGATGTCGATCATAAGCCTGATTAAAACAACCAGGCGACAGTGAAATGATGCAAAAATTATTGAGCAAAGGTGATTTGGTTGCTTTTCGTGATGAAACAACTTGTAGGGGGCTTATTTCTTGAGGTTTGGCTTGTTATTTCGTTGAATTAACAGGCGAGATTGTGCCTGTTGCTATGAACAAACACGCGACCATGTTAATAGAGCAAAAGGACATAAATATACTAGATATTTAAAAATTTAAAAACATGTATATAAATAGGTGAAATAATCTCAAAAGATGTGATATGTGAAAAACAAACCTATATTAACCTCCAAAGAAACCTATTTGAAAAACAGTTAATTAACTGTAACTAAACAAGATTGAAAAACATGTACAAAAAAAAAAAAAAAAAAACTACATCAATTTCCTACTTTTAGTTGATATTGACATTTGACCTTTAATATGTGAAATCTGGGATGATTAAGCCTGGAATTTTTGTGATTCCCAGTATTCTTCACACAGTCGGTTCCTATCAATCGATCGAATACCCTGTTGAACGACATAAAACCATTATTTTATAAAAATATGTAACAAAAAGATAGTTATAGCCTTTGATTTTGCAAAAGAACAGGTATGTTTTATAAAACATTCATGATTACCTGCAAGATAAAAGGTGACGAAAAACCGAACATTTTCATGCCGTCAAGACTACCAGGAGGTTGAAAAGGCGGGATATTTGATTTTCCTAATTTATGCTGTTCTGAGATTTCATGATTAATTCTTTCGCGCACCATTTCCCAACATCGTACCGGTGATAAATGGATAAATACTTCATTCGGACAATTCTCTAGTGAAACCTGTGAAAAAAATGGTTTCTTTATTAGTTTCGGGTAGATGAGGTAATATTGACCCGTTTACTTACAAAAGGACCCATTATATTATGCTTTTTATCTATAAGAGGGACCAAAGGGCTGGGGCGGATCTATTAAGGGCTCAGGAGTGCCCGGCTTATCCCTCAACGTTCTTGGCGAAGTACAAAATACTCCTCAATGTACGGTTAAAAAACTCAGATTTATGACCGTACTGTAAAATAGAAAGTAACTAAAAAAAATGGGTTAGATGGGTTGAAAGTCCTGCCCAACTTGGTTTTAAAAAGCGCGAAGCGCACAAAAGCGACGAGGTCTAAAACCGAGGCGCAAAGCGCAAAAGCGGTGGGCTTTTCGTACGCGAGGCGCAAGACGAATATATATAAGAAAAGATTTCCATACCATAAATAAAGGTCTACCCAATCCAGCATCCAAGATCTCGGAAATGTAGTAGCACGTTTTACTGGGATCGAATATATCCAAGCATTTAACCCTACTCCTGAATCCTGCAAAAGATGCAACAGTCAACATTAAGTTTTTCTTGTGGGAAGCAATCATTTCCCTTCACACCGCAATTTCGACCCAATTGCTTATTAGTGGCAAATCCGACGGTGCAATAAGACTTACCTTTAGGATAAATGGCCTGATTGTCACACCATAACTTTCCAGATTGCACAACTCCAAATTCCAAAAGCTCAACATTGCACTTCTCTTTGACACTTGCGCAGTCGCGCATTTCTTGGTGCGGCCCATGAGCAAGAAACGCGGGTGCAATAGTTCTGCAAGAAGGTACCTTTTTTTCCTCGTCGCCATCCTCATCGTCGCTAAGGATAACTAAATCACTATTTCCCACAAACGAACGATCATTTTGAGAACCTGATTTTAAGTAATCTTTTGGCTCTTTGGCCGGCGATCCAGTTGAATGTTGCATTTCTTTATTTACATGATCAGTTAAACAGAGCCCGAGATCTTTTTTAGCCCATCTGTAGATTGCACTTAATTTGCCTTCTAAAGCTTCAACCAAAACTCCTAATTCACTCATATCATAACGGAATAAAAGATATTTTGAGCCCGATGAACACGAGCAAAACTGATTTGCATGAATCAAGCAAGAATACTTTTCGGGCGAACAATTGTGACAACCAACAGCTGATAAATGCAGGTCAAAATAGCAAACGCTGCATTCTCTCTCGTTTATGGAGTCAAAATTGGCATCCATTTTCAAAGACTGAGAACTTTTGCAAAGAAAATCCCGTCTCACACGCTCCATCTCCACACGGTCCTATACATACAAATATTTGGGATAAGAATGTTATGACCATTATTACAAGCATAGTTGTTAATATCCATCGCCTCTTGCGCCTAGGCCCATTTTTTAGGCAAGGCGAGGCAATTGCGCTTTAAGTCGCGGTAATGCTCTTTAATTCTCCAGGTGACGGTTTAGGCGCAAAGTCGTGATAGATTCCCTAAATCTGGAGAGTTTCTAGCCAAGTTCTAAAATTATGGCTAGATTCTAAGGAAAACTACTTTTATGCACTAATAAACTAATATTTCAAAACTTTTGATACTAATTAGATGCTATTAAACGTTATATAATAGCTTTTGTTTATTTTATTTGAAGAATAGTATTATTTTTCTAATACATAATATATTTTT
The DNA here is from genome assembly GCA_028751855.1 of Ambrosia trifida. Lineage (NCBI taxonomy): Eukaryota > Viridiplantae > Streptophyta > Magnoliopsida > Asterales > Asteraceae > Ambrosia > Ambrosia trifida. The sequence goes on along the minus strand of CM054126.1, from coordinate 4,257,346 downwards.
ACTTTTTTGTTCGCTTTATTTATCTCAGCCCATCGCTATTTTTGCGCCTTTGATAACTATGATTACAAGCTTAATAAGATTCATGTTTACTTTCACCATAAAGTCAATCCGGTTACCCAACCTGCCCGAGCAGCCCATCTTGCCACCTCTACTCTATAGCCTCACAAACACAAAACAGTTTGACTTTAAAGGTCAAACAAGAAATCTAAACCGTTAACATATCCCTAGATTATGTTGTCACAATTTTGTAGATGCTTACAGAATTGGACCACTCTCTTGTTTGACCTCAATAGTCAAACCAGCATACTGTATGACAAGAAAAGAAGGTTTGACCTCAAAAGTCAAACTAACTAACTAGACTAACAAGCATATTGTATGACAAGAAAATTACCTTGAGTGTTTTTGATAAGGTCCCATCTTTCCCACAAACATCTTTCCATTTCAAGTTGTCGGGTGCATTTTTTCGAAGTAAATTAATTTCCCACTGAGCTTTTACAGCATCTCTTGCAGCCCCAAGTAAAAGTTTATCATGAGAAACTGACGTTTTTCGTGCCTGCTCACGATACAGATTAACCGCAGTATGCCCATGTGGCAACCAATCAACTGGTGCCACATTGACAGCCTCTGCACAATTGAACCCGCAATTGAACCCCGCATGATATGACCTAGGAAAAGTCAACACAAATTCACCCGGATTTTGCATGCAACGGTATATAGGAACACCCTCGGATTTTAGTATTGATGGTGAAAGCTGTGTCACCTGAAAATTAATATAAGATATTGAATAATTATATTTATATAATCAAGTAATCAAAGTATACTCTTAATTCTTAATTTATTTATATAAAAAAAAGATAAACTTTGAAGTTCAAAATAAGTACTTAAATCTACAAACTCACCAACTTATGAAGCAGATCGGGTTGCTCTGCAAAAAGATTTGGCAAATGCTTTCTCATGGCTACTTCTAACTTAACGGCATCTTTTCCCGCTACACCGTACCACATTTTTGGGGCGCCCCAATGCAAATAATTGATTGAATACATGTGATGATCTTCAACATGCTGCAATAGTGTAACACTTTTATAATGATCAAAAGGTATTTTATACATTTGAATAATGGTGTAACGGTTATGTACAATAATGTTGAGTCGAGGTGGTAATTTCAACCCATTAGCTTTATAAATGGGTCGATTTGAGTTATGTTTTATCTGTGTATCAATTTTTTTTTTTTTAGACTAAAATTCAATCACTCTATTAATAAAGGGCAAATTACATAAGGATAGCAGGTAGACGGGTAACAAACTGCGCCCATTTTGTACTTTTAATGCATTTAACCTTTTAATGTTTTAAGGAAAAGAAACATATATTTATTGTAATAACAATAGTCTTTCTAATCATCAAGCTAATTATTTATAAAAGAATTAAAAAGATGTTTTGGACCCGTTCCGGCTCACTAAAAAGTTTTAACACATTTTGACCCGTTACGAGACCCATCCATTTTGCCACCTCTAAACACGTGTAGATAATTTTTAACTCACCCAACAAAAAGACGAGAAGCACATTCCGATATACAACCAAGGAACCAAAACACCCGATATATCACAACTTTCATATTTGAGTAATGATCCCTGAAGCCTTGGGAAGTTATTCAAATTCCAACCAGATTTAACATATGCTTCATCCGAACCCGAAACTTGAGAAGAGGCAGTGGGAAAACCACTACCAAGCATGCTGGTTTCCACGTCCGCGCCATAGAGTACCTACATTGAAAGTAGTTTACATGAGACTTTTTTTTTTTTTAAACAAAGAGATAATATATTAAAAACACCATTTTTTACAAGTGGGCGGCGGGTAAACCGGCAAAGAATGACAAGGGATATAAGGCAGTCTTTGGATGTGTTCTGAAAGTGATTATCTGATACCAAATAATCAAATTCATAAGGTTTGTTGTAATGAAGTGTTTGGATGTACTTTTGTAGTATAAAGTTGTAGTAATCAGATAATCAAACTACCTCGATTTCTTCAGTAGGATTCTCTACCATTCGCCAATATTCACCCTCTATGTTTTCCGCTAGGGGTTCCCATGAATCTTGGATATCGGTTTTTCCCTCATTTTTTCTAAAATATTGCCTTTTAAAGTCATCTGCATATTTCTTGAATTCATCAAGAGTGAACTGTGGACCAGACTCAAACCCAAAACCAGCTTCGTGGGCCACCGGTTCAGCCGGATTTGACCCTTCTTTCGTCCCTCTTCGGCCTTTTTTCTTTTTGTGGTAATTCGGTCTAAATATTTTTCTCATGGAATCCCTATTTTGAAGCTTATCAACCCTTTGAATTCTTGTAGAAAATGTTGAATTTTCCCATATGTTTTTTTGTTTAAGAGGACATGGAGGCTTCCATGATGAAGGTGGAATGATCCGACATATGCCGTATGATTCTGCTTCGTTGCGTATGCTTGCAATGTATTTTAAAGTATCCTCAAACTCCTGAACCAAAGTAAAAACATTTACTAATCTTACTGGAAAAGTGTAAATCCTAATGAAACGATACATTAGGTTGTCGTTTACGGTTTGAATAAAAAAATATCTAGCTAGAAGGGGAACGAGTCAAACAGGTTGAAAGTCGGCCACATTCTTCTATTAATGTTTACAACCTCTCCGATCATTTTTATTCTAAATTATCCAACCGCTAGACCAGAGAATGTTTTGACCCATTACCCAACATGCTTGACCCACCCACATTGTCACCTCTAATTGTAATGAATAAAAGAGATATCGGAAGAGTTGAGTTATATTTTATCTCAACTACTAAAACAGATCAAATGGTCGAACGGGTCAAAAGTAGACCAAAGTCTATGTATAACACACTGATTAATTATATACCTCTTCAGTTGGGTAATATACAGGAGCCTCAGAAAGATTTGGGACCCGAGCTTCTTCCGGATGCCATTTTGCAGTGACCTAAACACAAAAAAATTTGAACTTTAACGCATTTATCTTTTTAAAAAGAAGAAATTTTCAGGTTGCAAAAAAAAAAAAACACAACCTTTTGGCACTTGGTACACTTTTCACACCCACGGATAACCCCAGTTGGGAGCCGAGATTGTGAAATTTGATCCTACATCACCAATGTTATGTCAAATATTTGAAGGACAACAAAGCCATAAAAAAAAAAGTTAAAATTTTAGATTTTAATAGGAATATTACAATATGATCAAATGGGTTAGAATCAGATTCATCTCCAGAACTGCAATCAAATCGATTGTGGGTTATTTCTGATCTACGCCTCCTAGACCTCCTTAGTTGTTGATCCTGACTGCACATATGTACTAGTTCCTGTTTGGCTGTCTGTGGTGCAGGACCACTTGTAGTGACAGAAGACGTTGATGTGATTCCGTTAGCGTTTATTCCAAAAGCTGTAAATGACTCGAAACCGGGTGGAATCGATGGAAAGTCAATGGTGTCTTGTTTGACTTGATGGTTGAGTAGTTGTGTTCCCATTTTGAATATAGTGCACACGATGGTCTTCTTAAAATTTCTGATAATCAAACAAGAATGCAAATCAATTGAAAAACTTTGGTTGGTATTCTTGAGTTCTAGAAGTGGCGTTTTGACCCATTTATTTTTGTATCATTTGGTTGTGTTTGCCTTAAACGGGTCAAATCTAAGACGTTATTGACAAGATGAATGGGTCAAACAAGTTGAAGTTGCCCAAAAGCTATTTTTAATGCATACAACCGGGAGGATCCAACGCAGCCCAGACCCATTTTGACCCGTTTGGCACGCTCATCCTGTCAATTCCTTCCAGAATCTAGAATTCTAGATAAAGAAGGTGTACATGTAAGGCGCCGATTCTCTAAAAAATTAACAATTACACCAATGCTCTAAAGGAGTTTTTGATACTATCAAGTCTGCAACTGCGTTGAATTTATTTCATCGAATTAGTATCTCATTAGCTAACATAACCGATGATTAAATGGCGATCTTAATGTTTGGATCTTGCAAGAACATCAACATCTTTATGGTAAATTTATTTTCAATTTTTCACAAAATTATGAAGCTATCGCCATTCGCCACCGATCATATCAATTGGAAAATAAATATAAAAATAAAAGGTTTCAACCACTTACATATCCTTTGCCCAAAAATGCAGGTCAAGCCCAGATGTTAAAGATGACTATAATCTTGAATTTATTAACCCTAAAAAAATAATAATAATAATAAACCAGTAAATTTGATATTCAAGAACAAATAATCTATTTAAAAAAACATATACCAAACCCGACCCGACCCAGATGCACAATTGTATCCATCAAGAATCAAACAACAAATCTTTGGCAACAAAACCATAACTTGATCAAACCATGCACAAAATTACATACTTACAAACATAAATTCATCAAATCAAAAAGCTGCATGAAACATATGGATTAAAAAAACTCAAATAACCCAACCCGACCCGACCCATTAAGCTTAATTGTACCTGTCAAGCTTCAAACAATCAATATAGGGCTACAAAACCATAACTTGATCAAACCATGCACAATATTACATACTTACAAACATAAATTCATCAATCCTAAAATTGCATGAAACATATGGATCAAGAAACAGCCAAAAAAAATTACAAATTACATTAAAACAAAAAAAAAATAACAGTTTTATAATACCTTTGTAGTTAATCTTATGTAACAACACACCACATACTAAAAATAAAAAGTATATATTTATATTTATATTTATATTTATAGCTGTGTGTGAATTTATTAAAAACCAAACATACTTTTTGGATTAATATGAGGAAAATCAAAGTGTGAAAGAGGAAATTATGGTCAATATTTTTAATATTAGGGGGTAAAAAGTTATTGCAAACTGTTCCAACAAAACATGTTTATCATGAAAACTTGAATTATATAACTATAAATAATAATAATAATAATAATAATAATAATAATAATAATAATAATAATAATAATAATCTTGATTCTTAAATTTACCTATTATTATTATTGTGTTTGTATGCCAAAGATGGATATGGGTTCAAAGGGAAGTTAATCTTTATTCCAAGTTATTCTAATCATGGAAGAATATTAAGTATTAATCCAATCAATAACTTATTATTATTATTATTATCCATATAAGTTATGGTGGAGTTGGATTGATGGACGGTCAAGATGGAGACTTTGTCGTGAAATCTTTCAAGATTTTTATAATATAGCAGTACCCACAAGGCTACAATACAATGGGCTCGGATTTGCCTGTTTCATTGCAAGACAGGAAAAGAAAACCAAGGTTGTTTGAAAAAACAACAACTTTTGGATAAAACTAGTATTATATTATTTAGATTAAAAACATAATATATTTAAGTTATTTTATAGTAGTTTTAAGCTCTCCGCGTTGTTACGGATGGTATAAAACTGTACTAAATAGCATCAGTGTCACATTACTGCCAACGACTAAAAACATTAAAAAACTCAGAAAAAAAGATATAAAAAACGAAAATAACAAAACTCAGTGAAAAGTAGACGTAAAAACGGTGAACCATGCACGTCCGTTACGGCGTGATAATGCGCAAAAATTAGACCGAAACTTAAAACACAGTGTGACTGTTCAACGGGGAAAATAGTGGTAAAAATGTTAAACTACATACGCACGTGGTAGCGTGTCAACTCGAAAAATCTGGATTGAAACATAAAACTAAAAATCTATTTAAGATACATTGAATAAAGTTCAAAGTAAAAAAAATGTAGGGGTTAAATATAAAAGATAAAAACTATTAGGGTTAAAAGTAAAGAAAAACAAAGTATGGTACAATCTACATAGCAAGATGTACAACCATTTCATGCACAAAACACTTGTTAAGCATGATATACAACACCATGAAGCACAACCCACTTGTAAATCTATATTTTATCTTATTAAGTAAGAGAGATGTACAAGATCGGAATTTTATCAAGCATACAACTATTAAAGCAACATGTACAAGTGAATTATGCTTATATAATGAGTGTATAATTTAATTGGAACTTTATGTACATTTAAGACTCTTAGAATGATAGAATAGTAAATTTAACATACTACAATACCTCACATACTAAAATCTTATCTCAATTCTACCCTCATGTCCAACTTTTAAAACACAAAATACAACCTATGATTTAAGTCTCTGTCATTTTTGTGGTACAAGAGTCGCTCTAATTGTGCGTCTTTAAAATGGGCTGATTGGATTTCAAACCCTTTGTATATGTTGTATTGAAGTTGTTGGTGGTCCTTGTTTTGAGGACGTGTCTTGTTTAATGAAGTTTACAGTTAAAAAAAAGTATTAAATACTATGAGTAAAATATTGTAAGTTTGTAAAACTGATAAATATGATAATTTAATGTTTAAAAAGTAAATGTGATATTATAAGGTTTTGGATGATTTGGGTATCAAAATTTTCCAAATAGAAAATTAACCAAGATAAATTTTGTATACACTTATTTTCTTAAGATAAATAATAAATATAACATGTTACAAGTTTATTCTTCAGGGGCGTTTCCGGATACACAAATCTAATATGAAGTGATAAAATGTGTGTACCACAAAAATAAAATGAATAGGCCGTTTTTCATGAAATTTTTTTTTTGTAAAGGATCAACACTCGATAACTCATAAAACCTACTTCTAATTCTACGTGTGTAACTCTTGCTCGAGTGAAGTCTCTGTGCCTAGACATGATTAATGAATTACCTGAACACATTGTGTTTTTTTCATGTATGAACAACAACCCACTAAAAAATCGTTTATTTTTTCCGTATTTTGTATAACACTATGGTAATCATTGGAAAAATAATAAAACGCTTGTTAATTTGATGTAATTTGTTTTTAAAAAAATTATATATAAAGGTTATGAACGTTGGTAAGTGTAATTTGTTTTTAAAAAAAATTATATATAAAGGTTATGGCGTGCTTGATCACGAATAACATTGCAGTGTGTTTAATTCCTGATAGAATTCTGTTTTGTGATATAAATATCAATTTTAGAATTCTCTAAACTAAATAGTCTCATATTCACCAAACAGAAGTTGTCACATTAGCTTCGCCTGCTGAGACGGCTAGAATTTAGCTTAGCTACGTCTTTAGCGAGACAGCTAGTATCTAGCCAAACATTATTTTTTGAGGCGGCTGAACATCTGAGACGGCTAAGTCTACACTTTTTTCAAGGCTGCTTAGGCGACTGAGATGGCTAAGCATCCACTTTTTGCCTAGGTAGAAAAAGTCTTAAACATAATGTCTATATAAGTATTTTTGTAACTTTTCCTTTGATTTTATACACAAAGTTGGCGTCTCCATCACACCATGTCTTTGGTCATCCAATGTCTTTGATCATCCAAACCATTAGATAAATTTGGGTGAGAAAAGCAGGGCATAATATTATCATCAACTCCTCCAACCAAACCAAACCTACCCAACATCACCAACCATCAAACTTTATCAAACTAAAAACATTAATCTTCAATCTTCAATCTTGAAACTTTAGACACATCTAGCTTGTTGATGCAATGGTGTCACAAGCACATAAAACACTCCATTTTATACCATGGATTCTCCTCAACTTCATGCTACTGATGATCTTAGTTTCATCAACCTCCAATCCGGTTTCGCACTACACGGACCTCGTTTACGAGCAATGTCGAAACGATACTAGCATTCCACCCACGTTGGTGTCATCCCTCAAACAAGAACTTGTAGAGAAATCCACTAAATCCAAGTTTTACCAAACTAGCTCTAGCGACGACTTCGTCGCTATATCGGGCAAGTTTCAATGCCGGCATGATCTCACTACGGACCATTGTCATGATTGCATAGTAAAAACCGTCACTAAACTAACATGTTTGTCAAGTTCTCTGGCTCGGGTTCAGCTCAAAGGCTGCTTCATGAGCTTAGAGCCTGAACCCGAGCCAGAACCTGACAATGGAAGAATAATGATTGATAACAAGGGTGTGGTAGGTGTTAGGAAAGATTACTTGCAACACAAGAAATGTGGTGAAAGGAGGTCATGGTTGGAGGGGTTGGGGGAAGTTAGGGATGTGGCTTTTGAAAGTGTCGCTAAATGTGTAACGAGTAGTGGCGTTGGGTTTTGCGACCAGAGATATGAGGGGATGTATGTGATGGGACAATGTGACGGGAGTTTGGAAGGGTGTGAGTGTGGGGAATGTGTCGGTAATGCGTTTCAAGTGGCTCAAGATGAATGTTGGGGATCTTACTCAGGAGAGGTTTATTTGGAGAACTGCTTCATTAGCTTTAGTGACTACCAATCGCATAAAGGTAGTAGTTATTCGATTATAGTGACGACATGTCATGGCTATATGTCGTTTTGACCTATGACGACATGTCGTCGCTATAAAGGTTATGGCGAAATGTTGGTATGTATAGGTGCTCAAATGCCATACCCACTCATCTACTGAACGTACCCCTATGTGCAGTGGCGAAGTTTGACCTGAAGGTTCAGGGGGTCGGAAGTCACTAGTTTCGGGGGTCGAAAACCGGTTTCGGGGGGCCGAAACCCTATATTTCCAAAATTTTCTATACGAATACTATATAATCGACTCTTCTACGCGAAAATTCGGGGGGGGGGGGGGGTCGGCCGCCCCCACCGGCCCCAACTAAGTTGCGACAGTGCCTATGTGAGGGAGAAATATTTTTTTAATGGTGGGCTCTCTAAATGTTTTATGAGAGAAAGTACGTTTAGCAATGCCCTTTATGAATCCTATTAAACCTAAAATGGTACTTCATGGTGCGCATATACAGAAGTATGAGCGTATAATATATTAATATTTTCCGTGACACGATTATAGTGACAGTTTTTATGTGTCACTACACATCTATCACCGTATTGTAGCCAGTGAATACGATATTTAGCGACGAATTCCATTGTCATGTGTGAAAAATGTTTACTAGTCATTTTGTGTTCATTCTTTTTTACAACAGGTAAAGGTGCTGGGGGCGGTTCTGGAAAGGTAGTAGCAATGGTGATGGGTGTAGCTGTTGCTATCGGTCTATTGTCTACACTCTGCTATTGCGTCAAGTCTGCGACAAGCAAACAAGACGGTTAGTTCGTCATATAATGTGTCTGTCAATAGTGTTTATTTTCGAAAAACAAGATGAAATGTAACATATAGCTACAAACATCTTTTTGTTGGTGCAGATTGGTGAAGATATAATATGTAACATGTAGACATGAAGCGTTCTGCTAGACTTATTCGATCAAATATCGATTCGTTTAAAAATATGTTTGTACATATGAACTATAGTTCGATTAATTTGTTGTCTAAGAAAATTATTTACAACATGTGTAGTACAAGAAGACATGCTAAATTATTTTGTTGTGTTATTAAAAGGTATAAGTAGTTGCATACATTTAAGTGTTGCCAAAACGTGACATGAGGAAGTGTTATGCCTAGTTCATATATAAATCAATCACTAAAAGTATTTTAATATTTTAGTGTGAAGGATGAGGAATATGGGTGCACAAATAAAAAAAAAAAATCAAGGATGTGAGGTAAGTTCAACCTACCCATAAGGCCATGCGGGACGGTCATCACACGCGATCTTATCATATTCAATCATTTTGTATCACTTCAACTAGACACATTTTATCACATTGTGATACATGGGGTGGTGTATCACAATCACTAACATCACTAAATCATTCTTCACCAATTAAAAAAAAAACCGAACCAATCACAAAATTACAACGTATCCCCAAACACACGTTTGTCACGGTCGTGATCTGCATCACAACCGTGATGATTTTTTTCCCACCACATGGGTGACTGGGTGGTGTTAGTGATGATCACGACCATCACGGGTGGTCTATCACGGACCGCTCCATCTGGCCTAAACAAAATGGTGAATAAATAATGATTTGTCGGAAATGTGTAGGAAAATAAAAATTAATGTTCAATTGTTGATCAGTTAGAGATTTACGTGGTGATCTACTGGTAATAGTTACCCTCTACTTGTTGTGTCGGTAGCCCGTCAGTGGAATACGATATATATAACTTGTAGAATGCAAAATGTAAAACTAAACCCTTAATCGTAACGTGCCAAAGTACAAGTAATTCATAAAGACAAAATACGACTAAAAATGTCAATAATCATGCCGTTTTACCGACGACACCTTTTTGCAAATCTGCACAATAGTCGAACAAGCTCCCATCATAGCATCGCCTTACCGATTCTTTCGATAGAAAGCCTTCTGAGTCCTTTGCAAGCATATAAAGAACTCCCCATTCCAGCTTGCTAGCAATCCTATACGCGTAAAAGTTAAAGCAAACATTACCGACACAAAGAAACCTCGTTAGTGACAGAATAAAGCATCAAACAACAACAGCGACCAATGATCGTCGCTAGGCAGTTGCTAATGCTTGCAACCCTTTGATAGTTTTTTTTTTTTTTTTTTTTTTTTTAAACGAGGATTGAGTATGTTATATATATTTTTAGTTTTTTATCTCCTATTTGTATAAATAGAATCACAATAATTTATGGTCGCAATGACATGTGGAGGAATCCAACTTCTAGCGACAAAATATACTCCCTAGCGGACAATGGCGCATAACTATCATCATCATCATACTCAGTTAATCCTACCAATAACAAAGCTAAGATAGGGTCTGAGGAGGGTAAGATGTAGACAACCTTACCTCTACCCCGTGAGAATAGAGAGGTTGCTTCCAGTGAAACCCTCGGCTCGATAGTGGTTTTACATAAGGCACATAACACTTAGCGATCGGGACAAGCCCGATTGGTGCATGTAACCCCTTATCTTTTGGCTATCAACGCCACCACATGATACATGATTAACCATCCGTCGTTTTTAACGTTATTTTCACGAAATTAGTAAAATAACGTTAAAATTAGTGAACTTTACTTTTGCCCCCCGAAAGCTACACATATATACATTATATGTGCACAGCCGTAAGCGGCTAACTCACACATCCTCTAAAACTACTGTACTTCTAAAGGGAAAACATATTTTTCCAACACTTTTGTACCACTGGCCAAATACACTATGGTTATTCCAAAAATCAACTAACATTATGAAAACGTTGATCTGGTGATTCAACTCGAAACTGATTTTCAACTCTTTACTAAGATCATTTTTGGTTGTCACTATATGTTGTAAAGGTCGCTTTACTTTTAGCGACCAAAGATTCCCTTCCTAATGAGTTGAGAGTATACATACCAGCCAAAGAAATCGAAGGCATTGCGGCTCGAATCAGTCATATGCCAAAGTTCTTTGAATGTGAGCTTGTCCGTCTTCGTGTGAGCGTATTTGCTGAAAATGTTCTCGAGGTTTGCTGGAACAAACCTGTCAAAAAACGGATCGTTTTTTTTTAGAGTTAATTGCCAATTTAGTCCCTGAGGGTTGTCAAAAATTGTCACTTTCATCCAAATCTTTTTTTTTTGTCAATTTAGTCCCTGTGGTTTCATTTTTTGCCATTTTAGTCCCTGAGGTTTGTCAAAAATTGTCACTTTCTTCCTAATCTTGTTAGTCCATAGGGACTAAAATGACAAAAAAATGAAACCACATGAACTAAATTGACAAAAAAAAATTTGGATGAAAGTGACAATTTTTGACAAACCTCATGGACTAAATTGGCATTTAACTCTTTTTTTTATTAGCGACGATTTTGATTGCATTAGAGAGGTTTGTTTTTCCTCACCTTCCTTCGGTGTCATAAGTCGAGCTATCACTTCCATGCTTACACTTGTGTATGTTTTCTATGTAAATCGGGAAGAGAGGCGACGGTAACCATGTCTATAACGAGATAATTAGATCAAACGACATTGTTTAGACGATATAGTAATACAAAGAAAATATGATCATATGACAAGCAAAGATGTTGTTGGTCTAGTTAACAAAATACTTAATTACCGGTAAAGTGGAATAACTCATAGCTCCATGTATAAGCAAGGTGAAGAGAACACAACCAAAGATATTGAATCCGAGGTCACGAAATCCTGATAAAATCACGTCCAACATAATTATTTTTCTTCATCATTTTTTTGTTACTCTCTTTTCTTTTCATGCCATATGTAAATATGACGTACATCACTACTAAGCAGGGATGAATAAATGATACCAGATATCAGTACCGTTACTGGTATCCATATTTAATATTTTTTTTTTGATTTTTTGATACCAGTACTACTGATACCGGTAAGTTACCAAAGTTTGATGGTTGACACTCTAACCCTTCTAATTAAAAACATATAGAATAGCACGCTTAATATACTTTAATTAATTTTGAATTTAAATCATTTAACTTTCATTCAAACTTGGTTAACGATTAAACCAATGTTTTAGAAATTGTTTCAAATCGATTCCAACCTGGTATGATATATATACTGGTTTTTAAAACATTGAGTAAACCTGGTAGCGCATATTAAAGTAACTAAGATAAAATAGTGTTGTCACAAATGTTTTGGTCACAAAATATTCTGGTTGCAAATTCGACTAAATATAGTTTTGTTCGCGCTTGTAAAATTCGCCACAAAAAGGTTAGGTTGCTAATAATCACGGTCACTAATTTGTGATTCAAATTCTGGTCGCAAAAATCATTCACCACCAAACCTTGGCAAGAGAGCATTTACGAGTTTTTTAAATCGGTATTAAAAAATATTAAATAACTAAAATGATGCATATAAATAGAAAATAAAAAAAAAAAAAGAAAAGAAGTTGCCTTTGAATGTTTCCCAAGGGTAGATAATGCCATTATTATCTTGATCAAAGAAGGCTACATGTTGTTGAAGAACAGACATATTACGATGCTTGTGTCCCCATGTTCCATGCACGTTATCCGTATCCGGTGCAGCCAATGCTCGACCCAAATCTAAACAACATTAACAACACAAACTCACTGTCGTCAAATGTCACAAACTAAACATAATCAACCAATTCTTTATATATATATATATATATATATATATATATATATATATATATATATATATTAAAAATATTTTACATGGTTTAGGGAGTTTGGAATCGAGATCAGATCGGATTTTTCTGTGGGAAGTGACTGGAGCCTTCTCGGCAACGGTTAACATGGCGCCGGCGGACGCTTTAAGCAACTGGTTTTCGACGGAATTGTCTCCCATCTCGGTCATTATGCGGTTGAGGAAAGTGAGTGTGATGAATTAGTGACAGTTTTATGATGGTTTTTGCGATGGAATCGGAGGCCGGTTGGTTCCTTTGTGTTGTTTGAATATTTCACTTGGACCCTTGTCTTAACCCTATTTTCTTGCTATTTTCATTGGTCTTTATATAATATGTTATTTTACATTAATTATTATATGCAAAATGATAGGAACGAAAAAGAACAAAACAAAAAATATGTACACACTCTTGATAATTTTTGCGTTTTCAATGTATTTTATAGTCGTATTGGATTAATTAATTGGTCGACTAAGGCATGTTTGGTAGCCTCTTAATGAGGCTCTGAACCATTCAGCTCTGAATGGTTTAATATTTAGACTGTTTGTTTCAATAAAAAAATGCTATGAATGGAATGATTAAGAGCTGAACCATTCAGACTTGGTGCATAGCTGAACCATTCAGCACTTAATCATTCAGAGCCTCTTAACCGTTCAGACCTCTTAATGATTCAACACTTAATCAACCAAACAGCCCCTAAGTTGATCTTGTTAAAAAATAAACAAGTTAGGAGATTTTTAGTTCAGCTTAGTGGTGGACAGCCCACTTTCTCTTAGGAGAGAGTTGGGTTCGAACCCCATGGGAGGTATTGTGAGGGAATTGCCATATGATGGTCGAAACTAGCCTGCATGCAGGTGCCATTTCGATTCTGATGGCCACCCCGGTTTTCTAGTACCATGCACTTACTCCAGAGAGGCTTGCCTCTTGTGGAGGGTGCAACATCTGTCAAGTGGCAGGTGGCGGGAAATTTTCCGGGGGAGAGCACTAGCGCCCTAGGGAGGTAATTAGCCTTCCAAGGGCCGGCCACTCCCGCGACACGGGGTTGTGCCTGTCTGATGTCGTTGAGTGTGTGGCTAGGGGGCCTGTTTGGGCCAACGTGATGATCTATGCCACGCAAAAATGAAAGTCACCTCTAAAAAAAAGAGATTTTTAATTTAATAAGTTTGGATTTATTGGTTTTGTATATAGAATTTAAGAGTAAACTGTCATTTTTGTTTATGTAGTTTAGTACTTTTGTCACTTTCATCCAACATGTATTTTTCTCGCATTGGTCATTGTGGTTTCTGTTTTCATCTACCACAGTAACTTCATCCATTTTTAACGTTAAATGAAAGGTAAATTTGTCATTTTACTTAATATACAAGGTAAAAAATAGATAGAAAAAAAAAGTTAAATTGAATCCTCTTTCTTCAACCCTAATCAACCTCATCATCCCTAACCTAAACCACCCTCTCCTCCATCCACCACTCGCATCATTTTATCCTGTACTTTCGTCAACAAATATCTTTATCTCAACACAAAAATATCACATCAATCGCCACCGGTATACACAAAGGCGACATTTTCCATAACATCTCGATTGGCGACATACGCAAACTGCTCTTCAAACTCAAGCAAACGAGCATTGTCGGTGAAATTGGTCAGAATCTCCCCAAAATACAACAACGATTAACCCATTTACGTATTATGTGATCAACTACAACATATAGTTTCGAATTTCTGGATCTAATTTGGACGTTCTGTGTTCGATATTTAGTTATGGTAGTTTTGGCAGGTTCGGCATGATTGGGTTTTCTAGTTCAAGTTCGGTTCTTGATTAACAATTTCATGTCAATGGCCGAATTTGACAAGGAGATGACATCATAAGACGTTTAGATATACAATTAACTATGATCGATGTCGTAATGTCGGTCAAAAACAAATTTAAAATCAGTTCATAGATACCTTAACTAGTAAGGGTAACTAGGGTGTCAGTCTACATAGAATTGATGGAAAGTATAAGTTTCTAAACAAAGTTAACTAATGACTAAAGTAAATTTTGATTTTTAAACTGATTTAAATTTTAAAGCAACAATCAAGAGAAGGAAGACCAATCTTCAGGTTTCGGTTTGCAAATTAAAATACTTGACTAAATTTAACTTAAATCGAAATCACCTAGACATGAATTCGTTGGTTCACTTGATATGTAACAGTTATAGAACGGATTATAAAGGTATCTATTTACAAACCACCAATTACAATCTTTCTAAACAAGACCCAACCCCAAATTATTCCGATATAAAGAAACCAAGAACTGATGCATTATACGGGCACCCTACTAGTATAGGACTATGTAGGGGTGTGCAAAGGTTCCGAACCACCAAGAACCGACCCGGACCCGACCCGAGAACCGATTAATACATATTTCAAGAACCAGAACCGACCCTTTTAATACATGGCGCGGTTCGGTTCCAAAAGGTTCCACAAGGTTCGGTTCCAACACTAGACCCACGTGAACCATTTAGGCGTTTAATGCACATTGAAGATGAAGAAGATGAAGTTGTCGGTTCCAACACTAGACCCACTGAACACGATTATATCTTGGGACTTAGTTGCCGGTTACAACGAAGAAGATGAAGTTGAGGTGATACTGGAAATGAATAATAATACCTTGTACGTACTATGTTTGTCTATTCTAATGTTTACCGCACCTATGCAATTGTCATCAAATGAATAACAAAGATGTCAGAGTATTCGATTTAGGTGCAATGTAGGAGAGGAGAAGAAGAAAAGGAAGAAGGTGACGTGCATGTGATCTAACAGCCTTTATCTTGAGATATACCTGTAACGAAGTAAGATACTGGATATCCAATGATATATATAAAAGATGATGGTAATTGTATTTTAATTGAGATTCACTTGCAGCTCGACCAACATACATACATGACCATACATATGCATATAAATTATGAAGTAAAGGAGTTATAGTCGGTTCTTGTGGTTCTATTTCAATACCCACGGGTTGGAACCGGAAACGACCCGGAACCGTTTTTTCCAGAATTATGAAACCCACGAACCGACCCTTACAAAGCAAAAGGTTCGGGTCCATTGTAGTTCTGGTTCGGGTTCACGGTTCTTATGGTTCTTGTGGTTCTTTTGCTCACCCCTAAGACTATGTATATCATCAATATGATATATATATATATATATATATATATATATATATATATATAATAAGGTTAGGATAAAATACACAGTGAAAGAAAAATAGAAAAGTCGTAGGAAGGGTATCAAACGGACTCCGATTGAACTCATTCAAGCGACATTGGAATCGTCTTATCAAATCCTACGACGTTAGTTTTTAGGTTTTCGTTTTTTGGGTTTTTAGCTTGTAGTTTTTAGAATATGCGTTATATCATTGTGTTTTTTATGTACCATTGTGTCTTTTTCTTATTTTCATCATTGTGTCATTTTTTTAATTCATTGTGTTTTTTTTCTTCAACATTGTGTTATATTTTTTGGCACTGTGTTATATTTTGTGACTCATTTTATCATATTTCATGATTTATTATGTTTTTTGTATCCTTCTCGTTTTCTTATTTTTTTTAGCCTTTATAGAATAACGCAACCCATATATAATATACCCTTCTTTTTGTGATTTAGACGATTGATATCAATGCACTCGGAGCCATTGGGCTAAGGCCCACTTCAAACTTCATTCCATAGAAGCAACCCAAATCCCCTACTTCTCACCACACCTTACCCCCAACACTCCCTCCAATCTCCACCGTCCATTTCCAATCACCACAAAAAGCCATCTACGATCAAAATTTTAGTGTACAAAGAAGACCCCCCAACCCAAAGTCGTGTGTGTCTGTTCTCTCATCATTCATCCATTCATTACAAATTAAAAACACTTCAAACTCCTTTCGTACGTACGATAATAATATTATTATTATTATTGTCTTTTCGAGGAAACCAAGGTTTGTTTGTCTTTTTTTTAATCTGTTGAAATCTTGTACTATGAAAAGTGAATTTATTGATTGGATTGTGATTATGTTAACTAATTGAAGGTGGGTTTTGTTTGGATTTGGGTTTTGTTTGATTTTAGGGGATAAAGTTGTGATTTTTAGTTGATTTTTGAGTTTAATTGGTAGAGGGTGTGTTCATATAATTGAATTTGATGCTAATTGTTTTTAAAGATTTGATTTTGATTTAGAATTTTGAGGGTTTATGATGTTAGGGGTTAGATTTTTTGATTTGGGTGTAGGAATCTTTGATCAAGAAAGTTGATTTTACTGTTTTGGTATCATGATGGAATTTTTGTTTTAGGTTATGTATTAGTGGCATGTAAAACTTTGCCTTTGTTTGAAGCTATTTTACTTATAATATGAGTATGATTTTTCAAAAAAAAAAAAAAAAAAAAAAAAAAAAAAAAACCTAATACAATTAGGAAGTTGGCTGGCAAGAGGGAATGAGAGACTCTGCAAGAGGGGTAACGGTTTGGCAACAGAGGTAAGTCGCCACGTAGGAGTCGATAATATGACACGAAGGAACGAGATCAGGACTTTAGGGTTTAACTCAAAAGATTTAAAGTCCAATTGTTAAAACATGTAAATAAAGCATTTGGATGTTCAATGCGCCTGCGCCAGTCCACCTGCGCTTTGCCGGTGCGCATCTCTATTGCATGTAGAGAAAGGCCACCACCTTGTCTCTACCAAAGGCGCAATCGCCTCACCGAAGTATCTTGTGCGCTTTTGGATACTTAGCACCAACATGTGTACTACACTAGTACATTCAACTTTTGTCGTTGTAGGCAAGAAAAACATATCTTTTGTAATTGTATGTATCAAAGCATGTTTTTCTTTCATACAGTGACAAAAAGATAAAAGTAACTTGCATTATGGTGTACTTAACCAAAGCGTAAGTAATGTATGAATATGTATGTACTAAGGAGCAATCTTAAGTGTCGCTTTATATATTGAAGGCTTATATTTGGACTGAGGAGCCTTCGCAATTAAATGATGCTTTATCTATATATAATGATGGTGACTTACTATTGATTGAATTTTGTTTCAGACACGTTACAATTGAAATGCAAAATGGCTGTAGAACAACAATAGTAATTAGGGGTTGACTTTTACTGTGTGTACGTTGACTTGGCTCTAAAGAGGATCTCTTGGATTGATTATTTGGAAAAAAAAATATTGCTGCTGATTTTATGAATGGGCAAAGATGGAAATCCACCCCCGAATGTCTTCAGTCATCTAGTAAAAGGCAGCTGAATAATTTGGGTCCATCGGGAGCCATGTCATCACAAAATTCTCACTTAGTTTCTAGGTCTCAAAGTGACATGGTGACATTTCAAGTGAACCAAACGTCTAATTTTGTAAATTCACAATCAGGTACATTAGTTGGTTTGACGGGTCAAAACAATGCTATGCCGTGGGGTCCATCATCGCTTGAAGATCTTCTTGACCTA
Source organism: Ambrosia trifida (assembly GCA_028751855.1). Taxonomy (NCBI): domain Eukaryota; kingdom Viridiplantae; phylum Streptophyta; class Magnoliopsida; order Asterales; family Asteraceae; genus Ambrosia; species Ambrosia trifida. The sequence continues at coordinate 4,238,904 of CM054126.1, read as the reverse complement.
ACTGAAAATGTCAGCGTTGGGAATTCTCATATTGAGCCTCTAAATACTTTGATTCCAACTGGCAATCATGAGAGCGGATCAACAATCGATTGGCAGAAATGGGGGGTTGACTTTATGAGTGTTGAGGATAATATTGACTCGAATTGGAGTGAAATTTTGGCCGATGTTGATGCCCCAACCCTAGAAGCAAAGGTATGACCTTTTTGAACTTTTTGTGTATAAATTTAATTTTTTAACATCAAGTGTTGTGTCATCAGCTCAAGAGTGTTCGTGGGCTTGATGGGTTGAACTAATTGTGTTTCGTCTTTTTGTTGAATTGTTACTGTCATCTTGTCTATTATTTGATGATAGGTAGAGGTGACAAAATGGGTGGGTTGGTTGGGTGACATTCTAAATTTGTTGGGTTGACTTACAAAAATTATTTTAAAATGTGTCAATTACGACTACGAAAAAAAATATTTTATTCAGTAATACTCTAGTTTTTTAAATGAAATGGTTTAGAGGGTCATACATTAAAAATAAAATTTGGGAAACCTTCAATCCAAATTTGACGTGTTCTATCTCTAGCTCTTTTGTTTATATTTTACCAACATAACTCAAATAGACCCGTTCGTAAGTAAATGAGTCAAAATCGCCACCTCTAGTAGAGAATACGATGGTTATATATGATCTTTCACTTCCGTAAAATTTTAATATTATTTCATTTTTTAAGGAAAGTTTTAAATTAAAGCACAAGCCTATGCGTTGCATCTTTTTATTTATGCTATATTTTTTTTTTATGTTTTTCACCTCTATTCATGGAAACCCTATTGTTGAAATTAGGATTAGGCAAGATGTTAGGAGCATGGTTTAAAAAAACGGGTGAGGCGTGCGCCTCGAGGGGCGCCTCAAGGCGAAACGCTAAGAAAACGAGTCTGAGGCGCGCCTCATGGGGTTCAGATTGTATATACGCCTCAAAGGGAAAATGAGCGCCTCGCGTGCGTCTCAGGTGGTTTAGGGTGTTTTTGATGCGTTTTTTTTTGTTGTTTTGGGGTCAATTAGTTTTTTTTTTATGTGTGTTTTTGATGTTTTAGACTTTTCTAGGTCAAGTATTTTATTTTTTATAAGATACATAATTTTTATATTTATTTTTTGACTGCGCCTCGGGCTTACGCCTCTGTTCGTCTCGAGGCTTACGTCTCATGAGGCGTAGGGAAAACGCCTCGAGGCTCGTTTTCGTTCTTTTAAACTTTGGTTAGGAGGTAACTTATCAGCCAATTTAGTATAGTTACAAGTATTTACTGTGGGAGTTGCATTTGCATATTTAGATTTTTTTTAAGGCTTAGTTCAGTGGAAATCCTTGTACAACCCTAACTTAGCGGTCCAAGTTCGAATCCCTACCCACACACCGGTCTCCTTCTTGCCTAAGCTCAAACCGTTACAGGGATTTTTTTTTTGTGGTGTGCATGGATCGAACCTGTGACCTACCCCCAGGATGGGAACCCCTAAGGGAAAACCCACCCTACCTCAAACCAGCTGGGCTGGAGATCATTGGCGCATATTTAGATAAAGAGGATGTTTTTTGAACATCAATTGAGAACTTGGTTGTCCCAAAGGGACATGGTGTGGTGGTAAGGTGCCTACCGTATATGCAAGGTGCAGGTAGAGGAGTAGGTTAGTTTGCCGTTCAAAATAAATTGAGAACTTGGTCTGAATAAGTGATGAAATTCTCTATAGTTGTGAATTATTAGGTGTCATGTTTTATTTTCATTCTCTTGATTAGACGACAACTCATGGAGACATACCAGGGACGCCAAAAAGGATGTCCTCTTCAACATCTTGGTAGTTAAAGAATTATTGTAAAATTTTGGTTTCTTGATAGTTTACTGATAATATGTTATGAGGGTGAATTTCATATACATCTACCGAGGCTTCTAGAATCTAGAAGTTTAAAATTTCATATCAACCTTTTAAAATACCAAACACGAAAGTTGTCTAGTTAACCTGTTCCATAGTAAATACAATAAAATTATTGTCTGTTTCACTAAATAAACAAATAGGAAATCGATGGTATCACTATGAGCCATTTTAGCGCACAGTGTGCTTCTCAAATTACTTGGTGAAAACTGAACATATTGTTATAAGAAGGCGATTTATGCTATGTACTGTGAAATAAGTAAGTAAGATATATATATATTTTTTTTGTATTCTGAACGGTTAAGTATGTATGTTATATTTGGTGTTCGGATAGGGTAAATATTTTATCATGAATTTTCGAAGGATATATGTGACATTTTGAAGTTTTAGAAGGCTATATGTGTAACTGCCCTTACGTTTGGTAATATAAAATTTGCTACTGTTTTTAATGGTTTCTGAATTAATAAAACCATGCCCTTTATGCAGCAAACACAATCTATCCCGCACGCTCCTGTACTAAGTATAGAAGCATGTCCAGTCAGCAGCCCATCATCTACTGGGCCAGGTGTCAAACCTCGCATGCGTTGGACGCCAGAACTCCATGAATCCTTTGTTGAAGCAGTCAACAAGTTGGGTGGTAGCGAACGTACGTATTTTAGTAACATTTTATATATATGCTTGAATCTATTGCTTTTAAAGTTTTAAGAAATCATGATTGCATCTTTTGTGCTGACTTTTATCTTTGACTTAAAGGAGCGACACCAAAAGGTGTTTTGAAGCTCATGAATGTTGAAGGTTTGACTATTTATCATGTGAAAAGCCATCTACAGGTATGTTAGAAAATTATTTCCTTGATAATTAAGCTACTAAACTTAGGGGGGACGGGGCGCTCCACTAGGTTTTTTTCAACTTCACTGATTTCTACCAATCCTGCACTGATTCACTTCACTGAAACGGTTTTTTTTAGGCAGCACTCCACTGGAAATAAAATAGAGAAAAAGAAAAAAGGGGGAGAGAGAAACTCACGGGTACCAAGCCGTTAACTACAACCAGATTTTGGTTCACGGGACCACTACCAGCATGGGTGGCGGTGGTGTTACCGTGCTAGTAGTGGGGTACCCGTGAGTCCGTGACCAATTCTGGTGGCGCCCGTCCCCCCTTAGCGTAGGCTTAAAACCAGTGATATGATGTCTTTAACTTCTGATCCGCAAAATATCTGGTTTGACCAACAAAGTCAAAGTAATGGTCTATTTCAGATTGATGTTTTTCTGTTATTTTGATTTTCAGAAATATAGAACAGCCAGGTACAAGCCAGAGTTATCTGAAGGTAAATAATATTTGCCTCTACTTGTTTTTTTTTTTTTTTTTTTTTGTCCTGCATTTTATTACAGAATTTGAAGCCATATAATAACAATCACGTGTTGGGCCTGGGGCGGTCTGGCGTGGGCCGGTTAGCGTGTCCGGGAAATAAACGTTTTGCACCAAATATTCATGATTTTAATCTTTAAACAAGTACGCTATAAAAACTGAAAGAAATCTAATCTGTTAACATGTATGTCCCATTATTACTATATTCTTGGTTAATAAAAAAAAAAAGTTAATTTGATACCTTTAATGCAGGAACATCAGAGAAGAAACCGACTTCTATTGATGATATAGTATCAATGGATATTAAAAACAAGTAAGTTTCTCTCCCTACACCCAAGACATTCATTTGGTCCTATAAGGTTTTTCTTGATTTAAATGCTAGATTGATAGATTTTGTGTTCATTTAACGATATTTTGGGGACAACGGACAAGGGTTGCCATGTATGCCATGAACTAACAGTTCATATTTTCCAGTTAATATGTCAAAATAGGATGTTAATGTGCGTGTGCGGCTTATTATATATTTGTGAAAATACCCAAAAAAAAAAAAAACCCGGGAACTTATGTATGTGATTTTTGATGACAGGAGTTTGGGGTTCACTGATGCATTAAAATTGCAAATGGAAGTACAAAAGCAACTTCATGAACAGCTTGAGGTATGCCTATTTTTAAAAAAAAAAAAAAAATTGGTTTGTTTTTCTAAGCTTTGATTGGTAACTGGCAAATAAAGTTTTGTTTGAAACAAGTCTTATTTAGTACTGGTTGTAAGTTGTAACGGGTCGGTTGACCCATAAACTTTTTATATTCCCCACCTTTTAATACATATATCTACTAAGGAATTGGTTCAAATGAGAACCTTTTGCCAAATTGAGAACTGAGAGAACCATTCTGGACCACACATTTCTCTAAGGCAATTTTTTTTTTTTGCTTATATCGCTGCTTTTTATGCAGGAATTTTTTTTATTTTTTTTTCAATATACACATGTATAATTGCAATATACACATATGTATAGCTGAAAATGTAATTTATACATATGTATAATTGCTATATACACATATGTATAAATGAAAAAAAAATCCCTTACATAAAAACGTGCGATTAAAGGAAAAAAATTTGCCTTTATAAGAAATGTATGGTCCAGAATGGTTGTGGTCCACAATGGTTCTCTCAGTTCTCAAATAGGGGTTGACTTGGTTTAAAAAAGCGCGCCTGAGGCGCGCTTTAAGCGTTTGAGGCGCGAGGCTCCAAGAAAAACGTTTTTTTTTTGCCTAAAAGCGCTGAACTACATGAAGCGCCGCCTCGGGTGCTTGAGGCGCGCGCTACAGTAGCGCTACAGTAGCGCCTCAGCCAAAAAACCCTTTTAAACTGCTTTATTTGGCCCGCTACAGTAGTGCCTCGTCGTTTTTATGTTTTGAATATGCTTTTTAAGTGTTCAAGTGTGTTTTATAATCATGTTTTTGTGCTTATGATTGATTAACATGTAGAAAATGTCATATTGACATATATAAATATTTTTTTGTAATTTTTTAATACTATACGTGAAGCTCTCGCCTCGCACTTTAAGCCCCGCGCTTCGGATTTTGGACCCAAAACGCCTCGGAGCGCCTCGCGCTTTTTTAAACCAAGGGGGTTGGTTCTCTTAGGATCCATACCCTATCTACTAATACAATATTATTACAATAATTTCGACACTTGCAAAATAAAATAATTTAGTGGCATCTAAGCAGTGAAATTTAGTTTCGGGCCACTTTCGGCCCGTTAGTAAAATAAATCATAATCCAAATTGACTATTGAAAATCTAGTTTTGGTTATTAATTTTGACCAATAACTACATAAAATTTGAATCAAACTTAAATGGTCACCCGATTTTAATATTGTTTTTTTTTTCAGATCCAAAGAAACTTGCAGTTACGAATAGAAGAACAAGGAAAATACCTTCAAATGATGTTTGAGCAACAAAGAAAGATGGAAAACGAAAGGTTAAAATCGTCATCCTCTAATCCCAATGATGATCCTGCCCCTTCCTTAAACGCAACTGGAAAATTAAAAGCTGTAGAGCATGATGATGATCAATGCATATCAGATAAAGATACCAAAAGGTCACCAGACCAAAATAGTCAAAAGTCAAAGTCAACATCTCAGATAGAGACACCAGATGTTAAGTCTAATATCGACGTTGGATGCAGCTCGCACCCTTCAAAGCGAGCAAGATCTGATCAAGCATCCATGTCTTGATTTGTAATATGATATTAATCTTGAAAATCGTTTGGCCGGTTTCTGTTCTTACTGCTGAAAGTTGTTAACATTTTAAGGCTTTCACATTTGGAGATGAATTCTGGATGTTGCAAGTGATATTAGGTTTTTTGATTAGTAGAAATAATAATAATAATAATAATAATGTATGTCTGTAATGAACAAGTTTGTCTTCATGAAAGTTTATGCTTTCCTCTCTGTTTGGATTCGCGTTTCGAAAATGATTTATCTTATTATGAACTCAACAGATGATCAGTTATGTTTGTAGATTCTTGGTCTTCTCACTTGTGTAAAGGAGGCCATGTGTTTCCTTTTGATCTTCCTTATCCAACCGAGTTCGATTTTTCCTCCTCATAAGTTATCAAGTATTAGGCCCGTTTACGGCTATGCGCATATAATGTATATATGTGTGGCCCTCGGGGGGCAAAAGTAAATGACGGACGGTTAATCATGCAACAGGTGGTGGCGTTGATAGCCAAAAGACAAGGTAGGGTACATGCACCAGTCGGGTTTGTCCCCATTGCTAAGTGTTATGTGCCGTATGTCTAAGGCTTGATGCAAAACCACCGAGCCGGGGGGTCTCACTGGAAGCAGCCTCTCTATTCCCACAGGGTAGAGGCAAGTCTGTCTACATCTTACCCTTCTTAGACCCTTCTTAGACACATAAGTTATCAAGTATGTGTTCTTTTTAGTATTTTCTGATCTTGGCTTATTGATCTAGCTAATATAACTTTAAACTTAGTTTGTGATTTCATAGTTAAAAATGCCACTATGTAACGGATGATGTTACATGTCCCCTTTTTAAGGGCGTTAACAGATGTAGCTCATTCCATTATCACATCAGTCATTTCATGTCTTCAAATCAATTAAGAGGGTGTTTGAGATTGAGTTTCAAAACAACTTATTGACTTATTGATTTTTCCAAAAAGCCAATAAGTCAATACGTTGTTTGTGTAACCCAAAAGCACTTTCTATTTTGACTTTTGACTTTTAAGGGTGAAAAACTGTTTTTGAGAAGTTAAAAATCCTGGCTTTTGACTTTTGACTTTTGGAAAAAAAATTACAAATTTACCACTCATACAACCAATATTCACAATAAGTTAAGCGAAACACTTATAAAAACAACAATTTATTGACTTTTTCACGTTTCTCATCCAAAAAGTTAATCCAAACACTTTATTTAAAACTCCTTTTTAAAAAATCATAAGCCAATAAACACTTTTGTATTTCCAAACTCAATCCCAAACACCCTCTAAGTATGTGGATTGGTTAGAAATGGGGGGCGTTCGCCACTTAACATTCTTCCATTACACCGTTAAGAATCAAAACTTTCCCCTTTTTTGTTCACACGTCAACTGTTCGATGAAATTCTAAGAAAAAAAAGACTATTTATGTTAAGTTTTTTAGCGAGACTAATAAATATAAGCGAAAATTTCAAAACCAGACGTAAGAAAACTATTATCTCTTGTGAATTAAAGGGACCGAGTGATGTTACAACAAATCTACGTCTTCAAACAAGAGATTACATACCGAAACTCAAATTGCAACATACATCTCGCTGTAGAGACCCAGTTAGAAAATGTTCAATGGATTTTTTTACCCAAAAAAAACGGTTTTAAAACAAAAATTTGCAAAAAATATACGAGTCAACTAAATTTATCGTGTAACGCTTCTATAAGGCATCCCAAATTAACTTAAAACTGCATCCTAGTTCACCTGCACACAAAAATAGATTTTAGAAACAATATTTTGACTAGAGATGCAAGAATCTTGATTTGGGTTATGTTTTATCTCTAACGGGTCAAATAGGTAAAAAGTGACCCAATTTGTACCTTTTATGCATACAACCTCCTTCCTAACCATGTTATGGTTTTTTTTTTTTTTTTTTTTTTTTTGCATAAAATACCAACGTACTCTTACTTTTGTCGTGTTTCAGCCATTGGGATCCATTTTGTACATTTGAGTCGCTAAAAGATGGGCATGCTAGGGTATTTTAATGATATACGCAAACGAGAAAATCTTCCAAGACGAATCAACATAAGTGACTGTATGTTGGTATTCTATGCAAAAAGAAACCATCATTGTACTATTTTAATCTAAGTCACATAACTATTGCACCCTCTTACACATTTCATCACAAAACCGCATTAACTGCGCATTCCTTGGTTTTAAAAAAGCGCGAAGCGCACAAACGCGACGAGGTCTAAAACCGAGGCGCAAAGCGCAAAAGCGGTGGGCTTTCGTACGCGAGGCGCAAGACGATTATATAATTTTTTTTATATATGCTATAGGTTTTTAGCATTATTTACTCAAAATATAGATGCAAATAAGGTACATATATGATTTAACTTAATTGTACAACCTTTTTAGCTACATGTATAACAAATTTAAGCACAAAAACATCATTTGTACGAAAAGCACGCGCCTTGGGGGCTTTTTTCCTGCGCTTTTTACGTTTTTCTTGCGCTTTTTGTACACTGCTCGCCTAGTGTTACATAAGGCGTACGGGTTTGCGCCTAGATGCGCTTAAGCACGCCTCGAGCGCGCTTTTTAAAACCAAGGCGCATTCCTAAAACTGCTGCAATTCAAAGGGTAAAAAAGACGTGTAATGCATTGATTATACAATCCCAAAACTATGTGATTTGTCTTCGTGTACATTTTAATTATTGTTACGTTAAATACCTTAATTAGAAGTTTTCCGGATTGTGGTCAAAATGGGGCCTCAAGAGACTCATCCCATGCATCTGGACTACCATTAGAAGCATCATCTGCATCTTCCTCCATTGAAAGCCGTATATATTCCCGATGTGCAAACCGGTCCCACTCAGTCATTGTTGGATTCTCTCGCTCCTGTTCACAACTCAACGCTTATTTACGTTTCCACCCCTGACTAAAAATAAAGAATTGCATACCTGACGAATGAGAAACGGGTCACGAGATTCAAAGGCCATGAACTTGTTAAGGTTAAATAGGATATTGAAACAACTGCCAGAAAGTTTGTTTCCTTTCAAGTCTTGTAATGTAAAATACGCCTCGTCCTGTAAATTTAGTAACCATCTTATGATTAAAAGACGCGATAAAAATATGAGAACTAGAGATGGCAACATTGACCCAGTTAACTTATGAACCCATTTTGACATACTGCCCAACCCGGTCCGGCCTAGTACACCAAGAGTAACCAAGCACCTGTGGTTTAACCATGTCAACTATTTGACATAATATGTCCTCAAAAAGAACAGGCTCTTGAGCCATACATTCCATCCTGTGCAACTGTTCTTCATAGAAAAACTGTAATTCGTTTCTAGTCAGCACACCGTTTCCATCTAAATCAATGCACTTAAACCTGAAAAACGATCATTATTCGTTACCACTAGTGAAAAACGTATATCATCTTTAATTCCATGCACCAAAGGTATAAAAGGTAGTAATATTACTGCTATACCAGTACTCAAGACTAGGATCAGATGATTTATCCTCTTCAGATAATATGAAGTAAACAAAATCTTCATATCCCATTTTCCCCTCAACTTCACTCGTGAACTTTCGTGGAACCTGCGATTTACTCAAGACTTTTAAGATATGGTGGGAATACGGCGAGTTAGGTAACTGGTTATTGAACCATTACACTTTATAGAGCATTTTTTTCTATAAATACACTGTAGTGTCAATTTTTTTTATTTTTTTAAGATTAACTTTCTTTATTAAAACGAAATACGAAAGTTACATCACAATAGAAGGTAGACGGGCAACAAGCTGCGCCGCCACCCCTTTTTGAATTGCGAACCCTAGTCTACTAAAGACAAATCCTTGCCCCCCCGGGAGATGAACTATTGTTGTGGACGACCCATTGGACCCTGGTCAAGAAACGAATAGCTTCTGACACTAGGGAGCCAAAGGTATCAAAGGCCAAGGGGATAAAGACATATCAAATATAATAAATATATTTTTTTCATTTCAATAATAATCTAGTTTTTATGGATAAGCTGGTTTAGGAGCCTTTAAAGTTTATACATTTTAAGAAAAAAATAAACGGGTCGTCCACAGCAATAGTTCATCTCCGCAAGGGGGGGGGGGGGGGTTGTATGTGGTAGACTAGGGTTCACAATTCAGAAAGGGGTGGCGGCGCAACTTGTTGCCCGTCTACCTTCTATTCTATTTTGATGTAACTTTCATATTTCATTTTAATGAATTTCATCACTTCCTTAAAACAAAAAAACAAAAAAAAGATTACAAACCTGAGAGAATATTCTATCAACAATTCTGTAGGTGAGTGCATGGTTTCCGTATCGTATAAGATTCTCTTTATCAATCAAGAAATCATGGTCTGTATCCAACTCCCAAAACTTGCAATATATTACATAGAAGTGCTCATAGGAGAAGAATCTGCATGAAAAAAAAAAGATACAATAAACGTTCTTGAAGTTATGATCACCTCTATTTACGGCTAATGGCAATCGATACATGCGTAAAAGGTAACCCATGTAGAAAAAAAAAATACATACTAATAGACTATTACTTTAAAACTTTGTTTATGTCTTCTTCTTCATCAGCGTAAAGCATTGCAGAAATTAAATTTCCGTGTTTGAGTTCCCTGAGAGTAAGGCGACCATTGCCCGCTCTATTCACGTAGTAAAATATTCTGTATATTACTGTTTCAGCTGGTCATAAAAATAAAAAAGATAAACATATGTTAAAATGGATTAGCGTATGATATTCATCCTTAAATGTACTAATATGAATAAACAAATAAAAAATAATTGTACCGTATCTCTCTTGAAATTCAGGTGTGTTCTGTAAGAATTCTAACCCTGGATGAGTTGTTAAAAGTTCACGAAGTATCGGTTTGAAGTCCTCCTATTTCAAAGTTGAAAAACAATCAAATAAAAAAAAAAAAAAAAAAAAAAATTCAATGTGATTGCAATAATATGAGCAAATTCTCAATTTTCGCATATGAAATCGAGTTAACATAATGACCTGAGTTAGGTATCTCAAATCAGGCTGCTTTAACAGTGTAAATATCTGAGTTGCTATATCTTTTGTCAGCATGTTACCATTGACCCAAAAATCCACAAATGCATCCCTGCAAGCATAACGCAAGTGCAGAAAAAATGCGTATTATTTTCTTTTATCAACATACCACATAAATAAAAAGTTTCACAAAAAAACCATAAAAACCAAATCAACCAATAAAACTCACCTCGTTACAACGCCAGTGTTACCAACATCTATCTTTTTAAAAAGAGCGCTAGAGAAGAATGACGGAAGCATGCATATTTCCTTTGTAACAGGTTTGAATTCTGTTCAGTTGAAAGCAAAATTCCAACAATTCAATTATATTAATATTAATTAATGGTCTAGAAAAAGTATGTTTACAACTTAAATTTAAACCTCACCTTCCAAAGATAGTCCATTGGCATGACCATAGAAGAACTGATTAGTTCTAAACAAACAACGTTCTTTTATTTCGTTAGGGACTGGGCACCCATTTTTAAAATAAAACTGCAAACATTGAAACTATTTCAGTTAAATCCAGAAATTTTAAATAAACCATGGTACAAGCTAGAGGTCAAACTTTCAAATTATTTACTTATAAATAGGTAGACTAGGGTTATCTTCACTTACAAAGGATAAAAGGAGTAAAATAAAAAATAAAACAAAAAATAAAATAAAAATAAAAAAACAGTTATAAAAAGAAACATGTGTCAAATGGCTCAACGCCAGTGTCACCAACATGTCCCAACCATCTTAGATCCGACCAAAATTAGCCAATTCGACATGGATTAACCAAGATTACCCAATTTGACCTGAACCCATTTACACAACCCGACTGACGCCACCGAATTGAATTGACCAGCTCCCTTTTACCCATACCGCCATTTTTTCACTTCTACTACAAGCTAGAGGTAACACTTCAACCAATTTAATTATGAAAGGGGCATCTCAGGTTATAAATTTATCCGTAACGGGTAAATGATATCAAATAAAAAAATATTTTAAAAGAACACACGTCAAATGATAACTCACAGAGGTTGAACTACAACCTCCTGAACCGTTTCATGCAGAACTAAGATTAATATTTAAACAATATTGTCTTCGTAAATATATTTAAAACATTAATGTTTTAAATGCTTATAAAAATATTTAAAATACCTTGGACAAAAAGCGTGTTGAGTCGGTCCGAACATAAACAACCCATTTCCACAACCCACCCGACCAGACCACGCCATATATAAAAGTGTTCAGGTCAACCCAATCCAACTGACCAACTTTCATCCCAACAAAAATTATCCATTTGACACCAAACCATTCACCCGACCCACCAGACCCGCCCATTTTGGCACCTCTACTATAAGCTCTACTAACGAAAATCAGTATTTAGGCTAACAAACCTGAGGTATTAGCTCTCTGACAGGCTCTGTAACTACCTTCAAAGAAGAACCTAAAACGGACGGACCCACCCTCTGTTTTGTAAAACGTGGTGAACCAGAAGAGCTTCTTGGCGAAAGTGGAGGCACAAGATTGTTACAACCAGATTTAGGGCTGGAAGTTGCTCCCGATACATTCAACGATACGCCTGTCTTAGCCTTGTATAACAAAGACTTCACCTATATAGAACCAGAACAAAAAAAAAAAAAAAAAAAAAAAAAAACACAGCTTCATTTATATATATAAACTGTACAAAAGAGATGCTAGAATGAGTTATAACAAGTTATGTATATTCAATTCATATGGTGAAAATTTATAGTTGCATCTAAATTATGCATAACAGTATGACAAGTAATAAAAACGTTAGCGTTATTTAAGTGCTAAAAATAAATAAATGCCACTAAAAAGGATAAAAGAACGACCGATAGGGTTGGTAAGAAAAGAATGACTGATAAAAAATAGGTATTTAAAAAAAAAAGGTATTCTATCTTATAACAAAAACCAGTAATTTTAAAGTCCTGGATCATATATTCATATTGCGTTGCCTGGTTGTGAGCCGCAAAACACAAGTCGTTTATGTCAAGCAATGACATTTTATTACTACCTACAGAATCTAGCCCTTATTCATGTCATAATGCCGAAAACTTAATATTAAGATAACGATGATGTTGTGGAAATTTATGGGGCAAAGTGAGAAACCTAACCTAATGACGCCAATTCGGTAATCAGTATGCGCTTATACATATGTTCAAAAGGTAACTCTACAAGTCTAAACATGCCATCCAAATCAATATGGTAAATTCCCAATTAAACCAAAATCATCAGATCATTACAAACATATATAATCAAAACAAAAGATCACAAAAACCGTGAATCATAACAAATTACCAAAGCAACGGAATCGGGAAGCGAAAGCCATTGTTCAAACAACTTATCAGCAACATAAGAATTGGACTTAATAGCCAAAGAAGACACTTCATTCAGCTGCAACAATTCCGGTTCAAGACGACACGCATCCACATTACAACCCATATCAATATAACAATCCCAATCAATTCCTACACCCAAAATCTATCATCAAGATCTCAAAAACAACCCTAACATAACAAACCCTTCTTTTTTCTTTTCAAATCAAAACCAACCAATGATATTAAAAGATTAAACAAAAGAACCCCTTTTTCAAATGGGCCAATCAATCAACCCCCATATAAGGTCATGTTTCTAAATTGGGTAATATAAAAATCTTGAATTTTTGCAAGAATTGAATTGGGTATTAAAAAAATCTTGAATTTTTGCAAGAAATTGAATTGGGTATTAAAAAAATCTTGAATTTTTGCAAGAATTGAATTGGGTAATATAAAAATGTTGAATTTTTGCAAGAAATGAATTGGGAATTGTTTGGGGAGTGGAGTGGGTGATGAATTTGGGTGAAAAGATTCAAGAATTGAAGAAATGGTAAGGGAGGAGAGTGGCGGTGGAGGAAAATATGAATAATGATATGTATGATGAGAGAGAGCATAAGAAGTGGGATGGGGGGAAGACAATGTTACTCACCCATACAAATCTTTTTTCTTTTTATTTTTTTTATTGTTTTTATTTTTTACTTTCAAATGTCCAGACAACTAGGGTCTTAGTTACCCCGTGCTTCACAACGGGGCGCATTTGTTACGCATGACTGTCTGGTAGTACTATGGGCAATGATTTTCGCATTCCTTCTGACGATGCGACTGTAAATTTTTTGGTATTGGTTCCCTACAGTACCAGCACGTGTTATAGTAAATGTTTCGTGCGTTGCTGTGGGACGCGGCACGCGTTGTTAAAGATAAAAAGATGCTCAATTTTATGGTATATTTTTTTTAAAAGATGACGTAAAAAAAGTTACGGACATTTAAAAATGACATGTGACTTGCATGTGCATATTTTTTGACAAAATTACCCCTCCCACTTGTTTAATCCTTTTGACGCATGTTATTTTCTAGTGGCTTCTCATCCTTCTCATTTTTTGTAGCCTTTGTTGAATAACCCAACCCCATCTTCTTAAACCCATTGTTAAAGATGCTTCAAATGGAATTCGTGTTCTTTTCAGTGTATTTGGATTTTGGGCCTCGCTAAGTTTTTATGCTAGGCTTTTTGGTCAGATGGAGACTTGAGTTGGAGTCCATATGCAAGCATTTTGTTTGGACGGTTTGGTCAACGTTGATGGCAGCTATTTTATTGTGCGACACTGTAGAAGTGTCGCACAATTAATAGATATATATAATTTTTAAATCATGCTAATTAGGGATGAGCGTGGTGTCGTATCAGTTTACCAATCTCAAAAGTCACAAAAAATGGGTACATGTTCATTCTCACACTGCATTGGGGATATTGAACGTATATGTTTTTAATATGGGTCGATTTTGAGAATGAGAACGTTAATAAAAAAACATGGTAGAGAGGTATATTCGAAATTTGAGAAAGTGTTGTGTTGTCTATAACGATGGGTTTAGAAAAAAAGTTTAACTTTGTGGCCAAACTTTGAAATATAAAAGTTAGATTTATATTGTAATTGTAACTCATTGAAAGTTTATGGACTATATATTTTAGAAAACCAAAAGTATGGTGAATATGCTTTCTTAAAAAAAGAATTACAAAGTTGTTAAACACTAGATTTACAAAGTTGTTTTCACTTGTTATGAACCCAAAAATGGATACATACACAACAAACAATAATATATGCAAGTATGTAAATAGGTAAGGGAAAGAATGATCAAATCGATTTGTAGAGGTTCAAAAGATGTTACCTAATATCTCTATGTCCTCTCCCTTATCCTTGAGTCGGGAGTTTCCCTACTAGTCGCCTCCCTTAATTCTATAAAGATACATGATACATAATTGTCTCAGTAAAAAAAGGTAGTTATTACTTTGTACAAATATCTCACTCTTTCTAAGGAAGTGATCACATTTTTCAAACGTATCACTCTTATAAAGGAAGTGATCACCTTCTACGTCTCACTAATCTCAAGTGGTAGTGCTCACCACTAATTCTAATCACTAAACAAGCTTAGTAATGCCCCTTACAGAAGCCTCACAAATATATGTTTACAAGCTCATAATATGCAAGAATGAAGGAATGTTTAGCTGTGAAACAACCCTTCTTTTTTGTTGTTTCCTTTGATCTAGAATTTTTCCTTGATTAGATGTGTTAATTAGACAGTGTAGAGCAAAATGGGTAAGTGAAAAAGATTGGGGTTGGCTTGTATATATAGGAAAAGCACAACAAACAAGGAAAAACAATCATGGATCGACCGTTAGATTTATCTGTTGACTTGTTTTTAACTCTGCTGTGTAATGACTATAAATGGCTACAAATGCCTTTTTATACCCATACCTCTAATTTTAGATATTTCAAATCAATCACACCCAACCTAACAATTTAGATTACAACTTGTGAAGCATATGTTAGGATTTTGTTAAACATGGGTTTTTTTCTATTTTTTTTGTAATGTTTTGTCTCATATCATGATGACATACCTTAAGTATAAAGAATGCAACTAAATATTTACATTTTCAAAATTCAAAATCCCTCCAATTGATAATCAACTATTCAAGTTCAATTGGGACTTTGATTAGAAGAATTTTTATTAGAAATTTAATATGTCAATATTACTTCTGAGCCATTGAAGAGAATTCCACCGTCTACGGCAATCATTCTCCGGCATACCTCCTCTTCGACGAAAACATATTCATTTATGGTATGATTCACTGAACTTGCATAGCATACTCGCATTCAGTTTTCAAATTGATGCTCAAACAAGCTATTTATATAAACTGTTATTTTTCTAAATTTTAAATATGGATGTATTAGATATTTTTTTAATTAGGAACCAATTTTTAACCTCCATTTAACCAATGAACTCGTAAAACAACTGTTTCAATCACCAATCCAGTTTTAGTAACACCGCTAGTGATTCTCATTAGATCAAAGAAGATAAAATATGAAATTGAATCCCGATCATATATTGATGTCGAAGGTGGGTTCAAACCCACTTCCCTTCCTAAATTATTAAGTAGACTAATATATTAACTTCCTGATTGCATAGAAGGAGAAGACATCTCCTCGTTAATAAGAAAACAACTCGACACGAAATTCGAGAAATATCACAATCTCATAAGTCAAGACATATGAAAAGGACATATGAGGCATACACTTAGCCAAGAAGACAACACAGAAAGGGTCGCTGGTGGAAATCAAGAATTTTCTCTTTAGGAAATGATTTGGGAATACAAGAGTCTAAAGGAGGAGAAACTGTTCTGCTACCTTTTTTTGGAGAAGTCACGAATCTTTGAGAAAGGGACGAACTTTGGTTGCCTATAATTACCAGCCCATAGGTGCATCAAACCACACTTCGGATATGTCACACCTCGCCAAGGCAGAAACACGGGGATGTGATTCGAAAAGTTTTCAAGCACAAGGTTCGAG
Source organism: Ambrosia trifida (assembly GCA_028751855.1). NCBI lineage: Eukaryota > Viridiplantae > Streptophyta > Magnoliopsida > Asterales > Asteraceae > Ambrosia > Ambrosia trifida. The sequence continues at coordinate 4,222,498 of CM054126.1, read as the reverse complement.
CAACACACAAGATTTAAATCAAATAGATATCATCGAAAGGTAAACGATGTCATAAATTATTAAAAATAACATAACATTGTTTGGAAACGAAACATTGTCTGAAATCTCATGACTCAAATACCAAGATAACACATCACTGACATGACCAAACCAACGATGGTACCACCGAGTGTAAGCTCAAACCCAACTCTCAAGTCTCTACCCCGCGTGATTAGTTACCTGAAAAACATGCATAAAAGATTAGTCAACATAATGTCGGTGAGTTCACAGGTTTTAATATACTATGTAAAGTGCTCGTGAAATTCGCGTATGACCAATCATAGGCTAGCTAAGCGAATGATTACTGTACAAATCATTAGTCCCACAACCAAACCTCTTGACCGTTGTGCCTCGCGCATTGTACAATAAAGACAACGTATGTATAGTAAAATAGTAACACTCTTTTGTATGTAACCGGTTATAGCGGCTAACCAATAGTGGGGTGTCAACCCAATAAATCTATTAAAGTGTTCCATGGCTTTTGATAACTAATGGTTATGGTGTAAATGTAAGTACGAGGACTGTGGTGCTCATGAACCAAATGTCTCATGTTCCACAAGGTAAGTCACGATAGAATAACACACAAAATGAAATGTACTCGAAATGTAGCATGTTTATCCCCCAAAATGGAAAATAGTAAAATAGGGTCGTGAAACTCACCTGATGAATGGATGTGGAGTCTGGTAAAGTAGTAAGGTGGAATAGCTACTGTCCCGATGGATGATGCTCTAGGATTATCAAGGACATAGTAAGTGGTACGGTCTTGTCGTTTATTATACAAGTTGTTCACCCAACTTTGTGGACCCTTGTGTTAGTTAAATATGGGCCATGTTTCGTGCACGTGGCAATTATTACTGTTTCATGTGTACTTCGTATGGTTTCGAGAAATCCAGGCGTTTCATTGTAAAATGGTATCCATTGTAAACAAAATGGGCCCCACATGTTGTCATGGGCCATAAATTGTTCCCAATCCAACATGTGTGGTCGTTTTATGGCAAAGCGAGTGTTTTAACATATGCTTATGCCTTTTAATATCAAAAGTTAGTGCTAACATACGTTATGGCTTTCTTAACACATGTTATTATGGTATAGCCGAAATCTTTTGGTGATATTGGCCTCAAATCCGATCATTTTGTGTATCCAAAACAACTTGTTCGTGTTTATCAATATACAATTGAATGTTTACAAGTGTGTGCTAGTGTGTTTTTTTTATGAAATCGTGTATTTTGATCCTCAAAATGTAGTGAAGTGCCGAGTGTGTATATATATATAAACGTTTGTTTTGATTTAAAATCGATCCCATAACAGCCATTAAGGTCGTGTGAAGTTTATAAACATTAGTCATGATGTGGTTGTATCCTCTACATTAACTTGTGTTGCATATATATGTGATATATATATATATGTGTGTGTGTGTGTGTGTGATTGTATATGTGTGAATATGTGAGTGATTGAAGTCAATTAACAATAAACAAGAATATGCTCATGAAAATCATTAGCTTGTGTGTGACTAGGGCCGATTACTTGGTGTTTAGGGGGTCGAAGAATGGTTAGGGTGCTTGTGAGGTGGTGATCGGCCGAGGTTAAGCCAAGAGAGAGGAAGTGTTTTGTGTGTGGAATTGAGGATGATATAGTGCCTTTATATAGTGGTCGAATGGAATGGTGACAAGAATAAACAAGGCAAACTTCATCTTCTTGAATGGTGTTATGCTTAAAGAACTCTATCATGATTGGGTGATTATGTGCAAACTCCATCTCTTGTCCCTTTCTTGAGTGTTTTGGCCGATTGCTTTTTACCTCAAAGAGGTTAGTTGACATGCATGAGGCATGGTATGAACCATTTGTCTTATTTCCATCTTTGTATAAGGAATGATGGTCATCCATGATGCAATCCTTTTTGTCCCTATCTTCGGATTTTGGTGGAGAAGAATCAAGGCAAAATTGGCAAGGGATCAAGTATTGGTAGGAGGTGGCAAGAGGTTAAGGCCTAACTTGGTATAATCATAGTTTTCAAGGTGATAATGACCCATGATTGGGTTGGGCTTTCGGCCGAGAGTCATCAAGGAAAAGAGGATTTGATTTTGTAAGTACAAGGTGTCATTGGGTGTGTCTTTATGTCAAGTCCCTATCAAGTTAAGGTTTGTGTTGTCCTTGCTAGTCGATCATCACCATCATCATCCTTATGTAAATCTCGGCCGAAATGTATCCATCATATAAGGGGCATGAGATCTCACTTAGAGGTGGCGAAAACTTATGATGTGGTCACCGTCCATCATAAATTCAAACCCCGGAAAAAGAGACAGAGGCTGAAGGGCTTCAAAGGCCTAGGCGTCGCCTCCGATCATGGTGGCCTGGGTTCCGTCGACCATTATAGAGCTCGAAGATCTATTCAGGGGAAACAATAGTTTCGTCATCACTGATTACCTGATAGTCATTAAGCTTGCTGGAGTTTGTTTTTGGGAATACAAGGGATGAAAGGATAAAAAGGGTGAAGGTGATGATGTGAAGTTTTGTTATGGTTTGGTGGAAAACCCATGTTTAGATTCAATAAAAGTGAGGTTCATGTACAATTCTACTCTTATACCTACTACGTATTTGATTTTTCATGCAATCGATAATTAGGTTCCTGTTAATACTATTTGTTTCGTAAGTTGGTGTGTTTGGTTTTATGATACAATTGATTTGGGCAATTTGAATTGGTTGGTTGAATTAGGTTCCTGTTAGTACTACTGGATAACTCAGTATTAGAACATACTACATACTTATGTTAATTCTGAATATTTAATTTATACTTCCTTTGACACGCTTATTGACAAGAGTAATGTTGTGGCAATGTTTTTGAATCATACAAGCATTTAATGCCTTTGTTATGCCATAAGTTTTGTGGTTTGTGATCTGGATTTCTGCATGGACAATTTGATTGGAAATACACCAGGTTTTGCAAAAGTATAATGATGTGAGAGCTTCATGGATTTGACCTGAGAATGTATATGCTTATAGTTTCTGTTATTTCTGTTTAAATTGTTATTTATTGCCTAAAATGGTTTGATTTTGCTACCTATTTGTATGACTTTAACCACACATCACATAATTTGTCTGTAATCACTAGCCAACACGAGAATACAAGTAGCCTAAATAAACCAGATTTTTTTTCTTTTTGTTATCTTCAAAATACATATATATGCATACAACATATATACCTACATATATACACTGTGTGAGGATGAGCTCGACGATATATGAGGGTGATTACATGGGACCCATGTACAATAGATATATGAGGAACGGATCCAAGAACATTTCAGACGTGGGACTGTCCGTGTTAGTTCGATATCGGGAGAACTGAATTAGAAGAATCATTAGCAAAAGGTTGGCAAGTTGATCATCATGGGAATAAAGATGCAAAATTTCTTGTTGTGCATTAGGGGTTGAGTTCCATGTCAAATGTAGAAGTAACACAAATAATGCAAAAAAAGTTTTATTATTATGTTATATCCAAGATTTTTCTTAGTTTGTTTTAATATAATTATTCAATGGGCAAAATTATTAAAAGTAAATAGTGATGTTAAATATATTTATCAGATTTCAGGTGGACGATTGTGGTATGGGTTCAGGGGTACACGATGTCGGGCGATGGTGGTTCCAGGGGTGGTTATCGGTGGTGGATGAAGGTACTAGCAGCGACGGTGGTCTTGGATGTCGAAACTATGGTGATGGTGATTCCGATAGAAACTATTAAGATTGGTAAATCTCATAACCTTTCTTACTTCCATTAACTATTAGTGTTGACTGAAGCAATACTGGGTTGTGAGAATGATAATAGATGAGGGTATGTTTGGAAGAATGGTCTGTTGTTAGGATTATGGTGGAGGAGATGGGTGGAGTGGGGAAGAAAAGGGTGGGATTGAAGTGGGGCCACTTAAAATTTTATGGTATTTTATAATTTCCTTTTAAGTGTTTTGTATTTTAGGATCAGAGGGTATAATAGTAATTTTATCCAGACTTAACGATCAAAACTAACGACCATCCATGCCAAGGACTGTCAGTGTTATGAAAAACGAACCTACGGGAACATATGAGTGATAAGTTGTAAACATTTAGGATCAAGTATGTAATTAGTGATTTTTAGAGATCAAGTGTGCAAGATCTGGAAACCACAGGGATCAACCAAGCAATTCACTCTTTTGTATAAGTGACAAAACAGGTAGGTCAGGCCAGGTCGTGTAACAAGTCAAAATACGTTCGGGTTAAAACATGCAGCTTTAGAAAAAAGGTCAAATTGGTTAGATACTTGGATGAAAACAGATTACGCCAATTGTTTTCGTGTTGGCTAGTGATTACAGACAGATAGTGTTGTTGGGTAAAGCTAAACCATTTGACCTTTTTTAAGTTTGTGAGATTCAGAAAAGAGTTTGAACTAATTTATAAGTGGAGTATACCTAAATTAACCATCAATCAACAAAAGTAACTAAGAGTAACACATTTCCTAAAAAAATAATTTAAAACGATGTACCATGTACAAGAATACAAGTAGCCTAAATAAACCATGTTGGTAATGCTTGTGTTTTTATTTAATGAATAATGGCCTATATATAGCCTTAAAGACACACACATAGGATTACATGCAAACAACTAAAATAACCACTTTTCCTAAAGAACTGGTACACCACATGACTAATTCCAGCTATAGCCAACGTCCATCTCCATGCAAATCGGTCAAACCAGAGTACCATTTCCAACAACTAAACATTAATAAATACTCTAAATAATAATACCAACCATTTAACTGACCCGTCAACAAAACCCGTCAAGATTAAACCCAACAAACCAGATTTTTTTTTTCTTTTTGATATCTTCAAAATACACATATATGCATATATACACTGTGTGAGGATGAGCTCGACGATATATGAGGGTGATTACATGGGACTCATGTACAATAGATATATGAGGAACGGATCCAAGAACATTTTAGACGTGGGACTTTCCGTGTTAGTTCGATATCGGGAGAACTGAATTAGAAGAATCATCAGCAAAAGGTTGGCAAGTTGATCATCATGGGAATAAAGATGCAAAATTTCTTGTTGTGCATTAGGGGTTGAGTTCCATGTCAAATGTAGACGTAACACAAATAATAAAAAAAAAAAAGTTTTGTTATTATGTTATATCCAAGATTTTTCTTAGTTTGTTTTAATATAATTATTTAATGGGCAAAATTATTAAAAGTAAATAGTGATGTTAAATATATTTATTAGTTGAAATTTTAGTTAATAGACCCCAGGAATGCCCTCTAGGGTCTAAATCATGAGATTGTATGATTGGTTTTACGTGTTCCTAAATGATATGCTTAACTAGTTTTACCTGTTTGTAAATGACTATTGGCATTGGATCGCGACTCATAATAATCGAGACAGACAAAAGAGTAGATCTAAACAATCATATAAAAATGAGACGAAAATACTTAGCATTTATGTATAAGTGCAACCTGTTTGGGGTGAACGGTTTAACGTGAAGGGCACTCGAGATGTGAACGAATTGACACGTTTAATGAGCGGGTTATGGTCTTGGGTAGTAAGTTAACATGTCGATCAGACAACCCGCTTAAAACTAGAATGATATATAGCATTTATATATAAGTGCAACCCGTTTACGAGCCGTTAGAATAGTGTAGTGTAAAGATTGTAGTTTTGTTAAGAATAAATATAATACATATATAGAGAAAAGGTTACATCAATCTCACAATGCATAAATAATTACAAGCTTGAAGAGTAACATGTTGAGACGATGACCCGTATCATATTGATCATTTAGCGGTGGTGGTGCCAGCCGGTTGAGTAGTCTCCTGTAGTTTGATTTCATGCCAACACAAAACTTTAGACTTTCAAATATAAAATAGGAATTAAAAGTTAATATTTACACTAATATTTCACCATTAAGTTATTTATTTTAATAAACTATATTTTTACTTTTAGTATAATTTATACAAATATAATAAATTTCAATAGCTTTTTTATATAAATAAAATAGCTATAATAAACTATTAAATTCATTGTTGAAAAGTAAAAGAAAACACATACTCTTATTTTTTTTTCCTCAGTAATCCATATTGTGAGCCGTTAGCCGATAATAATTCATACTCTTAATATGACTATTGTTTTAAAATATCATTAGTGAAAGTTACGAACAAACTCAGTTACTTTACGTTTGGTGTGATTGTCTACGACAACAAAAGCGCAGTTTGTCACATTTTCAGTTAGATTATTATCGAATAGTAAATTACATTTTTGATTATTGAAAAATCTCATTTGTCAAATTATAATAGATTTCAAAACCCAATTCATGTTTCAGACTAGAGTATGCCAACATTTATGGGTTTGATACCTATTTTTAAAACTCAAACCCATTAATTTAGAAATTACAGCGTTCTATGAGTCGGCCTAATTAGACATTTAGACCACCCGTCATTTCAACCCGAAACTTTATGGCTGGTTACCCAACGTGGTCTGGCCAGTTCATATCGTGACACTAAATGTAGGTAATGTAATGTAATATGAATACGAGCGAATCATACCGGAGCAGGTTGGGGTTTTTGTGTAGGCTGTGACATAACTAATTGAATAAGTTCAATAACCCTTATTTGACCATAGGCTAAAAGCCTTTGGAAGTAAAGAGATGCAGAATCTCCAGCCTGCGTCTTCACTTGCGACAAGGTACGGTCAATCCTGGCTTCATTCTTTACCAAGTATGGTTTCAATAACGAGTTGTAAATATATTTTGTTCCCTGAAATATTAAAAAAAAACAACAAGAAAAATCAAAATCAAAATAAATTTCCTTTGTACATGTTGTAACTGGTTGGTTCTGCACTTCCGCGGTTCCTTGTTTTATAGGTTCTCGCTTGGTTTTGGTTGGTATTTGAGTTAAAGTTCATAAAAAAAAAGTTATAACCTTTACCTGTGTTTTGGGATGCCACAAGTATACGCAAATTACCAACTTTGCTTCACTATACATTGGGAGCCTAAAAATTAAATAAAAAAAAAATGGTTACGGTTATATAAAACTAGACTTTCGATCATTTCATTTTGTTAATTCCTTACCATGAAATAAATGCATCACCAAATGGATCCCAAACGGTTATGAGAGCAATTATTATCCTGATAACATAAAAATTATGGCATTAATAATTAAGATTATAGATAAGTTGCGTCATAATTCAAGTGACGACGTCAATAAATTAAAACAATACCAGTATTGGCACCAAAAGCGAAGTTGTTCCACATCTGGTTTATTTTTCTCTACGGATTTGTAGCATTCGTAACCCGGATATGCATATGCAAGCGACAGCCTAGATACAATCAATGTTCCATTAAAGTCACTCAAATGAAATAAGTTCATAGTGTTAAAACGGCGCAGCTTGTTACCCGTCTACCTTCTAATTCTGGTAAATATTTTAAAAAGGAGTCGATATATAGTAATCTAAGTTTTAAAATTGCTTCATTCAGTTATCATACGATTTACAACAATTATGACTCGTCATTACTAGAGGTGAGCAAAAAAACCGGTTTGGGAACCGGAACCGCACGAACCGAACCGAACCGGTTCGTCCAAAAACCGGTCCCTACACGAACCGGTCCGGTTTCTACAAGAACCGGCGGTTCTAGGATCGGTTCCCCATCCCCACTAGAAAAACCGAACCGAACCGGTTTTAACTCAAACCGGTTTGGAAACCGGTTCCCAAAAACCGGTTTGGAACCGGTACGAAAAACCGGTATTTTTTAATAAAAAAACTGAATTTTATGTTTAAAAAAAATTATATATAATAAAATTATACAAAAAAGTTTCCACACATACAAATATATATACCCATACACCTTAAAAAAATCATAAAAATCAATAAAAGTTGAACTTTATGTAAAAAAAAATAAAATTTGTGTTGCCTTTTTAAAAAAAATGTGCGCGAAAGAACCGATTAAGAACCGAAACCGAAACCAAAACCGAACCGAAACCGGTCTCCGAAACCGGTCTTACGAATCGACAAAACCGGTCCAAAACCGAACCGGTTTGGAACCGAAACCGGTTCGGCCAGGAACCGGTACTGTAGCGAACCGGTTTGGAACCGAAACCGGTTCGGCAAAAAAAACCGATTTGCTCACGTCTAGTCATTACTCATTACTATTTAGTGAATTATTGGTTTTTAGATATCCCAACAAAATTATTGACAAACAAAAGAGAATGTGAATAAGACATACATTAGCAGTCGGTTTAGCATATATCCTAGCATCTTGCCCTGTCACAAGCAATTGAGGGATTAAGTAACCATACATAATACAAAGACTAATTTTGATTGTAAATTAGTACATTATCAAATGGCAAAAGTGGTGAAGTAACATGAAAATGAGATTAACAGAGATTAGATGTTCAAATGAACCAAATTATTTGACTTTAATACTCTATAACTTGAATATAACTTGAATATAATTAATGGGAAAATCACAAATACATATATTTGTTAGGTATGTATATATCACAAATGTTTACATCCATAAGTGTGAATTTAATTAAGCTGATCTATTTTATTATCAAGAAGTAGATTTTCTCTTAAAATACTATACTCAAAATTACCTTTTTAACTTTTTTATTTATTACTTTTTGAATGTGATTATTTTATAAAAATACAAAAGTTTACAGTTTTCCTTATTCTATTCCATATTTGTTTAGCACATTAGATTTTTATAATTTTGAACTATTACTTATCGGTGGATAATAATTCATATTGTAATATGAATGAAAACAATCTTAACTTTCACTTTTGTTGTCAAAAGCAATAAAACTCGTATAATCATCATAGACTTACACCCAAATTAGTTATGATTTCCACTAAGTTTCACTTACAAAGAAGGCAACTTACCTGTTTCGCTCATAATAATCATGTGGGCGAAATTGAGTGGAAATCGGATGCAATTATATGATAATCATGCGATTGGAATTACCCCTAACATAGTCGTCGGTTATATTGTCGATATATTAAACCAATGGATTAAAGTTTTGGTAATAAGTTTCTAATTTGCCTTCTTTTTTTTTCTTGTTTTGGTTCTTTTTTTTTTTTTTATGTTGCCAAAAAGGAATAATTTGTAGTTTGAAATAAGTCTAGACTTCACTTTCCTTTATTCCTTTCTTCTTCTTTTGTAAAGAAATAAGTCAGCAGAAGTGCATTGTTTCTAAAATGAGACATTCTATAAACACATTGCTTCAAATTTACATGCATATAGTTCCATAAATAATAAAATTAATGTTCCTAATTTCAAACAAAACACACAACAAAGTGTTTAGAAGAAAGACAATTTCATACATAATGTTGCTCTATCATAAAAACTGCTTATTAACTAACTAAATGAGACGGTTAAATCAACAAATATGTAAAATTCTCCTATACATATGTATATCACATTTGCATGTTTACTAATTCGTATACAAAAAAAAAAAAAAAAAAAAAAAAAAAAAAAACAATACTAAGAACAATTTATTTACACCTAGAAACTTAAAACACAATCAATCGATTGTAATCGATTAAATGAGATAATATATAATATGTCAAAAACCGTACATACATCTCTATATTTTGGAGAAATAGGATCTATTAAATATAGAAATCATGCCGAAACATCCAATTACAAACAATAACAGGTAAACATGCAACAAGCAACGTCTTTTTAAATAACATTTGTAAGTTTACATATAGGAAATCATGCAAAACAACAAGCAAAATGATGACGATATAACGATATTCAAACACAATGAATCGTAAAATATGAATGACAAAATGTGATCGTGAAATCATATAAATAAATAAATATATAAACATGCAAAATATATATATATATAAAAGAAAAACTAAAAATAAATAATAATCTTACGGTTTAGTGATTATTTGAAGGAAATGAAAAATGTAAAAAGATGTGGATAGTGAAAAAGGTTGAGGAGACGCCGCCGTTAACAACGGCAAACCGTTGCAGACGGTCGACGAAGGAGAGAGATAACGGAGAAACTTAACGATCAAAGTCGTTAGGGAAAAGTGTCTCTCTCTTTATTTCTGGTTTTTTATTTGTGATGTGAAAGAAGTATTTATAGTAGTTTAGGAATAATATTTTTTATTTTTACTCAAACCAAATACCACACATTGCTCCACCATCCGTATTGCAAGCCTTGAAACTTTCTAAATATATGGATGGTTTAAATCGATTTATGTATGTTACTATTTTGTGTCGTGGGGCGGTTCGTATCGAGTAATAGTGCTAGATGTAGGGGTGAGCAAATGTCGGTTCGGTTCGGTTTTTACATATAACCGAAACAGATAACTGAAGTTCGGTTTTAGGAAAAACCATAACCGTAACTAATCGGTTACGTCAGTTCGGTTAATTCAGTTAATATGTTGGTTATCGGTTCGGTTTCGGTTATGTTCGGTTAATATCCTAACATAAAACTTGTGCAAACTTGTAAACTTAAAATAGTTAGTAAAGTGTTTAGATCTTTTTCAAGAATACAACTATATATGAAAATGTAGGTAAAATACATGAAATACCGAGTAAACAAATAAAAAAAATGCTTTAACTATATGGATATGCATGAAAAATACATGAGTTATATAAAAGATATATTTCAAGTACATATATGTATATGAAAAGATACAAGAAATATACCGGAAATACATGAAAATATGTTCAAAATACATGGATATATGTATGAAAAATACTTAAGTATATAACTATCGGTTCGGTTTCGGTTATTTCGGTTACGAAAGAAGGGAAAACCAAAACCGTAACCGAATGGTTCAGTTTTGGCCATATGTTAACCGTAACCGATCGGTTAATTCGGTTTTGGTTATTTTCGGTTCGGTTATCGGTTCGGTTTTGGTTTTTCTCGGTTATCGGTTTTCATATGCTCACCCCTAGCTAGATGTGGCTCAACGTTGAGGTTGGATAGGAAGAGGATAGACATGCGCATAGACAGAACATCGTTAGTTTTGTAACGTACAGAAAAGTGCTTCTTTTAAAATCGGTATTTAGAAAGAAAAAATAAAGAAACGAAAAGAAAACCCGACTATAGATAAATTTAAGGTTATTGGATTTAAATAATCCCAACTTGACTTATTGGCCGGAAACAATCTCAATTAAAGAAATTTTTTATCATAGTCTCAACTTTTAACCTATTTTTCCTCGGTGATCTCATACAAACTAAAAGTTACCCAATTAGTTTTTTTTTTTTTTTTTTTTTTTTTTTTTTTTTTTTTTTGACATGGACTACTTATGTGACGGAAAGTCAAGGGATTACTGATGTGGACTACCTATGTGGCAGAAAGTCAAGGTATTACTCCGTACTAATTTGAAAAATAAGTCAAAGTTTTGTTGATGTATACGTGATAGCCCATGTAAGCGAAAACTAACTATGTTAAGTTTTAGTTAGTACATGTTGATGAAGGAGAATGTGTTAAAAGTTGGAATGTTCATAAAATATTATTGTAGTTTGAACGGTTGCAAACCAATAACCAAACTTGAAATTATTAAAATTCAATAAAGCTAAATTTAATAAACTACAACATTTTAATTATTGATAACTTCATTCCATCAACATGAGTAGCAATTGCCATTATTCAGCTGCTCAGCAAGGTATTTGTACTTGGTCAAGTATAGTGATTAATCAACCAAAAAGATTTTGTGGCGTCCCTTTAAGTATATCTTGGCCAAAGAATATTAATTTTGAGTATTTAATTTAAATTTATATACATTTCAAATTTCATATAATTATGGTCTGGTCATAAGAGTGCAAAGAGGGTAAGGTACTCGGGGCGCCGCAAGTAATTTGGGTAGTGCGTGCTATAGGTTGCTAAGTTAAAGCTAGCCGCATCGGTTTGGTCCTTTTTACCGTTACATGACGGTTATGTGAAAGACGCGCAATGGCACGGGTTAACAGGAACACCGTCGCAAATGAATTTGGGTTATGGCGGGTGAATAGGTTAGATTGGGTGGCATAGCGTGAATAGATGATAGGGCGAGTCATGGTTGTAAAAATCCCGCCTAGCCTCCGATTAATCGCTAGACGGAGGTTCACCGAGTAAACACTGATTAATCGTTAGTCAGTGACTGTCTAGCGATTCCAGCCAAATTCCGGTCAAAATCTGTAAATTTTGGTCAGATATTCCGACCAAAACCTGCAAATTCTGGCTATTAATCTTATATTCTTAAAGACATGAATCGATGAAGGGATTAAAACATGCCTACTTAAAAATACTACATATAAAATGTATGTGCATACATATAAAACTGAAAATTACATATAAAATTCTAATTCGATTAATCACGATTAATCCATACTAATCCTGATTAATCGATAGTCGGTACCTCACCGCCTGACTAGCGCCTAGCGATTCTCACAACACTGGGGTGGGTTATTTACGAATTGGAGAGATGGTGCCCCTTGCACCTTAAATTATTAATTGAGGAAGGGATTAAAACATGCCTATTTAAAAACTACATATAAAAGTATGTGTAAATATATAAAACTGAAAATTACATATAAAATCTTAATCAGGTTAATCACGATTAATCCATACTAATCCTGATTAATTGCTAGTTGGTACTCACCGTCCGACTAGCGCCTAGCGATTCTCACAACATCGAGGTGGGTTATTTACGAAATGGAGAGATAGTGCCCCTTGTACCCTAAATTATTAAACTATATACATTTTATTAAACTGAACTTAATGGTTGAATGGTCAAATATCGTCCATGGCATACTTTATTTATTATCTTCGGGTGAAGGGCCATTTTGGCTCAGTTGTCGACGCTTGATGACTTAATAAAACGCAAAATTTTAAATGGGCCAAATCGTTGTTGTTTGTGTATGTCAGCCGTGGAGTCCATTGAGCAAGTGTTTAGGGTTTGTGTCATTGGTTTTGTGGTGTGGCAAGGTATTATAGTTCTTGGTGCAAGATAGTCCCCATTTATTCTTTTTCGGTTTTGACCTGTTGGTGCATAAATGCATAAATACATGTTGGCTTGTTCTATTAAGAAGAAGCTAGTTCAATCCATAATGGTGGTGGCGTGTTGGAATATTGTGTGAAACAATTTCATTTTCAACAAAGGTCCCATCAAGGTGGATGACATAATTGGAGAAACAATGTCTTAGGCTTACTTGTGGATAGGGCTGGCAATTTAGACACGAACACGATAACCTGACACGAACCTATACGATTTTAACAGGTTTCGTGTTTGGCCTTAACAGGTTTCGTGTCTATAACAGGTCGACATGTTAAGACCTATTTATTTTCGTGTCGTGTTCGTGTTTACATGTTTGGTGTTCGTGTCTTATCGTGTACGTGTCTTAACAGGTCTTATCGTGTCATATCATGTTTCTTATCATGTCTTGTTGTGTCTTATCGTATCTTGTCGTGTCTTGTCGTGTCTTGTCATGTCTTATCGTGTCTTGTCGTATTAACTTATTTTACTAGGTATTCCTTATCGTGCCGTATCGTGTCTTATCGTGTTAACCTGTTATACACAGGTTCGTGTTCGTGTTTGAAAAAACTGACACGATTAGAATTCGTGTCGTGTTCGTGTTTACAGATTTCGTGTTCGTGTCTTAACAGGTTCGTGTAACCTGCTATGCCAGCCCTACTTGTGGATCACTAATGGATCAATAAACTTGGATTTAGATTGGGATAAGTGGAAGAGATTTGATATGTAATGTTATCTTTTGACTTGTTTGTTTCTGTAGTCCTCCCTTACTAACAAGGGTTGGTCTTTTTTGTTGGTATGAAATGAGCCGTTCAGAAAAAAAAAAAATTATCACTAGCTTTGCAAAGGGATACATTTGTAAAGGGGGACCAATATAGTTAGTGGGTTGTGAATTTAGGATAAAGGTGATCACTACCTCTTGAGATTAGTGAAACGTAGAAGGCGATTACTACCTTAACATTTATAAAACGAACAAGGTGATCATTACCTTGACATTAGCGAGATGTCGTTAGATGATCACTACCTTGCTTAGTGACACGTTTGTATCGATGATCTCTTACATTTAAAAACGATTAGTGGAGCAACTCTTGATTGGATAATTAGGGAGAGGGCATAGCATGGATTAGCTAGCATCCACTTGAATCTCTATAAATCGGCTTTGTCGATCTAACTTTTTACACGTGTTGCATACTATAACAATTGGATGTCAAACAAGTTTAAATCATTCAAAGTTAGTGTTAAATTAAATAAAAAATTAAGATTAGAGAGTGATATGCGAAAGAGAAGGAGATAGAGATATAGCATAAGTTATATGAAGAGAGTGGGAAATTTTCCCCACTCTCTTTTCTTTTTTATTTCTTTTAAATTGAGCATAATGATTGTAGCGTTTATCTTGGTTTTCTACGTATGTTTGGTTCTCAACCTTAAATATTATCCTAGGTAAATGCATAACCAAGATTCATAACGTTCAAAAATACATAGTAACATAAAATGTTACACGATACAAATATTACTAAAACATGTTTAATCAATATTCAATACTCGACTTTCCTTTTTAATCTACGGAACTAGTTAATATGTGACCCGAACTCCTTGATATCTAAGAATTTCCCCAATAAGCTCACCCTTACCCGACCCAACATACCTCCCACATATCTCACCATCTCTTATGAACAAAAAGGTCGGGACCTCAACAACATCCATATCTTTCAAATATTGCATACAACTATCGTTCTCGTCGCCATTCATCCTTGCAAAAACCACTGTATCCATTTTTTTGGACAGTTTTAGCACCGTTGGGTATACCTTCACACAAGGACCACAATGTTTGAGTCCAACATCGAGAACAATGAGTTTATTGTCCTCCTTGTGATCAGCGATTAGCTTCTCAACGTCTTCTCTGTTATGTAGTTGTACCTGATGATATAAAAAGAAAATAACAAAAGAAAAGTTTATTTCACATACAAAACCTATCATTCTAAAACATTCAATTTCAATAACACTAAAACACATTGTAGTATTATTTATGTATGCGTGCACACATACTACGTATTAAACACATATACATACACATAAACACACACCAAAACATAGATATATGTGTATAGAGGACTGGTCAATTATGAACCAATAATTCACTTTTTTTACATGAAGTTCATGAATTAAAGTCGGTCTACCTCACATTTATGTTTACAAATTAACTAACAAGTAATATTCCCTTTTATTTTTTTTTTTATCGGCGAACAACTGTGTGGCAACCACCCTTGCGGGGCGTCGTGCCCAAGAATCGACTACTCGACCTCCAGCAGCCCCTGCCTTCTCCTGATGCGCGGAAACCCGAGCCCCACCCGCCCAAAGGCACGACAGTGTTATAGAACTCGGTAAAACCTCGTCGCCCGTCAGATTCGAACCGGCGCCACCCGTATTCGATCTTCACCCGGATACCAAACCATAAATGTTGGAAGTGGGAATCGAACCTTTGATCACATAGGTGAAACAAAAGTCACTCCACCACTATGGATGGATAATATTCCCTTTTATTTAATACGGAAACAAAGCTAAGGAAACAAGGTGGACTTAAGAGAAATGGAAAGCATTTGATGTTCCTATTACTTGATAGAGAATTCGGTGTATGTTTGTAGTTGTAAAAACAAATGGGTGTGTTTTTTGGCGATGTTTTGGGTTGCGACTAATACCTTACTAGGCATTTCCTTAGTATATTCTTTTTAGGTGAAACGAAGTGAAATTTGTCGATAAAAAAATTATTAACCAGTCATTTGTTACCAAGTTCAATTAAAATCAAAAGTAGAAAAAGTGGCTTTACATATAAATATCGTTTTTCTATTTATTCTTCTTCTTTAGAAGAGCCTTTTGCTTTATTTAAAAAAAAAAGAATTTTATGAATTGTATGTTCCCGATCTGTAAACAAAAAATAATTTATATCTATAATTTTATAACCTAATAAATAATTAACTGGCTACCTCATGTGTTACAATTTTGTAAACCCGAAAAACAATTTTTCGGTTCTCTTATTTCACCACCGTGTTTTACTTTTTTATTTTAAAAAGCTAATTAATAAAAAAATCAATTTTATCTTATCTTAAAATACTATTTTATAATTTATTTTTTTTTTCGCTACCAACTTTTCGATATTTCTATATTTAACATGTATGATACACGCCTTTCAAATCCAATGTGGTTAAAAAAATATAAATCTTGTAAATAAGATGATAAAAAAAACTTACAACGCCGGAGTGACTATCACCATAATACAAAACATCACCCATCAACCGATCCGGCCCGATTCCTTCTTCTTCATGGATCTTTTCCATCCCTTTATAGAAGGTAAAATGAGGCACTTTTTCTATCTTTTCTCTTTTAAAAAATTCCGTCATCTCATCGGACTCATCACCCAATACCAGTAAGAATACGACGTCGCTGCATGTCCTGCTTAGGTTCACCATGAAGGGGTATATCTCGCTGCTTTGTTTGCTGTTTCGGGCGGCAAATTCGACCACCACTAGCTTTTGTTTGGCGTCGCGTAACGCAGCCTCGAACTCCGCCACTGTGTGGATGTGTTGTACCTATCAAAGAGACGTGTAAATTTATACTACTAGAAAAAAACACAAGGGGTACTTCTGGCCCATTTCACTTGACTACACCGCCCTAACGGCACCAAATGTGAAAAGAGGGGATTGGCGTGAATTTTTTAATGGGGCATGTACAATTTGATGAACTAATGGGCATCTCTCCAACTTTCATTCACCAATCACATTATTTGTTTTAAAATTTCAAAAAAATAATAATAATTAAGTAATGATTGGAAGGGACTTGAAACCACTACACCATTTGTTAATTTCAAGCCCTTTCAAGCTCTATGTGGGACCTACATGACACATGTCTCAAAATGCCCAGGGGAGCTTGAAATTAACCTACCACTACACATGGTCTTAGATATTAAATACCAGTAATTGACCGAACATATACGCTACGGTACTTTGTTTTAAAATTAGCTAAATTTCGTTATCGGTAGTGCTACACGGTACAGTGTCGGTTCGGGACTTTTATTGATATCGTATTATATTGGTATCGACAAAACATATATAGTATAATATTAGGTTTTGAATTTAGCTCAATTTTGATATCAGTATTAGGTGGTACGATTCTTGTTCGAGACTTTTTATAAAGCTTCACCATACCAGTACAGACCAAACATATACGGTATGATATTTAGTTTTGAGTTTAGCTAAACTTTAAATTCCGGTATCAGTTTTATACGGTACGTTACTGGTTTAAGAATTTTAAAGTTACCATACCATACCATACCATACCATAGTGGTACAAACCGAACACATATGGTATATTCCACTAAGTTTTAATTAAATTTCGGGGGTATCGGTACTATGCCATACTACACTAATTCGGTTTGGTATGGTACATGTACCGATCTCATTAGATTTTCTTTATATTGGTATCCTTATATATAGTTGATTAATAATATTCATTCATGTAATAGAATAATAGTACCTTGTCTTCCTCCTTGTTGGTTTTGGCAGCCGCTCCGCCGCTGCTGTCGGTTTTTGTGGCAGCACCGGCGGAGGCTTTCGTTACAAAAAGTGGTGGTGAGTGAGTTTTAGTTTTGGTTGGGAAGAAAGATTGGAGTTTAGGGTTGTAATGAGAAGAGAAAACATGGAGTTTGTTGGTGGAGCATATGTTTGTAGGAGGTTTGACCATGAGGTTTGTAAAGGCTGCCATGGTGGCCGGAGAAGTTGAAACAACGGTGGTGGTGATGGTGGTGGGAGAGGAGGAGATAATGGGGTTGAAATGGAGGTGGGATGAGGAGTTGAAATCCAATGAGGAACCATTGCGAACCACTCGTTGAGGTTTGATGCTCATCCACCAATGTCCACCATTCACTTTGATTTTTTTGTAATGGATATTTTAATAATATTTGGTTGTATTCAAAATTTATTAATATGTTAATTTAATTTTGTATTGTTTTGTACGGCATATTTTATAAGGTTCAATTTTTGGATAAGAAAATAAAATTGTATTAGTAGGAATGTAGGATATTATCATGTAAATCCCCATAGGCTCGTATGAAATGTCTCATATTTAATACCCTCAAAGGTGTTTGTGCATGTAAATCAGCATGGGAGACTTTTAAGGTGGCCTGTTTTTCTAGGGTCACATTTTTTTTTTTCTGTTAGAGAGTTTTTTATATATAAATAGAAAACTCCCCATTTTAAAGTTAAATTTTGGGCTCATTCGGTTAGATGGTAGAATATTACTTTTTAAGTATAATTATTTTATGTATAATTTAATTGAAATATAAATATATTACATTATTTACATAGAATGGCTTGTCACTATATCCTATCGAATACATGTGGCTGTTGTGCATATTTAGTAATGGTATAGAAAAAATTATATCAACAAAATATCTAATACACTTGTGTGGAGTGAAAGATCGACAACACATGACTTATACTTTAAACTGTTGACTAATAAATAAAGATATTTATATAAAATTTCTAATAAAGATAACTTAATCATTAGGTTGTATGGTGTGGTTGAGGGGTGAAGAGTGCATGGAGCAACTTATAACAAGCTCGTAGAGCGTGATTTCCCGTTCAACCCCAAAAAACATGGGGTGTGGGGCATAGAGGAGGGGGAGGCTTTTTTTTCTTTTTCTTTATTTTTTAGTCCAAAAATCAACTACAATCATTCACCTTATCATTGCCTCCACGCCGGTGGAAAACTCCACCCCACTTGCCCCACGCCGACTTCTACACCACATTAGGGGTGATGTTTGTGACGTGTAGGGACTTCACACCCCCTCTCACACCCCACACCGTATAATCTTAATGTCACTTACGTAATCTTTATTTCACTTTATTCAAAGTAACTAACAATATTAATTTATTACGTGTTAAAAAATAAAAAAACAATTAACACTAAGGGCATATCCAATGGTTTATCCCGTTCACTTTTTTCTCTATCAATAAACCACACCAAACATCCACATCATTATCCACTAAGGGTATGTTTGGCAATAAGCTTTTAAAAGCTTCAAGTTTCAAGCTTTTACTACCACTCAATAAAAAAATTTGTTTTGTTGAAGAAGCTTGAAACTTTTATGTTGGGAGAAAAAACTCTATATTGAAAAGCTACAAGTACTAGCGTTTAAGCAAAAGCTCATATGTTAGGAGAAAAAACTCTATATTGAAAAGCTACAAGTACTAGCGTTTAAGCAAAAGCTCATACTAGCTACAAACTTTTAATGAGTAAATGACACAAATATCCATTTGAAGAAACAACGTGTATAACGATGGTTAGTGTTAATCACCGACGGGTTTTATACACGTGTTAGCTCAGGTACAACTCTTTGCTCACACCGGTGGTAGAACCGAAACCGTGGAAAGTGAAAGTGTGCGTGTGGTGAAAATGAGAACACAAGAAT
The DNA here is from genome assembly GCA_028751855.1 of Ambrosia trifida. Classification (NCBI taxonomy): domain Eukaryota; kingdom Viridiplantae; phylum Streptophyta; class Magnoliopsida; order Asterales; family Asteraceae; genus Ambrosia; species Ambrosia trifida. Next base: position 4,202,988 of record CM054126.1, on the reverse strand, counting down.
GTAAGTGGTTCGGTCAAGAGTGACTTACGTCCACTGTGAAGAGATAATTATTATTACTTTGAAGATTACAAAGTTATTACAAGTATTATCTCTATGCTAGTTCTTGCACGTAAGTGTCGATCCCTTGTAAAGGAGAAGAAGTCTTCTATTTATAGAAGAAGACATGGGCCGGGTGAGACGGCCCATAAAAGGTTGTAACTGATTTGGGCCTCGACCCGGGCCCTTGAGTCTTCAGCCCATGAAATTGGCGGGAATCAGGTGACATTAAATGCTGATGTGAGAGAAAGCATGATTTGGCTTGCTACGAGTCCACGTGGCACGACGTGATTGGGCGTAGGCGGCGTTTGTCTCTGACACAGCATGGTTGACCCTTCTGATGGTGTCTGATGTGACGCATGGTAGCAGACATGCTTGTCCAGTACCCTGAGTACAATGTCAGCATGGTGGAAGCATGGAGGCTGTCAAGTCGCTGTTCCTCGTCAGTAGTTGTTGGACCACTACTGACACGTGTTTGACTCTGATTGGTGCAGGGGGCGCCCAGATCTGACCAGATCTTCATCATTCCCACTCGTCTGTACCTCGTACCAAAAGCTGATATTAGTGGAATATTCAGCGCGTACACGGGCGCGTGAAGATTCTTTTAAGACGGTGACATCATTTAGATGAAGTCACGTTATGCGTGGATGACCTTCCACACGCAGCCCTGATTCCGCGGGCTTAAGAATGTTAGCGATTTTCTCCGCGCTTTTTGGTTCCGCGCAGGTTTTATGGTTATTTTACACATTTTATTAAAAGATTCAGCTAATCTGCCAAGCACCAAAATATATTTAAAAAGCTACAGCTACCAGCTTACGGCCACCAGCTTGTTTTGCATACTCTTTATCACATACTTTTTATTTTATTCAATGTATTTATATATATATATATATATTTTTTTAACCAAGTCAAAACTACCACCACATAAATTTGGCTAGTCTAGTTTTTTGTTATACAAATAACCAGTCGTCTCGGCAGTTTGATTCACAATGTTTAGGGTATCAATAGTTGAACTATTTGTCTCTTAATTTTTCTAGTCAAACCGACCAACCGGTGAACTTATTTCATGCTTCATTTATTGATTTGAAACTGTGTATTATATCCAAAATAATTAATGTTTGAAGTTTATATCTGCCTATCTTTAGATTTATTAATGTTTGAAATTCTACTTTTTTATTGCTTTCATAAATTTCAACTTCATTATGATATCTTGCGACTTTTAGATAGGATAGTATAACATAAAATTTACACCTTCAATCACTACAATGAATACATGAACTTTAGTTATGTTTTCATTACGACTTGGAAATACCTATAAAAATCTATAAACTTATTCACCCGTATAAATAGATTACGAAAGGAAACCTTAGAAAGGCGGTGGCATCGAATCGTTATGAGTCAAGCTAGACTAGACCTCCTCGACGTTGATATCTGATCGAGTGATCGTATGCATAAGTAGGGGTGTAAACGAGCCGAGTCGAGCCCGAGTCTGACTGGGCTCGAGCTCGGCTCGTTATGGTTTTAAGAAGCTCGAGCTCGAGCTCGGCTCGGTTCGAGCCTACAATCTTGAGCTCGAGCTCGGCTCGCTAGCAAAATCAAAAGCTCGAGCTCGGCTCGGCTCGGCTCGGCTCGAGGTGATTTTAGAACAATCTCAAACAAGCTCAAAGCTCGACTCGAGATCACAAAAGCTCGGCTCGCGAGTGTTATTAAATGGGCCTATGAAATAAGGACTTGGGCTTTGGAGATGTGAGCTATAAATTATAACAAATATATAAATAACTTATAATTATGTTTGGGCTCGTTTAGGCTCGTGAGCCCAATCGAGCTTTGTATATAGGGCTCGAGCTCGGGCTCGATAACTAAACGAGCCATATTTCAGGCTCGAGCTCGGGCTCAGGCTCGTTAAGGCTCGGCTCGTTCGAGCTTTTTACCAAGCCAATCCCGGATAGCTCTCGAGCCACTACGTGTCATTTACACCCCTATGCATAAGTGTAAGGTGTAAGCATCAATGCATCATGGATGAGAATGTAGTTAGTGTTATTAGGTAGAGAAGGAGCCCTATAATATGTGAACTAAGTTTTATTTTATAGAGAAGTGGCTGGACCTGGACCAATCATTAATGAGCCTTTTTGATGGGCCCAAGCTCAATAAACATAACCCAAAGAGTAGAAAATTTACACATTTGTGGATTGGGCTCAAAGTGGTTACATTGAAGCCCAAAATGACAACTATTGGCCACATTTGTCCAATTGTCCTACCTACATCAAGCTTGTGAAAACGAAACGACGACATTTTAGTTGAGGAAAACTTGTACGCGTTAAACCGTAAACTGAAAACTTACGCATCATCTCATTATTAAGGATTTAAGGGTCCCCCAACATCACTTTAAAGAAGATACATCAAAAAGTTTTATACGCTAGTACTTAAACAAACCTCTAATCTATACTATATTACGAAGGAGGTAAGGGTAGTTTAAGATACCTGAAAGTTAAGAACGTTATTTTCATTAACAACCCTAAAATAGGGTAAAATAGTAATTAAAATACTTTTACAATTTAGTACGCCCAAGCCATGCATTGTGATTGGTGGTTTAGTTTGGTGGGTCCCTTCCAACGGTCACATGACCGTTAAAAAAAATCTATAATTAAAACCTGCTGCAACTGCTCCAGTGACTGTGGTGGCGGCTCTGACGACTACTGATGAAGACGGTGGTGGTATTGTGCTGCTGATGAGGAGATAATGAAGATGATCAAAGAGGACGAAAGAGGTTTTTGGGGGTGATGTTTGTTTAGTGAAGATGAAGTATAGACAGCTGTGTATGTTCACTTATATATATATATATAATATGTTACTGGCGACTCTCATTATTTTTATATATTTGATTTGTAAATAAGTGATAGTAATATATATATATATATATATATATATAGGGTGAGGTTATGATACAAAAGATGTGTTTTGTAAGAAGGGTGAGAAATAAAATTGGTCATTGGATCAATTTGATAGATGGATGAGATTAAAAGAGTGGCATTTTTGTAAATTATGTTATAAATTAATTAATAAAATGTGTCTTGTGAGGATATAATTGTCTAAACACAAAAAAACAATTAAACATCTTTATTTTACTCCTTTATTTTAGGAGATCTCCATAAATCCCATTCCACCATTGTAATTTGGAGGAATCAAGTGACAAAAAAGCGAAGATGTGACAAAAAGTGAGCAGATGGGTTTTTTTAATGGCGTGAGAAGATGATTTGAATCCAAAAAGTCAAAAACAACCAACTTAAAAAAGTCACATATGAATAAACAACCTTCCTTCTTGCATCGAGTATAGCTTCGCTAAGGTTGCCATTTTTTTATTAAATCTGATAATTGAAGGTTAAAGATAAAACACACTGATTTGTTTTGCTTTTTCTACACAGAATCATCTCTGTCATTGTTTCCGCCTATAACACACTAGTTTGATCCGTTGGTGATAAAACACATTGGATTGTTGAGACAATTTACACAACGCGTTGCTGTGTGTTTTATGTTTAAAAGTTCGTATTTTTTAAGGAAAAGTCTAATTGTTCTTTGTTGTGTGGTTTACATGTAAACTTTAGTGTATAGAACATTTGGGTATATGTGTTTTATGTTTAAAAGTTTGTAATTTTAGTAGAAATATCATATTGTTCTTGTTTATGTGTTTTATATATAAGCATTTATAACACATTTGAGTGTTAATTACAATACGTAAATGTTGGTAAAGTTAAAACATGAATATATAATCCCATAAATCACTCTACAATAAATGATATTAGAATTATGATAAATACTAACTAGTGTGTTTAAAGGCGTGCGTTGCGCACCTTAAAATTTTGTCATATCCAAAAACACATAAAAAACTATTATCAACCAAGTAACTACCAACCATAATTTAAAAACAACATCTCACAGAAACATGAGTATATTTGTATTTATTAATAACATTTTGTAAATAAAAAAATGGACTCGCCCCTTGCCCTTCCCATATTTCAAACCTAAGACCTTAAACAATAGAAAACATATATTAAAAAAGTGTTTGGACCTTTAAAAAAAAACTTGCACTTCCCATGTTTTGAACTTGAGACCTTAAGAAATACAAATGCACCACAAACCACTCCACCACCAAACCATTTTGTGATATATTATGGAATCATATATACTTATTAATAAATAAGTTTTTGAGAAAAAAAAAACCTTGTCCTTCCCATGATTTGAACTTGAGACCTTAGGGAATACAAATGCACCACAAACCACTCCATCACCAACCCAAAATATATCTTCCATACACAACTATTACCTTGTAGACTACACGTACAACAAAACAAAACAAAAATAAAAAAGTAATAAATGTAAATCTGTTTAGGCTAAGATATAAAAAAATGAAATTAATTTAAAAGTATCTCCTCATCCGTTAAACCATCCCAATCGAGTATTGTTCAATTTTGAATTTGACTTCAACTTTCCTCAAAGCCAAAGTATTTTCTAACCTTGAGTGTATAATCATTTTTTTTCTAACATCAAGGTCCTTAAACATAATGACATTTATTGGTTCAATTTGATTGTATTATAAAAAAAGATTGTGTAATTTAATAGCCTGAAAATAAAGATTGAAACGAATTAGCAATGCAAAGACTGTTTAGATATTGCATTTCTCTATTGAAGTAACTTGAAAAAACAAAGTCAATGAAGATTTCAATTAATGATTTTTCATATATAAAATGTATTTTATATATCAAGCTATTATAATACGAAAATAGCCAAACATATTTAGTTTTGTATTGCATCAAATATTTAATTAATGTGGATTGATTTTATTTATTTGTTTTGAGCAATATAAAAGTCTCACAAAAAAGCTTGACTAATTGCATTGTCTTATTATTGATCTGTTTATTTGACTTTTGAACTATTTTAAGCATTTAAAATTAATATGTATTTGCTGAACATAGTTTAACATCTAAAACAATGACCAAAATAATAAAACTTAATAATCATTTGTCAAATATTGTAACAAAATTAATTTTAAGCTTAGAATAACAGATTAATTTTTTTAAAAATGGGTTAATTTAAGGTACATGATTTAAATTCAAAGTTAATAATACATAAATATAAATATGTTATATAAAAAAGAATCATGTGTTTTCTTTTATTAATGATTTCAGTTACAACTATAATTATTAATACAATTACTAAAATTTAATTTAATAAACTTATATGATGGTTTTGCAAATCAATTATTATAATTAAATTTGAGTTTAATGTATTAAATTAAATAATAAAATGAGAGAATTCATGAGGGAGTGTCATGTGTCCCTCATGTGTTTTCTTTTATTATTTAGTGTATATGTATATGTATATTTGAGTTTAATGTATTAAATAATAAAATGAGAGAATTCATGAGGGAGTGTCATGTGTCCCTCATGTGTTTTCTTTTATTATTTAGTGTAAATATATATTTATTTATTAATAAATAAGTATTTGTAAAAAGAAAAAGGAAAAGAAGTTGTGGCAACACTATTCATTTAGTGGAGCTATTATTATAAGTATAATTATGTGTTTATTTACATAATTACCCCTGCCCCTAAATACGCCCCACCTACGGTGTGCGCATATAATGTATATATGTGTTGCCCTTGGGGGCAAAAGTAAAGTTGCACTAGTTTTAACGTTATTTTACTAATTTCGTGAAAATAACGTTAAAAAGGACGGACGGTTAATCATGCATCATGTGGTGGCGTGGATGGCCAAAAGACAAAGGGGTACATGCACCGATTGGGTTTGTCCCGATTCCTAAGTGTTTAATGCCTTATGTCCAAGGCTTGATACCAAACCACATCGAGCCGGGGGTCTCACTGGAAGCAGCCTCTCTATTCTTAGGGGTAGAGGTAAGGCTGTCTACATCTTACCCTCCTCAGACCCTACCTTAGCTTTGCTATAGGTAGGATTAACTAAGTATGATGATGATGATGACCCCTGCCCCTAAATAAAACTAATGCCACGTGTCGCCATTAGATGCCTTCTTACCATTCTCACAAAAATCACTTTTTGTACCCGAACATTTACATATATATATAATGATTTTTTAATTATTTATTTTAATTATTATTTATAATTTAGAATTAAAAAATAAAAGGTTGGACCAATATGAGTGGAGGACTACCTAAGGAAGACTACCCCACACCCTTGCGTAGTCCTCAAGTTGTCTAAAACAAAACCAAGGTTGACCCACTTTTTGCTGACGTGGCGGCAAGGCTTCCCAAGCCTTGCCTCAACCACACCACATAGTCTAATTCCATTCGTAGCGGGAAGCGCTAATTAGTTCCCCTCCCTCAAAGTGATTGGCTGCAAGAGGTTGGCACAATTTCTAAGAAGAAATGACGTTAAAAAATTAACGCTCCAAGCCAAGTTTGCAATATAAGCGCCCTTTAAGGCCCCTATGTAGCGGTGTTGGGTGCACTGATTTTATTTTAAGGTCCCATTAACGTCCCACTACACATGGTCTAAAACTATCGTTAAAAACCATACTATGTAGTTTTTGTACTTATGTACTTGATATAGCTAGTTTAATGTTAAACTTGTCCGTTATCATATAACTGATTTCTAAGAGAATGTGGTATTACTTGTATTACACGAATCATATTGTGCCTTTAAGTTATTTTTCGATAACGAGATATAATATAATTACTCAAGTACTTCTACAGTGTCATACTAGCATTATAATAGAGAGTACAACAACCTTGCAAAAAAAAAAAAAAAAAAAAATAGAGAGTACAACATGCTTGTCCACGAAATGAGAGTAAACCGCCTAAAAAAAGGTCCACAAGTCGCCCAGAAAGGGCTGCAAGCGCCTAGAAATAAAGTTCCAAACCCGCCCAGAAAAATGGTGCCAACTGCCCCAAAAAATGTTAAACGCCAAGAAATTTTTTAAAACCAATATCCAATAAATGTGATTATGGCTTGGTGGTCATTTGATTCTTTGCAAGTGATACAATATTATTGGCCCACTTAATTGAAGATTATTGGCCCACGTAATAGAAGGTTATTGCTAACGTAATTGAAGATTATTGGCTCATGTAGTTGACGAAAATTGCTAGATAGCGAAATGACACTATTGCCAATTCGTGGAAATAACTAGCAAAGACATTTATTTTATAATAATTTGAACAAAAAATAGTTACCTAATATTATCGCTAATAATGTTAATTTTAATGCCACCAAACCTATAACAACACGAGTGTCCCCGCAGCGAAGCGCGACATATTTGTGGTCTCCGAATAAAGGCAAGAAGTGGCAACCCAAGTGTTGTAATCTTAAGGTTGGTCTGAACTTAATGGGCCACGAGTATTTTTGTGAAGCCCACGCGAGATTAATAGTCACATTAATATTATCTCTACTGTTCACCAAACCCGCAACAAAATAGAGACTCCCGCAGCGAAGCGGGGTAACTAAAACACTAGTTTATATTTATATTTATAACATAAAACATTTAATGAAGTCTCTTTTTCTCTACACGTTCAAGTATATATATAGACATAAGACCAACTTCCACATAAAGCATTCATTCTTTGCTTAGTCATTTACATCACTCCACCACCAACACCACACGTTGATCATGCCGGAGACAAATACGACGTCGTCATGGGGGCTGAGCCACCTTTTTGTGACGGTTTTCTTGTTCAATTTCTCTCATTTCATGGTTATTCCGGCGATAACCGACGTCAGCATGGCGGCTCTTTGTCCCGGAGAAGATGAATGCTCCTTCGCCATTTACCTCACCGGAGTTCAACAAGCGGTATATATATCTTTGCTCATTTATTTTATTATTATTTATCATATTTTTATTCTCTTTAAGAAGTGAGGTATATATGTTATTATTTTATAAAAAAAAAGTTGATATTATAAAACAAAAGGATAAATTCTGTTTTTTTTTTAATTTTTTTTTATTTTTTTTTATGTTCGGAGCCGAAGTGTGAATTTGTGATAGGACACGGATTACTACGAAATTTATGGATTTGGGTTTAGTCTAAACGGGTTTCGCTTATTTTTGGGTCGACCCGTTAACACATTTAACCAAACGGGTTGTGTTTGGGTCAACAAGTTCGAAGATTGACTCTTTATTTATTTTATTATATTTTTCAAATTTTGTTTCATGGCATGGTCAAGCATTTATATCAAAATCTGAAATTTAAAAGAAAAATTGACAAATTGTCATTTTAAACATAATTGTGTCAACTTCTGAAGAGTTAAAAGACCACATTCATGACAAAGTGACAAAACCTTTAGGGAGAATGTTTAGATGTGAATTATTTTTACCACTAAGGGGCTGTTTGGTAGCTTCTTAATGAGGCTCTTAACCATTCAGCGTTCAATGATTCAGTATTCAGTGCGTTTGTTTCAGCTTCTGAATGAAATGGTTAAGTCTGAATCATTAAGATTTGGGATGTTGCTGAACCATTAAGCACTGAACTAGGCTGAACCTTAATGAGGCTCCCCTACCAACGTGGGACAAGAAAACTAACCATTAAGAGGTCCAACTTAATAATTCAGCGCTTAACCATTCAGACCTCTTAATAATTCAGCACTTAATCAACCAAACAGCCTCTAAATTACTCAAGAAATACTTTATGTACTTTATTATAGTTCTAATCTCATGTAAAAGAATGTCTATTTGATGATATATAATATTTATATTAGTAAGAAATTCCATATTAATAATTATAAAATTATTAGATCACCGGAATCGGAAGTCTCCTGATGATGCCCCTAATTGGAAATTTGTCTGATCAATATGGACGGAAAGTACTTCTCACTTGCCCAATGACGCTTGCTATTTTTCCTACAGGTATATGTGTGATTTATATTCAAAATTATTGTACATTTTAATGCTAGAAACTCATTTTGCGCGTGCCATGTGACATTCTTGAATCCCTCTTTATAATCGAGAGAGTGTCGCAAACGCATGTTAAGAAGTATACCTATGACATACATATTTCCCTAATTGTTGAGACACTACCAATGAATATGAAATAATTATAGCAGGAATAATGCATTAAAACACGTTAAAACTTAAGTAGACCTCATCCCAATAATTTGGTACATCACAAGTAGTGTGGTACATAAAAAAAAATTGTAGTCATGATGGTAAAACATCATATATATCATATTATGTTATTAATAGGTAGAAAGTAGGTAAATCATGGTGTACATGCTAACATGTTGATTTGAAATAGTGATCTTGGCATATAGCAGAGAGAAGGGGTTCTTCTATGCATACTTCGTGCTCAAAACTCTCACCTCAATGTTGTGTGAAGGGACCGTCATCTTTCTTGCACTTGCTTATGTGGTAAGTACTTCTAACTAAATAATCTATAATATGTTATAACAAAAACTTGAAATACAAATATACATAAAAATATTTATAGATATAAATAACATGACACAAAAATAAATAACAATAAACGATCTCAGTCTAGCCAAGTCCAAACTTGAAATATGACTCACGTGTTGAGTCAAGCTTTGCAATTAATGCTTGAAACGAGCCAAACTCGAGTTTTAGAGTTAAAGCTTGAAATAAGCCGAGCTTGAACTCAACTTGGCTTGGCTCGAAATCCGTATCAGTATTATCAAACTCCGGCGCTACCAGGGGTGAGCATTTCGTGGTTCGGACCCACGAGAACCCTAGACACGACCCACGAGAACCTTGAACCCGAACCTTTTTAAATACATGGGTCGGTTTGCGGTTCTAGATTTATATGAATTATCTGTTTCGGGTCGGGTCGGTTCCAAACCCACGGTTCTAATATAAGAACCATAAGAATCGTTTGTATTTTAATTAGAACATGACTTATTAATAGATTGTTAATGTATGAAAAACTGTAATTTATAAAAATGATCTAATAAATATGTATTGTTAACGAAAAAAATAAAACAATACTCTTTTTTAGTCTTTTCAATATTATTTTTTACGTATTATTGTTATCGATTTCATGTAATGTTAATACAATATTAAAAAATATTACTTATAAAAATAACAATGTATTTTTGTTGAAATATTTTTTTCGACTTGATATATATGCAAAATTGAAGTAAATATTTATGTATGTCTCTCTGATGTGTGTGCGTGTATTTGTGATGTATACATAACAGATTCACATAATGTTTCAAGTGATGAGAATGACAAAATTGTTACCAAAACATACGTCAAGAAACAAAAAATGATTAAAAACGGCAACTCGTGAGCTATTGTTAGAACCATATGGATGATCTATTTTACGAGCAAGTAAAAGAATAGAAATATGTAACCCTTTAAAAGCCTATTACATTAAAAGGTTCTGGAGGGTCAGACCCTTTACCCGACTCATGAAAACCTTTAAAACCCGGAACCACATAACCTTTTAAGGTTCGATTCGTGGTTCCTAATTTCAACAATAAAAGGGTATACGATTTTAGTGGGACCGGGTCGGGTCGGCTCCTAACCCTTTGCACAACCCTAGACGCTAGGGATGAGATCGGTACCGTATCTGTACTTATACCCGTACCTGTACCGAAAATACTCGTACCGAATTTGAACAAAAGTGGGTACCAAGTACCGTACCGAATATATAGACACGGTACCCGTTTTGGTACCATTTTGTTATTTTTTTTCTTTTTTGAGCACTCGTACGGGTACCAAGTAGGTAAACAATTACGAGTATCAATACTATACGGGTACTAAATAGGTAAAGTTCATACAAATACTATAAATACCATAATACGAAGTAAAACATATAATCGAATTCAATAGTATATAGAATTCGGTACCCGTACCATTTTTACCCGTATTCGTACCCGTACCCGTACCGATATCGAAAGTACCGAATACCGAAATCAGTAAAAGTGGGTACCGATACCTATACCGAGTACTCAAAATCGGTAATGGTATGGGTACCGACACAGGTACAGTATGAGTACGGGTATATATACTCGGGAAAAAATGTCCATCCCTACTGGACGCTACCAACATTGGTACCGGTATCGATACCAATGAATAGTATCGGTATTATTAGTTTTTATGATTTATGATTTTGGATTGATTTATGGATTTTAAAATGCAAATACAATGACAAGACATTAAAACATTAATTGACGTGGCGTAACCGTTTGATATGATAACAACCGTCAGGCGGATAACGTGGCGGAGCAACGACGGGCGTCGGCGTTCGGAATCCTCTCCGGCATCTCATCATGTGCCTTCGTCACCGGAAACCTTCTCACTCGCTTCCTTCCGTCAACCGCCTCCGTCTTCCAAGTAATCTCAATCAATCACACACATCTCTCAATTCACATTTCAATTATTAATCCATATTAATAAATAAATAAAAAATGTGTTTATTCGATGATTTTAGGTATCTGCAGCTACGGTTATGGTTTCTGTACTCTACATGAGGATTTTTCTGCCGGAGTCTAATAAGATCGCTGTTGCGTCGGAGAAAGAAGCAACAGATGAATGTCTTATTGAAAAAGAGGATATTAATAATAATAATAATAATAATAATCGGCCACGTAGGATTCCTTCGTTGCGTGATTCGTTTTCCTTATTGAAGAGCAGGTATGTAATGTAATATGCTGTGTTTTTAACAATTTGTTTGTTATGAGTCATGATCTGTAGAAGAAATAGGGATAAATCGATAATAGAACCTTGGTTTTAAAAAGCCGTACGCGCGCAAAAGCGACGAGGTCTAAAATCTAGGCTTGTACACGAGCCGCATGTGGATTATCTAAATATCCTATAGGTGTTTAGCTTTGTTTACGGAAAAAGTGCAAAGCGCACAAAAGCGACGAGGTCTAAAACTGAGGTGCAAAGCGCAAAAGCGGTGGGCTTTTTGTACGCGAGGCGCAAGATGATTATATAATTTTTTCTATATATCCTTGAGGTGTTTAGCATCTTTTACCCATAATATAAATATAAATAAGGCCTATATATGATTGGGTTAGGATAATGTGGAAACCCATCCTTATACGGTAATCTCTGGAAACTCTGACTTCCCAATTTTTATTTTTATTTTTGAAAAAAATAGGGCAATTAATATACATGATTTTAAGCATTTTGGGCCAAAAAAATTAAAAAAGCGCCGAGTACTTTTTTTTTTTTTTTTTTAAAATAAACTTTCGACTAACACATGTTAAGCGAAACTAACAAGTGTTAACCATGTGTTAAATATATGTTAACAGAAGACGTTTTCGTTCGGCGCTTTTTCGATTTTTTTGGCCCAAAATGATTAAAAAAATGTATATTACATACCCTAAAATTTTCATAAAAAAAGTCGGGAAGTTAGAGCTTCTAGAGTTTACCATATAACAAGGGTTTCCAATATAACCTTATACATATATGATTTGACTTAAATATACAACTTTTATAGCTACATGACACTTTGAAGCACAAAAACACACGGTTTATGAAAAGCGCGCGCCTTAGGGGATTTTTTTCCCAAAAGGTCGTTTTTCTTGCGCTTTTGTACAATGTGCGCCTTATGTCACACCAGGCGCATGAAGTTGCGCCTTAGGTCGTCCTTTTAAAAACCAAACGGCTTACCCAAAACATAGCTATAAATAAGGTTTTTTTATTATTTTACCTGCATGTACAAGCAAAAACAACCCAAGGTACAACACTTTGCTGCATAAAAACACCCCAGGTACATGATGTGCACACCTCAGGCCTGAAAACCCCAAAAAGAAAACCTAAAAACAACGCTTTTTGGGCGCTTCTTGGAATTAGTCTAGGCGCTGATCAAAAAGGCGTTGGACCTTGCGCCTCCGACGCGCTTTTTAAAACCAATAATAGAACTTAAATTTAGCATCTATTGCATGTGGATCCATAGTTTACCTAAAACATTTTATTCGAACACTTTGTTTGTCAGGAGTCATGATCTATAGTAGAAATAAGGATAATAGAACTTAAATTTAAGATCTAATGCCTGTGGATCCATAGTTTACCTAAAACATTCATTCTGTGTAGAACAGGATATGTGTTAGCGATATATATATTATAGATAATTTATCTGTCAGGGTTTATTGTATGACTTTTTACCATAGCTAGGAGCCTAGGAGATATGATTCGATTAGTGGGTTAGGTTTTCTTTTATAACTTTGCTCATTGTATAAATAAATAGTAGATCACTAATATGTAAATGTGTCTTTAACCTAAATCCATATGGACCATGTGGATGATTGCTTATGTGTAACTGTGTATAAGAATGACCTGTAGTTTGGGCAACTGGGGGTATTGAGGTGTTTGTTGTCTTAATATTACTTTCAGCTGGACTTTTTCACAAGCGGCTATTGTGGCTTTCTTCAACATGCTTGGTGATCTCGGCCTGATGTCTGCATTACTGGTAAATTTGTACTCTTTCACTTGTATAATGATATAAACAACTATGGATTTAGATGATCTTGGGGGGAAACCACAAGGTCAATTATGAACACAATAAGATGATGATCTTTATCATCCAGTTTATTCTAACTTAATTTGTAGTGACATCAAGATTTATTCGTTTGTTGAATTTGATTGCGTTTTGTAGTACTATTTGAAAGCTGAATTCCATTTTGACAAAGACCAGTTTGCTGATCTGATGATCATACATGGGATTGCTGGAATTATATCTCAAGTATGCCTTCCACGCCCTTCTCGGCTTCTCAGGATTATGTTATTAAATCTTTTTAAGGTTGTAATTTGTAAATGTAACATACATGTGTTTAAAACATGCAGATGATTGTTATGCCTGTGTTGACTAGGATAATCAGTGAAGAACGCCTTCTTGCAATTGGGCTTGCTTTCAACTGTTTACATGTAAGAAACTAATGACATATTGAATATCCATAAGACTTCAAGAAACTAATGTTGATCCTTTGAAGTAGTAGATAGAGCTACATTTTCATTTATCTCAGCTGTACACTACCTGCGCAAAAAAATAAGTCAACTCTTGCTTTCGGTTTGCAGTTCTAACATTATATTTGAAATGAAATGCAGATTTCCCTTCTTGCTGTAGCTTGGAGCTCATGGGTACGCACTTATACTTATGCTCAAATAACAACCAATAACACCTTTAATAATAATTGACATATATGTGCTATGTACACTTGAAATCCTCTCTAATATGCCCCAGATTTGCTAACCAGTTTGTGTGAAAGTAGGTTGTCTATCTTGTAACAACGTTGCAGATTCTGTCCGTGTTTGCAGGACCAAGTGTGAGTTCATGTCTTCATTATTCTTTATTTTTTTGTACTAGGGGTGTGTAAACTGTAAATTAACCTTGGTCCAAGCTGTTTAAACTGAGATCAGTTTTGTCAGTCCGGTTCTCGGTCCCTGATAAGACAAATTCCCTTCGTGGTCTAGTTCAGTCCAAAGCTTTATATTTGGTTTTATTTTATTTTGGTAATGATGCTTAAATCACTAGCCTTATTAGAACAATGATATATTAGGTGAGTAGGTGATAGTCCCTATACTGTCACCTAATATATCATTGGTCTAATAAGCCTAAACGTATGAGTCCGGTTCCGGGTCTGGTTTGGGACCAAATCAGTTCTAAGCTAGCACCAATCCGACACCGAATCATTTCTATGTAGTCTAGATCTTTGTTCCGGTATTTTCAGTTTGACAATATAATTTCTACTCTGTTTCAGTTACGGAGCATTGTATCCAAACAAGTTGGACCTACTGAGCAGGTGATTTGTTACATTAAGTGCTTACAATAATGTAAACAATGGATGGAAAAGTTCTGTCTCGCACTCTCGCCCGACCAACCTGTTTTTGACATGTTACTCAATCCATCCAACATGCCCATTTTTTCCACTTTTATCAAATTACAAAATGAATTCTAGCTTGATGGGTTATTTTATTAATCTTGTAGGGCAAGGCACAGGGGTGCATTACAGGCCTATGCTCGTTTGCCGGTATCATCTCTCCATTAATTTTCAGTCCTCTAACAGGTCAAAAAACATTCAAGCATTCACTTTTTTCATGATTAAATATATATATTTGATCGTATCTGCTAAACGTTTTTACTTTATTTTTTCTTTTTGCTGCAGCTTTATTCCTATCTGATCATCCTCCATTTCACTTTCCTGGTTTTAGTCTTATGTGTGCTGCCTTCGCTATGGTAAGGTCTTTTTTCGCCATTTCATAATTACTTTCTTATGTAGTTATGTCATTAACTAGCATATCATACTGAATGTCTAATTATATATGAGTAAAAATATCAGTTCTAATATAATTTACTTAAAAGTAAAAAAAAAAAAAAAATAGCTACGGGTGGGTCTTGCGAGTTGGGTAATATCCCAAAAGGGAAATTGTTTAGTATTATTCAAGACAGGTCGGGACCAAAACACTTTTTCATTTATTCAGATTCATTTGATTTACTTTAAAAATAAAAATAAAAAGTAAAAAACCCATAGCTACAGGTTGGGTAATATGACAATAAGGTAATTGTTTAGTATTGGGTTGTAGCTACAGGTAGCTAAACCGTGTTAGGCAGGGGCGGATACAGGGGGTTTTAGGGGGTTCCCAGGAACCCCCTCGGTTTGGAAAAAAATATGAAAAATTTTGTGGAAAATTTTGAAAAATTAGTGAAAATCAGTGAAAATCTACGAAATGAACCCCCTGAAAATCCGTCCTGGATACGCCCCTGGTGTTAGGTGACCCAAAATCTGTTTTTTTTTCCGTGCCACGGGTCAAGTGTCAAGAATTGCCGCCTCTAGTATTGGTAGAGATGGGCCAGGCCCAAAACAAATAATATGATTACCTAAACTGTATTAATACAATATGTAATTTAGTTTTTTTTTTTTTTTTTTTTATAGAACAGTTTATATGCATCAACAAATTACTTTTAAGTTTTTTTTTTTTTTTTTTTTTTAATAAAAATCTCAGCTTCATTCCAGGACAAAGAAAATTACATTAAGATAGCGGGCAAGCGGGCAACAAGCTGCGCCGCCACCCCTTTCTGGATAGCAAATCCTAATCTACTAAAAACATAACCATGTCCACCCGGAGCCGAGACACTACTGTGAATGACCCGCTGGACCCTGGTCAGGAAACGGGTAGCCTCCGGTGCCAATGAACCAAAGGTGTCAAAAGCCAAAGGTACAAAAACGTGTTGGTTCTCCTCGCAGGCTTTAGCATGTTTTTCTACCTTCTTTGCCTCTGCTTTTCGGACCGCTTGCCCTGCAACAAAGCCACTATCCCTCAACCCAACTAGGGGAGATACACCCGTCAGGTCAACACAAGCATGCTTCCCCCCGGACCACCCAAAGACAAGGAGATCTGCTGGTCGTAGGGTGGATCTCCCTTCTGCTGGATCCGAGAGGAAGTTTACAGGGGCCTCCTTCTTGGCTGAGATCCCAGCCCGTCTTAAAATGTCCCACAGAATGTCTCGAACCCAATCATGCCGATATTTAAAACCGGGCAACTCCTTACAATGGACCGCGTGTTCCCCGTATTCATCCAGGCAGGCCTTACGGCACATCGGACAGATGTCATCCTCCTGGTACATTGGGATCATTAGACGATATTTAAGAATGGCCCTGTATTCAATAGCGGACATGCTTTGGCCTAAACCTTCGATCGGGATAACAGTTAGGAAATCTTGGGCGTGGGGGGTTTGCAGGCATTCAATAACTGCCCTCTGACGGGGGGACAGACCAAAAATTTCACCCAGGTTCTGAGCGATTTTGCCATAAAGGGCATTCGCCAAAGTTTTCTGAGGCTTTGGGGGGGCGGTGTCCTTGTTAGAAAAACCGCCGATATCAAAACCTGGGAGATAGTCATTTAGCTTTTCGAGGGCCTGCACGTAGTCCAAGTCTGCGCCGAAAACCCCGCTATTTCGTAGGATGTGGTCTTGAAGATTCCAGGACTGAGCCCGTGACGCCACAAACGCTTTATAGACTCATTTGGCATTTTTCTTTCTAGACCTTTATTTTATCCATAAAATGCTATTAAAATCAACTTAATTCTAACTACATGGGTTGAATTTGCCTCATTAAAGTGCAAGATTTTAAAGTTTGTTCATTTGCAGATGATAGCATTCATTCAAAGCATCATGATCAAGGCTCCCATTTCAAATTCAAAAACCGACGAATATGAACCGTTGGCAGAACCCTAATTTACCCAAGTCAGCCTTAGATTTTGTAAGTATTATAGGTCTCTGCAAATTAGTTGGTTGCACTAACATATTGTGGAAATATACATGGCAAATATAGAAAAAATAGATACATGAAAGTATAGATGAATGAAAAGTACTATGTTTCATTTTATCATTTTTTGTCATTCTTGTAAGTTTTACTGTATATATCACAACATGATGTGTTATGATGCTTCTTGTTATGACCCTGTGAAGGTGAAATGGTGTGGTTAGTGGTCCAATCAAATATTTATCTAATTTATTTTATTTATATTCATAGGTAATTTTTTAAATATATTTATATAGTTTGTAATTAGGGTTGGTCACGAGCCGATCCGATCGAAGCTTTGCTCGTGCTTGGCTTGTTTACAAATCGAACCGAGCGGAGCGGCTCATTTACAATCGAGTCGAAAACCGAGCGAGCATTTTTCGAGCGTGAATATTTCCGATCGAGCGTCGAGCGAGAAGGGAGCACAGAGTAATTTGGACAACCATAAAATTAGGATGTTTCGTTTGATGTTTTCATTGTCGGATGACAACTAAGGCTGAACTGTTCGATGATAACACTAATTTTGAAATCCGAGTGTCCGAGGATGAAGCTGGTGAGGCGATGAGCATACTGCAGAGAATAGTTGTTGCATTGTGACGTAGGGTGATATCAAGCGACGATTAATGATGGACAACTAATAACATAGAGGAGTCAAGACTGTCACCTCATGACTTATGGTTTTACTATTAAACTTAATGTTAAATTTTTTATTGTGTTAAGTGGGCTAGTTATATTTTGTGTACATCTATTTGAGCCAAATCCAATAGAATGTTATGTATAAAGCTATAAATATATCTATAATTTGTGTCTATATTTATAATTAATATATAATAAATAAATAAAAATTTATTCGAGCCGAACCGAGCCGAGCGGACCTTTGCTCGTGCTTGGCTCGTTTACAAACCGAACCGAGCCGATCTACTCATTTACAACTGAGCGGAAGATCGAGCGAGCGTTTTTCGAGCATTTTCCGAACGAGCGACGAGCGAGTCACGAGCGGCGAGCGATTTGAACATCCCTATTTGTAATAGTAATAATAATATAAATTTTTGTATACTGTATACATATAATTGGGAGCATAAATGCATAATACACTTTGAAGTGATCACAAACTCAGATATAATATTTAGATTTCATAGACTCAAATTTAGAACCTGAATTTGTATGGTTATATTTTTTTTATAAATTGCCTTATACTTTCAACAAATCAAAGACCTCCATATCAGACAGCTAGATAAGATAGCATTGCCTAAGTGGACTAATATCATTCATCCACGTGTCAACAATCACTCCCCATATCACATTATCCAAATTGTTAGTCCTCTTGACAAACACAATCCACACAAATTTAACCACAATAATCAACAACATGATCACTTTATAGTTTATAGCTTATAATCCCACATCCTTCTAACACACCAAAGCCTCAAACTTCATTTATTACCAATGGCAAGTGTAATCTCATCTGCTGTTTCCATCCCATCATTCACAGGCCTCAAGGCCACCGTTACAAGGGCCGTCCCGGCCGCTACCATTAAGGCAGCGGCCGTGGGCCCTAACCTTTCAGTGAAAGCTTCACTGAAAGAGGCAGCGATTGCTGCAGTCGCTGTGTCAGCCAGCGCGTTGCTAGCTAGCAACGCGCTGGCTATTGAAGTCTTGCTAGGAGACAATGATGGTGGATTGGCATTCGAGCCATCCACCTTCAGTGTCGCCTCTGGCGAGAAAATTGTGTTCAAGAACAACCGCGGGTTCCCACACAACGTTGTTTTCGACGAAGACGAGATTCCAGCTGGTGTGGATGCTTCTAAGATTTCAATGGGTGAAGATGATTATTTGAATGCAGGTGGAGAGGAGTACTCAGTGACATTAACAGAAAAAGGGACTTACAGTTTCTATTGTGCGCCTCACCAAGGTGCTGGTATGGTTGGCAAAGTTACTGTTACATAAGCTGTTATTATTATTTATTTAATTTTCCATTGTTAAATAAAGTTTACTGAAATGGTTTTGTAAAGAGTTTAATATCCTAAGATTTATTTGATCTTATAGTATTTTACTTGTTTTTGTGTTTGGTGCAAGTTAGCATGCAAAGCAAATATAACAGAACTAGTTAATGAAACAGGAAAAAAAAAATATGGTTATATGTTTTGTTTTAGAGTAAAATAAATATTTAGTTTGCTTAATCTTGATATTATTGGATGGGACACAAATGAAAAACAAACTATACTTAAAAAATGTGTACACTACAAACAGTGGCGAAGCTTGGTTTGCAAAACGGTGGGGGCCGGACTCAATTTTTTTCTATCGGTAGTGGCAAATCGGTGGGGGCCGGACTCAATTTACCTATGAAAATCGCAAATTTCTACCACTGCGCCAGAAAACGGGGGGGGGGGGGGGGGGGGGGGGGGGGGGGGGGGGCAGGGCCACCCCTGGCTACAAACGAACCGAACAAACACAAAAAAGGCCTTGTTTGTTCGTTTGTTAAAGAAACAATGTTTTAGTCATATAAGTATGTTTATCGCGGTGTTAGTTGAAAAAGATATGGTTAATAATTTATGATGGGTAGCACATTACTAGTTACTAGAAAGATATACTCGTGATGTTTTATTTAGAAAGATATACTCGTGATGTTTTATTTTCCATACCTTCAAGTATTTTATTTTGGTGGTATTATTTACTCCATCGCTACGATGTAAATGAAGATGTGAAACCGTATGCCACTTAGGATGATTAGGTTGTATGTGGAAAGCACTAAACTGCTATAATGTAGACATGTGCGCCTTGTGTCCTATTAGAATAACACTTGAAGAGCTCAAACGCAAAACAACATTGGCGTTATAATGTAGACATGTGCGTCTTGTGTCCTATTAGAATAACACTTGAAGAGCTCAAACGCAAAACAACATTCACGCTATAATGCAGACATGTGCGCCTTGTGTCCTATTAGAACAACCCCTGGCTACAAACGAACCGAACAAACACAAAAAAGGCCTTGTTTGTTCGTTTGTTAAATAAACAATGTTTTAGTCATATAAGTATGTTTATCGCGGTGTTAGTTGAAAAAGATATGGTTAATAATTTATGATGGGTAGCACAATACTAGTTACTAGAAAGATATACTCGTGATGTTTTATTTTCCATACCTTCAAGTATTTGATTTTGGTGGTATTATTTACTCCATCGCTACGATGTAAATGAAGATGTGAAACCGTATGCCACTTAGGATGATTAGGTTGTATGTGGAAAGCACTAAACTGCTATAATGTAGACATGTGCGCCTTGTGTCCTATTAGAATAACACTTGAAGAGCTCAAACGCAAAGCAACATTGGCGTTATAATGTAGACATGTGCGTCTTATGTCCTATTAGAATAACACTTGAAGAGCTCAAACGCAAAACAACATTCGCGCTATAATGCAGACATGTGCGCCTTGTGTCCTATTAGAACAACACTTCATCATCATCATCATCATCATCATCAGCATCATCATCATCATCATCATCATACTCAGTTGATCCCGCCAACTGAGGAGGGTAAGATGTAGACAGCCTTACCTCTACCCAGTGGGAATAGAGAGGCTGCTTCCAGTGAGACCCCCGGCTCAATAGTGGTTTTGTATTAGGCCTTAGACATAAGGCACATAACACTTAGCAATCGGGACAAACCCGACGGGTGCATATACCCTCTTGCCTTTTGGCTATCAACGCCACCACCTGATGTATGATTAGCCGTCGTCATTTTTAACGTTATTTTCACGAAATTAGTAAAATAACGTTAAAATTGGTGTAACTTTACTTTTGGCCCCCGAAGGCCACACATATATACATTATATGCGCACAGCCGTAAGCGGGCCTCTATTAGAATAACACTTGAAGAGCTCAAACCCAAAACAACATTCACTCTATAATGTAGACATGTCCATCTTGTGTCCTACTAGAAATTTAGAATAACGCTTGAAGGGCTCAAACGCAAAACAACATTCGCGTATCCACTTTGCTTAAGTAAATACAACTCTTGGGTGACACAATGAAAAAGGTTATATGTAGTCGTAAAAAAGTTATATAATAATATCATTTTAATTTTTAATATTATAACGTATAGCAATTGTATATTTTAAATATTATTACTGTACAGTAGTTAAACACTTGACGTAGAATGAAGATAACATATTGTTTAAGGTATGGCAATGCATGAAGTACGAGGACTACACAATATAACGGTGATACATTACATAACCAGGGGCGATCATTTTAAGGGGCGGGAGGGGGCGGTCGACCCCTCCGAAATTTCATTCAGAAGTTCCGATTATATAGTATTCGTATAGAAATTTTTTGGCATATAAGGTTTCGACCCCCCGAAACTAGTGATTTCCGAGCCCTGGTGACTTCCAACCCCCGAAGTTTCGGGTCAAGATTCGCCACTGTACATAACATATTATTTTCACCGTAAGCTAAGTTTGTTGTAGTTACACCTCCGATTTAATTTCTAAGTAGGTAGTAACAATATTTTACGTGACATGGCTTTTTAAGGCCAGACATACTCATCTTATGTATCATTTTCATCATGCTAATTTAGTGACTGATATAAGAAAATAAAGTTTGCATTATGCTGTTAACATTGGTCGCTATTTTAACAAGATTAAACAAAAACACTATCATCCAACAAAATGTGAGACGGTGAAATATCATTGATGACATTATTGTTGAAAATATATACAAACCATAATTTAGGCCGGTTGAAATATAGCAAGTATTTGTTTGATATGTCTTTGGTTAGAAAAGTTAGTTTGTGATCTAATCATGGTCGGACCCAAGTGAAGAGAATGAGCGAAAATCCCCACTAAACATTGTTAAAACTTAAAAGGTTATCCATTACGTTTTTATTATTATTTTTTTTATTTTTATTTTAATATAATGTCTATGTTAGGGGGTGTTTGGGATTGATTAATCAAAATAGATTATGCGTTTTGGAAAAACAGAGGTGGAGCTGCTTATAGATTATTGCGTTTTGGTAGCCTAAAAAACTGATTATCAGCGTTTTCAAAACGCAATCCCAAACACTAAAAATTGATTATCTGCGTTTTCAAAACGCAATAATCTAAAAATCAGATTCAAAACGCAATCCCAAACACCCTCTTAGATGTTAGATAATGAAGATTTTAAAAAAACATATTCAACTTGCAATTTCGACTTATAAGTTATAACCTTATCCGTTTGTACTTATCATCTTACTGAAAAGATTATTTTATTAGTATTCTTAAATTAAATATACATTTTTTTAAATTTAAAGAACAACTCATGTATCTCCTGGTAGTACCAAAAGTATAAGCATTGGTTCACCTATTTTCTAGCTTCCCATGGTCACATGAAAAGGATGTTATATATAATAATATCAAAAGAAGCCAATTTGGTATATAATAGCATCGTGATAATCGTGACCCACTACTACATTGTTATATTGGTGGTGGAAAGAATTTTATTAAAAGATTTTTACTTTTTGTTTACATTTTACTTTGTGTACTTAACTATAGCAATTTAACTATGATCTGTTTTGCATTTTATGTTTTTTTAACTTCAATACTTACGTTGTATGTCATTTATTTGAAAATTTGTCATGCTTTATGTTTTTTTTACTAACGTTCGTCTAATTTAGGCGTTTAGTCAGGTCATACACTCCTCATATGAATGGTACTATTTGTTATAAATAGTGTCCATTTATCGATTATTTAATGTAACTATCAAAGTACGACCTAAGAGTTACACTTTTAAGGGTGAACAACAAATAATATTTATTAATTAAATATTATATCACAAAAAGACATATTAATAGCGATGATAAACATTTGAAGAAATATATATTATTGATTATTTGGAATAATCGTAGTTAATTGTTTTGGAGAAATGATTAACGTGTTGTGGTTTAATTATTTGGAATAATTAATAGTTATTCGTTTAAAGCGTTATAAAAACTAAAAACTTTATTAAACTATCGAACATAAATGAACACGTTAACGAACGTTCACGAACATAAACGAACGAACGTGACCTCTGTTCATGTTCGTTCGTTAAACTAAACGAACGAAATATTTTGTTCGTGTTCATTCGTTTATTAAACGAACGAACACAAACAAACTTCCCGCCGAACGGTTCGCTGAAAGTTTAGTTCGTTTGCAACCCTAGTTCTAGTCCTCCATTCACGTAGCTTTGTACTCGTTCTTGGAAGATTAGAAATGGTCCGCCTCAAAGTGTATACACGGGATTTGGTGATTTTGTGATGAAGTCGTCTCGCATGGCGTTCGCATTATCCTTCGTGTTCTATCTTGGGTTTTCGTCGAGGCATTCCCTAAAACACCCTATAGTTGTTTTTATATAATTATTTGAATAGTTTGTAATTTGATCGCTTGCAATGGGATATTGATTCGTATCAAAATGTTATGACGCTTCCGCACTTTGATTACATGAATAAATTATTATTTATTTATAATATATATATACACACAATTTCGAACTATATTAGGGGGACGGGGTACAAGTAAAATTGGCTACGGGTACCCCACTATCAGCATGGTAACACCACCGCCGGTAGTATTGGTAGTAGTCTCATGGACCGTTTTCTGGTTCGAGTTAACGGACGACAACCAGTGAATTAAATGCAACGGTCCAATTTTAAATCTTAAAAATTTATGTTTTTAAACGGACATATTTTTTGACCGTTATTTAGTATTGACCGTTTAAAATCTTGTAGATATAAAAAAATTTCCACGGTTTAAGATCAAAAAACACAAATTGTCTCATATTTTACTCTATTTTTCCTCCATACTTTTAAAAAATGAGTGACATTGAAGAAGATCAAATTTGCATTCCCCCCGTCGAAGGTGCACCCAATTTTAAACTCAATCGATAGTAGCCTTGAAATTTTCATGGATCTTGCTAAGCGAGTCGAAGACGAAGACACGGCAACATCTAAAAAAAGATATGTGCAACTTGATCGCAAGGGGGACAATAGTTGTTTAATAGATGATTATTTTGTCGAAAGACCAAAATACACAGAGGCACAGTTTAAATTAAGGTATCGCATGTCTAAACATCTATTTGTAAAAATTGTAGCAGATGTTGAAGCAAACTTCGAATGGTTAGAGAGGCGTGGACGGTTGGTTTAGAAAGAGTTTTACGCTCATACAAAAAGTATCTTCAGCAGTAAAACAACTCGCAACCGGTAATCCTCTAGATGAGTACGAAATGTACGTCTGAAAGGACGTCGTGTGAATGTTTACAATTTTTTTTTGCAATGTCGTCATTAAGTTATACGTGGCTGAGTTTTTACGAAGACCAACAAGTCACGACATTGCATGTTTGTACGAAGCACACGAAGAAAGACATCACCTTCTCGGCATGATCGGTAGTATTGATTGCACTCATTTAGTTTGGCGAGCATGTCCTAGGGAATTACCAGGACAATATATGAGAGGCGATCAACAATATCCTATGATCATGCTAAAAGTGGTTGCTTTGCAAGATATGTGGTTTTGGCATGGTTTTTTTGGTTCCCCCGGTTCACTTAACGACATCAATGTTCTCCAACAATCTTCAGTTTTTCTTACCCAACGAAACGGAACGACGTCGAAGTTTCCATTTACTTTAAATAACCACTTATATAAACGTGGATATTATCTTACCGATGGCATCTACCCTACCTGGTCAGCATTTTTGAAAGCGTTTCGATATCCGACCGATCGGAAGGAAAAGAAATTCGTTAGGGCGCAAGAGGGGGCAAGGAAGGATGTGGAGCGAGTGTTCGGAGCATTAAAGGGGAAATGGGGAATTACCAACGGACCCTTGAGGCCGACGTCTGTTGATAGGTGTAGAGTCATCGTCTATACGTGCATGATATTGCACAACATGGTCATTAAAGACGAGGATCATGCGATATCACCGGTCCACATAAGCGATCATCCAGTCCAACCGGTGTTCGATGAAGTTGCCTATGAGGAGTTGAGAGAATCCGATATGCATTTCCGAATTCGAAATGGAACACCGGTTGGACTGGATGTTAAAGTACACAAAATGCAAGTGCGGCATGATCGGTAGTATTGATTGCACTCATTTAGTTTGGCGAGCATGTCCTAGGGAATTACGAGGACAATATATGAGAGGCGATCAACAATATCCTATGATCATGCTAAAAGTGGTTGCTTTGCAAGATATGTGGTTTTGGCATGGTTTTTTTGGTTCCCCCGGTTCACTTAACGACATCAATGTTCTCCAACAATCTTCAGTTTTTCTTACCCAACGAAACGGAACGACGTCGAAGTTTCCATTTACTTTAAATAACCACTTATATAAACGTGGATATTATCTTACCGATGACATCTACCCTACCTGGTTAGCATTTTTGAAAGCGTTTCGATATCCGACCGATCGGAAGGAAAAGAAATTCGTTAGGGCGCAAGAGGGGGCAAGGAAGGATGTGGAGCGAGTGTTCGGAGCATTAAAGGGGAAATGGGGAATTACCAACGGACCCTTGAGGCCGACGTCTGTTGATAGGTGTAGAGTCATCGTCTATACGTGCATGATATTGCATAACATGGTCATTAAAGACGAGGATCATGCGATATCACCGGTCCACATAAGCGATCATCCAGTCCAACTGGTGTTCGATGAAGTTGCCTATGAGGAGTTGAGAGAATCCGATATGCATTTCCGAATTCGAAATGGAACACCGGTTGGACTGGATGTCAAGTGCGGCTAGATGTTCCACGAGATATAGATGCATTTAATTATAGATGTTAAAGTACACAAAATGCAAACAAACCTGTATTTAAAGGACATAAACTATAGGTTACTCTTGTAATCATATGTTAAAAAATCAGTTTAAATTTAATAAGAGACTTCCATAACTTGGTACAAAATATTTTTTACCTTATAGAAGATAAAACTTGAAAATGTTCCAAGTATTAAGACTATGGGGTGTGGATCGGTGAATATCAACGGTGAGTTGAGGTGGAGGTCTTCCCCCTCGGGGAACCCCCCCCCCCCCCCCTCGGCACAATCGGTGGAAATCCACCGCTCACCACGATCATATAATAATATTATTTTTTTGTTTTTTTCTCTATAAAAATATTTTTAGAAAAAAAAGGAAAGTGGAAGGGGGGAGAAGGAGGAACCATTTCCCTGGTTTAGAAGAGAGGAAGTGAGGAAATGATGTGGCGCTGATGTGGACAAGAGGAAAGGGTTTAATGAAAAGATATGTTAGTTTTGCCCCACCATACTCGACATGTCTCATAACGGGACCACGCAACTTGTCTATAAAAAACACGTGTTTATATAAACGTGTATTGAACTTTTGATTTTAGCAAAGTTACACTTAGATAAAATTTATTTTTTAAAGGCCGGACTTGTTTTCTAAATTCATCTCTTCATATAAACATTTTGGATGACTCGTCTATTTTAAGTTACTAGTAAGAAACCGCTTGTTGCTGTTGCGGTAACAATTTACAATGTAGTACTCAATTATATTGTTTTACCCACCTTAGACTGAGACTGAAATTAAATAATACAGTTTTATTGATTATTGTATACCCACCCTAGAGTTAAAAGTGTTGATTAAAATTATTTTTATTTACAACCACATCAAACCTGACAATTATGAATATAGAGTAAAGATCAAATACAAAGTGTTTTTCGGTAAGAACTGTGAGAATCAAAGGGGGTAAAAAAAATTTATTTTTTTCCCATGTGCTTAAACATACTTTCTAGATGAATAATAAAAAAATAATTTTTTTAGTGTAATTACGTCATTAAAGTAAATACACTAGTTTACACTAGAGTAATTATGTAATTACTCTACACGTAATTACTCTACACCATTTTTTTTAGTTTTTAATACTATAATACATGTTTAACAATATGGGAAAAAAATTCGAAAAAAAAATAAAATAAAAAAAAATACCCTCCTTTGATTCTCACGGTTCTTACCAAAAAACAGTTTGTACAGGATCTTTCCCCTATGAATATAAATATTGATTAACCCACTAATTTTAAATTAAAGTAAACATCGCAAAAGGCTAAAGTTTAAAATGTAGAAATAGTTATAGTCGTACTTTGTCTCTAACAAGCGGGTGAGTGAGCTTGATATATAATGTAAAACAAAAAGGGTTGAACAGTTAGAAGTCAACCAAAATGTATTTTAGTGTAAAATTAACTAAAAAAAAATACAATATGAGCATTTTTAATAAGTGTTTACAACCTTTTAAATTGCTTAAACTTGTATTATACACAATAATCCTTTTACTAATTAATGTGAAATTATAAATTGGAGGTTATGATAAAAATGTACAAGTTAGTTTTACAAATAGGGGTAGTATTGGAATAATATTCATGACATTTTAAGTATGAAGCAAGAAACTTTTCATATACCATCTTACAAAAGCATATAAAATTATTATTCTAATCACCTTTGATTCTTTATAATGTAGTATAAACTAGTGGTTGCACCCGCGCTTTGCGGCGGGAGCTGGCCAATATCTAACAAAACTAACATGGAAGTATCTTAATTTCAGGTTGAACACTCGGTGTTCAATCCCCCTTTAATCAATCATGGAACGTCAACAAAACATCTAAACATCCAAGTTTCAACCCTTGGTTGCAATGGGTATTAATAGCAAGGAATATGGTATCAACCTCAATTGGGAGCATTGGCAAAGATTCCATATTAGCAGCACAGTTAGTTTTATAAAATGATGTTTGCAAGTAGGTGGGTGAAATCCATGGAGAAGGGTTTGCCGTTGGCGGTGGCCCGAAGCCTTACGATTTCTCTTCTCTTCCTCACCTTAGCTTCTCTCTCTACGTTTCTCTCACTATGTTGATTATGTGTGTGTATAAGTTAACAGTAAAGAACAAAGAAATAAAAGAAAAGAGAAGAAAAGAAAACACTGCGCGTGTCACAGGAGCAATGATTGTTAGCTTTTATAAAACCACCCATGAAAACCCCTTTAATTACAGTTATGCCACAGGCACTGTTCCTAAGACCGGATGTGTTTTGTTATATTATATAATATAAATATTTATATAGATGTAGGTTAGGTTCATCAGTCATGTGGTTTAAATAAAGAATGGAGTAATATGACCAGAAACATCTATATGAAACCGATTTGATGCTGGGCTATGGTATAGATTTATATAGGTCACAAATAACATGTTGCTACAACAAGGAAAATGACCGGGATTAGGTTGCGAGATGTTTAGGTTAAAGGGTTAGTGGTATATTAGGTTTAAGTTATGGTTTAGGGGATCCTCTGGCTCCTGGAATGGACCTGCACAAGGTAACAGACACCGTTAGCCTTAACGCAGGAGGGGGTCTCCTGCGTTTGGACTCCGGCGTGAGAATAAGTATGTATTCTTTTGGAGTTAATAATGTAGAGAGTATGAGAGTAAGGGAAGAAGTTAGGAGTGTGTATAGAATGCAAACCCAAGGGTCTCCTTATATAGGCAACAGAAATCTGCCCAGGAGCTCCCTTAGGGTAGCATCCTTACTATACCTGGCCATGGTTGACTCTCTTTCAGCTGCCTGCAGTGAGACTTTACCCTTTTGGTGCATATTCAGCTTTTTCTATTTCCTAGGTGGGCATGGAGCTGTGTGATGTTTTGTTTTATGCCAATAGTCAAAAGCTGAAGCACCTTTTTATATTTCCAACATTTTCTACTGTTCACTTTCTGCTGCACAGCTACCGTATGGCAGCCGTGCTGCCTTATGTTAGCGTTTCAGCTCCAGGAAGCTCTACAAACCTTAATATCTTTTTTACTTTGCTTTATTTTCTTGACAAGGGTTTTAGACGTGGTCGTTTTAGGACCCACGTCATCATAACACATATAAAATCACTTAGATTATACCCTAGAGCGTTTTGAGGTTGAGAAATCTAATATAACACATTAATTTTATATATAAAATAGAGTGATGCGCTTCACATTTACATGCGAGAAAGCTTTGGGTAGCACCTAATAAAAGAATTAACAATGTATAACTTCAATGCTAACACCTAACCTAAAACAGTGTATAACTATGTTGTTATAACTTAACCTTAAACAACTTATAATTCTAATGTTAACGTCTAACCTAAAACAATGTATAACACTAGTATTAATACATATCCCAAAACAATGTACAACTCTAATGCTAACACCTAACCTAAAACAATGTATAACTCTAATGTAACTCTATTATTAACACATATCCTAAGGCTAAAAAATGTACAAGTCTAACATACTAATATTGATACCTAACTGAAGGGGTAGGGTACCGTTTCAGGCGCACCCTACCCGCCATATAAAAAAGCCTCCACTAGAAGTCTGACACCCGCGGGAAGAATCACTTCCAGGAGCACCACAGCGCCAAAAGGCGCAGAGCCACAAGTTGGCAAACACCCAAAGACACCCCCCTTGGACACCAACTTGCTTCCTCCCGTCAGGTGTCAGCTGACAAGTGGTCAGCTGTCTGACACCTGACGCCCCTGCACACCACCCACAGCACGCCACGTGTGTGGTGGACAAAGAACCTCCTAAACTACCAACCACGAAGTGACACGTGGTCCAATCAGAAGAAGCCCTCGCCAACTTGGATCACTTTACCTAAAACAAGGGTTAGGATCCAACTAAGGGGGCCCACCGATTAACCGGCCCGGTCCCCAGGCCCGGCCCATTAAGAGATAAATGGGCTCCAGCATCCCTGGCCCATGCATCTCCTATAAAAGGAGGACTCAACCTCCTTTCTCAACACGTTAACATTAGCCAAGAAGAACGAGCACACTTGTACTTTCACTTGTATCGTTATTCACACTATATATCAATAAAGATCACCTTTCACAGTGGACGTAGATCTTACTAGATCGAACCACTTATATCTTTGTCCATTATATATGATTGCTTGCCATTCGTGTATATAACCATAGATCAATCGTCGTTGTGAGCGAAGGATTATACCCTGCTGCGAACACGAGTCGTCACCTTATATTCCACCCAAATTATACCCTGCACTTAACCCTCAGTTATACTCGTTGTTTCTTCATTGGCGCCATCCGTACCGGCTGAAAGACTCACAAAACTTTCAACACCACATCTTTTGCTCACAAAATGACTGATCTAACCCCTGTCGGATCCAAAGGAGCGACCCCCTCTACGGTGGTTCAGACCACCAGAGCGGCAACGCTCCAAACTCCGGATAAGGACACGCAGCCAGCAACCATAAGGGAGGAAACGCCGCCCCGCGCGGTTCCGGCCTCAGAATCCTCCGAATCAGACGCACCCAACACACCCATGGACCCCGACGAGTGGCTTTTTAGAAAACAACTAAAAAACACCAAGATCTACCAGAATATGCTGGCAAAAATCCAAAACAGCAAATCTAAAAGCAAGGCTTCCCCCTCCGCCAAACACAGCCGGAAGGGGAAGGAAAAACAAACCACGCGTCCAAGGTCTCAGGGTGTAGGTCGCAGCAAAAACGCACGCGACCAGGACCTAATAGACTCCGCGTCGGAATCCGACGGCTACCAACCCACCAGCGATTCAGACGCAACAGCCTCAAGGGCCAAAAGGCGGAAGCTAGCAAAAACAAACTCGGCGACATCACACCACAAGGAAGATGACGACCTAAACAAACCGTACAGGCCGAAGTCCTTCGCCTTAAGTTCAAAATTCTGTCAAAGAATAGCCACCGCACCCATAGAAAAACAAGCAAAACTCCCTAGCAGCATCGGCAGATACGATGGCCTGCGAGACCCCACGGACCATCTGCATGATTTCGAGTGCGCCGGAACCACAGTCCTCTGGCCTGTACAGGTCTGGTGTCACCTGTTCGCACAAACCCTCACCGGCGCAGCCAGAGTTTGGTTCGACAACCTCCCCATCGGGGGCATCTTAGATTTTGATGACCTCATCCAAAAATTCAAGGATCACTTCTCCCATCTCAGACGGCACAAACGAGATAAGGCCCACATCCTCCTCTGCCAGCGCACAGACAACGAGTCAATCGACGACTACATCGTGCGCTACAACAAAGAGGCGCTGCAAATAGGTTGTGGGGAAGAACTGACCCGCGCAGGCTTCATTCACGGAGTACGCAGTGAGGATTTGATGAAAACCCTGTCCGGGAAGACAGGTGTCCCTGATTCCTGGGAAGAAGTCATCAAGGCTTCAAAAATATACGCATCCTCGGAGCGCTCCATCAAACAACAGCGCGGATACAACCAAACCCGCAACTCCAACAGAAACAAGGGCAAGCAATCCGTGTGGTCCCGTATTTCAGGACCAACAGACGAAGGCAAATACTCGCCCTCCACAGATGCCCGCCAGACAATCACAAACAGGCAATCAAGGGACCACAAAGCCCAACCCAAGAAAACCACCGACTGGACGCCGTTAACCAAAACTCCCTCTCAGGTACTCAAAACAGAGCAAGTCACTTTCAAAGAGCCTAAAGTGTTAGGCAAACGAAAGAACGTGGACCGCACCAAATACTGTGAGTACCATAACGATTACGGCCACCTGACGGACAACTGCTACAGCCTAAAACTAGAAATCGAGGCAGCACTGAAGACAGGCCAACTGGGTCACCTCGTCAAAAACGTTAATAGGGGCGGGCGCAACAACCAAGACGACAAGCATGAAGAGCCCGGAAAGAAAACAATCCGGAACCTACAAACAAGTTACATCAGGCACACTCCGCATCATCATTGCAATATGACCTCCGACGCGGGAAAACGCCAAAATAAAGGAAAGCGCCCGAGAGAGATCGATGACTCCTGGAAAGAGGTGGACGTCCTCCTCCCCAGAGTTCGAGGTGGACCTTCCGCCACCGCACCATTAATCGTCACCGGCGTCGTAGGACATTACCGAACACAATCAATGTTCCTAGACGGCGGAAGCAGCACTGACATCATATATGACCAGTGTTTTCAACAACTGGACGAGGATGACAAAGCCCGCCTCGTTCCAGTCAACGCACCAATATCAGGCTTTATCGACGAAGTCATCATGCCGCGCGGCATCATCACCTTCCCGGTTACCCTAACAGATGGTACCCACGAACGCACAGAAATCTGTGACTTCATGGTCCTACCAGTCACTTCTCGCCACGATGTCCTACTAGGGCGGGAAGGCTTGGCAAAATTCAACGCCAACGCCTCCACCCCACACCAAATGGTAGGTTTCCCAACCCGAACCGGCGTAGCAATAGTCCGCGGCAACAAACAGTGCCACGCGATCGACGTGGCAAAACCACAAAAAACACAAACCCGATCGGAACCGGAAAACTGGGTTCTTAACCCTAAATTCCCGGACCAAACGGTCATCATCGGCCATGAAATCTCCGAAACCATACGGGCGCACCTCAAACAACTACTAGTAAAGAACATAGACATATTCGCCTGGCAACCATCTGACATGATTGGCGTTCCAAGAAACATCGCGGAACACAAACTTAACACGTACAAATCAGTGGAGCCAGTTGCCCAGAAGATGCGCAAAATGGGACCGGAGAAAACAAAGGCGATGAACGAACAAGTCAGTGAGCTACTAAACGCCGGCATTATCCGCCCAATACGCTACCAAACATGGGTCGCCAACCCGGTTATGGTAGGAAAAGCGACAGGCGGATGGCGCATGTGCGTCGATTACAAAGATCTAAACAAAGCTTGTCCGAAGGATTGCTACCCTCTCCCAGAAATCGACTTAAAGGTAGACTCCCTAGCACCATTCCGCTTCAAATGCTTCCTCGACGCCTACAAAGGCTACCATCAGATCCAAATGGCAAAGGAAGATGAAGACAAAACGGCATTCCGCACAGACACGGGCATTTTCTGCTACACCAAAATGCCCTTCGGTCTGAAAAACGCGGGAGCCACATACCAACGTCTCATGGACAGCGCTTTCATCCACGAGATAGGGGTGCGCTTGGAAGTATACGTTGATGACCTCGTCATCAAAAGCAAAGACGAAGGCAACATGCTGGAAGACATCCAGAAAACATTCAGCCAACTACGTAAGGTGCGCATGAAGCTCAACCCCAGCAAATGCTCCTTCGGCATGGAAGAAGGAAGATTCCTAGGCGTTGTAGTCACGCGTGACGGTTTCCGCGCAAACCCAGACAAAGTCATAGCAATCGAAAGAATGCCTTCACCGACAAGCATCAAGGAAGTACAAACGCTAATGGGGCGCCTGGTCGCTCTCAACCGCTTCCTTTCAAATTATGCTTCAAAGTCTTTTCCATTTGTAGACACTCTAAAGAACTGTCTTAAGAAAAGTAATTTCCGCTGGACCTCTGAGGCGGAAAAAGCTTTTAAAGAAATGAAAGAATGTCTTATGAATTTACCTACTCTCACAGCACCATTACCCAAAGAGCCGCTAACCCTATACCTCTCTGTAACAGAAAGGGCAATCGGCGTCGTACTTTTGGTAGACCGCAAAACTGTACAAACACCCATCTACTACATCAGTAGAACCTTGTTAGACGCAGAAACTAGGTACTCCACAATGGAAAAGTTAGTACTAGCCCTCATCCACGCTTCGCGCAGATTGCGGCGGTATTTCCACGGCCACCCAATAAACGTCCTAACAGACTACAGAATAAGCGACGTCCTACGCAAGCCAGAAACCTCGGGACGTCTAGCAAAATGGGCAATCGAACTAGCTGAACACACTATCAACTACAAGCCCAGACCCGCAGTTAAAGGACAGGTCCTCGCCGACTTCGCCACCGAAATACCAACGGACAAAATCGCGGAGTGCCTCGCAGAGCAGGATCCCGCACAACCAACGCCGGAGAATGAAAGGTGGAACCTTTACACCGACGGTGCGTCAAATTCAGACGGCGCAGGTGCAGGCCTGCGGCTGATCAGCCCTAATAACAAAGAATACACGTACGCCATTAGATTAGACTTTGCCGCAACAAACAATGAGGCAGAATATGAAGCGCTCTTAGCAGGCTTACGCATCGCACACCAAATGGGAGCCTCACATATCGAAGCGCACGTCGATTCACTACTCGTGGCGGGCCACATCAATGGCACATACGATGCAAGGGACGCCACAATGGCCCTATATCTACAACAGGCCAAACTACTCATACGCAAATTCGTCTCCTGCACGGTCGTTCACATCAACCGCAGCGAAAACAAACCCGCCGACGCCCTAAGCAAGATGGCTTCCACAGTCTTTGAGCACATGGCCAAAAACGTCCGTGTCGAACTACAAGAAGCCCCATCAGTTCCCATAAGGCAAGTCAACGTCATCCAAACAGGGAACACCTCTTGGATGGCACCACTAAAGGCTTACTTCACATCCGGAACGTTACCCGATAACAAAGCGGAGGCACAAAAGCTCCAGCACAAGGCCTTGCACTATCAGTTAACGGACGGAATCCTCTATCGACGATCATACCTCGGTCCGCTACTGCGATGCGTCGACAAAGAAGACGCCTCTTTCCTCATCAGAGACATCCACGAAGGCACATGCGGACTACATGCAGGACCTAGAATGGTGGTGGCAAAGCTAATGAACGCAGGCTACTATTGGCCAGGCATGCACCCAGACGCAGTGGCAGAACTGCGCAAATGCGACTCTTGTCAGCGCCACGCGCCAAACACCCTGCGTCCTAAAAACGACCTAATTCCCGTCACAGCGGCATGGCCGTTCCAGAAATGGGCAATAGACCTTGTTGGCCCATTCCCCACAGCGCCAGGAAACGTAAAATTCTTAATAGTAGCAATCGACTATTTCACAAAATGGATCGAAGCAAAGCCACTAGCAAAAATCGACGGCGCACACACCAAGAAGTTCATATGGGAGTTCATCATTTGCAGGTTCGGTTTGCCATATCAAATTGTAAGCGACAATGGAACCCAATTTACCGACCAACACTTGCAACAATGGTTGGCGCAAATGGGCGTCCAGCAGATATTCACCTCAGTCGCTCACCCCCAAGGGAATGGCCAAGTCGAAAGGGCAAATCGAAGCATCATCGAAGGCATTAAAAAGCGGCTGGGGACGAAACGAACAGGATGGGTGGACGAGCTTCCACACGTCCTATGGGCAAATCGCATACTCACCAAAACCAGCAATGGCGAAACTCCTTTCAGCCTGACCTATGGCTCTGAGGCTGTCATCCCCGCCGAAATCGGATGCCCCTCCGCAAGAGTACTCATGGCGGAAAAACGGGAGAATGACAAAGAGCTACGATTAAACCTTGACTTACTTGAAGAACGAAGAGAGCTCGCCGCCATCAAAGAAGCAAAATACAAAAGTCAACTGGAACGCTACTACAATCAAAAAGTTAAGTTACATAACTTTAACATTGGAGATTACGTTCTCAGAAACAATAGCGCTTCAAACGCGGAAAAGCAAGGTAAACTTGCCCCAACATGGGAAGGCCCCTACAAAATACAAGAAATTTTGGGAAAAGGCGCCTACGTGTTAGAGAAGCTCGACGGAACGCCTGTCCCGCGCTCTTGGAACGCGGCACAATTACGTTTCTGTTACATATAATTCTTGTAAAACACTTAGGCTACACATGCCTAGGCCACTTTTATTTGTTGGAATCCTAAGAAAATTCTATCGCCTCTTAAAGTGTGCAATATCGGAACTTGGTTCTTGAAGGCATAAATATCATGTATCATTATCGCCAGACTCATCAATCAATCCAAAAACACAAGGTAACGAACACAGTTTCATTCATATAAACTACCAAAAAGAGGCGATCAAGCTGCCTCAAGCTTTACAAAAAAAAAAAAAAAAAAAAAACACACATAACAGAGGAATCCTATTCCTCACCAGACTCCCCGAAATCAACCAACTGTTCTTCAACATCCTCTGGGCGCGGCCCAGACGGACCTTCACCACCACTCGCTGGCTGCTTCCCCTTCTGCTGCGCCTCCGCACCCAAACGGTCGGATTCTTCAATATAGTTACGGAGGGCGCCAGCTGGATCAGCATACTGATTACAGTCCGCAACCGTTTTCAGTATGGGGAACTCGACCTGCTCAAATTTCAGAAGCTCGGCTTCATACTCCTTCTCCCTGGGTTTACCATCATGCGCACCTTCAGAAATGCACCCTCCATTCAGCGCGTGGTAGAACCCAGTGTCGAATCCCTCGGCCTCTCCAGCAGCGCGCGCAGCAGCAGCGATAGCAGCAACCTGATCACCGAGATTGGGCTCGTTCCAGAACCGCTTGAAAATCTGCATAAAAACAAGTGTTAGAAAGAAAATACACTAAGGACAGTAGAAAGGAGAGAAAAACACTTACACCAGCGATACCCTCGGTCATCACCCAGCGGATGGACTCCTGAGCCTTCTCCTGCGCAACGGTGGCCTCATCCAAGAGAGACTTGGCATTTTCGGCCTCCGTTTGCGACACGGTCAAGGACTCCTCCAACGAGGACCGCTCCTCCATCAATGTCGCTTTCTCCTTCACCCACGCTGCCTTCTCACCCGCCAACTCAGAAAGCTGAGAAGAGGCACCAACAAGCTCATCATCTTTATTGCGAAGATCAGACCTAAGACCCGCCACCACGGAGTCCTTATCAGCCAAAACCTTGGCATGGCTCTCCGCGGTGTCCCGAAGTTTCGCATTCTCATTCTTTAAGGTCTGGATCTGATCTTTCAACTTCATAGTCTCCTGGTTGGTCACCTGGCATGCATCGACCCACCGCTGATGAGCCAACGCATGCTCCTTCTCCAGCTCCTTCACTCGGTCCTCAGCTTTATAGGCCCTATCACGGTACCTATCTACCTCCGATCTCATTTTCTCCTCCCTCTGGGCCTGGCTAGCCCGCCGAGCATTGAACTCCGCGACATCCCGGGCATACTCCTGATCACGCCGCTTTAAAGATTCAATAGCGGCGACTTGGAGCGCCTGCCCGACACAGATATCGGTAATCAACTGCGACCGGGGCAGGCTATCTTGATACTCCCTTTCCTTGGGAGGAACAACTTCAGAAATGAACTCCTCAGCCGTTAGAGGGTTGGCAAAACGGGAGTTCTTCCGGATACTCCAGTGCGGACGCCAAATCACGTCGCCCGCGAAGTAACCCGGGTCCGTCCGGTCCACACTGGACCTCCCCCCAACAGGTCCACCCCCAACCCCCCCAGGGGAACCACCAGAAAAAGCTTCAACACTGGCAAGCTTGGCGGCCTCCTCCTCCGCCCTAGCCTTGGAGGCCGCCTCCTTGGCCCTTGCTTCGGCTTCAGTTTTTTCCTTCTCCACACGCAGCTTTTCAGCTGCCAACCTCTCTTCCTCAGCTTTTTTAGCCGCCGCCTCCAGACGCAGCTTCTCCGCCACTACCCTCTCCTCCTCCTCCTTGGCGGCAGCCTCCTTGGCCCGTTGCTCGGCCTCCGCTGCCTCTTTCTCCGCGCGAGCCTTCGCTTCTTCCTCCTCTCGCCTCTCCCTAACAGCCTCTGTTTCACTTGGCTCGGGGGCAGAACCAGAAGCCCGCGGAGAAACAACTGCAACAAAAACAACACTTAGAAAAATATCACGAGAGCGGCAAAAAACCAACACAGAGGCGGAACATCACTTACTAGTAACTTTCTTCAACGTCTTCTGGATCAGAGGACGACGCTCCGGCGGAGGACTAATCTCCATGGCGAACGGTGCAGAACCAGACTTGGAGGATGCAGCTTTCCCTCCAGAAACTTTACCCAACTTCCGCTTCTTCTTCAGCGGACTGACCGCTGAATCATCTTCCGGGGCGGAAGAGGACGATTCTGCACGGCGCTCGCGTTGACCAAAGAGAGGCCCTTCACCACCTGCACTCAAAGGCGCAGACTTAGCTTCAGATAAGACCTTATGCTTATGAAAGCGTGGCACGCTCTTCTTACGACCACGCGGAGGCGCTGGATCCACCATCTCTACAGAAGATCCAGTGGATTCCTCATCAGAGGAAACAACAAAACAAGGGTTTACCCCCGCATGATGCACAGAAGATATAGGGTCAGGGTTTATAGGATGCTCACGCGAAAACAGGAGGACGGTTGGCTTGAACTCCAGATACGGAAAATAAAATCGCCCCACCATCTCGTCAATCACAGACATCCTACCACCCGCAGGATCTCTCCACTCAAGTGGGGCCTTGTCCCTCAGCAGGAACGCCTCAAACTTCGACATCCCTGGGCCCAAAAACACAACTTTATTTACATAAAATAAAAAGAAAAAAGAGAGGTCAGAAAAACAAAATGGAAGAAGACGTACCAGAGACGGTAACCACAGGCTCTTTTCCCTCAACAATCTGCACCCTACTCATTCCCAGCAAGGCCAACATGGCTTCAGAACACATACCCGTGTCAAACGGGGAAGCACGAGCCACAAGCTCTTTGAACCATTCCTGGTCCCTGAAACCCTCCATCACAGGATGATCACCCACCCGTTGCCGCTCGGCAACAACTTTCCACGGCATGTCCACCGGAATCACACCCCTCTTGACATAGAAAAATTTCTCTTTCCAGTCATGAAGGGACTTCGGAGCAGTTGTCCCACAGGGAGGGACTTGAGGACGAGGCACAAAGTTGAACCAAGAACCCTCCATGTTCAGCATATAAAAAACGTTAAACCGTTCAAACGACGGTTCAATATCCAAGGCTCGGCAACAGGCTTCGAAGTGCACTAGACGAAGCATCCCAAACCCACTGACTTGGGTAACATGAACGCCATACTGCACCAGGGTGTCCACCTGGAACTTGGTAGCAGGTAGCCGGAACCCACAGAGGGCAAGATGAGCCCCATAAAGACTCATCTTCCCGGGGGGAGGAGCCAAGGCAGTGCCCTTGTTGGACGGCAATTCCACCTCCCATGAAGGATCGAACTCCATGGCCTTGACAAACTTCGAAAAACTCTTTTCACCCCATTTACAGGTGGTGTTGTGAATCAGCTTCTTCGACTTCTCGGTGGCCTTAGCAGGGTTACCACCAACGTCGGAACCCTCAGACATAGTACACAATATATGAAAAAACAAAGAATTTTTTCTGAAAAGTCACCGGAAAATTTGAAGATCAACCGGAGAAGATGAGAGAAAAGAAGGAAATTATGAGAGACAAGAAGGATAAGAAGAAATTCAAAAAGCCTCCTCGGGTATTTATACCCATCGCATTTAATGCGAGGCACACAGCTGGCAGATGACCTTTCATCTTGCCAGGGAAGGACACATCTGGACGCAACACGTGGCATAAAAGGCTGGATGAACAGTTACTCATCAGCACGTGAGGACACGCGTCTGCCCAAAGGACGACTTCTCACCTGCCCAACGTCAGCATTCAGACTGACAGGCTGCACCACTCGCGCGCGTGAACGGCCACTCGCCTGACAGACAATTGGTAACTCCCCACCCACGTACTGACGTGACTGACAACTGTGCAGACATCCTTTCTGCACTCTGACACGTCCACCAAACCGCCTCACCTTCCCGAGCACGTTTCCTAAATACAAGGAGACCCCTCAAAAATTCAAAAATTAATCATAAGGGTAGCGTACTCAGTACACCAATTAATTATGACTGCCACGTCATCTTCTGACGT
The DNA here is from genome assembly GCA_028751855.1 of Ambrosia trifida. Lineage (NCBI taxonomy): Eukaryota > Viridiplantae > Streptophyta > Magnoliopsida > Asterales > Asteraceae > Ambrosia > Ambrosia trifida. Next base: position 4,163,183 of record CM054126.1, on the reverse strand, counting down.
TACGTCATCACTTGGCGCTAGGTTGACGTAAAATCCAAAGGACGTTCTCCGCCGGATTTTACCTTTTCACACCCTGAGTGCCACGTCATCACTGGCGCTAGGTTGACGTAAAATCCAAAGGACGTTCTCCGCCGGATTTTACCTTTTCACACCCTGAGTGCCACGTCATCACTGGCGCTAGGTTGACGTAAAATCCAAAGGACGTTCTCCGCCGGATTTTACCTTTTCACACCCTGAGTGCCACGTCATCACTGGGCGCTAGGTTGACGTAAAATCCAAAGGACGTTCTCCGCCGGATTTTACCCTTTCACACCCTAAGTGCCACGTCATCACTTAGCGCTAGGGTTGACGTAAAATCCAAAGGACGTTCTCCGCCGGATTTTACCCTTTCACACCCTAAGTGCCACGTCATCACTTGGCGCTAGGGTTGACGTAAAATCCAAAGGACGTTCTCCGCCGGATTTTACTTTTTAAAAAAAAAAAAAAACATCCTAAAAGGTAACTACTTTATAAAAGAGCCATGTACAAAGATAATGGGACGCCAATATCTTTTCACATGACACAAGAGTTGCAACGCGCACTCTTCCGCTCAAAATAAAGTAGTTCCCCCAATCACAACAAAAAAGGCACACAAAGGACAAATTTTAGTCCAGCGCCCCACCAGCCCTCTAAGCAAGAACAGGAGACACCCTGGACTTGGGGGACTTGAAGGGGTAGGGTACCGTTTCAGGCGCACCCTACCCGCCATATAAAAAAGCCTCCACTAGAAGTCTGACACCCGCGGGAAGAATCACTTCCAGGAGCACCACAGCGCCAAAAGGCGCAGAGCCACAAGTTGGCAAACACCCAAAGACACCCCCCTTGGACACCAACTTGCTTCCTCCCGTCAGGTGTCAGCTGACAAGTGGTCAGCTGTCTGACACCTGACGCCCCTGCACACCACCCACAGCACGCCACGTGTGTGGTGGACAAAGAACCTCCTAAACTACCAACCACGAAGTGACACGTGGTCCAATCAGAAGAAGCCCTCGCCAACTTGGATCACTTTACCTAAAACAAGGGTTAGGATCCAACTAAGGGGGCCCACCGATTAACCGGCCCGGTCCCCAGGCCCGACCCATTAAGAGATAAATGGGCTCCAGCATCCCTGGCCCATGCATCTCCTATAAAAGGAGGACTCAACCTCCTTTCTCAACACGTTAACATTAGCCAAGAAGAACGAGCACACTTGTACTTTCACTTGTATCGTTATTCACACTATATATCAATAAAGATCACCTTTCACAGTGGACGTAGATCTTACTAGATCGAACCACTTATATCTTTGTCCATTATATATGATTGCTTGCCATTCGTGTATATAACCATAGATCAATCGTCGTTGTGAGCGAAGGATTATACCCTGCTGCGAACACGAGTCGTCACCTTATATTCCACCCAAATTATACCCTGCACTTAACCCTCAGTTATACTCGTTGTTTCTTCACTAACCTAAAATAATATATAACTTTAATATTAATACCTATCATAAAAGCTAAAAAAATGCATAACTCTAATATCAATATTCAATAAATAACCTAAAACAATGTATAACTTTAATATTAACACCTATCATAAACGTTAAAAAATGCATAACTCTAATATCGATATTCAATATCTAACCTAGTTTTCTTAAAACAACCCAATACACTCAAAGTCTCAGACTCGGATTATTAAGGCGATACGAATCACAAATGGTTTTTTTTTTTTTTTTTTTTTTTTTTTTTTTTTTTTTTTGCAATTGTGATGTATTTGGATATTTTATTCATTGAAAAAGTTCCAAAATACCATTAAAATGGCCAAATATAAAAACTATGATCAAACTGTAAACTAACTTCAAAATTGATACATATTATCGGGCGCGAATCACAAGGATGAATTTATGACTAAACTTGCCTCCAAACTTTTGCTTAATCTCAAAACTAGCACAAAATTTCCAAGATCGAATACTTTTCGACTCAACCACAAAACATTCATATCCTCGTAAACAACTATTGCAAAACAAACAGCTGCACCTGACAGGAATAACCAACGCACTAGTCATAAATCCTCAATTCACATTCACAACACATGTTGGGTTATGGATTACCTGAGAGAAAGTTGTCGACGACGATGGTGATGGTGTTCGAACCGATCCTGATTTATTAACGTAATGAAATTAACACCGATCCCACCAGAATCTCGACCCCTACCCCTACCTCTACCGCCACCGTAGTTTTCTTGGTACTGTTCCTGATGTTGATTAGGATTAGGGTTTGAGGAATTGGGGATTATCTAATGTGTGTGTGGTTGCGGGAGAAAGAGAGAGAGAGAGAGAGAGGGGGTGAGGAGAGAGTGAGTTTTTAGGGTTTAGGATGGGAGAAAGTTTTTATACGGGATGAGTTTTTTTTTACCTTTTACTGGAATAAAAAGCAGAGGAGGGATGGCCGCCTCCACTACCGCCACCACCACCAACACCGGAAAAGATCTTGGATAAGGAACAGAGTTATGATGTAACATATAAATTAATGTACTATAATATGAAAAAACAACAATTTTAATTATGTGAATAACAATGAAAATATATATCAAAAAGAAGATGAATGTTTGGATGAGGAACAGATTAGAAACAACCATTGCAGGACGTGATTGAGACGGTAGTCTTGAAGGTGTGACTTTTTTTTTTTTTGAAAAGAGTGGTTTTAACCTATTATGCTCTGTATGAAAATATAATTCCTAGTTTGAACATAGTGACTTACCTAGACATGATTAATGAATTACTTGAAGACATTGTGTTTTTTTTTCCTGTATGAACAAAAAACGGAAGAAAAATCATTTTTTTCGTTTTTTTGTATGGAACTATGGTACTCGTTAGGAAGATAATAAAATGTTCGTTAATTTGGTGTAATTTTTTTAATTAAAAAAAATCTCGTATATAAAAGTTATTAACGTTTTAAAATTATGGAGGAAACATGCGAGAGAAAAAGACTTTTGGATAAAGATAAAGAGGATTTCACATGGTACACTCAAGGGGAGAGGATGACCTCTTTAAGTATCATGTGGGATTTCATGCTTTGAACTATTGAGAGAAGCTAACGTACAAAGCGTTCTTAAAATACAAAGTGTAAGAAGCAATTACAGCTATTGATTAGGTTTAGAAACAAGAAGGCACGATGGTAATTATCCAACGCGTTTTAAGAAGGCGGTTAACGATCAAAGGGCAATTCTGACAAATTACACATAAACGAATTTGATTTTTTATAATTAAACCGCCCAAATTATGTCATTAATTGACAGTTTTAATGATTTGCTATAATCGTGGAAAATCATAAACCCCTTCTCCATAAAGAAGATACTCTGTAAAAAAAAAAACAGAGCATTTATTCAACGAAATCAGTGAACGACGATCAAACAATAAACAATCGATTATGGCTCCAAAACGCAAAACAAGTAAGCAGATCTTCATATTCATACTTTAATTTTGATCGGTTAATTATTTTGGATCGTTAATGATGAAGAAATGAAAAACCTAAAATTACGTTTATATGAAACAGATGAAGCAAAAGAACAAAGAAGCAAAAAGAATAATGACAGGCCTTCGATTGTACAGAATATAGTTATGAATGTGATAAAAACAAAATTTAGATGCGTGTTTATGAAAGAAGAAGAATAAGATGAGTGAATATGTTTCTGGTTGAATATTATAGAACATATGTTTTGATTGTGCGTTTAATATAAATTATAGGTGTTTTATGTATGTCTTTGATTGTAATGATTTCAGATTGTGATGTTGTTAAAACGCATGTATGATATACCAAAACGCATCTTTATATATGTGAGTATTATAATCAAATGCTATGTTGATAAACGCACTTATAATACACTAAAACGCACTTATAATACATTAAAACGCATGTTATAAAATTGACAGTATTCAACTGCCATTGTAAAAACATAAAATGCACTTATAATACACTAAAACACATGTTACAAAATTGATAGTATTCAACTGCCATTGTAAAAACATAAAACGCTTATAATGTTTTTATAAAACACATCTACTTGCTTTGCAACATGATTTCATGTGAATGTATTTGTTCATTGTTGTTTGTTTAATTTTGAAGATGAAAAACAAGGAATATTATTAAAAAAAAATGTTCTGATAATGATTTCCAAAAATAAAACGCACGTACAATATACTAAAACGCATCTTATGTATTGATATTATTCAAATTACCTTGGAAAAACATAAAACACATTTATATATTACACAGTATCAATGTTCAATAAAAGTAAAACGCATTTGTAAAACCACAAAACATATTATCTTGTAAACGCATTAGTTCTCAATCATAAAACGAATTTATATAATACACAATATCGATGTTCAATAAAACTAAAACGCATTTAGAAAACCTTAAAACGCACTTTGTATATTGAACTCACTCTTCATCACCTTGATCTTCATTATCTTCATAATCATCTTGTTGTTGTTCATTTTCTTGTTCTTCTTCGTTTTTAACTGTAACATCTTAAAAACCACAATTACCTTGAATCCTTCTATGTTCAGCCATGAAATCAAACCTCTCACAACCTTCTTCATCAGCATTATGTGAAACTTCCTGTATTATATCTACAATACAAAAACATATATCTATCAGCCTCTGGTGAACTGTATTATCTTCGAAAATATATGAAAAACACGAAAATTAACCTTGAAAGTTTAGGTTATCAATATCAACCACAAGATCTTCTTCTCCGATTATGGTCTCGGGTTCGTTGTTCAAGTCTGATACACAATTAAAACACATAATAACATTACGATTAAATGAAAAAAAAACAGAGCAACATACTGAACATGACGATAAACTCTTAAATTGAATATCAAATTTGAAAAATTTTCGATCGAAAATAGTGTACTGTGATCGGCGTTTGAATCATGTAAAAAATATGAAAGAAGATTGTGTAATCGGTTACGGAAATTTGAATTCAATATCACGTAAAAAAGGGATTGATATTTTTTTATCAAAATTAGAACGTGATTAATGAAAGCTTAAAAGTCTATAATACCCTCCTACGGCTTCACAACGAACATCGAGGGTGTAACAGCCAGATTCTACGTGTCAAATTGTAGTGGCTTCTTACACTTTTGTATATTAACATGGCCGAACCTTAAGGGGTGCGGGGAGGACTCCCGGCCCGGGCCCAATTTCTCGGGGGCACATTGACCCTCCGGCAATCCAAGTTTTCTTAACAGTGATGTCCTTATTTCACTGGAATTTTGTATGTTTGAGCCCCAAAATTGTTAATCAAGTATTAATAAAAGTGAAGGATAGTTTATATAAAACAGAAAGTAAGAAATGTTGAGAGAGGCTAAGAATTAAAAAAGAAAATAAAATGGTTTGAGAAAAAAAATTGCAGGCTCATACTGAGTTGTTTTTGCTTTTTACCGGTTGGTTTTGACTTCCTTTTTAGCTTTTAGTTTTGTTATGAAACAATTTTTTTTAATTTTCAAACTTTCACCCATTTATATTTTCATACTTTGTGGGATTCAAACTCCTAACCTCCTCGAAGAGAGTTTGTTACCGTTAGACTACAATCTAAGTGGGAAATAAAATTTGATCCATCAATTTGATATTACTTCAATCGTAACTTAAAAAAAAAATAGTTTACATTATTTATTTCGTTAAGGTCTAAAGCTAAAGCTAAGGGCACAATTTTTGCAGCTCGGCCTGGGTACCTGAAATTTCAGGACCGGCCCTATATATTAAGGTACTTTGTAACCTACACTTACTTTTGAAATATTAATATATAGATATAGATATATAGATTAGTAATAAACGGCGATATCCTCTATGATTTCTTAAGTTTGATTGGTGTATTTTTTTTATGTTTTACTTTGTATTGTTTGTTTTCATGGTGTATTTTTGTGGTGTTTCGAACGCCATACTACTTTAAATCTACAAAAAGATTCCCATAATATATAGATGTAATTTCATATGAATTAACGTGTAGTTTTATATATTTCTCACTTGTCTACCAAGTGTTTATTATAGACATGCATATATGTTTATATTTTATTATTTATATAGTATGATATGATGAGCTAGGCAATGAGGTAACTTAGTGACCATTAGATAATTAAATATAGGGGCAGGTTGATGTGTTTGCCCTTTATGATACGTTAAAGAGGGATCTAAAGAATTTAATTTGAGAATCTTATTCTATAAGAAGATGTTGGTTGGTGCTATTGGATTTGGAATCATCAAACCCACACTTACTTTACAATTTACCCCATTTGTTATCATATGTCCTTCCTCATACGTTTTTAACATTTTGACCCCTTAGTTTATGCTTTGAAAACTCATAAAATCACATTTTTTTTTAATTAGAAAACCCTTCGTTTTATTTCATACCAAGACAAAACAAGTTACATTTAGATGGTGGGTAAGCGGGCAACAAGTTGCGCCGCTATCCCCTTTTGAATCGCAAAGCCTATCCTGCTAAACACAAACTCTTGGTTCTTAGGGCTCTGCGAGTCACTATGAACCACCTTCTGCACTCGTTTTAGAAACTGTACTGCCTCAGGGGCCAGAGATCCAAATGTGTCAAAAGCAAACGGCAGGAACACATGTTGATTCTCTAAACAGGTTGCTTCGTGCTTAGCGACCTTCTTAGCTCTTGCCCTCAAAACTGTCTGCCCCGGTACAAAGCCGCTGTCTCGCAAACCTACCAAGGGGAAACCCCTGTCAGGTCAACACATTTTGATTTTTTTTTAAAGCCTAATGTTTTATTGCATTCTATGAAAGCGGAAATTACATCACAATAGTAGGAAGACGGGGAATAAGCTACACCGTCACCCCTTTTTGTATGACGAACCTTGGTCTACTGAAGACAAATCCTTGCCCCCGGGGTTGAGACATTACTATGTATAACCCGTTGGACTCTGGTACAAAAACGACCACTTCCCGCGCTAGACACCCAAAGGTATCAAAAGCCAAGGGGGACAAGATCCAAAAGCGACTATCCTATAGATGATCCAAATGCACTTTAAGATAGGCAAGATCTGGCCACATACAAATGCGCTTGCGCGTAAGGTTGTAAACAAATCGGACCAAATGAAGCCTTGCTTATATTTGTTCGTTTAGGATTGGACTTGTTCATGAACGCTTCATGTACACATATCAAAATAAATTATTGTTTATGCTTGTTCATTAAAGAATTGCACTTGTTCATGAACACAAATGAACGCATATATTTTTATAAAAAAAAAAACAACATTCTTTGTCCCAAACATTAGACATAGTCATCTTATTACACACTTTATATAATAAACATAAACATAATTATCCCAAAATAATGTTTATAAGATCAAAGTATCTAATGACCGAACATAAACTAAACATTACAAACTACCATGAACAGACATAAACGAACTCATTGCTGAATGTTTACAAACACATTTAAACTAACAAGACCTTTGTTCATATTCATTCATTTTTTTTTTTGAACGTTAACTTCATTAAAACAAAACGAACAAGTCCTCAATTAAGGACCGCTCACAAGCCGATTACAATATATACAACGGGTATACAACCCAATCTTTCCATTCTATATTTCTTCTAACCGAACGGTATTTCAACCAAATAAAAGACATTGACTTAACTACCAAAACAACCTCTGCCACCTTAGGATCAGAATTATGAAAAATCTTCTTATTTCGCTCCTTCCATAATGCCCAACACGTAACCATGATGATACCCCGAACTATCTTCTTGCCCCAAGTTGAAAGCGATGTCGAGTTATGCCACTGCATCAGGTCATCAATCGAACCATAATACGTGATATACGTTAAATTACACATATAAAAGTCCCAATTTAACTCCCATTTATATATGTTTTTGGCCTTATACATGATGAATTGGTACTTATTTGGTATCTTTATGATTACAGGTCTTAAACGATGTCCCGGAAGCAAACCCGAAGAAAAACAAGGATTTCGGCCCTTTATCAAGAGAACTTTTGCGCAGCAGCTGTTCGGATCGTTTTTACCCCTTCTAAAACCCAAAATCCGACATCGACTTTCAAATAAGAATTGTTCTACGCTCCGAGAGCTTTCCAGGCATATAAAGAACACCTCCTAGCGATTTTTCTACGATTTTATATGCAATTTTAAAGATCGTGCTGTCGTGCTGTTCTCTGTGAGCGGCCGCTCGCCATCCTGAACACCTCTAGAAGCTTCTGGAAGCCCTACGTCAGCTTTGCCCACTTGTCTGTAAAGTGAGCGGCCGCTCCAAGCCTCCGAGCGGCCGCTCACAGGGCCTGTTCAGCTATAAAACTCCCATTCAGCCTCTGCTCAAAGTATTGGGTTTTGGAGAGGCGATTTTAGGCGATTTCTGGACCAAAGGAGCTGCTGGAAGGCCGTTTAACAAGCTCGGGAATCCATCCGATCCACCCTTCATCATCCAATCCATCTCTTTAGCAATCTTATGGTTTGATCCTTTAAGCTTTCTTAGATCCAAATCTGATTTTGTTTGCTATTTTGATGTTATTTTAGTTAATCGTACGCCTACGGGCAAGAACATTAGTATAAGTTAGTAGTTAAAACAATCGTTTGTGTGAAATCAAGTTTTGTATAAATTTGGCGTTTTTCATGTTTGAATCTTGATGATCATAATGCAACCTTGTTTCATTGTTGATAGATTTGTAGTTGTGTTCGGATGACTTTGATGATTATCGAATGTGTTAGGCGGATTACTTGTTGAAGAAACCGTCCGTTTAATCGTCCGGTAGTAAACTAGTTAACTTGTTAATAAAGTTTACACCATGAAACTGTAACCGGGTATTGGTTTGGTTAAAGTCACTCGGATAATGATTATAAATGTTTACCGGCACGTAAAAGAGTTTAAATGCTTAATGGTGTTGTTACTAATCTTTGACACGGTTAATGATCTTTGTTAGTTATTTTGGTGAAAATGGCGATCTTAGTAGATTTGTGTTCAAAGTTGGTAAAATGGAATAGGTTGTGAAATGCTCTACTTTATGCTAGTCTAGGTGGTCGTATTGTGTATTCGATATTGCTTTCCTTAACGAGTGCGGTTGAGGACTCCCGAAAGGTGATACTAACCTATCTTTAAAGATTCTCATGAGATCATATCAGTTGCGCGCTAATGAACAACTTGAAGTGGTTAACATTTGTATTCGTGTTAGCTTTCTGTATAGTTGTCATGTTAGGATGCCCGAGAGGGAAACTAACTGTCGGAAAATGGGAATGTTGATCACGCCTTTATTTCTTATTATATGTAGATGACATGCTAGGATTGGCGTATTATAGTTTATATAGTTATATTTTCTATTTGGAGTCATAGTTAAGTTATTTACATGTGTTAGAATTAATTTAGCTATAAACAAACTCAACTTATCTTTTCCTACTGGTAAATCGGGGACAGAGTTTTAGTACTATTGCTCCGCGCGCGTCCATGGATCGATATCTGGTTCTTATCTGTACGTTACTACATATATGACAGGGTACACTTTCCCTATTGTTTGTGTTTTAATATTAAGGTCTAAACCATTTTTATAAATATTAAAGCAAAACGTGTGTTATTTCATTGTAAAATTATGTATATAGTTACGCACACGTCAAGTTTTTGGCGCCGTTGTCGGGGACGCGACGAGCTTTAGGAACGGACCGAGTGAAATTTTTACCAGTGTACATGCTTGTGAATACTTGTTTATACTTCGTTGATTCATTATTTCATTAATTTCATTGCATATATGATTCATTGATTTTTATTTGATTTATCAGGTTGTTGATATATTGGGTTGATTTTATTTTATTATATTCTCATTTTTATGTATATATAGTTTTTTTTATTTTACTTAAATATACAATGGAAGTCTGGGTATGTTACGTTTAAATTTGTTGATTCGGATGCTTTTATAAAAGGTTTGGGTTAAGAAAACTTGGGAAATTTATTTAATATAAAAGTGGTTTTAATAAAAATAATTTTCTGTGAAAAATGCTTCCTTACGATTTGCAAAGAAGCTGGGCTTATGGTTTCGCTTTAAGCGAGTTCCTAATTACCCCGGATTTTATCTTTTATTGTTCACGATACGCGGCCAGGATCACCAGAGTCCTTCGCGTGACGCGAATAGCCGCTATCTTCCGTTTTTAACTCCATTCATTGGCATCCATCATCATTTTCATTTACTATCTTCCATTATATTATTTTTTTCGGTGAAAAAGGGTTGTTTTCGCGCAAAGCAAAGAGATGGTCTTTATCTTGTTGCGACACGCGAGCACCTTGAGTCATTATATCTACTTGCGTCACGCGAGAAACGGTCTATACTTCTTCGCGATGCGCGAGTGATTATGATTCCATTGAAATTTTTTGTATATTTTCATAATGTATATCTTCATATTTTTTTTAAGTTTAGTGTATAGCTTTTAGTATTTTGATTTTGTATATTTCTTTTATTTTTCATAGATTGAGTCTGTATTTATCTTTGTACATTGTGTCAGTCTAATCATGGGATGATCAATGTTCTTTTCATTGCTTGATTGATCTTTTCGCCCGTACTCAATCTCCATTCGGGCGAGAGCGATCTTAAAGAAATTCTTTTATGAAAACGGTCATTCCAATAAGTCAAAGTCCAAGTTGGACTGAGTTTGAAGTCAACGGGCAGCAATTAAAATACAAAAATTAAAGCCCGTATGACTCGGATGTGGAAATACTTGAATTCCACAACCGCACGCCTAAAACGCGCGTGGAAAATCGAGTCAAGCTATCGACTCGTGCAAAAACGTAGCTTAGCAGGGGCATTCATGTCCTTTGTTACTTCATAATATCCTAAACTAATCTTAGTTGTAATTAGGTTAGTTCATGAAACTTTGGGGCACTCTTCATAATTGAACAAACGATCCCCAAGTTATATAACACTTCATAAATATTCGGTTTTTAAACGCCTTTTGTAAAATGACTTGAATTTGAAATGATTTTGCAAAATCGTAGTGCATAGGTGTTCAAATTCCGAATTGGTTTAAATACTTCATAAAGGTGCAAAGCTCGGCCATTCGATCACCAAAGTTACATAAATTTTCAAAAACCAAATGCTTGAATGGCCGGTTTTAGAGTGCATTTGGCTAAAACACTGCAAAACGGACGAAAGCCAGTGCACGGGATCGAAAAAAAAATGAGGCTGGAGCAGAAATTTGGCGCGCAGGGTGCAGTGAGCGGCCGCTCAAATAGTCTGTTTGTTTGTTGGTTGTTTTTTTTGGCGTCTTTTGGGTCCGGGTCCTATGCCTTCGATTATGTCTAACATATTCAAGAGTGTTTTAATGCAGACGAGGAGGATTAGGAGGCTAGTCAGACCGTGTGAAGGCGGCGGTGGTATCTCTACTATATTTTATGCACTATTGTAGCTCAGGCGTTTCGTTTTGGGTTTCTTTTAAACCCCCCTGGTTTATGTATTCAGTTTAGACAATTTACTTTTATGTCTTTGTTTTAAATTCAGTAATAATAAATTCTAGGAGTTTGATGTTAATGAGTTGTGTGTTTTGCAATACCCTTTTGCCTTTATACCTTTCGCTACTTGTTTAGCACTTTTGCAGAGGAAAAGGAATTCAGGATACACACGAGCACTGAGGGCTAAGCAGACACGACAACGTCCTTGGATAACCTTCAGTTTGCTTCGACACCAGGGGAGTTTTTAGTTCCTCTTCTTTGCACTATAGTTTAGCTCTTCATAATGCTTTACTATTTTTTGAGTCACATTGAGGACAATGTGATATTCAAGTGTGGGGAGGGTAACTATGTTAACCTTACTTAGCTTACACTATAGTCTAGCTCTTCATAATGCTTTACTATTTTTTGAGTCACATTGAGGACAATGTGATATTCAAGTGTGGGGAGGGTTGTTAACAATATTAGCTTTTCTTGTCCCAAGTTGTGAAAAAAAACTCCCAGTTTTTAATTTTTGTGGCATAACACTTGAGCAAAAAGCCGCGAATTCTTCATAATTTTTGTAAATTAGTACGGTTGGTTGTGTTTTAGGAAGCATTAGATTTGATAAAAGCGGACAAGCCAAATGAAAAACAATAGTGTTTGATAAGCGTGGTAAACAAAAGAGTGACTGGCATGTTAATTTTTACACTTGTACCCATTCCTTCCGTTACGTGAGCATTCTTTTTGAGCCTTTTATTGCTTTTTCGATACTTGCTCGCTATATGCGAAATATGAGTGCGCCGAATGGCTTATGTGATTTAGAACTTGTTATTAGCATACTTTTCGAGATCATATATGTGTAGAATTGCATGAAAGTGATTGAGGCATTTAGGATACCCTTTTGATTTAAACCTTTTCTTTTCGTTTTATCTGTTTCCCGCACACAAATGTTATCCATTAGTTAACCATGTTGAGCCTATATTCCGTGTTTTTCTTACTTAACCTACCATTTCACCACTTAACCAAATTTAGCCTTTTTACTTTAAACCCTTTGTGTTGAAACTCGGTTTAGGTTATCGTTTGACTCGTTTTTTGTTGTATATAGTTCATGTTCGGGCATTTAGACCCCGTGTTTTGTGTATATTCATGTTATAGTTATCAGTTGTATTCAGTATTGTAAGTTAAAAAAATAAAAAGAGAGAAAGAAAAAAAAAAGAAAGAAAGAAAAGAAAGAAAAAAATATGCAGAAAAAATAGTATACCCTAAAATAGGGTGATTTAGAAGAGTTTGAGCAGTTTTCAGTGCTTTAAAGATAGAATTCTGTGGTTAGCTCAAGGTAAATAAAAATCACCTATATTCGCGTGTGGTTTGTATAGTTTACGTTTGTATCTATTAGTTAGACATAACCGCCGAGTTTTAGCCGTTTTGTCACTTTAAATATCCATTCCATACCCGTTACCTTTGCCTATCATTACAACCCACAAGTCCTCTTGATTTATGCATTTCTATATGTGAATTGGTAGAGATTAGATCTTTTAACAAGCATATGATATCGCACAAGTCATTGTCTAGGCATTGAGAGTTTACACATACACATTTCATATGTATGATCCACAAACAAGCCGAGTGTGTGTGAACATTGTGAGTGGTGTACAGATATGCATGCTTAGTCGATTTGATGTTAACCATTGCTTTTGATTTCTATATTTTCAAGTGCTTGTCGGTTTGAAATCTTTGATGATGTCTTTTGACAAACCAGCTAGCCATCTGATTTATTAACTTTCTGGTTTACTACTCGTGTTGCCATTGGGAGTGTTGTTGTTCTATTGCTTAGGGACAAGCAATGTTTATGTGTGGGGATGTTTGATATACGTTAAATTACACATATAAAAGTCCCAATTTAACTCCCATTTATATATGTTTTTGGCCTTATACATGATGAATTGGTACTTATTTGGTATCTTTATGATTACAGGTCTTAAACGATGTCCCGGAAGCAAACCCGAAGAAAAACAAGGATTTCGGCCCTTTATCAAGAGAACTTTTGCGCAACAGCTGTTCGGATCGTTTTTACCCCTTCTAAAACCCAAAATCCGACATCGACTTTCAAATAAGAATTGTTCTACGCTCCGAGAGCTTTCCAGGCATATAAAGAACACCTCCTAGCGATTTTTCTACGATTTTATATGCAATTTTAAAGATCGTGCTGTCGTGCTGTTCTCTGTGAGCGGCCGCTCGCCATCCTGAACACCTCTAGAAGCTTCTGGAAGCCCTACGTCAGCTTTGCCCACTTGTCTGTAAAGTGAGCGGCCGCTCCAAGCCTCCGAGCGGCCGCTCACAGGGCCTGTTCAGCTATAAAACTCCCATTCAGCCTCTGCTCAAAGTATTGGGTTTTGGAGAGGCGATTTTAGGCGATTTCTGGACCAAAGGAGCTGCTGGAAGGCCGTTTAACAAGCTCGGGAATCCATCCGATCCACCCTTCATCATCCAATCCATCTCTTTAGCAATCTTATGGTTTGATCCTTTAAGCTTTCTTAGATCCAAATCTGATTTTGTTTGCTATTTTGATGTTATTTTAGTTAATCGTACGCCTACGGGCAAGAACATTAGTATAAGTTAGTAGTTAAAACAATCGTTTGTGTGAAATCAAGTTTTGTATAAATTTGGCGTTTTTCATGTTTGAATCTTGATGATCATAATGCAACCTTGTTTCATTGTTGATAGATTTGTAGTTGTGTTCGGATGACTTTGATGATTATCGAATGTGTTAGGCGGATTACTTGTTGAAGAAACCGTCCGTTTAATCGTCCGGTAGTAAACTAGTTAACTTGTTAATAAAGTTTACACCATGAAACTGTAACCGGGTATTGGTTTGGTTAAAGTCACTCGGATAATGATTATAAATGTTTACCGGCACGTAAAAGAGTTTAAATGCTTAATGGTGTTGTTACTAATCTTTGACACGGTTAATGATCTTTGTTAGTTATTTTGGTGAAAATGGCGATCTTAGTAGATTTGTGTTCAAAGTTGGTAAAATGGAATAGGTTGTGAAATGCTCTACTTTATGCTAGTCTAGGTGGTCGTATTGTGTATTCGATATTGCTTTCCTTAACGAGTGCGGTTGAGGACTCCCGAAAGGTGATACTAACCTATCTTTAAAGATTCTCATGAGATCATATCAGTTGCGCGCTAATGAACAACTTGAAGTGGTTAACATTTGTATTCGTGTTAGCTTTCTGTATAGTTGTCATGTTAGGATGCCCGAGAGGGAAACTAACTGTCGGAAAATGGGAATGTTGATCACGCCTTTATTTCTTATTATATGTAGATGACATGCTAGGATTGGCGTATTATAGTTTATATAGTTATATTTTCTATTTGGAGTCATAGTTAAGTTATTTACATGTGTTAGAATTAATTTAGCTATAAACAAACTCAACTTATCTTTTCCTACTGGTAAATCGGGGACAGAGTTTTAGTACTATTGCTCCGCGCGCGTCCATGGATCGATATCTGGTTCTTATCTGTACGTTACTACATATATGACAGGGTACACTTGCCCTATTGTTTGTGTTTTAATATTAAGGTCTAAACCATTTTTATAAATATTAAAGCAAAACGTGTGTTATTTCATTGTAAAATTATGTATATATCCGCACACGTCAATACGCTGGACACAATTTACACCACCTCCATATCTTGCTCCAAACTCCGAAAGCAAACCCGCACAACACAAACAAATGATTAGCCGATTCCTCATCTATATTGCACGAAATTAATTGAACGAAATTCCTAGTCCATGTCCATTCATTTATTATTAATAAATGGATCTAAAAACTTTCCACCAAACGATTTACTAGTAGTTCGCTGAACATTCGGGTTGTTTACAACCCTATGTATTGTATGCACACACACATACATAAATGCGCACACAAGTTTATTTATACACACACATGCATAACACAAACATAAATCACATAGGTAGCGTTTGGTATGAATGAATGGAAAGGGCAATGGAATGGACCATTACGTGGTAATGAAAAATAGTGTGTTTGGTTGGTTAAAGGAATGGAATCACTCATTCCACAAGACATTCCATTCCCTCAAAACCATTCTATCCACCCCATGTTTTTTTTTTCATTTCATCCCTCATTCACCATTTATTAACAATACCATAACCCACCAACCACCACCATCGTCACCACTCACCACCGTCGCCCACCACCGCTGCCGCCACCGCACACCACCGTTGTCACCACCTACCACCGTCGCCTACTACCCACCACCGCTGCCGCCACCACCCACCACCGTCGTCGCCACCACCAACCACCGCCACCCACTACCTTCACCCACCCACCACCGTCACCCACCCACCACCGCCCCACCCACCACCGCCCCACCCACCACCGTCACCCACCCGCCCACCGTCATCCAACACCACCCAACACCGCCCACCACCTATCACCATCACCCACCACCGCCGTCACCACCCACTACTGTCGTCGTCGCCGCCAGCCACCCACCATCACCGCCACTGACCACCACTGACCACCGATTTTATTCCTTCGTCTTTTCCTTCCTTTCCAACAACACAATGTAATGCTTCGTTTCATTCCCACATGGCAACCAACCAAATAGGGCTGCAAACGAACTGAACTTTCAGCGAACAGTTCATGAACGGTTCGGCGGGAAGTTCGTTTGTGTTCGTTCGTCTAATAAATGAACGAACACGAACAAAAAAATCCCGTTCGTTTAGTTAAACGAACGAACATGAACAGAGGTCGCGTTCGTTCGTTTATGTTCGTGAACGTTCGGTAACGTGTTCGTTTGTGTTCAATAGTTTATTAAGGTTTTTAATTTTTATACTTTTTTATTTTCTTTTATTTTTTTTATTTTACCCAATAAATAATATATATGATGTAAATATATGACTATATGAGATCAATAAACATACTTTTTGTATCCATTCTCATTATATTTTTCCACGTTCAGTGTTGATGCCCTCCACGTTTAGGGTCTAGATAATCTCTTAATGTATGTGAAATCGATATTATTCAGAAATTAATATATGTCTGTTTGTGTTTGTTTCTGTTCATGAACACTTGTTTGTGTTCATTAATGTTCGTGTGCGTTCATGAACAAAATTAACAAACGAACACAAACGAACACGAACATGAGTGCTTTCTTAACAAACGAACACGAACAGAAAATCTCGTTCGGTAAGTATTCATGAACTGTTCGTGAACACATAATTTACTTAACAAACGAACATGAACAAGGCCTTGTTCGTTCGGTTCGTTTGCAGCCCTACAAACAAGACATGGAATGGTAATGATCCATTCCATTACCTTGTCCATTCCATTACCTCTTCCATTCCATTACCTCATACCAAACAGACCCATATAGCACAATTAAACAACAAATTGAGTACACCATGCATACACTGTATTATCACACCCGAGATGCATCTTTGTGCATCCCGCTTCGGTTTTCGCTAGAAATATATACAGTAATGGAACCATAACTTTTTGTCCAACGTAACAATAAAACTAATCAAACACACAAGTAATTTACTTAAGACACCCAAACAGAGGTCCCATCTTCAAATTCGAATTCCACTAATACAATTCACTCAGCGCAAACTATGTTTTACCCGATACCATTAACTGGTGCCTAGTAAAGTACTGCTAAGATCCCATAAATTTAACAAAAAAACACCCATCTATCATTCCATCCATCCATGAAATACATACCTTTTTGCAAGGTCTATTTTGACAAACAAACATAAAAGAGAGCACAACATAACATTTTATAAACATGAATCTTTCAATTGGATATAGATGGAATCAATAAAAAAACCCAATAAAAACGATGAAGTAAGCAAGAAAAAACTAAAAAGAAGAATCCACGTCGATACCCGCTCAATGGGTGCGCATTACGCCATCATCCTTTTCCATACCTCTTATTATATAATTTTAAAGTAAACTCCAAATTCCTCAACATACTTTCTTGTACCACACGCTTCACATATTGTACGCTAATCTGTCTCTAGACATTTCTCCTCTGGAAACACCACCACCACCATCATATATATAAACAGGCGGTATATTATGCGTGTGTGTATATATATATATATTCATGTTTTCTCCTTCTTTGTTAAACCTTTGTTTTCTTCCGTTTAACTGTTTTATTATTATTATTATTAATAATATTATTATTATTATTAATATTAATCGTTGATCTTCGTTTTCATCGGTCGATGAGTGTGAAACTGTGAATATGTAATGGTGATGCAAGGAGGAGATACAGAGAGTAGTTGCAGTAGCAGAGCGTCGACGACGACGGTTGGTGGTGGTCGGAGACGGAGGCCGAAGGTGGAGGTGTATCAGGAGGTGCTTCGACGGTTGAAAGAGGCGGAGTGTGATGAGGCGAATAGACCTGGTTTTGAAGATGAGTTGTGGTCTCATTTCACTCGTCTTCCTGTTAGGTAGTTTCAATTTCACCTTATTGTTCCTTGTTTAACTAATTTCTTTGTGTGATTATGTTTATGTTTATGTTTTGTGTAATTAATCTGCACATAGTGATGAGTTCTGTGTCCGTTACAGTACAGTACTGTACTGGATAGTACGGATAATTGAATTTAATTGAAATCAAAAGTGAATACTGTAATTGTGTGTATATATATATATATTTTTGGTTGATACTGGTATGGTACAGTAGTATTAGAGGTTTACTAATTCTGAAATTGAGCTAATTCAAAATTGAATACTGTACCGTACCGTATGAATGTGTTTGGTCGAAATCGGTATTATGATAATTTGTTTGGATGATTGTGTTTATGTTTAATTACTCATGTTCGTTGATAGCTTACTGCAAAATCATCTGATGTTTCGTGTAATTAATCTGCACATAGAGGTGAAATCTGTATCCGGTGACCATATTGTGTACCGAATAAGGTACTGTATGTGTTCAGTCGGTACCGGTATGGTAAGGTAAGGTGAGGTAGGGTAGTGTTAAAAGTTCTGAATCGGTACTGTACCGCATAGGACTGAAGTTGAGCTAAATTTAAACGGAATACCGTACTGTACATGTTTGTTCGGTACTTGTACGCTATCTATATTTGTGTTAATAATCTGTACATAAGGATGATATCGGTGTCTGGTGCCGTACCGTGAGCTAAATTTAAACCGAATACAGTACCGGTATGATATGTTACTGGTACGCCATCGGTATTCATGTTAATAATCTGCACAAAGCTATGAGATTGGTGTTTGGTATCGTATATGTTAGGAAAGTACTAGTATTGTACTGTGTTAAAAGTTCCAAACTGCTACCATACCGCATAGTATTGCTTTTGAAGAAGAGCTGAATTAAAACCAAATACAATACCGTATACGTTTGTTCGGTACTGGTATGATACGGTAGTGGTATCGTATCGGTATTCGGTATGAAAATTCTCATAGCTAATCTGCACATGTCTAAATAGAAACAGATTTATCTTATATGTGTTGCTTTTTGGAATCTATAACATGCTGCACAAAGCAAAAGTTTGAAAAGTAGAAAGAGCAATGATTATTATCTTCTTATGATGGTACACCGTCTAATTTTAACCTTCAAATTTTGATGAGCTTTACCATTTTTCGTGAGAAACGATAACTTTTTCAACCTTTGATGGAAATGGAAAAATTCTTTGCGTATAACCAATAACAAGTTTGAAGGAGAAGCAAGCTTTTAATAATACTGTGTTTGACTTTAAAAGTTTAGTGGTGCATATATTTTTTTACTTGAAATGTACAAATTCTTGTTTTCTTATGTTCATTAGTCTAATATGGTAGCAAACTTGTCTTTTTCAAAAGATTAAAATATGCACAATTATTGTAGTTGTTGTGATGAGCTTGTTGTTGGGATCTTTGGTCAAAAAGCAGATTCTAAAGTATCTAATACAGTAAATTGTTTTTGTTTATATCCTTTAGAAAGCTTTAACTACTTAATTTGACATGGTTGATTTTATGGGATCCAATGACTCCAATTCTTTATCTTTGGATTCCTCTTTCTGGGTTAACTATTAGTTACAACGGTTATACCACATGAGCTAAAGACGACTTGGTTTAAAATTACCACAATTTCATTGGCTTGATGTGCCAAGTCATCAATATAGAACCAATAATTCTCATGTTATATGGTTAACTTGGTGCTTGATGTATAAATTGCATTATAAATCGTGTTTCTACATTCGAAAGCTGGAATCCACTAATTCATCAATTTCATAGCAGATATGCATTGGATGTGAATGTCGAGAGGGCACATGAAGTCCTTCTGCATAAAAAGTTATTAAACATGGCACATGACCCGAATACTAGACCAGCATTCGAAGCCCGCCTCATTCAGGTATAAAGTAAAATTTTGCATTACAACCTGCGCCCCTCAGTAAAATGTAAAAGTTAAAAGTTACACTCTTAATTGAAATAAACTTTGTTGTACAGCATTGTTCTGTGTTTACTTTTCGTCTTGGGTTGCTGATTAGATGGTTGCATATCAGTAAAGGGCCATTTCATATACCTTCATTCTATCAAGTACCCATATAGTCACTCATATCCTTGCAACATAGTAGCTATTTATTTTCAATATAAATTTTTGAGCACTTTAAACTGTTTTTGAAGCACCACAAACTAAATAAAGGAGTGATAGAATTCTTGAAAAATTCATAATCTGTCTTGAATTCCATAAATTTAGTCTTGACATTGAAAATAGACACTAGGTACGTATAAGGAATAAATGGATTATTAGTTTTCTTTAATGCATGTTATCAAATGTTAAAATTGTGGTTCATTCTAGTGTCAACAATCATGCAGCATCATTCTAGTGTTGATGAAAATGGCGTTGAATCTACTTCAAGCTATACAAGGAAGAAAGATGCTCAAATTTCTATCCATCCATGCAG
Source organism: Ambrosia trifida (assembly GCA_028751855.1). Taxonomy (NCBI): domain Eukaryota; kingdom Viridiplantae; phylum Streptophyta; class Magnoliopsida; order Asterales; family Asteraceae; genus Ambrosia; species Ambrosia trifida. The sequence continues at coordinate 4,142,777 of CM054126.1, read as the reverse complement.
GCAGAGGCATTTGAATTTTTTAAACCTGGGTCTTACTTTTAACACAAAAGAGTACGTTTTTTTTTTTTAACACGCCTTTCTTTTTTCTTGTGGTTTTCAGCACTCATCCACCTGCATTTGGTTTATCATCAAATCTTGAAATTTCTTTTGAGGCCACTAAATCAAATCTGCAAGGTGACGACAAAGTTATGAGTGCCAACCAGCACTTATTTCGGTAATATTTCTGAAAGGTTTGATTCTATTTGAGCCTTAAATTTTTTTCCATATGGTCGTATAATATATAGTAGAGGTAGCAATTGAGACCCGTTTACTTGTGAGTGGGTTGATTTGGTCTATGTCTTATCTAACGGGTCAAATAAAAAATAGCTTAGAAGGAAATGTGTCAAAGATGCTGAATGTTGCACAAAGTGATTTTTTAACCCATAAAGTCATTTAAATAAATTTATTTATAAATACATTAGAGGTAAAATTAGTTTGTTAGTTAAATAACATATATTTGCCATTATATTTGACAGACTAATTATTCATTATAAACGCTAAAATTGTTTTTTAACAAAAAGTGTTTCAGGAACCCAACCCAACTTGTTTTGACCCGGACCATAATTTTGAACTGAACCAGTAACCCAATTGCCCGACCCACCCATATTGCCACCTGTAATATATAGCTAGTTTCTTATGATAAGGAAGCTCGTTGTTTCTTTCAAAAATAAGTAAACTTGAATCCTATCATTGTTGCATTCTCATATCTAAGGCAAGTTAAGAAACAAATCATCAGTTGTTCCACATACAAGCTGGACAGCTCTATATTATTAACCAATTTTGCTTTTACACCCCATCATTGAAATTTACATATGCTAATGGCTCATATAGTTGAAATAATGTATAAAAGGAATAGACTCTAATGAGAAAATACTATATACCATGTCAATGCAGTTTTGCTTATCTTCTAGTTTCTACTAGTCCATAATCTATTTGTTTATTGGGTTTTTCAATTTGATGATGTAAAAAGACTTCAAAATCCTGTAGGCCTTTGCACGAAATTACAATTTCAACAAATGATAAGCCTAAACTCCTATGTAAGGTAATCTTTTCAGCTTATTACTTACAAATACAGTCTATGCTTTTTAAGATTTTAAATTTTAATGAATATACCTTCGAAAATACCAATCTGCCCTTATATTATATGGTTTGAAAATGCAACTAGCTTTCTTTGTGCCTGTATTCAGTTGACTTCATTGCTCTCTGAGATTGGCCTAAATATTCAAGAAGCTCATGCGTTTTCAACAACCGATGGCTACTCTTTAGATGTCTTTGTTGTTAGTGGTTGGCCATACGAGGTATTTCACTATTTTAATTTTCAGTATTAGTAAATCACTGTGAAAAGGATACCTGTAACAAATGTTTCAAATTTTTGTCATGAGATTTAAGCTTTCTTGGGCTATGCTAATTTATTCAAATATATTTGTAGGAAACTGAGAAACTGAGAGACTTATTGGCAATGGAAATACCAAGGGTTGAGGTAGTCAACTTGCTACCTTTAGAAATCAATGCAAATTTTATGTATATGTAGCAAATTTGACACATTTACTTACCCAACAGTCGATTTGGGTCGTGTTATATCTCAAACGTGTTGAACTTATCAAACAGTTTAGAAGTCGAAATACCTATTTTGGTTGTATTACATTCAAAGATTTCAATTGTTACTATACCAGACTAGTTTTGTAATCGTAATTTGCTCCTAGTTTTTTGTAACATTTTTTTTAAAGCGGACAAAAAGTTTTTACGATTCCACCTGAGCGACCCCATTTTACCAATTTACACAACTCGATTGATCTACCCATGTTGCCACCTCTTTTGCGACTTCTTTTCCTCTTTAAATGTTGAATTTCACCACAGGAGCTACCTTGGTCAAAAAATCCACAAGTGTTGCCTTCTAAGGAGATGGAAACAAAGACTTTTCGAGAAATTGTTCAGCTTCCTGTGGATGGGGCTGATGGGTGGGAGATTGATGTTAAGCTGCTAACATTTGAATATAGAATTGGTGGTGGATCGTACAGTGATTTGTGAGTTCCATGTCTTTTTTTTTTTTTTCTCAAACGACATGCCTGAAGTATGATATATTTTTTTTTTTCTAATTTTGTTTTTTCCTTGTACAGGTATAAAGGTACATTCTGCACTCAAGATGTGGCCATCAAAGCTCTCAAGGACGAGTATTTATATGAAAATGTGCAGAAAGAGTTTGCTCAAGAAGTCTATATAATGAGGTTTGTTGCATTAATGTTGATTGTTATTAATGTTGTAATTAATATTCTTATTATATAGTAATAATAAACAAGCAAAAGTACACAACAAAATTGCACATGTAGCAAAGCTATTGGTACGGTGTGGGGAGAGTGGTATGAGAGCAAACCTTGACTCTTATCCCTGGGGATATTATAACTATATGATTGTTGCTGTTGATATTGACATTGTTGCTTAGTCACTACGTTATTGCTCCTATCACCATGTTTCTGTAAGTCCATTATCACTATGAATTTGAACTTTTTTCACTTAACAGGAAAATCCGGCACAAAAATATTGTGCAATTTATAGGTGCATGTACAAGACCTCCAAAACTTTGTATTGTTACTGGTAATTTTAATTAATTCCTTACTTTGTTTTGAATTTTTCTTCTTCCTTTTAAGTTAAGAATTTTGGTCCTTCAGTTTTTATACATGTGTACATGTTCTTTTTCTTTTCCAGAATTTATGGCAGGCGGGAGTCTGTATGACTTCCTACATAATCAAAGAGGTCATTTTGATGTCCCAACAATACTCAAAATAGCTATTCACATTTCGAAAGGAATGAATTACTTGCATCAAAATAATATAATCCACAGGGATCTCAAGAGTGCCAACCTTTTGATGGATGAAAATGGAGTAAGCTAATTAAGTTTATTGTAAATTGCTTAATTTCTTGGTTATTGCAATTTGTATTTAGAGGTGGCACTTTTGACCCGTTTGCCTAAAAATGGGTCCATTTGGGTTCCTCTTTGTCTACAATAGGTCAAACCGGTAACTGTTCTATTCTATGCTAAAGTGGAAACACCTCAAGTGGGTTGACCGGGTCATACATGGCGTGACTCATCCAAAGTGTTTTCGAATGCTTAAAACCTCTCAAATTGTTTTACTAAAAAAATTTGGATTGTTGTTAACAATGTAGTTTTTGCGGAATTTACAAACGAGTTTGTAATTTTATTTTTGTATGATAAAATTCTGTAACTTATAAAACATAATAATAAAGTCCCTGCACTTTGTTATTACTCATAAAATTTTTACATGATCAAGTCAGGTCTAAGGAATTAATTGTGCAAAAATAAAGTTAATGGATATGTGTCTGGATTTAGTGATCATCACTGACAATTGCCCATATTGATCTTATTTGAAAAATTAATAATTTCTAAATTTAGAAAATGGACAAACAATCGTTATTGGTTGACCCAATTGTTTTGGGCACGGATAAAATAATTAACCGTTCTGACCTGAATCCATTTTGACTCGTCGTCACCCACCTTGCCTGGTCTGCCATTTTTGCCACCTCTACATTTAGTTATTAAACTAACAGAGTTGGACCCACTAACTTATATCTGATTCAGAATCCAATGCTTATGTGGCAGATTGTCAAGGTTTCTGATTTTGGTGTTGCTAGAGTGCAAAATAAGTCTGGTATTATGACTGCAGAAACTGGAACTTACCGGTGGATGGCTCCAGAGGTTGATCTTCTTTTAACATGCATTTTGAGATGGATTTTGTAATGTAAAAAACCGGATAATTTCATATAACATTCTAATAACCTAGACCATGATCAACTATCTTTTCTACATCTCTATGATGTATACAACCATTTTCGCGTAAAAAAAATACATTCTTGGAATATGCTTGCACCAAATTTATTTTAACTCTAATCATGAACCAAATTTCTACACTAATATTTATATAAATGTAAAATCACATTAATATCGGTAATTTAATCAAATAATTATTTGATTCTGATTCTTCATGTCATTACAATCATTTTTATAGCGGACCTTAAATACTCAAAAAAAAAAAAAAAAAAAAAAAAATCTTATTCTTTGGTTATTGGCAGGTTATTGAACATAGACCTTACAGTCACAAGGCAGATGTCTACAGTTTTGGCATTGTAGTGTGGGAGCTGTTAACAAAGAAGGTTTGATTATCGTTCAATCATTAATCCCTTTTTTATATACTAAACTGCTGTATTAGGCATGTTCATTTCACAACCATTAATTATGTTGAGAACTGCAAAAACCACATAATGAACTTATACCTTTTTCTTTATACACAAGGCGGTCACATAACGGCCCACCCACTATTTTTCTCTCTCCCATTAAATCATCAATGCACTACATATAGGTGCTTGTTGTGTTTTTCGCAGTTCTCAACGCAATACCGTTTCTGAAAGAATGCATCCCTACACACATACATTACAGGACGTTATACTTGAAAAAAATCATTTAATTTTCTATGCAAATGGAGCAAATTTTTGTACAAAAACTTAGCTTTGTAATAATAATCTTTTTGCTACTGGTTGACATGGCAGCTTCCTTATGCTAACTTGACTCCTCTTCAGGCAGCAATAGGTGTTGTCCAAAAGGTACATTTTCATAATCTGAGTTCTGTTTATTATTATTCAAGGCTTTTGAATTTTTAATCGGAGGTGGTTATTTCTTAATGTATCAACTTAAATTATAGGGTTTAAGGCCAATAATTCCAAAGCATACCCATCCAGAGATTGTGGGACTACTTGAGCGATGTTGGCATCAAGATCCGTCTTCGAGGCCAGAATTTTCTGAGATCATCACGATTTTGCTGCATTGTTCTAAGACGGTAAATATCGACTTTATTGGTGGCAAAATGGGTGGGTTGGGTTGGGGTGGAAAAGGTAATGCCGGGGTTGAAATGGATTGACCGACACATTTTTTATCCAAAGTTTTCTACTTTGTTTCATAAATATGTAGTATATCTTATATGCTTACAAAAATTGTATTATTTCAATATTCAACTTTGTTTGTTTCGCGTACACAAGTATGTATTTTGTCATGTTTAATGGCAAAAATGCTTGTCATTTGGGGCCTATATTATTTACATCGGTTACCACTATATAATTACTTGCAAGTTTAAATTATACTTTTTTAGAAGGTTTTATGCATTGGAAATTACACTTTGGATGACTTACTACCTGTTCCACAAGTTTGACCGGTCCGTTTTATATTTTTGACCCGTTCGAGGGAAGAAAATGTAACATGAATCGACCCGTTTATTACTAAATGGATTGAACAAAATGAATCCTGTTTGTTTTATTTAATGTAGGCAGTAGATGATAAAAGATCCATCAAAAGAAGAAATAGTTTGGGAGGTGTCTCTTGTCCAGATGCTGTATGATAACCATATTCCACGTCAGCGTGTAAGTTTTTGGAGTAACTGTACTGTAGGTAACTTCCCGACCCTAGAACTCTTCGGTATCAATAATTCAACGTTTTAGTTGTAAATATCCGTTTCTTGCGAGATTTCTCTATCATCATGGAAAATGCAACATAAAAACACACCCATTCGAACACAGAGCGAATTTGAGTAGCTTGTAAGAGAGGTTTTGTGATCTTTGTAAAAGTTGTTAGTTTGATGTATGAAGGTATACAGCAGCGAGTGTCGACAATGTTTTGTGTTTATAATATATATCATGTCAGATGAGTTTGATGGTAACGCTTATGTAGATCGTAGTGTCCATGCGAGACTGATTATTTCATCATCATCATACTCGGTTAATCCCACCTATAGCAAAGCTAAGGTAGGGTCTGAGGAGGGTAAGATGTAGACAGCTTTATCTCTACCCCTAAGAATAGAGAGGTTGCTTCCAGTGAGACCCTCGGCTCGATGTGGTTTGGTATCAAGCCTCGGACATAAGGCACATAACACTTATAGATAAGCGAGACTGATTATTTCTATAACCATAGAATACTAACTTATAGTTAAGTTTGTTATCATTTACAAAACCCGAACGGAATTGCTAGAACTTGTCTAATAGCCAGCCACTAATGCACATGACTTGTAAAAATACTTACCATGTTGACAGTTCTTGACCTCAAGGACTACGATGGAGTAAACAATTTAAACTTAATTTGTGCGACAACCAAATATTCTCTCGAACCACCATCAGCAGGAACATTAAGCCTCCATCAGTAGGAACATTAAGACTACTATGAATGCAAGTTAATTTTTGGATTGAAATCAACTCCTATTTATATCAACTGCAGCTTTTGTTTCTCCTTGTAAGCTGCAGTGTCTTGTTGCTACCCTGTATCGGTCGACTCCTTATCTCTAATCATCCTCAGCATGCTTGGCACACAAATAACTTGCGTTTATATGTTGCTACCCTGTATCGATCGATTCCTTATGTCCAATTATTCAATGGAAGTTTAAATTTTGAATTGTTTGCCTCAATTCTTTGTGATGATTACAATAGATACTTGTAAATTAGGAGATCCATGGATCTTTTTAGCATTTAGTTGGACACCTCTTGCATTTTCGCTAAGGAATAAGCATCCCTAAGGCTCTTCGAGTCAAGTCTTCGATGTGTGAACATCATAACTGTGTTTCTTATTTCTGGCTTCAAACCTTTGGAATAAAGAAACGAGCTCTTCCATAGCATCTTTGATCATGGAATTTGCGAAAATGCTGGTGGTTGACCTTACGTACTCGTTCCAAGACAACTTTGTGATTCTGTGTTGGCATACCTTCTTGTTTTCATATATGGTTGGTGCCACTGTAAGGTGATACCTCTCATAAGTTTAAAGTTCTCAGGATTCTCGTCGATTATGAAGAAACACTTCATCATATACAATCACCCTACGGCATCTTCTCTATTGAATTTTGGTAACTCGAGCTTTCAAAATCGATTATTAATTCTTGACGTTCTTACAATAGGTACCTTATCGGATTGACTCAAGACACCTAATTGCAGAGAACAATGCAGAAAATAGTAAAAAAGCAAATGGATATACGGCTTTCTCTCTCTTGCGCAGTATAATTCTCTTCATCACCTTCATTAAAACCCTTCATCTACACCTCCATTAAAACAATGTAGTATAATTCTAGAACCCAATATTAAAACCCATAATCTACACCTTCATTAAAACCCTTCATTAATTTTTTGTTGAACATTTCATTTTCCCTTTAGTACCCAATCCCATCAGGCTTGGGTTTACTGACGGTCCTAGGAGAGATGATTGGTATCATGATCCATACGAAGGCGACGATTTGGATTCATGTAGGTCGGATGATGATTGTCATGGGAAATAACTTTGTAATATCTAGATACATAATTGTCTTATGTTGTATTGGTTGACTTCGTATTTTAAATGTATTAGTAGATTTGTAATGTGTTCTATTTGATATGTTTACAAAACGATTTGTGATGAATTTACGTGCTGGGATTTCGGATAAGTTTGTGTCACACCATGACTAAGTATTTTGCTATTGTTGTAGTTATCTAAAAGTTTATTTTAACATATCCGTTCAAATTTTTTTTTGGGAAAAGCAAGGATGGTATGTTTGAAGAAAACTTATGTTTTATAAACTTAGGTTTTTTTTTTGAACGGCAAATTTCACTCCTTGTGGGACTTGAACCCATGACCTCCCCCTTAGGTGTTCCTAGAAGCTTTGCTTCTACCATTGGGCCACCACCCCAATGGCTTTATAAACTTAGGTTATGTGGGAATCAGATGCTTGCTTGTTCCCAATAAAGCTTATGTTTTATAAACTGCAGTTAAGGTTTAAAGGATAAACGTTGGTTTAATGAAACAATTGAAAAGTACTAAAAAAGCTGACAGTTTTTTGCACTTTTTGGAAGCTTTTTTCAAGGGGTGTATATTTCTTAAAGTATTTGTATATTTCCAAACTCCTTCGAATAAATCTACAAATGTAAAATAGATACATGGTAATAAAGTTGAAAAAGGTGAACGAATGGACGTTTATTGTACTTTAGTGTCTGTGTTCAGCTTGTATGTTTGAGTTAAGTTTCTAATTTAAGGTAGCTCACGTATAAGGCTTAACGGTGTGGGGACCGTGAAGCTCCTGTGAGAGAAGCATGAAGGACCTGAGGCTATCCCCCCCCCCCCCCCCCCCCTTCGAACTTTGAAATGTTACGGAGGGTAGTGGATGATACCAATACCGAGTTTGTATGTGCTTCTTACAGTGAAAGGTTGATTGACTTCTTATAACATAAGAAAGTTTAATTGTCTTTTTTTTTTTAATCGAAACTCTTTATGATTTTACTCGTGAGTCGTGACCCGTCTAGCATCATCAAAGCTCTCGAGTCTCAACGTGTGCACCACTAATAGATGCAGGTCAAAGCATAGGCAGCTACAATCTTTTGAAAACACTTTTCTAAACCAAGCCCATGTAAACTGGTAGAGAAAACCAGACTGGACAAAACCCAGCTGACATCGAGAATTTTACAATTTCCACCAGCTTACGCATACAGGGATGTAAACAAACTTCTTGAATATGTAGGGGCTTTGTCCATGTCCATATGTTTTAACTTTAACCAACCAAATGAAAATGAACAAGCACGTCTTGTATGTATTTGTTCATTAACGAAATGAAGCCGTTCGTCTTTGTTTATGTCCGATCACTAGCAGTGGCAAAGCTTGAAAATCCGGACCGGGGTTCGGAAGTATATAACTAATTTTTTTTATAAAAAAAAACGAAGGGTCGAAACCGTATATTTTTTAAAAAAAAATATACGAATACTATATAATCAGAACTTCTGAGCGAAAATTCGAGGGGGTCGGCTAGGGGTGTAAATTACACGTAGCGGCTCGAGAGCTACCCGGGATCGGCTCGATAAAAAGCTCGAACGAGCCGAGCCTTAACGAGCCCGAACTCGAGCTCGAGCCTGAAATATGACTCGTTTAGTTATCGAGCCCGAGCTCGAGCCCTATATACAAAGCTCGATTGGGCTCGCGAGCCTAAACGAGCCCAAACATAATTATAAGTTATTTATATATCTCTTATAATTTATAGCCCACATCTCCAAAGCCCAAGTCCTTATTTCATAGGTCCATTTAATAACACTTGCGAGCCGAGCTTTTGCGATTGTTCTAAAATCACCTCGAGCCGAGCTCGAGCTTTTGATTTTGCTAGCGAGCCGAGCTCGAGCTCAAGATTGTAGGCTCGAACCGAGCCGAGCTCGAGCTCGAGCTTCATAAAACCATGACGAGCCGAGCACGAGCCCAGTCAGGCTCGGGCTCGGCTCGGCTCGTTTACACCCCTAGGGTCGGCCGCCCCTCCCCACTCCAAGGAAGATGCGCCAATGATCACTAGTATGCTAAACGAACATTCATGAACGTAAATAAATAAACGGTACAAAATTCGATCAGATTGAGATGCTTTGAGAAGTATACCAAAATTCTAACAGGGAAAATAAATAAAGAATGAGTTAGCTAGTTAGTTATAACAACATATACACAATTAGAACCATTTAACTAACTTTATAATCTTCATGTAGGAAGTGTTCATAAGGGGTTCCGTTTAGTACCTTTTGGATATCGCCCCAGTTCTCGACCTGCTTGTGCAAAGGGCCTTTGTGTATTTTCACCTGCAGGCTATTTAGCTCCATTCGTGGTATTCTTAAAAAATCTTGAACGTCGTTCAATACCTGCAGAAACAACAGGATGTCAAACTGTTTACGTTTCACATACTCTGAAAGAAGTAACATAATTCGGTTAGAGGTGGCAAGATGGGTGGGTCGTGAAGGTTAATGGTCAACCAGGTCATTTTCTTATTACGGATCGACACATGCCATTGACTTGCAAAAACTCTGGCCATTCCTTTTTATTTTATATAATTCTTTAATGATGATACAAAAACAATATTATTACTACGGGAATTCAAAAATCATTGAAAACGACCAAACTGCACAAACCAAAAGCAAGGCGGTCGGTTTGAGATCCAAATCGTTCAGTTTATGTGGTTTGACGGTTTAACTTTAACAGTCGGTCTGGCTGAAACTTGGAACCGGCAGTTATGTACTATAAACTAAGGATTTTGAAAGGACAAGAAGTTTGGTGTCAACCCACCAAAACCAAATATTTAACCACCAAACTGGCTGATCTAACCAACCCAACCGAGCCGGTTTGGTTTGTATTTTAACAAAACCATAATTGGCTCTTTGGACTAGAATTTTGTCCAAACCGTTTGAACTACAGGGTTAACATCCCTAGTTTATTATAATAATAACAATAATCTAAGCCTTTATATTAAACAATCAATAGGAATTTAAAAAAAAAAAAACAATGAACGTTCACTGAATTGGCACATAGGTCTCTGAACATTATTTTTGCATGATTAAGAGCATTCGCATTAGGTTCCACATCTTCATCCATCAAATTACACTAAAATCACTACATTTTCTCCTTCATATTCAATTAAATAATACTTTTTATACTTTTATCATTACTTTTTCTCGTTTTTCTCCATTAACAACCACTTTCAAAAAAATATTAAAAAAATAAATGAGGAACAGTGTCACCCCAAATATACCGATGAACAGTAACATTTTCTCTTTCCTCCGCTCACAACCACCCCAAACCACTTTTTAAAATATGCAGAACTCACTCACAAAAATATGCCGCATGTGCTATGAGTACTCTAAATCCTACTTTTTAAATTTACTTTTTCACAAAAAATAAAAAGTTATTTCCCATTATTAAATCCTTTAACTACTTTATAAACAATGATGAAGCTCCTTTTAATATGATAACTCCCTAAGCTTTACATATTGGACTATTTCGCTAACTTTTAAAGAAGTCAAGGGATTTATTCAGCCAAAGATAAAGGACTTATGTGTGAATTCAACGAATGTCCATAAGAGTTTTTTTTCAATGATTGCCCTAAAACAATTTAAAAGGTTGTATGCACTAGAAATAAACTTCCAATAACTTTTAACTAATTTGATACGTTCCCTTTTAGAGGAAGTGAGCAACATTTTCTGATTTGACTTGTTTGAGATTAAAAAGAAATAAAAAAGACAACATCTACCCATTTATAAGTAAAGGGTCGATATTGCCACTTCTAATTATGGTGATTGGTGAATGTTGAAGATCTTACTGTGTGATTCTTGATTATGTCTTCATAGTAAAGGACAATATGCCGAGTACCATTAAAGTATTCCAGTGCTTGTTTAACCATGTCGTCAGCTTGTTTCAACTCAGGTATCAACAATGTTGTATTAATTGAGGGCTTGTAACTTGCTAGAATTTTTGCCTGAAATTGTACAAAATTCTTTAGAAAAAGGATGAGGTCCACACACAAACACCGCAAAAAGCACACACACAAACCTCATCAGCGGAATGAACATGAGATTTGTGCTTCCCATTTAGTGGTTTAGCACTTTGGTCATACGCATTTGCCAGTATTGAGATTCTTCGGCGAAGAAGATTTCTTCTGAAAAGAAAAATTACTGAAACACCCTTAGCATTGAAGTATTCTGCTATTTCTTCATGATTTTGCATTAAACCCTGAAATAAAGTCAAATAAGTCAAGCAAACCCTAATTTTAAATGTTAAAAATTGGAATAGAATGCCTCAGAAAATGTACTTTTTTTTTTTTTACCGCAGGCTTCGGCATATCTGACCGTATAGAGAACACATAATATTAGTCATATTAGTTGGGGGTGGGAATTCCCGACATCAAATAAACGGGTTTGAACTCTGAACAGGGAATAAACGGCCCAGGATTGTAAATGTGTTGACACTGCTAACCCATTACTCCATTAGATAAACAGGTTGGACTGGGGCTGACTTGACCAACCCTTTTAAAACTAGAACAAAATATTCATAATCTATAATTCAACCGCCAACATGTTTACAACCACTTTAATAAACAAATTCGGCTAGGATTGACCTGAACAACCCTTTGAAAATTAGAACAAAAAAATGTTAAACTACAGAATCAAGTATTCAACCCGCCAACCTGTTTACAATCCATTGACAAACCCCTTTACCTGAGCAGCCTGTTTACAACCCGTTTAACCATCAAACACATTTGACCCTTCAGATAATTAAGTTACATGTTTCAGACTTCAGAGTTAAAATTCCACTTTTCAACATGATTAACTAATCGGGCTGGGTTACACAAAGCCGCCAACCCGAACCAAACATAATTGCCACCCCACAGCTAAACTACATGCCTAAAGAGTAACCTCCCATATGCACACAAGACTTTTATCAACGAAACAAGCACGAACAGCCAAATGGATCATGTAAGATGTTCATTACAGAAGCACAATACAACCAGTTACACAAGTAACAACCTATTATATATTTTATGAACCTGATAAGTGATAAGTGTTGAGAAATATTTACTCTAAACAACCTATCATATACATAAAGTACTTTGGATGTAAAAATCATTATGGTATTATAACTATGGGTCAAAGATGGTGTGCACCTGATTAAGCATCCACTTCAAGCCCACAGCAGCTGTGCACTCATTCTTGGATGCACTTGTAAACCAATCAAGATTATAAATTTTGTCCAAAGTATCCACAATTGTTGTAATATTGCTTCTGCGTGGTTTAACTGAGAAGATCTCTCCATTTGAACTTACATTTATATGACTATTTAATAACGTCTCAAACCATCCACTCCCAGATCTTTGTGTAGATGAGATAACAAAGTATCGAACAGGATTGCATATACACTCATCCCTAATTACATGCCACCGAAAAAATATCAGCATTTTTTGTTGCTAACAGGCAAACTGCATAAAAGATCTCAATAATCCAAACCATTTTTAAAAAGTTTTAGTTAAAGGGTTTTCTGACACGGTTACGCACTCAAATTGATGACATGCAGATGTGTTTTAAATCAGACTAAAGTAATTACATTACCATTTTATGCAATTTTCACTTGTTTAATGAAGAAGAAACAAGAAACCATACCGAGTGAAAGTAGTAGGTTTGGGAAAATGCACATAAGATCTTTCCCAGTTTTCAACAACGGGTACTTCACAATGGCGCTCAACCAATTTAGCATCAAAGAAACCAGCTTTTGTGAATGTGCTAATTTGCTTTAGACCAATTGAACACATGAAAACACCACATACCATAACAAATGCCACTAAACTTATTCTCAACACCAATGACTTTTTTACTGGAGGTCCAACGATAAGCATATCCTGAAATTCAAAACTAATAGTGTCAGAGAAGAAAAAAACATAACTCTAAACGTAGTAGTCACTTTTTCAGTAAGATTATAACTCATAAACTACCGCTTTGCATATTAGGAACCACTGTAAGATATTCGCCACATGACTTTCGGTTCACGTTTTCTTAATTGTGTCATTGTTTAGGACTTAAGGGTCCGTTTAGGCATAACCATTAAACTATGTAACAAGTAAAATGCTACATTTACTTTGGGACAGGACTACAATTCCATAGATGGAAAAGTTCATTAGCACTAAATATTATAGATGCAATTTAATGAAATAGGGACATACTCATAATAAAAACTCGATTAACATCTATGCGTATCATGTTTATATTGTACTTGCAGCAAAGATCAAAGCCCTGAACTAAAGCAGGAATAATCGAATCCGGTTGAGTATACCTTAATGAAAACGCACAGATCATCAGCCATTATTTGATGAGGAAATTCAAAATGGAATAATACAAAGAGACATCATCCGGTTGCTCAGTTTGCAATTTTCCCTTCCCACTTCTTTCTTACTCTACTCATGCTTTTTCCATGTCAAGTCCTCTGGTTCAGATAAATAAGCTCATATATTATAGAAAGAGAGAGAAACGCAAAAAGACAAGAGCCTTTCACGTTGAACAACACTACTGTTACAGAATGCTTTTTTTTTTTTTATAAACTGCTCCCCACTCTCTCACTTTAATCCTCTACAGATTTTGCTCACACTTTCTCCACTATGTAAAGCAACTTAAAAGATGCCTGCAAATCAGTTAAACAACAAATGCCTGTTAGTGTTAAGTGTTAGGGCTCAAAACAACCTTCAAGTTCAACAACATCAAATCAAACTATTTAATTTTAAACCTCAAAATAAACTATTAAATCCTTTAAAAACCTTTAATCAAACAACAAATTAACAAAAATCACCAACAAAAATAAGGTAATCAACGAGTATGAACAGACGTGATGCGGAATCATCAACGCAACAAACAGACTAATTACGCACCGATCTAAAGCAACAACGTTTCTATAGATACTCAAACGATTCATGAATCGTTGTGCTATTTCCGTTACATTAATTCATCTCCATTAATCGCTTATTATTATTATTATTATTATTATTATTATTATTATTATTATTATTATTATTATTATTATTATTATTCAGCTAAACGCCTCGATACATACTTCCACTAAAAATAAAATAAAAAAATACGAAGCTCAAACAACGATTCACGTTTCTATTAATACTACAACAAATCGTTCTACTATTTCCGTTACATTAAATCATCGATTCAGGTCTGTTAATCAGTTGTTATTCAGCTAAACCAACACCTCGATACCTTCACTAAAAAAAACACGAAGCAGAAGCAACGAATCACGTTTCTAAATCATTGATTCAGTGGTTTAGCTCGATTAATCGCTTTATGTTTGAACTATAAAAGAAAAAACACGAAGCGAAAACAACGAATCACGTGTCTATTTATACTCAAAAGGAACCGTTATACTATTTCCTTTACATTAGCTCGATGAATCGCTTAATAATAATAATAATAATAATAATAATAATAATAATAATAATAATAATAATAATAATAATAATAATAATAATAATGTATCAGTAAAGAGTAAAGACGAAGAACAAGAAGCGGGAAGAGAGAGAGAGAGAGAGAACCTGAAGAAGCAGTTGAGGAATGAATGTGTGAGAGTGTATGTGTGTGTGTATATATATATAATAATAATAATAATATAGTGTTCGTGGTTGGTGTCGCCGATCGATGGGAAGGACGGAGATCCTTACTGAGTGATGGTGGTGACAATCGAAATGGGTTTTCTTAAGGGGGTTTCTTGTAAATATTATTATTATTATTGTTATTATTATTTATTTATGGAGTGGTCTGAACCGGCGGGCCGCCCGATAAGAGTATTGGGCCTAATTGGCTGACAGACTGGTTGGTTGTACATGTGAATTATTAATTCACATACATGTAATAAAAGTTTTTTTTTTTTTGAACGACCAACGAATCAATTCCGAGCACTCTAGGGCACCCTTTTGGCGAATCAGGTACTCAAGAGTACCCGGGCCACCAATTGCCACCAATTCCCGGGAAAACCCGACCACTCACCCGCCCGAAGGCACGACGGTGAAATAGTCGGTAAAACCGGTCGGGATCAGGACTCGAACCCAAGCCAATGGCCGGGTCATCCCTCATTTCCCATTTACCAATGTCCTCCAAATGTAGCTAGTGGGAATTGAACCCAAGCCTCCCATAGGAAACTTTAGGCTCTCAACCAACTGAGCTACAAGTGTTGGACTACATGTAATAAAAGTAATAAAGAAAATAAAAAGTGGGATTCTCCTAAATTAAAAAAGAAATGTAAAAAATAATGTTAGTGATATGCCAAACAGGTTCTAGGCACATACTTTACATCTATTGAAAATCACCGGTTTTCATAAATATATTGGAATGAACATTTGGTAGCAGGTATCAATAAAAAAAAAAACCCTTATCTAGTATTTCTGATACATGTATAGTATGGTACCAAGCTCATCCTGATTAGTGGGGTCATTCGATCATAATCGGTTTGGTTCACATCGTACCAACCCTCATATTTTGAATACAAATACGTATTCAGTTAAAAAAAATAACAAACGTAAGTTATAAGAGAAAAATCAAATTAAATAACAATGTCGGTACCAATTCTGGTAAAACTGGTACCAATGCTATTCAGTTTGTTTCATCACGGTATCAGTGAGATGCCAACAATCGCTAAAGTTTAGATACCAAAAAATAAATATAATATTAATCTGTATTTTCAACTAACTTTATATTGAATGTCGAAAAACCTAAGGAAAAAGCTCTATGATCAATAACTAAACCGAATGCATCTAATGCCATTTGCCCAATTCGATTTGGTTTATTTATGTAACATACTCTAATGTGGGGAACTCATCTTTGATCTCCATATGAGACACTTTTTTTTTCCTTATCATTAGAAAAAAAATAAGACAACTAGGTGACAAATTGATCAAGATGGGCCAACTTTTTAATAAATAATTAAACGGATAAAATTCGGTTATATAACCTTAAGGTTGTTTACGAGTTGAGCCGATGCAAGCTTGGCTCAGCTTGGTTTGATTAGGTATTCAAGAAATAGTCTTGATGAAGCTTGATTCACTTAGATAGTTAAAACTTGTAATAAAGAAAAGGCATTGATACAAGTGGACCACATAATAATGGATAGTTAGTCTTAAAAAAACCGAAATTTCAATTCTTTTTTTGAACGGTTAACGAATCAATTTCCGAGCACTCTCGGGCACCCTTTTTGGCGAATCAGGTACTCGAGAGTACCCGGGCCACCAATTGCCACCAATTCCCGGGAAAACCCGACTACTCACCCGCCCGAAGGCACGACAATGAAATAATCGGTAAAACCGGTCGGGATCAGGACTTGAACCCAAGCCAATCATAATTTCACCCAAAAGGCGAAATTTCAATTCTAAATAATCATAATTACACCCAATCTTATATCTAGAGCGAATGCTCCTCCGTTGTGAAGAGACTAAACTAAAGTTAAATTGAGAGAAATGTCATTTCATGCTATCATTCCATATGAAAAAGTCACTTATTTCATGTTTTATACCATATTCAATGTTTTTGTATAACATGTTCATGAACCAACAGCCTTCTTGGTCAATTGGTCATAGGGATGGAAAAATAAATGAAGTCGGAGGGAGTATCCAAAACCTAAATATCCGAGATGGTGATTGGGGTGTGGATTTACTTTTTTTAACGGCAAATCGCTTTTTATATAGATAAAAAGAGACATCAGCCCAGCATTAACCAATTGACCCAGGATTGGGGTGTGGATTAACATAAGAAAAAATCTATGTTTTGATGAGGGCATGGTATTAAGTGATACAATGATGATTACCTGAATCATATATGGGAGGCTTGGTGTATTAGCCCTTTGTATATGTTGTAGTTTTTTCGGGTTTGTTCTTGATTTGAGGATTTTCTGTGTTTAATGAAAGTCAATGTTCAAAAAAAAAATATATGAGAACAAAAAATACTATTATTTTCCTTTAACAATTTGATGGATATACCTAATACTCATGAGCATATCACCCGCTCGAGACGGTTCGGAGTCCGTTCCGAACCTTACCTCTTAAACAATCATACATTAATACTATTTTTTTTGAACAGCCAATTGAAATCACTCACGGACCACTGGAGTATCATCGTGCCACCAGTGTTACCACGCGATCATATTCCACCATCAAGTCACCAATTCAGGAGGAAACTCATAATTATGAGAAAACCCTCTTGTAATATTTGAACCCAGGACCTTATAGTCCCTAAGTCTTATCCCATCACCAAAATGTCGCTAGGCTTCAAACCCATTCATACTATTATTTATAGATTTATATAGTACTAGTATTTTATATTTTATATAATATTATAATCCAAAGTGATTTTAAAACGAACGTGGCCCATGTAAAGTTAGACTGACTAACACATCATTATTCATCATGGCAGCACATGATCCCTTTTCTTTTGTGTTTTCCATTAATAAACGTTAAAGAAGCACTATGAAATGCAATTTGTAAAAGCTAATATATTTAAAAGTCGTTACCGGTAAAACATGAAAAGTTGGTTATACCAAAACAAAATAACTTAAAATCCTATACAAATAATAATAGGTATAAAGTTTAATGCATTTTCTAACATCCTACATTCCAACCACAAATCATCAATATCATAAAGTTTAACTAAGGGTCCATTGTGCAGGCTTGACAAGTCAGTAGGCTTCAAGCTGGTGGCTTAAATCATCTAACCCAAACACAACCTGTTAAATATTATCTAAACGACTCAAAAAAATAACAACTGACAAGTCCTAAATAATTTGTAAACGTGTTGAATAATTCATATGGTTAAAGGGGTCGTAAACTCGCTGATGAGTCAACATATTTAATTAAATTAGCTAACAAAGTCAACCAAACACATCAGTAATAATAATTAGCAAAACATTTGTGCATTTTTTGGTTGTACTATAAGCTTTAAAGGTGTTATATATATGTGAGGATTCTACACATAGATATATGGGCTATACTCACTAATTTGTAATTTATGTATGCATAAAGGGTTGTACCATAGGCTTTATTAGTTGTATATATCTTTTATTTCTTATTTTTTTTAATCTTTTTTTTATACTTTTAACCTAAGCTTTTACATATTTTACAATTTACCCCTAACTTTTTCACTTTCAACTTTAGTTCCCAATACTTTTATCTTTTACATCTGTCATTTTACGTTTTGGTCTAAATTTTATGAGTTAACACGCCACAACACGCATGGGTGGTTCAAAGTTTTTTCGTCTATTTTTTTCCCACCGTTATACTTGTTATTTGGTTATTTTTTGTTTCTTTTTCTTTTTTAGTACTAGGTTCTTCGGTGGGAAGTTGTTAGCAGGGTTGTGTCAATGGTTCTATTTGACATGTTTATATGCCTCTAGCACAATGCTGAGAGGTTAAAATACTAGTTAGATATAATCATGAAACAGGTTGTGTCAAGAATTGTAACTAGTAGTTTGTTTACTGGTTCCCTTTCATTCACAGTCAAAAACACCCAACATACATCAGTAATATTTTAGATCAGACCCAATATTTTTTTTACCTTTTGTCTCCATAGCCGACACAACACAAGATTTAACTAATGTATCACACGTTTTTCATACCCTGTCCTTTGTTTTTTAGTTCTTACAATCAAATAGAACTCTGCAAATCTTTGGTCTTGTCAAATAATTTGAAAGACCGATCCGCTATCCAAATAGATACAGCTTAAATTACTCGACCATAGGTACAACTCTTAATGTGCAAGGTACATGCCAATGCAGCTCTAGATTTGGTCATTTATAAAAAAGATAAAAATAGAAGCGTTATATCCCAATAATATTGCTATCTTTGAGTCAATGTCAAAATTGTATAAGCAAAACTTGATCAGCTCCCTTTCATCTGCAATGCATATAGATACAATATAAATTTGTTTGACCATAGAGAGCAGAACTTAAGCAACGTACAAGTCTCAATGCACAAGGTACATGTCACTATTGCTCTAGATGTGGTCAATAAGAAGACATAATAAAAGCTTTATAATAAAGCTTTGTAACCATATTTTATAAAAATATGGTCAACCCGACCCTTTACCCAACCTGCCCATTTTGTCCCTCAAAAACAACATGGCATAAGTAGGCAATTTAAGCTTTAAATACTTCAAAGACAAAACGCTGCTTGAGGTATGAGCTCGCCGCATACCTTCTCTGTGCTTATATTACGGAGCCCGGTTAATATTTCAGCAAAATCTACAGGAGGCAAGCATGAAAATTGCATTTTCTCTCCGGTGCAAGGATGCGTAAATCTACAACATGCATATATGAAATTTAATTAAACTTGATAATAAGATTTAAAAAAAAAAGTAGCACTTTCAACCCAGTTATGTACAAATTAGTCATTTGATATATTTTAACGAGCCAAATGAGTTAAGTGAAAGTATTCAGATATGTAACAGGTTAAATAGGTCGAGCGGGTCAGATGGGTCAAAAGTTATCCAAAAAGTATTTACAATGTGCATAAAATCTCCTACATTGCTATGTAATAAAATAATCTTCGTAATCATATTAATTAATAAACTACTTCACAAGTAAAGAAAATGAATAAAAAGGTGTTTATGGGTTGGGCCGGCTAGTTTTGACTTTTGACTATACTAAAAATGCTTGATTCAGCCACAGCCCGCTTTGACCGGTTACTCAATCCGTCCAACACAACCATTTAGGCACCCCTAACAGACTACACTAGCAATGTAGGAGATTTTTTGCATCTGAATACATTATGGATGACTTTCGACCCATCTGACCTGCTTGACCCGATTCACCTTTTTTTAGTCCCTTCTTATTGTTTTGACCATACTAAAAAGAGGTTTGTTCAACCCTAGCCCACTTTGAGCCATTACCCAACCAACCGACCCACCAATTTATCCACCCCTAAAAATAAGGTAAGTGACTCAAGAAAAGAAGAAACAGGTCTCAGATGACTAACCCAAGAGTCAAAGCATGGAGACAAGGTCTGTTGAGTTTTGAGACCAGGTTTGAAAGCCGACCATGTATGCTTGACGGGTTCTTAAGCTGCAACCGTGACAAGGCCATGTTTTTAGAACCTCCATACACCTCGTCTCCCATTAAAGGAATACCAAGGTACTTTGCATGTGCTCGAATCTGTTTCAGAGTATCACAAAAAGAATTGAGTTGGGCTGGCTAACGGGTCAAAATAAGAAACTCTTTTGTAAGAGTCGAAATGGATTGGGTTGACCCAAAACACTTTCCAGACTACATTATGACAAAATTACAACACCCTTTTTAACTAATATGTTTGACCCGTTAAGTAATAAAAGTAAACCAAATTGACTCATTTACTATATTCTAAAATGTCGGTGGAGTTTCCCCACTGACAAATCCAACCCCTAAACTTTGCCTTTTGTCATTTTTAGTCCCTTTACTTGGAACAAACTATTTTTTTTACGTAATTTAACCCCCCAACTTTATCATTAGCCTCTTTACTTGAAAAAAACTATTTTTACGTGTAAATTTTTATATATATTTCGGTATAAATACGAGTTTGTCTACGTTTAAACTTTTTTCCTTTTGCAAAATTTCGAGTTCCCTTCCGTACCTTTAATTGGGAAAAAAAAAAAAACTATTTTGTTACGTGCGTATTTTTATATGTGTAGGTATAGACACAAGTGGGTGTACGGTTCGACTTAAAACTTTTTATTTTCTTTTGGAAAATTTCGAGTTTACCCCTTTTTGTACCTTTACTTAGAAAAAAAAACTATATATTACGTGCGTATTTTTATATATGTATCGGTGTAAATACGAGTTGGTCTATGTTTCGACTTAATTTTTTTTTTCTTTTGAAAAACGAGTAATGTCAAATATAATTTGTTTTCATACTTAGCGCTTCCAATTGGTCCACGTTTCGACGTAGATTTTGTTCCGAACTGAGTTAAAAGCATTGTTTTTTACAGTTTTTAGTAATTGTCTTTTACGCATTGTGTGTTTACAAATTGTGTGTAGCGCATTGTGTTTTACACTTCGTGTGTTACTGCATGGTTCAACCCGCCGCACGCCGCCGTAACACGCGGCGGGCAAAATACTAGTTTACAATCGTCAACTCTAAATTTCATATATAGCACTATACAAATATAAGAGAGCATTTTTAAAACAAATGTAAAAGAAACATACCTGATGGGTGCGTCCAGTTTCTAACCTCCATTCGACTAATGCACATCCACCACTAGCAAGTACCTCAACTACTCGGTACCTGATGATGAAATAAGTTTAGCTTAATCATTCAGTTGTGTTGCAAGATAATATCATTGAATGTTTCAGTTCTTCATTTGCTTTCATGTAACAAATTTGGGTATGTTCAAATACAGTTGTGTTTTGGGTTTTACCCAATCCGTACCAAGAAAAGAAAAAAAACTTGTTTTGATCGGAACCACCCATTTTTTCACCAAAGAGAGCATTTTATTAAATATAGATTATTACAGAAATAATATAACTCTTGTAATCATATTAGAAACACTATTTATATATAAGAAGTTATTCCAAAAATATATGCATTGGGTCAACCCAGTCATTACCAACCTAATCCGTACATAAAATACCCGTTTGGATTTGTATCTATTATCTACCCCATCATTTTTTGCCTCTAGTGATAGGCCTTTGCTCATGTAAAGCAATGGCTAGGCTTAGTAGGGGCGGGAGGGGGCGGCCGACCCCCCCGAATTTTCGTGCAGAAGTTCCGATTATATAATATTCGTATAGAAAATTTTGTAAATATAGGGTTTCGACCCCCCGAAACTGATTTTCGACCCCCCGAAACTAGTGACTTCCGACCCCCCGAACCTTCAGGTCAAGCTTCGCCACTGATGTAAAGGGAGGTAATTTCTACACCACTATATTTACTAAATACGCCACTAGCTTGCAATATTAGTAATGATCTATTTGCGATTAATGTTGCAATATGGTGGTGTATATCGTAAAGTAGAGTGGTGTACAAATCACTTTACATAAGAAAGGCCAAGTAAAAGAAGACCAAGAATCACCTACTAGCAGCATGACGAGACTTCCCACATTTAGTTGGTCCTGTGTCAGCAGTCATGCGAATCCTATTTGTCAAATCACGGCCGATTGGGATATTAACACGACCCGAAGCTGGAAATGGGACTCCACAAGTGAGACTCACATATATCCTCTGAATTGTATGCTCCTTGAATTGTTGAGATAAATGGGCGTGCGAATGCTCATCCTGTGTTGCTCCAAAAAAAAAAAAGGTTTAGAAAAAGAACAATTGGTTGACTTTTCAAGCAAACTAACCATCATTCTTATGAAACTGATGGAAAAAAAAAATACACATTCTCCCATTGTCACTGTCGGAACAAATTACAAAATACCACAACAAAAATCATGGTTGACCGTTTGGTCAATATCATCCACTTTTGTAGTTGTAATGTAGTTTTTTATTTTTACAAGAAGAATGGCTTGTTTGCGTCTAAAAATCAAGTTCCATGGTTCATTCACTCATACAAAATTGGTTTGTTTAACATGAAAGTCAATCAGTCGTTCAAGAAAAGTCAACCACCTTTGCAACAACAAGCAGTCCACTGGTGCCTTTATCTAATCTATGTACAATTCCAGGACGGATTGATGTTTGATTAGTATCAAAGCCGAAATCCTTTGAGTATGCCTGGTTTGAAGAGGATTCATCTAACTCGTCATCAGACAAATCATCAGAATCTGAAAGTAATTCTTGACTTTGAAATGAAGGTGTCGGGAGACTGCAATGATGAAGAATTCCATTTACTAATGTTCCACTAGCATTTCCAGGTGCTGGATGAACAACCTGAAAACAAGATTAAAATTTATACAAGCTGAAATGGGTTTTGTACTTGTAGTTAATCAATGACCGGTTAAATAAGGAAAATAATAAATAGCCTACAAGGACACGAGTCAAAAGGGCCACAACAAAATTACCAATTTTGAACCATTACCCAACCCGCCCATTTTGCTACCTCTAAATCTCTAATATATATCATCTTCGTGTTACAACCTACATAATGATTTATACATTTCAAGAGTAGAATAAACGTGGAAAACAAGCAAATTAAACCATAATACCATTTTTTTTTTTTAAGAGAATTATGCTTTCATTAAACACATAAACGCAACTAATTACATCAAGATAGCGGGCAAGCGGGCAACAAGCTGCGCCGCCACCCCTTTCTGGACGGCAAACCCTAACCTACTAAAAACGAAACCATGCCCCCCGGAGTCGAGACACTGCTATGATCACATGTGGCCCACTAATATTTATAAACATTTTTTTTTGTAACAAGAAGTGTTTTGGGTCACACGACCCATACCAAAAGTACCCACTTTGTTATTTTGCTACCTCTAATGTGTAACGGTGGCGCATTCAATACGTAACAGTTTTAAGTTCAGAACTGCAAGAACCAAATAAACACTTGCACAGTTGTACGTAGTGATTGTCAGATATAGTGAGAGAGAGGAAGTTTATGCAGTTACATCAACTCCTTATGTTTCATAGCTAATAGGCACATGTTTATGTAGTTCTCTCGGTTCTCTACTAAGAATTGTATTGAACAATACAGACCTTCAAATATATATCATCATTATGTTCCAATCTAACGTTTCAGGTCTAGACTCTAGAGTAAAGGTTGAAACAAGCATACGAAACCATAATAAAACTGTAATATTTTGGTAATCACATTTGACACACTGACGTTTATGTGTAATCATAAAAGATTCAAACAAAAGCATTCGGTGTCAACCCGACCATACCAAAATGTAGCCATTTTGACCCGTTACCCAACCCATCCCTTTTTCCCACCTCAAATATATATCATATATTTGTACAACCTACGTTATGGTTTCTAAATCTAGAACAAAAGGTTGATGTGATTACCATATGTGCAGGTTTATTAACAACCAATACGTTTTCATCTTCATAAATAATATCTAAAGCAATATCTTCCCCTTCAGCCTTCAAGGGTTGTAATTCAGATATTGTGCATTCAACTTTATCACCATGTCTTACAATGTGTGATGCCTGAAACAAAATTGCGCACTATTAATTTAATAAATACACTATCTGAAATCCAAACTGTTATAGCTCCTTAAATACATAAATGTTACATGTGCATGATACAAAGAAAGGAAGCTGATGCAAGATAACTTGCAATTGAGATAAGAGGACATTGAATGCACATTTTTTAAGGGTTTGAAACGGGCCGTGATACAAACCCAAACACGACACAACCCTTAAAATTGTGTCAAGACACATGAACCCGAACACGACACTAGTTCTCACACGATGACACATACACTACTTGTTTAACCTGGAAATTTAACTTCATTTGATCTATTTGCTTATTAATGTTAAAAACGTTAAAATAACGTTATTTTACTAATAACGTTAACGTTATTTTACTAATTTCGTGAAAATAACGTTAAAAACGACGGACGGTTAATCATGCATCATGTGGTGGCGTGGATAGCCAAAAGACAAAGGGGTACATGCACCGATCGGGTTTGTCCCGATTGCTAAGTGTTCTGTGCCTTATGTCCAAGACTTGATACCAAACCACATCGAGTCGGGGGTCTCACCGGAAGCAGCCTCTCTATTCTTAGGGGTAGAGGTAAGGCTGTCTACACTCTACATCTTACCCTCCTCAGACCCTACCTTAGCTTTGCTATAGATGGGATTAACTGAGTATGATGATGATAATGATGCTTATTAATGCATCAAAATTACAAATTTACAACAAAAATCACACATGTATATAAGCATAATTACATTTTGGCATAAATCACCAATCGACTTAAGTTATGATACATTAAACATATTTTTGTAACACATATAAAAATATATGGGGTCAACTCGTGAACATGGTCGACCGAACATGACATGTTTAGCTACACATGATCTCAAGTTCGACCCAAACTTACCAGAAGCTACTTAGACTAAACTCTTTTTTTTAATAAAATTACATCCATTAAAACAAACCCACAAAACATTTCAAGTGGACAACTGGTAAGCGGGCAACAAGTTGCGGCGCCACCCCCTTTTGGATAGCAAAACCTACTCTATTAAAAATAAACCTTTGATGCCTGCCTGTCAAGCAATTACTATGTGTCACCTTTTGCACCCGATCTAGAAACCGGATGGCTTCGGGGGCAATGCCCCCAAAGGTATCAAAAGCGAAGGGTACGAAGACATGCTGGTTTGCCAGGCAGACGTTTTCATGTTTAGCGACTAAACTCAAACCCAAAAATAGGTTTGTGTTGTGTTTCGTATCATGTCAAAAATTCACAACCCTACTTTCCCCCTATTTCAAGGAGATAAACACTTGTTCACTTTGCTTTAATTACTATACGTAAGTCATTCACTGGCTCACTGCTTGCCCGACTAAGGTCGTTTGGCAACCTCTGCACTAGTAATTGTTGTGCCATTAAGAGGTCTGACCGAATACGAGACTTTGTACCAATAAGAGGCATGACTTGTCTAACATTAAGGGTATGTTTGGCAAAGAACTTTTAAGAGCCTTTATGAGCTTCAAGCTTTTAAAAAGCTTTGTTTGGTTGAAAGAGCTTGAAGCTTTTAGGTTAGAGAAAAAACTCTATATTGAAAAGCTACTAGTACTAGCGTTTAAGAAAAAACTCCTGCTAGCAACAAGCTTTTAATGAGTAAATGACACAAATACACATTCTATCATAAAAAAAACAAAAAAACATGCGTACAAGCTTTTAATTAATGTCCATTTTGGTCATTTTATTAAAAGTTTCATCCAGTTACTCTGTCAAACACCAAAATATATTTAAAAAGCTACAGCTATCGGTTTCCAGTTTCCAGCTAACAGCTAGTTTTGCCAAGCATACCCTAAGAGGTCTAACATTTGATTTGATACAAAATAAAAAACAAATGCACAAATTTACCTTAACAATAACCCGATGATTAACCGATACAAGTCCCTCTTTAATACTCGACTGAACCCTAGCTCTACTAACGCCACTTATCCTATTGGAAATCCACGTGTCAAGCCTTGTTTTCTCATTTTCTTCAACGCTCTCTTCGAGGCGTACACCGCCGTAATTGGTCCGTTTCCGGTTACCGGAAAATGCTTCTTCAACTGCTTGTGGTTCGTCGTCTAAATCGGAAGGTGTGGAACTAGAATTATATGAAACTCTTTGATGAATTAGACTACGAATTGGTTGTGGTGTTCGATTAATGAAGGAGATTAATGAGTTTGTTAGGGTTCTTGAAGCTGGTGTTAATGGCGGGTAGAATAGGGAGGACATTAACGACATCTTTCAAGCTCTCAAGTAGTTAAAAGTGTCCAGAGAACATTATAAACGAACCAAACGAATGCATAGTTTTTTTTTTTTTTAACGGCCAACGAATCAATTTCCGAGCACTATCGGACACTATTTTGGTGAATCAGGTACTCGAGAGTACCCGGGTCATCAATTGCCACCAATTCCCGGGAAAACCTGACCACTCACCCGCCCGAAGGCACGACAGTGAAATAATCGGTAAAACCGATCGGGATCAGGACTCGAACCCAAGCCAATGGCTGAGTCATCCCTCATTTCCCCTCCACCAATGTCCTCCAAATGTAGCTAGTGGGAATTGAACTCAAGCCTCTCATAGGAAACTTTAGGCCCTCAACCAACTGGGCTACAAGTGTTGGACAAACGAATGCATTGTTCGTCAGGATTCCTAACATGTTCACGAACTCTTTACCAATAGCACGACTGTCCCTGAAAATTCAGGTGCCTGGGTTGAGTCACGAAAAAAGGTATCCCTTAGCCTTAGGCATTAACGGAATAAATAAACGCAAACTATTTTTTAAACGACGGGTAATTAACGTGAGAAGTGAAAGAGAGATTTTTTTTTTATATTTTTAAATGTTTTTTCTCATCTTGTTAAACATGTATTTTTAGTACTGAAATCTAAAAAAAAAATTAGTGTAATTTCTCTAGTAGAGTAATTACATAATTACTCTAATAATGTAATTGCATTCATTTTTTTTATATTATTAATCTAAAAACATGTTTAAGCAGATTGAAAAAAAAAAAAAAAAATTCCATCTTTACTTTTTTCATAGTTAATAGGGTAAACTTATTTTGTATTGAATCCTTAGAGATTGCTCATATTTAGTCATGTTTGATGAAAGAAATATTGCTTAAGAATAATCAATATTCAAACTCAAAATCAAGCCAAGAAAGGATGATTCAACCAATCTATGAAATGATAAACTTACTTAGAAAGGGACAGAGTCAAGTTCTTTTATTGAAATAAAGTAAGTAGTATCGGATGCTATTGCTTTTGGTCAAGAATTTATAATTAATTAAGACTAAGATATCATAAAAAGGCTTAAAATCAGTGTTTACCATAACCCAAACATATATAAATATTGATTATAACTTTATAAATAAGGGTGGAAACGAGCTGAGCAGCTCGTGAGCTACTCAAGCTCAGAGCAGTAAAAAATTTAAAATGAGCTGAGCCTTAGCCCAAGCTTGAGCTTGGCATGTGAAGCTCGTCAGGCTCGTCAAACCTTATCGAGCCTTAGTATAATATTAGTTTTATTAATATTTACTAATATTTACTCCCTCGTTTAAGTTTGTTTACTAAACGAGCCTGAGCCGAGCTTCATTTATCGAGCTCCGAGCCTATTATTTATATTTAATATATTAACTAATAAATAGTAAACGAGCCAAGCCCCAACCGAGCTCAAGATTTGAAACCGAATTTCCAAACAAACCGAGCTCGAGCTCTCATAAGTTTTTCGAGCTCGGGCTCGGCTCATTTGCACCCCTAGATATAAGCATCTATGGGTGGTTATAATATATTATTTTTTTAAAGGATAACATGCCATTTTAGTCTCTGTATTTACCCCAAATATCAATTTTCATCCAATTTTTTTTTTCTATTATGGATCCCGTACGTTCACTTTTTGCCATTTTCATCCATCCCACTAACGTCATCTATTCTTGCCCCGTTAAGTCAGCGGCATTGTCGTCAACTTACCTATAAACCTTTTTTTTCCATTATCATCTCTCCCCCTTTAATCCTTTTTTATCGACAGTACATTATAGGGATGAGATCGGTAGCGAACTGATACCGGCATCAAAGATACTAATACCAAATTTTCAAAAAAAGTGGGTACTGAATATCATACTGAATTTTTCAGTATGGTATCGGTACTCTACCGGTGTTTGTTACTAAATTTCTCTTTATATGCTATTCGGTACCAAATCAGTACCGGTACCAGAGATAGCGATGCAAATTTTTTGAAAAAGTAGGTATCAAATACCGTACCAAATCTTTTGATACGGTATCGATTCGGTACGATACCAGTATTCTTAATTATTTTTAACATGCTTCTAAATATTCATTAGTTAAAGTTTTTTATTTGAACGAAATTACTTTATTTGTGTAAATATTACTGGATGTTGATATTAACAAAGTTATTTTATTTGTGTAAATGTTTGGAACACCATCAAAGGGGTTAAAATTAGGGATGAATCGGATACCAAACCGATCCCGACACCAAGAATACCGATATTGATTTTTGCCAAAACTTGGCACCGATACAAAAATATAGGGTACGGTATGGTTCATCGATGATAATGGCAAAAAAAAATGTTTATAGGCAAGTTGACGAAAATGCCGTTGACTTAACGGTGTAAGATGGATGGCGTTAGCTGTTAGTGGGATGGATGAAAATCCAAGACAATCGCGCCGTGATCGTGGTTTACTTGTGTTCGCGGTAACTTGTTCACGTTAGAGATCACTTGACGTTATTGTTGTGTTCGCGAGTCCCATGGCTAAAACTATTCTCACACTGGATGCTATCTTGTCCACAACACATAGTCTTATTATTGAGATTTGGATTGATCCTCCTATAGTATATAGTATAGTTGACCTAGCTACCTAATCCAAACAACACTCTTTTGAGGAAAGTTGACAAGAAAGACAGTCAAAGTCAAAGGAACCAAACAAACTCAAACTCCAACCCCATCTCCACTCCCACACCCAAGGTCGCTACTTTTTGCTTAACAACTCATCACTTGTTTTCTCCCACAGCATCTTCTAATAATAAAAATGCTTACCATTATCTCCATCCCACACACCCCTTTATTATTATTATTATTATCATCATACCCAAAACCCTCCTTCAATTCCAAACCCTAGAAACCAACCAATTCACCCCTCTTTTGCTTTCTTTTCTTCAAACCCTAGAAAATAAAAAATCAAGAACAATAATTGTTTTTTTTTTTTTTACTTTTTTTTTTGTCTTATTTATATCTTAAAATGCCAATGTTTACTACAATTTACAACCCCAACTCTTTTTTCTTGCTCTGAAAAAAACCCTAGAAAACCTTATAATTAGGGTTTATCTGTTTTATGTTTAAAAATATTGTTTTTTGAAACAATTACTTTCTGGGTATTGTTCAAGATTGTTTTACTTGGTTTAAAATCAAGAAAAATGTATGCTTTATGTTTGTTTATAAACCCAATTGGTAGTTTGTTTTGAAACCCTCAAAAGATCAAGATTTTTGTTTTGTTTTTGTTTTTGTTTATAATTTATAATTTTACAGGTGTTTTTGGGTTTATTTAAGGGTAAGAATGGAGGATTGTGATCAAAGTAAGGTGTTTGTTGGTGGGATTTCATGGGAGACTACTGAAAATGTGTTGAGGGAACATTTTGGGAGCTATGGAACCGTTGTCGGTTCGGTTATTGCTAAAGATCGAACCACGGGTAGCCCTCGTGGGTTCGCCTTTGTTTCGTTCGCTGATGCATCAGCTCTTGATAGAGTTCTTGTTGACAGTCACATCATTCTTGGCAGAACGGTTCGGTTTTCTTTCGATTTATCACTAATTGATTATATTGTGTGTTGACTGATGATTTTTTGTTTTCATGTTGAGGCATTGTTACTTGTTTGTTGGTTGTCTTTGTCAGTTTGTTTTGAAGTAAAATTTAGGTAGTTTTCGACTTTCGGTTGAAAATGATTGCTGCTACATAAAGAAACTAAGAATTGGATGATGATAGTTTAGTAATTTTACAATTATTTGATTTTTGTAGGTTACATCAGTTGCTCTATGAAGTAACATTTAGGTGGTTGTTTGGCTCTGCTTTGAAAACAAATATTACTTAATTAGAACAATCATTTTAAACCATAATAAATCCGTATTATTATTATTATTATTACCATTTTAAATTACTGCGCTTTTTTTTTTTTTGGGGGGGGAGGGGGGGGGGGGGGGGGGGGGGTTGTGCACCTAGGCGACAGACAAGCCTTTTGCGCCTTCATTAACTGCTTACAAATTTTCATTTAAAAGGCTGTCTAGGTTGAATTTGACTTCCTTTTGGAGTTGTTGATTTTGTTATGAAATAGGTCAAAAGCTAGCGATTGCTAAAACGAGTGATTCGTTAATTTTACATTACTACTATAGAAGGTTGAATTTGACTTCTTTTTCGAGCGAATGGTTTAGTTGACTATAAATTTAATTAATGTTTTATCGAACTGTCAAAAGAAAACGATAGATTGCTAGGATGAGTGATTTTTAACAAATCGGCTAAATCTCTGGCTTTAAAATTTTTTATTTCCAAAATCATTCGTTTTACTAATTTTAGTATTTTTCTTGCAAGAATTATTATTATTTTATTTTTCAACGAAGACGCCAGGTACGTTGATTTAAAAAGTCAAAAGGTCAAATCTTAAGAAACTTTCTAAATTGCATAGTCAACTCAACAGGATGTTTTCCTTGAATACATTGAGTTGAAATCTGTCACGGGTTGGTTCCAAATATATATCTCTGGCTTGATGGGGTAAGATGAGCGGGTTAGGTTGTTAGGTAGCGGTCTGGCCGTAGTTTTTGGTTGAATTGAAATGCCTATTATCTAAATTTTTTAATATCTATTAGCATGTGAAATTTGAATACTAGACTTATGCAAGGTTTGATGCTTAAAAACACTTTTCTTGATTGACCCGTTAGATATAATGTATATAGCCAGAGCGGTTCATTCATAAGTTAACGGGTCAAAATTGCCACCTCTACGGGGATGACTTATTAATTTGTTGAATCCATTACATACATCTACTCTCTTTTTGTTCATGATCCGAACTGCATATTTGACGCAATCTTTACAGGTGGAAGTGAAGAAAGCGGTGCCAAGAAGTGAACAGAACCAAAATCAGCATGAACCGAACCGAGGGCAGAATAGGAATTGCAGAAATAACGGTGCTAAAAGCCAGGATAACTTAAGGACTAAAAAGATTTTTGTAGGCGGGTTATCTGCTAACTTAACAGAAGACGATTTCAAATTCTACTTTGAAAAATTTGGTAAAATAACCGACGTGGTTGTGATGCATGATAATGTGACCCACAGACCACGCGGGTTTGGGTTCATTACTTTTGACTCGGAAGATTCGGTTGAAGAAGTTATGCAAAAAAACTTCCATGAATTGGGTGGTAAGCTTGTGGAGGTTAAAAGGGCAGTACCTAAAGAGGTTAACGCTGGCGCTACTAGCGGCAATAGGGATTCTAACTTTAGTGGCGGTCATCAACCGGCAGCCCAATATAGACCTAGTTATGAGGTTCTTCCTGGTTATGGGCTGCTTCCAGGCTACGGTAGTTATCCTTACGGTAGCGGTATGTTTGGTGGTGGTTATCCGGTTGGTGGTTATGGGTTGGCCGCAGTTTCGCCTAGGGTTCCATGGGGTGGTCCTGCAATGGTTGGCATGAGGGGTGGTCCGTTGCCAATGGCGGTTTATCCGGCTTACATGAACGGCGGACATGGGTTAATGGGAATGGCGGCTAACGGTGGCGGCAATGGGATTGTGGGACCCGTACCGAGTGGGATGCCGAGTCAACTCATCAGTGGTAGTGAGCAACTCAGGGTGAATGTAGATAACAATTCTTTGGGGTCAGGTGGTGGGGAGGGTAGCAAAAATGACCAAAGTGGTGTTGGAGGTAACATGGACTGACTGTGACTGATTGACTTAGTTTGGGATAGTACCCATACTGATTTATGGTTGGGGGTACTTTGGTAATTTAACCATGATATCCATTTGTTTAGGCACCTCTTTTTAACTTTTCTTTAAAGATGTTGGTTGGTTCCTTTGTATCATTTCTAGTTTCAATAATTTATGGATTATGGATTTGGGCTTTATGTAAAATAGTTGTTTATATATTGTGTTTGTTTGGCTTTGAGTTCAACTAAAAATTGCATCAAGTATACAATGGCTTTGTTGGTCTTTGGATCCATAACATTTTTTTTACCAAAATTTCAATAATAATAATAATAATAATAATAATTATCACATAAATAATGCCATAATT
Organism: Ambrosia trifida; assembly: GCA_028751855.1. Lineage (NCBI taxonomy): Eukaryota > Viridiplantae > Streptophyta > Magnoliopsida > Asterales > Asteraceae > Ambrosia > Ambrosia trifida. The sequence goes on along the minus strand of CM054126.1, from coordinate 4,110,036 downwards.
CAAATGGTGCTAAAAGTTTAAAAAGTACAGTTCATTGTCTCAATTGTCTGAAAATATTACTTTCTAGTTGATTGCACCAATTTTATCTTTTAAAGTCAATTTCATAATTATGCAGTTTTTTTTTTAACGGCAAACTTCATTAAAACAACTAGCGAGACGAGGGGCGAAGCTTGGTTCTCGAATCGGGGAGGCCAAACTCAATTTTTTTCGATCAGTAGTGGCAAATCGGCAGGGGCCGGACTCAACCCAGACACAATTTACTTACGAAAATCGTAAATTTCCACTATTGCGCCAAAAAACAGGGGGGGGGGGGGGGGCAGGGCCACCACCCCTGGCCCTAAAAAAACCTTCGTCCTTAAGCGAGACGCTAGGCAAGAACAGTTAAAACGGATATCTACACCGATCTTTCCAAACAATATTACCAAGTGGCAGCCTATTCTTAATCCAATATTATTATGATGTTATTTCAGTTTCTCAAGCTTTTCTCAATATATCATAGGGCTTAATTTAAAATTTAATATTATTATATCATTTTTCTCTTGAAATTATATTCTCTTTTGTTATTAAGGAGTCTAGCTAGTTTCATATGATTGCATTTAAGAAATAAAAGATGGATCAATATTAACCAAAATACAAAGCAAAACATTATCCACTTCTGTGACAATAACTTCAAAATGCAATGGAACACAAATTAAAAATGTTACACAATTTCAACCAACACAATATTAGCTCCATCAACTTGGTTTAGTTAACCACCCTACAATCCAGCCTAACCTCTTTGCCACCATGGATGTTGCTCATCTTGATCATGGATTTAACAAATGCATTCTCAAACTCATGTTGTGAGTTAGCAAACTTTGTGACCAATGTTTTCGTGTTTGCCATAGTGACCAATGCTTGATCAGATGAGAAAATACTCTTGCCTTGTACAAGTAACTTATAATATCTGTTGTCGAATGTTTTAGGAGTCGAATCAAGATTTGCACCCGCGTTTTTTACAGTGTTTTTTGCAGGGCATACACTCTTTAAACGCGCTGCAAATGACGCTTGCAGTGTTGGGTCGACACTTTGCTTTGAGTTAAAGTTGTGGATTCGGTTTTGGAATGATGAGCAATGAGCAAACCCAAGTGTATGTCCTCCTAAACAATGATAACATTAACCTTTATTTTCTGTCTAAAATAAAATGTCACTAAAAGCGAAAAAGTCGGTCAGTAAACTAATTAATCACCTGAGAGTGCAACTAAATCATCCATGGAAAGACCTCTTTGAGCAAAACTTTGTTGCAGCTGTGAAATATTGAACGTTGGAGCGGGTAACTGTCGTGTTTCGGTTGCTTTAGAAATTCTTCCATCTTTTCTTCCTTTTGGAACATCCCATGTTGGACCTCCAGACTGCATTTAAATGATTAAATCACATAAAAACATAATATTAAGTTGTAAATAATTAAGGTATTAAAACAAAATGTATGGATTACATATTACTAACTAGTTTTTATCCCAGGAGCTTCCCGAGTTGAAATATCTAATATGACATAATAAAATATCTAATATGACAACATAATTAATGACTTGCCAATATATGATTAATGAATATTATTATTATTATTATTATTATTATTATTATTTATTTTAAACAAATCTCTGTCATAAGTTATCATATTATTATTTTAAAAAATTCATGGGTATCACCTAATCCTAGGCCCGACCAAAACCCACAATTTTTTTTAAACCAATCCCAAACCTGACACAATACCTGTCGGGATACAAAAAATAGTCGTTTTTTTCTCCGTTTTTTATATAGCACTATGGTACTCGTTGGAAAGATAATAAAACGCTCGTTAATTTGGTGTAATTTTTTTCTTTAAAAAATCTCGTATATAAAAGATTTGCCACATCACATCCTATGTGACATCTCTCAAATGAGAAATTGCATAATATTATAACATGTAGGATTATTAGCTTTGCAATATATATATATATATATATATATATATATATATAGATATATATATAGATATAGATATAGATTACCAATGTGACTGCATCCCTTGCTGCTAATGCTAAGATATCTGCACAAGAGACAGTTTTTGGACATAAAGCTTCTAATGCTTTCTTGGCATTATCAATTACATAAAATGCATGCAAAGATATGTTTGGTGGTCCATCTTTCTCAGCTTTGTTCTTCCCAGTTGAATTCAACAACACCGAACCGTCACAACCCTTCAAAAACATATATTTTGTATAAGAAATCGGTAGCCAAATCCATAGCTAAATTAGGAAGTTCTACTTGTCGCGCGCTAAAACCATAGCAAATGTGATTATGTTGGAAAAGTGGGATTTCGCTACGAATTGCTACATATTTAGTCGTAACAAATACTAGTTTTTATAGCCGCGTCAATAATATTCAAACAAAATGATATGGTGATTACGACAATTATACTTTACGTACTAGGTTAGAAACCCTTGTATTACAAACCCTTGTATTACAGTGTAATTTAATGTAAACGTAAAGGACATGCACTGCTATTATGTCAATATTAAATAGTTAGTAATGAAAATTAAGAATTATAAAATGATAGAGAATATATGAAAATTTTGTATAGGTAACTAACAAATAGTTTAATATATTTTGTTTTATTACTATTGCTTTTTATTCAAAGTTTATAAATTAATAAATAGAAAGATGACATAAGAGACATGGCAAAAAAGAATTTTGGGCTCAAAGAATTTTGAAAAATGGCACAAAGAATATTCAGCTCAAAGAATTCTGTGTACACACACACACACATATATATATATATATATATATATATATATATATATATATATATATATATATATATATATATAGGGTAAGGATAATGTGGAAATCCACTCTTAGAGTGAAAACTCTGACTTCCCAATTTATTATTTTTTTGAAAAAATTAGGGTATGTAATATACATGATTTTAAGCATTTTGAGCCAAAAAAAAAAAATCAAAAAAGCACCGAGCACTTTAAAAAAAAAAAAATCGACTAACACATGTTAAGCGAACTAACACGTGTTACCCCATGTGTTGCCCCAAGACGGTTTTTTTTAAAAAAAAAACCGCTCGGCGCTTTTTTTATTTTTTTGGCCCAAAATGCTTAAAATCATGTATATTACATACCCTAAAATTTTCAAAAAAAAAAAAAAAAGTCGGGAAGTTAGAGTTTCCAAGGTTTTCACTATAACAAGAGTTTCCAATATAACCTTATACTATATATATATATAAAAGATTTAGTGATATAGAAGATCGAATCGTCACCCTGATGAAGCAATCATGAAAATGCATTCTAAGAAGAGCAGCAGGAACCGTTGGATCATTCATCATAGCTTTCTTTACAACACTTGTAACGGTTGATTCGACATTGGGGCATGTATAATCATAGTAGTTAGGATTCAGCGCGATGATCGGGTTAGAAAAGATTAAACCGAAGAAAATGAGAGTGGAAATAAAGGAAAAGATGGTGGTGTTCTTGGCTGCCATAGTTGGACGCAAAGAGGTGTTTGAAACTTTGAATTTTGATGAAAATGATTGAGAGAAATGTTGGTATTTGTAATGAAAAGAATTGAAGAGGACAATGTAGAGGTTGATATGCATGGAGGTGTTAGCAAAATCAGGTGAGCAAATCTTTTGATGTGTAGTGGTGTTTGATAGAAAAGCTAATTAAGAGTTGTTATTTGGTTTATGATTAAATATATTTCATTTTGCATGTGGGAATTTAAAAAATACACTTTGGAACAACTACACTTCATATTAGGTTAGATATGTTAAAATATGTTAAAATATGCATCCTTATGTTACTACATATTTTATATATCATCACTTTTATTCTTATTATTGTTTCATATTGTTTGCATGATTAAATGATGAGATGATACATGATGATACTGGATTATGGACATGGAGATAAAAGTTGATGGGCTGCTGCTGGATGAATGACTAATGAGCTAGTAGGAGACTGAAGAGTGCTGAATTATTATTGAAGATTGGCCCATTACAGATTAAGTCACAGTCTGGGCCCAGATGTTTCATCAGCCCATAAAGGGGTATTGCCACGCTGGCGATCCGGGTGAAACAAACACACTTTAGTTTCGGTGAAGAGGTGGAACAAGTGCTGTGGTCACCGATTTATTTTCGGGTGGGATGGGAGGGGGTTACCAAAGGGGGGAGGTGCCACCTCACCCCTCCCAGACTCCACACCAAACAGTCTAAGTGAAGTAGTTCCACCTTTGGAGTCATCACCGTTGCCAGAAGATTGCCACTCCTACCTATTCTAAGTCTAACCTCGTGAACAATGTATCAGGGCCGTCTCCGAAAACTGTAAAAATAATTTAGGCCTGGGGCCAAAACAATTAAACCGGGCCCATATAATTTAAATCCAATCATGATATAAAATCTACTATAAGACTAAGCGGAGTGGGGGCGGGAGAGGGGCGGGGGGGGGGGGGGGGGGGGGTTTCACTGGCGTGGGGGAGATGGGTTTGACACGTGGCAGTTTTTTATTGGTCAGATTTTTTTTTTAACTTTAACACAATATAATATTATTTCCTTCCCCCCTCTTCCCCCCTTCCACTCCCCACAATTATTTCCCCCCCCCCACAAGGGTCCCACAAGTGCCACATGACGCTTCATCCCCCTCTTCCCCCCCCCCCCCCCCCCCCCCCCCCCACCACCACTCTTTATAGTCTAAAAAAACAAGGTCCACGGCTGGAAGTCTAGAGTGTTCGGCGTCGGTTGTATAAACGGTAAACCCTTTGGGCTTCTAAACCTTAGTTTTGGGTTGGGTTTGCTTTGATATATAGGTATAAAAATTTAATGATTTTGGGCCTTATTAGTTGGGTAAATGTTAAAAAAAATGATCACAATAGTCCACAACCCATAAATATATATATAAAAACTTTAAAAAAAAACTTCGGGCCCTCGGGAATTTCGGGCCTGGGGCCGTCGCCCACGCCGCCCCTATTAAGGGCCGGGCATGCAATGTATGTATATACATGTTAAAACTTAAAAAGGTATGGTTAAAACTAAAGTTGTTACAGGGTTTATTTAGTTGTGTTTCACTCTCTCAATGAAATTGAGTACAAACTAGTTGATAAAGTTGAAGGGCCTTATGTGTCACTTCGGAAATATCAAGGATGTTTGTGCATGAGTTCAAATAAAGGGTACACTTTTCTAACTAACCTAGTGTCAAGGTTTCTTTTTCTACATAACTAGAAGTTTACGCTCTATTCCAGAGTTTCATTTAAGAGGGGGGAGGGGGGAGAAAGGAATCCCTCATCTTCCCTTCCTTTCTCTCGTGTACCTCCAATTCCTTTCTCTCGTGTTCCTTCCAAATTGGAAATACATGATTTATGCCTAAAAACCTCACTATTTTCCCTCATCTTCCCTTCCTTTCTCTCTATAAAAAAACTTTGGACCACACTTTTTCCTTCATTCCTTCCAATTCCTTTCTCTTCCTCTACTAAATGAAACTTTGGAACAGAGTGTTAGTGCTCATGTTCAGAACTAACATAAGTAAAAAATTACTCTCACAAAGTTCTTGAAGTTGTGTTCTACTTGTTCCATCATAACATCTTGGTGAAATGGATCTTCTTCTTCATCAAAGAGATTCATAGGATTTGTAGATCAGGTAAACATGTTATCATTGTTTTTTTATTCGATATCATAACCAAAAGCTATATTGTTCAAACATTTTATTGTTTTTAATTAAAAGAAATTAACATTTGGATTTAATGATTTTAATTGATTTTAAGTAATTTAACAATACCCTAAATCGTAGATTAAAATCCATTATCCAAACTCACAAACAAACAGAATCTCTTAGAAACAAAAACGAAACAAGACAATACATCTGAACCACTGAACTAAAGGCTTTGCTTGTCACCAATGTTGATAACAAAACGATACTTGACATCATTGTTCGCCAATCGGGTTAAGGCCTCGTTGATTTTGTCAGGTGTAACCGTCTCGACATCACATGTGATGTTGTGCTTCCCACAAAAATTCAACATGTCTTGGGTCTCTTTAATTCCTCCAATAATGCTACCTTTCACCACCCTTTTCCCTATTATATTGTACATTCTTAAATATTAACACAACATATATTTATCAATAAATACACATGTGTATGTGTGTATGCATGTGTACGTTGACCTACGTTTCGTAATAAATTTAAAACGAGTTTGGTTTAGGTCTAAGCAAGTTGTCTTGTCTAACATGTCTACTCGGTTTTGATCTGGGTTTTTGAATATTGATTTGTCTATCCACTTAACATGTGAACCTATGAACCTCGTGTGCGAATTACATGGGTTAGTATGTATACATAAAATGGTGATTAAGATGATACCTAACATGCAATTGTAGAAAACTAGTAAATCCCCCCCCCCCCCCCCCTGCGCCACGCGCACGTTGCGGTGGTGGTTACTCGAATTTATTCCATCTAATGAAAACGTATCATATTTGACTTAACTCATTTCCGAAAAAAAATTACGTCGAAACGTTAACCAACTTAAACTTCTGCTGACACATACGTAAAAATAATAAGCACGTAAAACGCGGCGGGGGAGGGGGGGCTCAAAATGACATTTTACAAGTTTTTTAGAAAGTTAAAGGGTGTAATTATTAGTGTTAAAAGTTAAAGGGTGAGCTACACATAAAAAACTGAAAAAGAAAAATAGACACTCTTCATAAGATATTATATATAATATAATATAATGGTTAAAGAGTTAAAAATACCACCCAATTTTTTAATTTATACAATACACTAGATATCATAAATGACTATTGTGATTATAACTAATATATAGGGTTGCAAACGAACTGAACTTTCAACGAACCGTTCATGAACCGTTCGGCGGGAAGTTCGTTTGTGTTCGTTTGTTTAATAAATGAACGAACACGAACAAAAAATTCCGTTCGTTTAGTTAAACGAACGAACATGAACAGAGGTCTCGTTCGTTCGTTTATGTTCGTGAATGTTCGATAACGTATTCGTTTGTGTTCGATAGTTTAATAGAGTTTTTAATTTTTATATTTTTCTCTATCCTTTTATTTTTATTTCTTTTACCCAAATAAATATTTTATGTGAGGTAAATATATGGGTATATATGATGTGAATAAACCTTACTTTTAGTATAATCATTAAATAAATCATTAATGAATAGTTCAAGTTTAAATAAATAAACAATGAAGACTTCAAGCTAAAGATGCGAGTTTAGTTTATTTGAGACATTACTTAATTATAATATTATGTTAAGTACTAAGTATCAGTGGCGGATCTAGACCAATATTTCAGGGGTAACGTTACATAATTTTTCACGGGTAACGTAATGCAAAACACGTAAAAAAATTAAAAATACACTACGTCAAAAAAGTTGAGGGGTAACGGACGTTACCCCTGCATATACTCTAGATCCGCCCCAGCTAAGTATGTTTGTATAATTAGGTTATATTGGGTGGATCTGGTTAATTTCTTAATATATGTGAATTCGATCTTATTCGAAAGTTAATATATGTCTCTTTGTGTTTGTTTCCGTTCATGAACACGTGTTTGCGTTCATTAATGTTCGTTTGTGTTCGTGTGCGTTCATGAACAAAATTAACAAACGAACACGAACAAAAATTCTCGTTCGGTAAGTTTTCATGAACTGTTCGTGAACACATAATTTCCTTAACAAACGAATACGAACAAGGCCTTGTTCATGTTCGTTCGGTTCGTTTGCAGCCCTACTAATATATGATATTAATGAATTTCGGAAAAATAAAAATAAACAAGTGTGGCCAAGTTGACCTGTTTATGTTTAATCTGTTCTAAAACTTTATTTGTGCTAATGTAAACCCTTAATAAACTTATTGTAGGTTTCTTGACGGGTAAGATCGGGTCACTAAATACGGGTCAAAGAGTTGGAACGGGTCAGCAGAAGTTGTTATTGATTCACATGTTTTATTAGTGTTTGTTTGTTTAGTCAAACTAGAGTAGTGGTCAAGAAAACGTGGGCTCAAATGTAAGAGTTTTATGCGCATGGTTTGTTTATTTAGGTGTATATATTTATGTATGTTGCGATTATAAGTGTGACGTAAAAAATAAATTTTGAAGTTGGGAAGCTAGCTTACCAAAAATCAAAGGGAAACTAGGCAACTCTAGTGGCTTATCAGGTGCACCCACAAGTACCAACTCTCCATTCACTTTAAGTAGCTCCAATATTGGCCCAAGCGAGTGTGGTGCAGCCACTGTGTCCAGTATGAAGTCAAGTGTTCTCATCTTTGACTACACAAAACATATGTCATCTTAACATCAACCAAATTATGTTACAATATGTAATATTTGATGTTACTACTGAGCAAATGAGTATCATTTACAAACGATTACATCGGTGAAAGTTTCCATGTAATAATAATAATAAAATTATTTTTTCTTTGGATTTTGTGGGATTCGATGGATATCTGTTAGTGATACGCATTTGTATAGTATGATTTCTTATTTTCAAAAACAAACCTGCATTTGTTTAGGATCTTTGCTAATGATGAAATCGTCGGCACCCAAGCGTTCTCGTGCCTCTTTCTCTTTTGAAGGGGAGGTGCTAATGACCGTTACATGGTGGCCGAATGCCTTACCGAATTTGATAGCCACATGACCAAGCCCTCCTAGCCCAACAATCCCAATTCGCTTTCCGGTCGACTCATGTAATTTGCCATCAATCATCGGTGAGAACACGGTGATTCCTGCGCAGAGCAATGGTGCCGTTGCGTCCATTGGCAAGTTTTCGGGTACATGCGCCACATACCTTCAACGCAAAGAAATTGAATCAGTCACAAGAAAATCTAAACTCGAACCTAGCCGAATTCGAATTTGGTTTTCGAAATTTTGGATCGGGTTAGTACGTATTAGAACCGAATTTCGAATTTGGTTTCCAATGTCCAAAACAAATTTAGATTTGTGATTGGAATATTGGAACTCAAATTATATACAAATATACTAAGTATTTCATTTGTATATATCATGTGTTTAGCAAATTTTAACCGGTTTTCAAGACATCCAAGAAATTCAATAATCGAATAGCCTAATTCAAATGACTCAAAGTACCCGAAAATTGATTCGATAGGCGGGTAAAATTTTATGGCAAAAATTTGTTCTTTTGGCAACATAGTTTTTGACCATACGAAGTTAGAATCCTATGTATTACACGACTTTAGTGAATGTAATTTGAAATAAAAAAGTTGACTTTAAAAACTTTTATGTATTGCTCGAGTTGAATAAACGCGTGGCAATATGGCTATCAAATAGTATTAAAAAAATAATCTAATACTTTATTTAAATAACCCGGTTGTAGCTTTAGTGTTTTAAGTTATACTAATAAAATTATAAGTATATGTATATTTTATTTGATATTAATAATTATTAATAATATTATTATTGTTGTTATATAATATTATTAGATTTAGTTAAATTGTTGTTTAATATTAGTATTTAATAGAAGAAAGAAGTAAGAAAATAAAAATGGAGAGCATTAGGGAGTGATAAATGCAAAAAAAAATCATTTATTAGTACCAGAAGATTTAATATATTAGCTACTATATTAGAACCTCGTGTATTACACAGGGTAAATAAATTTAATATTACATGTTAAGTAAATCTATCGTTATCTGGACTTAATAAATTTGTGTCTTATATCAGTTGAATAAATATAATGTAATCGGTTAACACATACAGTCGTCAACGTATGTCTTAAAAAAATAAAGTTTGATGTACTGTTTACTAATTATGACGTTTTACTTTGTTTTTTTATTTATTTTTATATTAAAAAATGTGTATTATATGGGGGTTGAATTAATAAAAATTAAATTGTTACTAATAAAGGAAAAAAATAGAATAAATAGTTGAGAAAAAAATTAAATAAATAAGAAAGGGAAAAATTATGAGTTAATATTTTTATTGAATAGGGGAGATAAATAAAAAAAATAATTATTTAATACGTGAGGGAGAAACATTAAAATTATGATATACTACTATTATTTAATAAATGGGAGAAAAAGAAATAAAGGTGTTTAAGAACTATTTATTATATAATATATAAACATAAAGACAAACATAAAAAATATTAACACATTTGAAATTTTAAAATACTAGTTAACTATATAATAATTAGGATTGAAAATTATATTTAAGGGTATATATGTATTTTTTTCTAATAACTATATTTGTTTAAAAAAACAATTATCCATAATTAAGTAGAAGAGAAAGGCGAGAAAACAAAAAATTGGAGGGCTTCAATGAATGACACATGTTCCCAATTTAATTCATTTTATTATATAGTTTAAAAGTATAAATATAGATATAGATTTATCAAACTAAAAATATGTGAAAAAAAAAAAAACCAATGGGGTGGTGGTCCATTGGTAAAGGCAAAACATTTAAAACAAAGGGTAAACTTGGTCTGATCCAAAGTTTTTTTATTTTATTAATAATAATAATAAAAAAAGTTGAGGCAATGGGTCATGGCTGGTAGGCTCCCTCCATTTGTGCAGGAATTATAAGTGCCGGTCGGGTCCAGCAGACCACAATGGCACCGAACACGTCCACCCACTTTCTTTATAATCACTTATTGCCTTCACCGGTGCGAAATGCCATTAAGACTCAACAACATTTATTATATGTAAGGAGTTGTTCACTCTTGCCGTATTATTTATGGCTGCACATGAACCGTTCAGTCAGAGGCCTTGGGGTATACTTTAACGCCCCTATGTGTTAGAGATGCTATGTGGAGTTAAGGGGGTTAAATACTACTGCCTCCTAGGCGTTAAGAGCATTAAATGAGCCGTTAACATGTTAAATCAAACTAATGTATTGGTTTTTTATTTTCATAACTCATCAATTTCCGTTAGTCCCAGGGGTGGACATACTTCAAGAGCAGGGGTTGCGGACGTTGCGGCTCAACTTCGCGCGTGTAGTGGAAAATTTGTTTTTTTTTTTACGAAAATTGGAAAACGTTGCTACTAAAATGAAAAAAATGAAAAACGTTACTACTGATTTTGTGGCCTAGATCCGCCACTAGTTAATCCCCTTTCAATTTTCTGAAGTGTTAAATATGATAAAATCATAGAAGTTTGTAGTGCATATATTTACCTATGATCAGCAACCAACATTTCCGAATAACCACCATAGGTGATGCTGCCATCCCAAAAGATACCATTGTAAGTAAACTGGACTTTGTCACAATAATTTTCCTGTGAGCTTTTACAGAACTCGCAATCCAAACACGTTGCTGCCAGACATCCTACTCCAACGCGATCCCCGATCTTGAACCCTTTCACATTGCTTCCGACTTCAGTTATCACTCCGGTTATTTCGTGCCTAAAACATGAACAAAATATTAATCAGAAAACAAGTCAACTTTTCTATACAATAATCAATTATGTTTAGAAATAAATTAACTAAGATAATATAATTAATACGGTGGATAAAACATCCGACTTTTTGTCATAACCTTTTGTATCACTTTAATTCATAAGATGCCAACTACTGATATGTATCTTGTCATTATGCATAAGTTAGACCAAAGACACTTAAAATATCTCATAAAATTAATGTGTGTATGTTTGTACACATGTATGTGCATAACTTGATACAAATACTGATTTGGAGTTGATTTATCACTTAGTGGATTCATATTTGGACCACATAAGCACAAGTAAGACATTACATAATGGTTAATGTCTCACGAGGGGCATTTTTCGCCATATTATCATCATAACGCCTTTAAAAAATGTGTAATAGTTAACGTTTTTTAATGTTTTTTCAATCATTACTTTACATATTTTTTCTTCTCTTTGGCATTATACTGGAAATGTCATTCCCTCTTCATGCTCCTATGATGGCCGAAGGACGGTGTTAGAGGCGTTATCAAGAGCACCCATGCCCTTATAATGCCTATTATTAAAACAACTTACATAACTCTCGTTATGTTTAACCATAGTCAATGGACATAAACGTCTAAATGGAGTTACCAAACCATAAGTAATGGACATTTTATCGTTGAGATCCCCAATTACAAATTTCTAACATTTCTTAATTTTAACAATTTTATCTATATGTCATTTTGATCATTAAAAAGCCAAACCTATAAGTCGTAGATTGCATTAATTTACGCATTTATTGGTTTCGGTATACCATTCTGGGTTATAGGATTCATACACCCCATGACATCATATCCTGGGGTGAATGACATCACATTCTAGGTATGTGGCAGCCTTCTATTGGTGTGTGATGTGGGCCAGGGTGTATGATTCCTAAATATCATTCCATAATATATCAATTTTTCTCTCAATAATTTCTCTTGTATAATTATGCTTCTACAGCTCTATTCTGTTTCACATACACACATGTATGATGTATTTGTCATGGCCGGCCCTGAGCATGGGCCGGGTGGTCACCGGCTCAGGGCCCGACCCACAAATGGGCCCGAACTATTTTTAAAAATATACATATGTATATTAAATTCTATATTTAGGATATTTATTTGTGTTTTATATGTAAAATTCTTGTTAGTTGAGTTGGAAAAACCATGTAAATTTAATGTAGAGGTCTCAAGTTCAAGCCTTAGCTCTAGCACCATATTTGGTGTTTTTTAAAATTCATTCCTTTTTACAAAATTTTAGTCCCAAATTTTTTTTTCGCCCGAGGCCCAAATTTTTTTTAGCGTTTTCGGAGACGGCCCTGGTATTTGTATATATGCCCATTGAACGAAACTAGATAACTAGATGGTATATATATGTTGATCTTGTAGTCGGGTATCCAACGTAATGAACCGAACACCCCCACAAAAAAAAAAAAAAAAAAAAAAAAAGTCCATTTGTCAAACCCCCATCCCTCAATTTCCTTATTGTATGAGCGCGTGCACACACATGTTACTTTTTTTTTCCAAAAAACTTAAAGTGCATACCGGTAATAAGTGATAAAGAATGATCAATATTTATTTTTTTGTTGAATGGCAAGAACGATCAATATTATTATTTACCCTGGAACAACGGGGTACATAGTGATTCCCCACTCGTCCTTGACATGGTGAATGTCAGTGTGACAAATTCCGCAATATAAGATCTTGATCGATACATCATCCGGCCCGTTCACTCTACAAATACAACACAAAAACATACATTATTTATTCAAAACGCTTGATCTAAAAAGACTAATATTAAAGTAGAACAATAATAATAATAATAATAATAATAATAATAATAATAATAATAATAATAATAATATATACCTTCTTTTGAAGGTGTATGGAGTGATTACACCGGACTTGTCATGTGCAGCCCAACCGGAGACGGTGAGTTTGTGATTCGGAGTCGTTTGAGCCATTACTGAGTACCTCACCACTAAATGTAATATTGTAATGTGTGTTTTTAAAAGATATAAAGAAAGAGAGACGCATGCTTTGTATTTATATACCCAAACATTGGTTCCTTGTGATGTCAGAAACACCACACTTATTTTTAAATTTTTAATTGTTTATTTTCGGTTTTAATATTTTAGTAATTTATTTTTTTTTTGGTTTTTGATAACGACGGCATATGGGTGGTTGTTAGAAGGAAATGCTTTTTTTCACATTAAAAAAAGAAAAAAAAAAGAAAAAGAAAAAAAGAACTAACGTGATGGTAGGTTGGTGATGTTCTTTGAAAGTACAAAAAGGTTGTTTAGCGTTTTTCAGGATGTTTAAGGCTTGGTTCGTCTTGTCTATCCACAAAAAGAATATGTACAAATTTGAAAAATGTAGCATTCTTATATATGAATGCAGCTAAATACCACCTGAATTGATAGTGAGTTAGCACTGACAAATGGCTGTCTACTGGTTCATCAAGCCATCAATTCAGAGAAAAACTTGTTGTCCAAAAGTCCACTATAATAAAACTCATCTGAATTGGATTTGAACATGAGAGGCCAAAGGCCTCAAACTCTTATGGGGGGTAAATTTGTGAAAAAATCCCTATATATTGTTAGGGTGAGGATTTTGAGAGTAACTAGTTAGTTGAGAGCTTTATAAGACCAACAACCAATTTTTTTTAGTTTTTTTTTTTTTTCAACCCTTTTTATTAAAAAGTATTATTGTCAAACAACAAAAAAAAAATATCAAATTTACAAACCACATATAGTTTACAAGCTAATATACACGTGGCTCGTCGATCTATATAATTTTTTTTTGTTTTTTAATTTCTATAAAGATTAATAATATATCAAATGTAAAAAAAATCTATTAATAGTTTTTGGTTTTTTTCATGAACGGACAACAAATCCATCACTTTATTAAAAACGATTAACAGGCATTAGGCCACCAAAATTACAACCACGAATAAATCACCTAAAACATATTACAACTCATCACCACAACAATAAATAAGGGTGGTGATATTTAAACCCCCCAGCTTCTATTTTCACCCCCTAGAAGCGCCTCGCTTAGGCCTAAGCGAGGCGCTTCTGGGGGGTGTTTTATTTTGGTAGTTTTTTGATGTTTTTTTTTTTTAATTTAATAATTATAAAAAGTTAAAAAAAAATAAATGTCAATGACTTAAACTTGACATCATCTTCTTGTAATTACTTTTCAGTTGTTATCCGAGAGATAGCGGTCAACGATGAAGACAACCTGAAAGTGGATACCATGGATCAGAGAGATTCAAGCTAATTAAACTCATATCTCAAGCCGGTGCAAGTTATGTTGTAACGAAATCATTCTCACATGAATATCCTGCGTAAAGGACTAAAGCCACATATCTTGCCATTAATACCAACTGAATTTTACTTGCTTGCATGAAAAGTTCATTGTACGATGTCTTTTTCAGAGGACCTCGACTCTTGAGATGTTGCAGGTGTTTGAAAAGTTTGAACTGAAATTGAACTTTTCATGCAAGCAAGTAAAATTCAGTTGTTTTACTAATTTCATAGTCTTGATACTTTTAAACAATCGGATCGGCGCTAAACAATAGAAAGTAATTACAAATATTGCAAGAGGGTCACTATTCATATATAAAGAACATTAATCGGTTTCATCTTTGTTTTATTAAGTTCAACTTTCCATGATCTACCTTTATCATCTCAGAGAGATATCTGTCAAACGATGGAAGGGAACCCGAAACAATAAAAAGTAATTACAAAGAAGATGATCAAAGATGCTACAACATAACTTGCACCGGCTTGAGATATGAGTTTAGTTAGCTTGAATCTCTCTGATCCATGGTATCCGGTTGTTTTCAGGTTGTCCTCATCGTTGACCGCTATCTCTCGGATAACAACTGAAAAGTTGTCTCATTAATTCCAATTCCAATTCCAATTCCAATTCCACCGGTGCAATCAGAATCTGAAGAGAAGCTATCATCTCAGAGAGATATCTGTCAACGATGATGGCGCAGAGGTTAGCGGTAACTTTAAATTTTGAATGATCGTCGGTTTGCTCTCTATATCTTAAGCCGGTGCAAGTTATGAAATGACACATGCAGAATGTAATGTCATGCACAAATGTGATTTTGTATTAATGGCAAAGTGATTTGTAAGGGAAGAAGAAGAGAATGTTATATATGTTTACCTTCCCATAGATATGAGTTTAATTAGCTTAAATCTCTCTGATCCATGATATGAGAGCATAAGAGAAGAGATAATAACATATGAGCTTCAACATAACTTGCACCGGATGATTGCCAATGAGATTGATAACTGGACAGGTTAGCCAGGTGTTTGTCAAAAAGGTAGAGCACACCACTAGAGCAAAAAGTTGTGTGTATGAATAGTGACCCTCTGGCAAACCTGCCATTATTTAGCGTAAAAAGTTCATTGTACATATACCTCCTTATTTAAAAACAAATCACATCATTGTAGAGGTTACTAGGTTACTCATCCACAATGTTCTTACCTATGAGTTTAATTAGCTTGAATCTCTCTGATCCATGGTATCCACTTTCAGAATCTGAAGAGAAGCTATCATCTCAGAGAGATATCTGTCAAGTAATTACAAGAAGATGATCAAAGATGCTTCAACATAACTTGCACCGGCAAGAGATATGAGTTTAATTAGCTTGAATCTCTCTGATCCATGGTATCCACTTTCAGGCTGTCTTCATCGTTGACCGCTATCTCTCGGATAACAACTGAAAAGTTGTTTCATTAATCTATAAATAAATCCTTACAAAATATTTTTAACTTAAATCTTTGAGCATACCACACTTAGAGGGTCACTATTCATACATAAAGAGTATAATTGTGATGTGATGGATTTTTATATCTGCAACTTAGTTCCTTTTTACCTGGTTGCAAAGGAACTTCAGGTCAGCCAGACCTTTGTCAAAAGCAAGTGTGAAGATCAAGATCAAGAAGAACAGTACGGTCAACGATGAAGGTGTGTTGTATGTATAAAATTGTGAATAATTGTAGTGTGTTCGGTGCAGTCGACGAACATCATTCAAAATTTCAACTTCCCGTTCAGGTGCTTAAGTCCACCTTGAAGACTGGATACCATGGATCAAAGAGATTCAAGCTAATCAAACTCATATCTCAAGTTGGTCTAACAACTGAATTTGACTTGCTTGCATAGGAATCTTGAACGAAATTATACAGTTATTTGGAATGTTCCTGATCATTACAGTGAGATTGATAACTTCTCTATGGAAGCAACAAATTCAAAATAGAGGTAGGTTTGCCAGAGGGTCACTATTCATACATAAAAAGATCAAGAAGAACAGTACGGTCAACGATGAAGGTGTGTTGTATGTATAAAATTGTGAATAATTGTGAGAGTCGATATGAGAGCAATAATCCATCGAGAACTAGAGAAACAGAGAATAAGAGAAGAGATAATAACATATGAGCTACAACGACGTCGTATTTTGGAAGCTGAAGTTCGGAGAGAACTAAATATTCGGTTGTTGTTTTTCTTCTCTATACAGAGTGACGATAGGCGTTTTCGATTTCCAAATGAATCAACGACTTAAACTTGACATCATCAACCACGTATAGTCAAATATTTATTCTCCATATCCATACCTTGTTTCAAGTATCTTGTAAAATTCATTTCGTCTTCAAGACTCCTATGAGTCACAAAGGAGACATGGTGTTTGACTTTTTTGTGTTTGACCCATCCGGATGTGAAAGACAATATCCATATTTACCTGATTATAAGAGAGGTCGAAGATATTGCTCAATAAACATTATTATTATTATTATTTTATTATATTTGTAATTTAGTTCCTTTGTTTTATTATTATAATAATTTATTATTATCAAGAATCGGAAATTAGTAAAACGATTTATGAAAGTATCAAGAATCGGAAATTAGTAAAACGATTTAATAAATCATTGCTCAGACGTTAGGGTTTGATAAACACAAAACTTATTATTTATAAAGCAACAAAAACACAAATCGTACCGTGAAATAAAGAGAGGCCCATTAGGAGTGCCGTGGAGGAAGATCGTCGGTTTGCTGTAGTCGATGATGGCACAGAGGTTAGCGGTAACTTTAAATTTTGAATGATCGTCGGTTTGCTCTCAATATACCAACCAACAGTCGATCCGACTGTTCATTTCTCTCTATAACAAAGTAAAATTCAGTTGTTATCGGAGAGATATCGGTCAACGATGAAGGCAACCTGAAACGACATGAGCATTTATAACCTTTCTGTACCTGTGGCCAAAAGAACCTGATAAAGGCTGTACACGAGTTATTTGGACTGTTGCTAAAATAGTTAAACAAAAGCTGAAATTATACAGTTATTTGGAATATTCTTGATCATTACAGTGAGATTGACTGTTATCGGAGAGATATCGGTCAACGATGAAGGCAACCTGATCATTACTTTTCATGCAAGCAAGGTGGACTTAAGCACCTGAACGGGAATGAAGGATGAAAGCATGACGTGAAACATGGCGTAGTCACATTCAGTCACTGTCCAGTTATATCCACTTTCAACTAAATCTTTCTTTGATATACTTTATATCAACCGGCTTGAGATATGAGTTTAATTAGCTTGAATCTCTCTGATCCATGGTATCCATACCTTGTTTCAAGTATCTTGTAAAATTCATTTCGTCTTCAAGACTCCTAGGGAGTTACGTGCATTATCTAGTACTGAAACTTGCGATTAATAATATATTAATACATCAATGGACTACACTCACGGTATGTGCATCACGTATTTTCATTCTTTCCTTGATCTGCAATATTTGAAAATTATCATTTCTTGACATGCTTTGTAACACCTTGATCTACAATATTTGAAAATTATCATTTCTTGACATGCTTGGTAACACCTTGATCTGTAATATCTGAAAATTATCATTTCTCGAAAAGTAATTAAAAACACTTAAAAATGAATTAAAAACAATTGTTGCGAGTTAGGTTTACTCGGAGGACCACGTACAATGATTCATCAAAGTTGTACAAAGCTGGATGTTCGTACGGGAAAACCAAAACGAGCAATAAACGAAGCGAAACGGGGAGATATAATTTTCTTGGCTTGGAAACAACTTAAAAGAACCAAAAATGAATTAAAATTATTTTTTGGTGATTAATAGATAATTTTAAAGAATTAAAAGAAATTCAGTTTTTTTTTTTAAAAAGTCCAAACGCCTCGCTTTGGTCAAAGCGAGGCGTTTGCTTGCCTCGCTTTGGCCAAAGCTAGGCTGTTTGTGCCTAGCTTAGGCCTAAGCGAGGCAGGCAAACGCCTCGCTTTGACCAAAGCGAGGCGTTTGGACTTTTTTTTAAAAAAAACTGAATTTCTTTTAATTCTTTAAAATTATCTGTTAATCACCAAAAAATAATTTTAATTCATTTTTGGTTCTTTTAAGTTGTTTCCAAGCCAAGAAAATTATATCTCCCCGTTTCGCTTCGTTTATTGCTCGTTTTGGTTTTCCCGTACGAACATCCAACTTTGTACAACAATGATGAATCAAAGGAACTAAGTTGCAAATACGATAATTATCAAAATAACAAAGATGAAACAGAATAAATTAATGTTCTTTATATACGAATAGTGACCCTCTTGCACCGGCTTGAGATATGAGTTTAATTAGCTTGAATCTCTCTGATCCATGGTATCCACTTTCAGATTGTCTTCATCGTTGACCGCTATTTCTCGGATAACAACTGAAAAATTGTCTCATTAATTACAATTCCAATTCCAATTCTACCGGTGCAATCAGAATCTGAAGAGAAGCTATCATCTCAGAGAGATAATTGTCATCGATGGAAGCTATCATCTCCCCGTTTCGCTTCGTTTAATTAGCTTGAGATATGAGTTTAATTAGCTTGAATCTCTCTGATCCATGGTATCCACTTTCAGGTTGTCTTCAAGGTGTTACCAAGCATGTCAAGAAATGATAATTTTCAAATATTGCAGATCAATGTGTTACCAAGCATGTCAAGAAATGATAATTTTCAAATATTTGCAGATCAAGGAAAGAATGAAAATACGTGATGCACATAACCCTCCATGCAAATCATCCCAATTCTGTCAAAAGAAGATGTATTCACCATTTCAAACGATTTGCCTCCTTTCATGTCTATGGAAACAACAATGGATTTGTCAAAAGCAAGATGTATTCACCCGTTCAGGTGCTTAAGTCCACCTTGAGATATGAGTTTAATTAGCTTGAATCTCTCTGATCCATGGTATCCGGTTGTTTTCAGGTTGTCTTCATCGTTGACCGCTATCTCTCGGATAACAACTGAAAAGTTGTCAACGATGATGGCGCAGAGGTTAGCGGTAACTTTAAATTTTGAATGATCGTCGGTTTGCTCTCTATATACCAATCAACAGTAGCGATCATTACAGTTATTTTGGAATGTTTCTGATCATTGTCAGAGGGTCACTATTCATACATAAAGAGATAAAGGGTGTACACGAGTATAATCAAACAAGGGTTGCCTGGAGTTTGATTAGCTTGAATCTCTCTGATCCATGGTATCCACTAAAGCTGAAATTGAACAGTTATTTGGAATATTCTTGATCATTACAGTGAGATATGAGTTTAATTAGCTTAAATCTCTCTGATCCATGATATGAGAGCAATAATCCATCGAGAACTTGAGAAAGAGAGAATAAGAGAAGAGATAATAACATATGAGCTACAACATAACTTGCACCGGCTTGAGATATGAGTTTAATTAGCTTGAATCTCTCTGATCCACTAACTCCGATTGTTTTCAGGTTGTCTTCATCGTTGACCGCTATCTCTCGGATAACAACTGAAAAGCTGAAATTGAACAGTTATTTGGAATGTTTCTGATCATTACAGTTATGCCTTTTTTGGTGAAATGAACTTGAAGAAATGATTTGGTGGATATATCATGAGTTAAACAAAAGCTGAAATTGGACGGTTATTTGGAATGTTCCTGATCATTACTTTTCATGCAAGCAAGTAAAATTCAGATCATTACTTTTCATGCAAGCAAGTAAAATTCAGATAATTGTCATCGATGGAAGGGAACCCGAAACAATAGAAAGTAATTACAAGAAGATGATCAAGGATGCTACAGTTATTTGGACTGTTAATCAAGGAGATTGATGAACCAAGGAAAGAATGAAAAGTTGTTTTACTAATTTCATAGTCTTGATACTTTTAACACTTATGCGTAGATCAAGGAGATTGATGAAGATATCATCAAGATGAGCAGGAATTGTTAACCTTCCCATTGATTTCAAGTATGTTGCCTTGATCGTTGACAGCTATCTCTCCGATAACAACTGACTTTTACTTTGTACGAAAATCGAGATCATCTCATTCCATGTTGCCTTTTCATGCAAGCAAGTCAAGTCAAAAAAACATTTTTTTATATTGCTCTCATATCATGGATCAGAGAGATTTAAGCTAATTAAACTCATATCTCAAGCCGGTGCAAGTTATGTTGTAGCAGTCAAGATTCCTATGCAAGCAAGTCAAAATTCACCGAACACACTACAATTATTCACTATTTTATACATACAACACAACCCCCGGAGTTTGACCGTACTGTTCTTCTTGATCTTGATCTTCACACTTACTTTTCATGCAAGTCATTATTATAAAAACATTTTTTATAATAATTATATTAAAAAAAACAAAAAACTAACTAAAAAGACCAAAAAAAAGAAAAAAATAAAATTGATCCTAAGCGCCTCGCTTAGGCCTAAGCGAGACGCTTAGGCCTAAGAATCAGCTTTTTCTGCCCCTCGTACTGACCTCCTCGAATTCAGCTCCCAAGCGCCTCGCTTAGGCCTAAGCGAGACGCTTGGGGGGGGTGAAAATAGAAGGAGGGGGGTGGGAATAGACGGAGCCATAAATAAACCAATATTATACCCCCATACTAGACAAGTCAAATTCACACAACTGGTTCCACAACAACACACTTGAAATTTAGACCGATTTTTTGCTATAAGAAATAAAGGATCTTCATTTCTTTCACCACTCTTCCAATGTTTGGTTGTTTTTGGTTAAAAAGTAACATTTCAGGCACTCTAAATTCACCAAATGGTTGTTTGCATAATTGAATATACCATTTTCTTCCACTTTTTTGAACCCACACATAATGATGGAAAATCACCAAGTCTTTTCTATCAAATAAGAAGGAAGATAATTTGCACTAATTTGCCACGAACTCCCAAATACCTTGCGAGAAACTGCACGAGACAAATAATTAGACTAATTCGCCACCTTCAGCACGAGACAAAGATTTGCTCTTAGCGTTAGATATGCTCTAACTAGTATGGATTTTTTTCTTACAAAGTTATGCATGGTGTATAAGTTAAAAACGGAATTTGGAACAAAATGTACCAAGTAGTATGCATATGTGAGTTGTTAGGGGGTGTGTTTCCATAACTATTGACTAACTAAACTTTGACCAACAACATAGTCAAGTAATAAGAAAAAGTTGTCCAATTTCCATAACATTTCTTGCAAGTCCATTGGGATTACTTTGACCAACCATATAAGTCAACTCATATGACAAAACACGTCGAATTTCCATGAATATATTTTGCAAGTCTACTGAAATTAATTATCAATTTCTTGGTGACTTATTGTGGAAGGTACAACCACTTTTGGATAGATCCATCTTGGACCACATTGCAACATGATTATTATATTCAAGCCTTAAGGTACAATCGTGTTTACATAGGTTACAACTTTGGTCGCAAAGAGCCTAAGAAAAAGTAACGATTTAAGAGAAATAAGACAACAACCAATTTTTTTAAGGTAAACTTCATTTACAAAAAGGGGCGTCCTCAAAACAAGGTTGAACACCACACAATTACATCTTGTACAAAGGAAAAGAAACTCACTCCTTTCAAAGAAAGGTTTTAAATCTAGACCTATTTTTAAGCCAAAGAAAAACAATCGACTTAATCACTAGTACAAAAATTGGTCTTTTAGTCACGGTGATATAGTCTTAAAGATGTGGGCTGCAACCGCAACTTAATACGACACGTCATTAGGTTGAATGATCAAAAGTCGCGAAGAGGCTACTGCGTCTTATCATTCCTAACCGCGTCTCCAGACTTTGGCCATATTTCAATTTTAAATTCCATCCCACGTCTTCCGCTTTCTATTTTTTTTATAAAACAATCGCTTCTTCTGCTTGTTCACCTGGGCTACTGCTTGGCTGCTCGTTTCTGTTGCTGCTAGTTGCTCGTTTCTGTTGTTGTTCAATACAGAACCATTTCTTGCTGCTGGCTTTCTATTTAATACAGAATATACATTTACCAAAGGCTCCGGCTATGCACACCCCCACTTCTATTTTAACCCCATCCCAAGCGCCTCGCTTAGGCCAAAGCGAGGCGCCTGGGGTCAAATCGTACGAGGTGGCAGAGGGGGGCGGAAAAAGCTGATCCAAAGCGCCTAGCTTAGGCCAAAGCGAGGCGCTTTGGATCAAAGTTTTAATTTTGGGTATTTTTTGGTGTTTTGAATTGGTTTTTTACTTTTTTAATTTTTTTTAATATAATTATTTTAAAAAGTTAAAAAAAATAAAAAACAAAGGTCTTAACTCTAATCAAACGTCTATATAGGCGTTTTCGATTTCCAAATGAATCAACGAGTTAAACTTGACATCATCAACTACAAACAAAGCTCTTAACTCTAATCAAACGTCTATATAGGCACATCAGGACAGAGAGCACAAACCCTAAAAACATAGAGACAACGGAATAAACCAAGATGAAAAGCCTATAGGCTCTGATACCATGTTACAAACATGGAATCAAAACTATAATACTTTATTCTCAAGATCCTAACCTAGAATATGTCAACAACTCTTACAAGATTGTCAGACCCAATACAAAACCTCTCAAACTCTCAACTACAACACACACTCAGAGATTATATTATAATCTCAGTACAATGACCCAACAGAATCTAACATCAACTGATTCAAGGTGAATCAGTAGATAACTCTAGATCAAAACCCTAATGTGTTAGCGAGAAAATATTAGAGAGAGGGAATGAAAGAGATGAAGACTAATGATTGATGACCAGGATTAAACCAAGCAGCTGAGATCAACGCCTCTTATTGATTTTTGTTTTTTCCCACGGATCGCAACATCAGCACCCTACCGGGCCACCAGCTAAGACGACTGGGCTCCTCCTTTATTGGACTCAGCAACCAGCATTCACCCTTGGGCCAAACCACAGCAACGAGATGGGCCTGCAAAACAGCTCTTATGCAAGATGATGTAAAGACTAATAATAGGAAATAAAATTGTATAAAACCAACAATATAAAGATGTATATATATATATATATATATATATATATATATATATAGGGTTAGGATATTTTGGAAACCCATCCTTATTCGGTAAACTCTGGAAACTCTGACTTCCCAATTTTTATTTTTTTTTTTAAAATAGGGCAAGTAATATACATGATTTTAAGCATTTTGGGCCAAAAAAATTAAAAAAGCGCCGAGTAGTTTTTTTTAAAAAAAAAAATAAAATTTTGACTAACACATGTTAAGCGATAATAACAGGTGTTAACCATCTGTTAATTATATGTTAACAATAGACGTTTTTTATTTTTTTTTAAAAAAAACCGTTCGGCGCTTTTTCGATTTTATTGGCTCAAAATGCTTAAAAAAATGTATATTACATACCCTAAAATTTTCATAAAAAAAAAAAAGTCAGGAAGTTAGAGTTTTCAGAGTTTACCATATAACGAAGGTTTTCTCTATATACTTCCACTGTATATATATACTTATATTTTTAACAACTATCTAAATGTGTTTTGGGCCATAAAAAAGTTAGGCTCGCACTTAGACCAATCCAAAAACACAAGCCCAAATGGTCAAATGTTATTTAGGTAATCGGGTCATTTGAAAGAGAAAATTAAATTTGAATTCAACATATTTAATCGAAACGAACCATATTTTAAATTTTTCGAGGGCGATTCGAATAATGAATACCACACTATCAAGACGGATTCACTAAAATGTATTTTTTGTTGTAGATCCGTGATTTAGCATTCAAGTGTACGTACTTCTACTCTTTTTTTTTTTTTTTGGATCGGCTAAGGACATCACCTCGGTACCCCGTTTCGAATCCCATTTTTTCCGCATCGTTTTTTTTGAAAGGCGAATTTCATTAAACACACAACCAACAATGGGAATCTCCAAGACGGAGACCCCCAAACCAAATTACATCACATCAAAAGAAAATGTCTGCCAATCCCTCCAACCCACCGAGCCCTGTTTACAATGATTCGAAAACCAAAGAAAACTCAACACTTTTATATCCATAATAATCTCTGTCACGGTTCGCCTTTCATTCTTGAAGATCTTCTCATTCCGAGCTTTCCGCATCGTTCCTAAGGGCATAAGCCCTTTCAACGTCAAGGGGTGTATTTTTGCTGGCCCAAGATTTGAACCGTGTACCTCTCCCGAACGGGACCCTCCCTAAAAAGTAAACCCTCCCATATACGTACTTCTACCTGTTTCTTTTCATCCATATAGTATCCACTTGAATACAAATTCACGTGCTAAACTAGATTCATAATTGTACGTCCGAATAATTGTGATTTAACCCAAAGTAGAAATTTAAAGAGAAGTATATATGTGCGATTGGTTGAAGCCATGTCAGTATTTAATTTTTTTTTTTTTCTTGAACGGATGTCAGTATTTAATTAATACCGGTAAAAACGGATCAAAACATGGCAATTTATTCGACACTAGGTTTCTACAACTACCATTTATTCGAGCAGTTGAGAATTTGTATACTCCGTACTTGCAATAAACTTATACAACTATAGAGAAAGTATACGGTACAAAGTACCTTAAAATACAAAGTGTAAGAAGTAACCACACTACGCCACGTGTAGTTGACGGTTACAAACCAAAAATCTCGTTAGTAAACATCCAAGGGTATTATAGGCATTTACATCTCCTTCAATCACGTTATAGTTTTTCACAGATATGTAAATCCCTGTTTTTCGTAAATCAAATTTCAAAATATTCGTAACTGATTACAATTTTTTCTCCACGATTATATTGATACAATCGTTGTGCGATCCTTTTTATTGAAAATTTAAAATTCCATTGAAGAGTTAATCGATATGATTTGCAACTTACTCTGTTTTTTTTCTTTTCACCAATTTTTCTAACTGAATCCCGTTTATTGTAATCATTATATGTTTTTATTAACGCAGGCTTAAACATATAGCCAGATATTTCAATTGATCTTGATCCAGTTGCACAGGATGATAATAGTGTAGTTCAAGATACTGATAACTTTAATGCTCTGTTTTTTAACAGTTAAAATAAACGTGCATTTAGTTTATATATGAATACGTTTATGTATTTTAATGCATGCGTTTTATGTTTTAATGCATGCGTTTTATGTTTTAATGCACTGGTGATCAATTTCAATAACATGCTTTTTATGTATTTTAATGCATGCGTTTTATGTTTAGTGCATGCGTTTTATGTTTTAATGCATGCGTTTTATGTTTTAATGCACTGGTGATCATTTTCAATAACATGCTTTTTATGTATTTTAATGCATGCGTTTTATGTTTTAATGCATGCGTTTTATGTTTTAATGCACTGGTGATCATTTTCAATAACATGCTTTTTATGTATTTTAATGCATGCGTTTTATGTTTTTAATGCATGCATTTATGTATCAAGGTAAAACGTTTTTTTCTCTGTCAACGCCTGATTCACTGGTGATTATTTTCAATAACATGAGTTTATGTATTTTAATGCATGCGTTTTATGTTTTAATGCATGCGTTTTATGTTTTTAATGCATGCGTTTATGTTTTTACAATGGCAGTTGAATACTATCAATTTTATAACATGCGTTTTAGTGTATTATAAGTGCGTTTTATCAACATTGCATTTGATTATAATACTCACAGATATAAAGGTGCGTTTTGGTATATTATACATGCGTTTAACAACATCACAATCTGAAATCATTACAATCAAAGACATACACACTTCTTCTTTCATAAACACGCATCTAAATTTTGTTTTTATCACATTCATAACTGTATTCTGTATAATCGAAGACTTGTCATTATTCTTTCTGCTTCTTCGTTCTTTTGAATAGATGCTCTGTTTTTTTTTTTTTACAGAGTATCTTCTTTATGGAGAAGAGGTTTATGATTTTCCACGATTATAGCAAATCATAAAAACAATCAATTAACGACATAATTTGGGCGGTTTAATTATAAAAAAAATCAAATTCGTTTATGTGTAATTTGTCATAATTGCCCTTAATCGTTAACCGCCTTCTTAAAACACGTTGGATAATTACGATCGTGCCATCTTGTTTCTAAACTTAATCAATGGCTGTAATTGCTTCTTACACTTTGTATTTTAAGAACGCTTTGTACGTTAGCTTCTCTCTACAACTATATACCTTCTTGGATATAAAGGTGAACTAGTACGAGGGAATGAGGAATATAGGTGCTCCTTATCGAAATATAAACACCTTCCCAAAAATTAATTTTAACCTAAAACAATAAGTAAAGTTAATGAAGTCAAACAATATATGGTGAGGAATCTAAATAAAAGAATGGATTATCCATTGTTTCTAGTTCACAAATCATGATGTGAAAGACAATGAGAAAGCATGACAGTTGATATCCATTGTTCAAAACATCATAGGTGTTGGAAATTAGGAATAACTAGATTGTTTTCATAGGTCGCGCGTTGCGTCGGCGACACCTTACTTGTTTAAAGCTGGTGACATATTATGTGATGCGTTAACCATATAAAAACTCCTATTACAACGTGTTCTCTCTAAGTCAGTGTAACCTATTTAAACATTGCGTTTAAAGTGTACGATGATTACATTAACATGTGGTGCCCGCACATGCACTTAAAATTAGTTTGACATTAAACGCGCCGACAATGTATCTCATAGTTATTACAAAATCAGCAGAAGTTAATTGCCAAAAACGTCCCGGAGGTTTGACCAGTTTTGCCACATCAGTCCAAAATCAAAACTTTTTACATCTGGGTCATTCAGTTTTACTTTTTTTTTTTGCCAAATTCATCCCTGGCACTAACCCAGTTAACTTATCTCGTTAAGTTTAGGGGTATTTATGTCTTTTTGCCTACCCATTTATTTTTTAATATTTTTTTTATAAGTGGAACCTACTTCCACACCTTCTTCTACCTCTAGACCTCCCCACTTGCAGACACTCTCGATCTCCCCACATACACCCACACCGACCCTCTACCCTTCTCCCCCAACCAACTTCTTCACCTCCACCGCCTACCTTCTTCCTCAACCAACTCCGGCCAGCACCCACCACCTACCCTCTCACTCTCTATTAACCACCAGACCACCTCCTAAACTCAGTCTCACTCTCTATTAACCACCACCACCACCGTGCTACCAACACCATCAACGACTAAAACGACCAGAACCAGAAACACTCCGGCCATTTCCTCCCATACCTCAAAACCCTAGCCAGACCTTTATGTCACACCCCGACTTTTCCCTTGTCGGATGCGACGTTTGGTGCCTTTGCCAGCGCAGCGGAAAGATGCATCTAAGACTCTGGTTCCCTGAACGCCAATTCTAAACCTCTAGGATTCCCGATCCCAACTGCCACCTACTCCAACCGTGCCGTTACCAAAGTTTAAACCTGAAAGACATACTTAAAAAGTCAACATATAATGCTGGTGAGTTCATAAGTTTTGCAGAATGTTATCAAACATTACCAAGTTCCAAAAGTGTTACCATGTTCACCCTGTCCATACTATAATAATCGAAAACCAGTATACGCTAGCTAGGCGTACGTTTTGTTACTACCACGATTGGAAAACCATTACTAACACGTATACCAGTTTTGTGCCCGAATAGTTCCAAATGTTCCTGTTGTTCCTGTTTGAGACAATATGCACTCGCCCGGCCCTCCAAGCCGACGAGCGGGGTTGGTCACTCCCAATAGCGCTATTCACATTTCCCCGTTGTGCAAACCCGCACATTCATGGTTCCCCCCGGGACTTCCAAAGATCGTGTAGTATACGTTAGAACCCATAGTATGACAGTAGTTACCAAATAGTTGTTTTAACACATGTTTTCTCCCCCGAAAACGTAAAACCAGTTAAAAGAGGGGCCGTAAACTCACGCAACCCGTTTCATTTTCCAAAACTTTGTTTCGTTTAAAGTTCCTCAGTTTTTCATAAACGAAGCATGTCTTCCACCCCGGAAACATTTATAAAACAGTAGAAAGTGGGGTTATGAACTCACCTTAATTTCCGTGCTAAGCTAGCAAACGAAGCCTGAGACCTCGACCGACTTCCTCGTGCCCTAATTACCAACAAAGGACACCTTAACAGTCTATCACACATAAGCCTAGCTTATTAACCGCCTAGAAGATAGTCTATCCGACCGTCTAGACTCGTGTGTACCAACACGAGTTTAAATACGTTTCAACTCGACGAACCGATCATGACTTATCCTAATTCACAAGTTACATACAACATAGTACCCAAGTTTCACACTTGTCCCTCTTTGTGTATAAACCATGTTGGACTAGTACCCCGAAACGTATATTATCCTGAATCGTAGCTCGTCTCGCAAATCATGTAAATGTATTTGTTTTGCGTAATTATATTTTAGAAAATACCCTTTGAGGAAATATAATTTAGTTATTAAACCAATCAATGACATTTGTTACTTTTTCTCAAATATTGTTTAGAAATCATCTTTATTGTTACGAATAAACAGACCTTGATAGCATTTCGATTTGTTTGTCCAAAACACTTAGAGAAATTTATTTATAGAAATAACAGTTCGTTACGCTTTGATTTTATAAAAATTCGGGCAGAGTTTCCTCTGTTTTTGTACAAACCAGACAACACCCGTTGTCTACAATTTTCCCCAAAATCAACTTTCAAACACAATTCATCAAGTCCTTTTATTCACATTTCCGATTCACGAGACTATACGTTTCAACACCTAAATACACTTAATTATATAAATATATATATATACCAATATATATATATAATATAGTCCGACAATATAGTCCAATTATATTTAGTCCGAGTTCGAAACCATAAGTCACGTCAAGTTAATCGTTTACCAAATCGTTCGATATTTAATATTGTTACCGGTTATTGTTTTTATTTGGTTCGTTCGCGAGTCAAAACTGTTCATCCATATCAATATATTTATACATTTACAATATTCATAAACATAATAATATTTACAAATATATAAATTTATAAATATAGATATCTATAATAAATGATAAAATACGAATGTAAGTTATACCAAATCATCGCGTGTAACCCGGAGCCACCTCGAACCAAATCAGATCTGACCCGTTGACCAACTTGACTGCTCGCTGGCCAAGGTTGACTGGTTGACCGCGACCCGTACCGAGACCCGAAAACCATCACCACCAAACTTGACTCGACCATTAATCGAGGACCCGAGGAAACAAGCACCACCCGACCATCGTCCAACCCGACCCGTTGAACGAACCCAAGCCACCTGAACGAACCACCACCTCGTCTCCCATGTCTGGTCACCGAGTCACAACCATAACCAACCCATCGGACCCGAACCACAACCGAGCCAAACCCAAGTCCCAAAACAGACCCGAACCCATCGGACCCCCGCCATCTCCGGCCAACCACCACCAAGGTCTGACCCGAGACCACCCTGAACAACCTGAACCCGCCGGATCTGAACCCGTCCTTCGCAAAAACACCACGCCGCCCCACCCTTGAACCACGAACCACCACCATACACCACCAACCCGTCACCCCTTAAACTGCCACAACCACCCCCTGTCCCGTTGCCGCCTTCAACACACAACCATAACCCCACGCGACCATCACCTACCTCGAAACCACCACCACCGGTCGTCTTTTACACAGAACCACCACCATCCTCGTTCGTCTTCTGTCCGATATCGGGACCAGACACCACGACGTCGCCACCACCAGGTTTGGTGGTGGCCGGCTGTTGTAATAATAGTGAGGACAGGGAGAGATCGAGTGGGAGAGGATGTATAGAGAGAGAGAGAGTTTTAGAGAGAGAGTAGAGAGAGAGAGGGAGGTGAGCGGCAGTGAGAAAGAAGAAGAGAGGGAGGAAAGAGAGTATTTATAGGTAGGGTTAGGGTAGGTGGGTTTTGTACCGCGTATCGAACCCGTTTTAACGTCTCGCGCATCGGTTTTATTTTAGGCTCGATAATTAATAACGAAAGTTAGTCGGTTTTGCTCGTAATTATAAAGTATAGTAACCCAAACAAAAATATAAATATTTTTGATGTCCGACGCGTGTTTCCAGAACACGCGTTTAAATCGCGTTAATTACACCAGTCGCAGTTTCGATCGTAAAAACAGTCAGTAAACTTCCGAAACTTAATAATTAACAATATTTAAAATAAATATTTAATTTTAATAATAAAAAAAAATCACATCAGTATAGATCGGAAATTGCCGGTTGTCACATTCTCCCCATGTTACAGAAATTTTGTCCTCAAAATTTGAGTTAGGATATCATCCAAGAACCAATGGTAGTACACAAAATAGTCAACGGACTTGCCGGTACAAATGGCACAAGACAGAGTTCCCAAAATCGGCTGAATGCAAAGTGTAAACAATAACTCTGTCAATAATACTATTGGAGCACCCAACGAAGCAACTAGTGCACCAACTTTTTCGTTACACACCACAAGGTGTGTCTGCATTTAAGGCAACAACAAACGAGTTGATGAAAGTGAGACATGTCAATAAAAATCATTCATTATTCCAAGTCGATTGAATATTCACCGCAAGGTGCTGTATCAAATTCCAACAATTCGATTCAACGGAAATGTCGACTTTAAAGAAACTCATCGACGAAGTATCAAAGGATTCATTGCCCACAATGGCCTGACACATCAAGATTAGAAAACAAGCATTACGAGCAACGTAATGACAAGACAAATCACTAATGAAACAATCGTTTGATGCGAAGCCCTACAATGGACCTTCACAGGTTTAGAGAGTTCAAACATGCAATAGTTGACACGTGTACAAAAATACGTGTCTAATTCTGTGGAAAAATAAGGAATCAACAAAAATTAGATTCCTTTATGATAAAATGTTGAAGACCACAAACACAAAAGAAGAGAGATGTAAATCGTGTCCAAAGATATAACTAGGTTCTAAAACAGGAACCTTAGAAGCTCAAGAAACAAGATCATCAAGATCTTAAACTGGTTTTAGGAAAGCACGTCACAAATGACACGAACAGGGGAGAATTGGCAATCACGTCCGCACAACAAAATAATGAAAAACCCTTATCCATTATTTATATATATATATATATATATAAATATATAACACAACATAATAGTATAGATACCCTCACGATAGATGTCTTTAGAATCATCAGGTGCCTGTAAATTCGCAATAACGTGACGTCTACGTTATCGAAAATTTACCTCACCAGATCATCCTATTAACCTCCATCATGAGTATATCACAAGCACTCATTACATCCACATAGTAACACGTATATATATATTACATAATATAATGTTTGTTGTGTGCGCCACCTTTCCCGGTGCTCTTCCCGTCCGTATTCCAGCTTCTCAGCATCATCGGCAAAACAAGGTGCCTCGTCAAGACGTTTCTGACCCAAGTCGACCTTGACGACATAGCATGCTCCGAACCCGGGATGCGAGACCGCAGATGCTGCAACAATCCCTATGCCAACTCGTTCAACTAACGCGACGCGTGTGAGCGTTCTAGATACGTCCAAGCTTGAGTCGACAACCATTGGCGATACATATTATATATACTTTTCATAAATACACGTTGTATACAAACAAGTAGATTGTTCCTCATACCAAGAAACAATGACTCAGCTAACTCTATGTGAATAACCGCTCCGAAGTCTAAAACGATGACTCGCCAGTCACCAGTGAGGTATGCCTAACCACTGCATGCCAATGTCCTTTCTATATACCACTATAGAAAATACCGACTTCCTATTCACATAAGAAAAATAAATGTTCCTTGCGCCGAATGAATGTACGCTGAGTTTAGTGTGACTTAACACACTAATAGTCATGTAACACACTTGGCAACGGTTGGAATTTAAGTTCCTAGGCGTTCGTGCTAAATACTTTGTCTTAGAAAATTCGGTCCCAACTTCAAAACAAACTCAGGTTAAAGCCTAGATATCTACCCAGACACCTAATTCGCTAAAACCTATGGCTCTGATACCAAACTGTCACACCCCGACTTTTCCCTTGTCGGATGCGACGTTTGGTGCCTTTGCCAGCGCAGCGGAAAGATGCATCTAAGACTCTGGTTCCCTGAACGCCAATTCTAAACCTCTAGGATTCCCGATCCCAACTGCCACCTACTCCAACCGTGCCGTTACCAAAGTTTAAACCTGAAAGACATACTTAAAAAGTCAACATATAATGCTGGTGAGTTCATAAGTTTTGCAGAATGTTATCAAACATTACCAAGTTCCAAAAGTGTTACCATGTTCACCCTGTCCATACTATAATAATCGAAAACCAGTATACGCTAGCTAGGCGTACGTTTTGTTACTACCACGATTGGAAAACCATTACTAACACGTATACCAGTTTTGTGCCCGAATAGTTCCAAATGTTCCTGTTGTTCCTGTTTGAGACAATATGCACTCGCCCGGCCCTCCAAGCCGACGAGCGGGGTTGGTCACTCCCAATAGCGCTATTCACATTTCCCCGTTGTGCAAACCCGCACATTCATGGTTCCCCCCGGGACTTCCAAAGATCGTGTAGTATACGTTAGAACCCATAGTATGACAGTAGTTACCAAATAGTTGTTTTAACACATGTTTTCTCCCCCGAAAACGTAAAACCAGTTAAAAGAGGGGCCGTAAACTCACGCAACCCGTTTCATTTTCCAAAACTTTGTTTCGTTTAAAGTTCCTCAGTTTTTCATAAACGAAGCATGTCTTCCACCCCGGAAACATTTATAAAACAGTAGAAAGTGGGGTTATGAACTCACCTTAATTTCCGTGCTAAGCTAGCAAACGAAGCCTGAGACCTCGACCGACTTCCTCGTGCCCTAATTACCAACAAAGGACACCTTAACAGTCTATCACACATAAGCCTAGCTTATTAACCGCCTAGAAGATAGTCTATCCGACCGTCTAGACTCGTGTGTACCAACACGAGTTTAAATACGTTTCAACTCGACGAACCGATCATGACTTATCCTAATTCACAAGTTACATACAACATAGTACCCAAGTTTCACACTTGTCCCTCTTTGTGTATAAACCATGTTGGACTAGTACCCCGAAACGTATATTATCCTGAATCGTAGCTCGTCTCGCAAATCATGTAAATGTATTTGTTTTGCGTAATTATATTTTAGAAAATACCCTTTGAGGAAATATAATTTAGTTATTAAACCAATCAATGACATTTGTTACTTTTTCTCAAATATTGTTTAGAAATCATCTTTATTGTTACGAATAAACAGACCTTGATAGCATTTCGATTTGTTTGTCCAAAACACTTAGAGAAATTTATTTATAGAAATAACAGTTCGTTACGCTTTGATTTTATAAAAATTCGGGCAGAGTTTCCTCTGTTTTTGTACAAACCAGACAACACCCGTTGTCTACAATTTTCCCCAAAATCAACTTTCAAACACAATTCATCAAGTCCTTTTATTCACATTTCCGATTCACGAGACTATACGTTTCAACACCTAAATACACTTAATTATATAAATATATATATATACCAATATATATATATAATATAGTCCGACAATATAGTCCAATTATATTTAGTCCGAGTTCGAAACCATAAGTCACGTCAAGTTAATCGTTTACCAAATCGTTCGATATTTAATATTGTTACCGGTTATTGTTTTTATTTGGTTCGTTCGCGAGTCAAAACTGTTCATCCATATCAATATATTTATACATTTACAATATTCATAAACATAATAATATTTACAAATATATAAATTTATAAATATAGATATCTATAATAAATGATAAAATACGAATGTAAGTTATACCAAATCATCGCGTGTAACCCGGAGCCACCTCGAACCAAATCAGATCTGACCCGTTGACCAACTTGACTGCTCGCTGGCCAAGGTTGACTGGTTGACCGCGACCCGTACCGAGACCCGAAAACCATCACCACCAAACTTGACTCGACCATTAATCGAGGACCCGAGGAAACAAGCACCACCCGACCATCGTCCAACCCGACCCGTTGAACGAACCCAAGCCACCTGAACGAACCACCACCTCGTCTCCCATGTCTGGTCACCGAGTCACAACCATAACCAACCCATCGGACCCGAACCACAACCGAGCCAAACCCAAGTCCCAAAACAGACCCGAACCCATCGGACCCCCGCCATCTCCGGCCAACCACCACCAAGGTCTGACCCGAGACCACCCTGAACAACCTGAACCCGCCGGATCTGAACCCGTCCTTCGCAAAAACACCACGCCGCCCCACCCTTGAACCACGAACCACCACCATACACCACCAACCCGTCACCCCTTAAACTGCCACAACCACCCCCTGTCCCGTTGCCGCCTTCAACGCACAACCATAACCCCACGCGACCATCACCTACCTCGAAACCACCACCACCGGTCGTCTTTTACACAGAACCACCACCATCCTCGTTCGTCTTCTGTCCGATATCGGGACCAGACACCACGACGTCGCCACCACCAGGTTTGGTGGTGGCCGGCTGTTGTAATAATAGTGAGGACAGGGAGAGATCGAGTGGGAGAGGATGTATAGAGAGAGAGAGAGTTTTAGAGAGAGAGTAGAGAGAGAGAGGGAGGTGAGCGGCAGTGAGAAAGAAGAAGAGAGGGAGGAAAGAGAGTATTTATAGGTAGGGTTAGGGTAGGTGGGTTTTGTACCGCGTATCGAACCCGTTTTAACGTCTCGCGCATCGGTTTTATTTTAGGCTCGATAATTAATAACGAAAGTTAGTCGGTTTTGCTCGTAATTATAAAGTATAGTAACCCAAACAAAAATATAAATATTTTTGATGTCCGACGCGTGTTTCCAGAACACGCGTTTAAATCGCGTTAATTACACCAGTCGCAGTTTCGATCGTAAAAACAGTCAGTAAACTTCCGAAACTTAATAATTAACAATATTTAAAATAAATATTTAATTTTAATAATAAAAAAAAATCACATCAGTATAGATCGGAAATTGCCGGTTGTCACACTTTACCTCTCTCTAATCTTCTTCATCTTCCACCCAATTTAAACCCACACCTTGACATTGATTAAACCAAAATCACTCGTGACGTTTTACCCAAAAACCCTCTTTCATCTTCTTCCCTAATCTACTTGCACATAGCGGGTGTCGGGTCTCGGTTTGAGTTAGTTCAACTCGGGTCAGATCTGTTCTCTTTCTTTCTAGATCTTTAAGGTGTAGTGGATGGTGGTTGTGTTATCGGGAGAAGGGTCGTCGGGCCCCGCCGGAGCTCCGCCATGTCTCTCTCCCTCTCTAAATGGGTGTGTGCGTGTGTTGTTTTGTAAAGAAAATGGTGGGTTGAGTGGATTGGTGATGTTTGGTTGATGTTTTGTGGTGGTGGTTGATAATGGAATGGTGGTGGTGGTTTGAACTTGAAGAGAGATGCATGAGAGAGAGGATAGGGGTTTTTTTATTTTTATTTTTATTTAAAGGCTAAAAAAGAAATAAAAATTTTAAAATAAATAAAGTATACAAAATGTCCAAAATGCCCTCGATTTCCTAGGCAAAAAGACATAAATGCCACTCAACTTAACAAGATACGTTAACTGCGTTAGTGTCAGAGACAAATTTGACAAAGAAAGAAAATATACGTTAAACAAGATACGTTAAACTGATGTGATAAAATTGGCCAAACCTCAGAAACGATTTTGGCTATTAACTCAATCAGCAAATATACGTTAAACAAGGTTTGATTGTGCCAACTTTCACAAAATTGGTATCAATAACTTAACATAAACATAGGGGTAAAAAATGAAACAAAATATTTTCTTAAATAAGTAATAATAATAAGAAGCCCATGCCCTCTCACCAATCCCCACCCTCACCCTGTCCTCTTCACAATGAAACCGATGGATGACATCTGGAACGACATCACCACCAGCAGCAGCAGTCTCCAATCTCCAGCCACCAACTTCTTTGCTCCGGTACACCGGCCACCGGTAGACGCCACCAACTTCCTCCCTCCCCCACCGTCCCCCACCACCATGTTAACCCTACTCACCTCTACTAACTCCGTCCATGAAGACCCTAATAAGAGACCAAAACCTACTCCATCGCCACGGTGTTTCACACCGACGGCCGGTTCTCCACCGGAACACAGTGAAAAGTTCCGGCGACTGATGAAGAACCGAGAGTCAGCCGCTAGATCACGAGCCAGAAAACAGGTTTCCTCTAGTCCTACCACTAAACTAAACTAAACTATGATACTAAACTATGATGTTGGTTGAGTACAAGTGCATAGTTATAATGTTATTTCAAATATTAATTTTTTTTTTCAATGGTGTTAGAGCATTTACACTTAGATTCTTTATAAATACATGAGTGAGTCCTTGGTAATTTGTCAAGAGTATAGGAGAGATAAAATGTTACTATTCATCACTAAATTTGGAGAAGCCGTTCCTCATTCTTCGTAATTTTTTAATACTTTTAAAAGTGGTAGTCAGTGGAGAAGAAAAAAAAGGTAATGATAAAAGTATAGAAAAATATTATTAAGTAGAAAATAAGAGAGAAATGTAGTGATTTTTAGTGTAAATATAGAGATGAAGATGGAGCGGCCTTAGATTAATATTAATATATATTTATATAATTGCGTGTTTGATACCTTTGGCTCCTTGACGTCGGAAGCTATCCGTTTCTTGACCAGGTCTAACAGGTTATCCATAGTAATGTCTTAACTCTAGAGGGCGAGGTTTGTGTTTAGTAGAATGAGTTCACAGTCCGGAAAGACATGACGACGTAGCTTGTTGCTTGCTGCTATCTTGATATAATTGTTAGTCGTTACAATTATGGAATGAAAGAATTATAGATAATATTAATTGCGTGACATTTTAATAGCGTACACCTACTAACATGCACAACCTCCCAGCTAAGCATTTCTTTTTTCATATTATATTGTTATATATTTTAGGAATACCAATTTTAACCAAAATTGAACATTTGGAGTGGTTAGGAATTAAGATGCTCCACGTTAAAGCTGAGGTTTGAGGTTCGATCATTTACTTTGATTAGTTTCCCCATTTACACTTCTATAATTCTCGTGTGGTATTGGTTTCGCACCGTTATAGTGATATTTTCTTATCAACCTGTTTGTTTTTTTCCTTATAGTACTTTCGGTGCTAATTCAGATGGTTAAAATAAAATCCAATGGGTATGAAAAAAGGTGTAAAAAACTAAAAATAGGGGGGAAATTAGCCGTTCAAAATAAATGTAAAAGATTTTTTATGTTCATTTATCTTTGAATACCGGTACCGTACAATCATTTCGGAACAATCATCGGTGCCCATTTAAACCGATTTTTGGGACCGGTACCGGTTCAATACAGATATAGTGATTAAGCACGCACCCTGCGACAACGTGCGGATAAAAAAAGCCTCTAGTTATATTTAGTTGTAAAATAAATTCCATTTAAAATAATTTCTACTAATTGGTAATGTTGTAATTTAGGTCAGTTTTTTCAAACTTTAGTAGTCAAAAAGATTGTTTTTTTTTTACTCAATGCATCTTGTCAAATATAATTTTTTTTATTAATTTTTTTGTTTGAAAAGTTTTTTTAAATTATCTTGTCAAATTGAATGCCCGGGCCCTGAACTTTAGAAAAATTTGTTGTGGCGTCAGCAACGTTGTTTTATATGGCATTTCATATATAAGACTAAACAGCCGATGAGTTTTTTCTACATTAGCTGATTTTTTTTCATTATTTATTGATTCTGTTATCATTTTATAATCTTCGTTTATAAAAAAATGATTTACAGGCTCGTGCAGATGAGTTGGAGCATGAAGTAATGCGATTAGCAAAGGAAAATGCTAAGCTCAAAAGGCTGCAAAAAGAAGTAAAGAAAACTATTCTAGTACCCTTCTTGTATTTCGTCATCAACCAATATTATATATATATATATATATATAATTTCTTAAACTTCCTTTTTCCCACACAACATTTATATATTTTTAAAAAATATATAATTTTTCTCATAAATATTAAAATTTAATAAACTTTACTTCTTATATTTTGGCATTTCAATAATTTTCTATTTTGGACATTAAACGTTATGATATACATTTAAATGTTTGGGTAACATAATGGATGGTGGTCCGACCGGTTCGACCGGTTCGACGAACCGGCCCAAAAAACAAAAAAAAAATTAAAAAAAATTAAAAAAAAATAAAAAATCCGGTCCGACCGGTCCGGTTTCCGGTCCGACCGGCCGGTTTTCCGGTCCGACCGGCCGGTTCACCGGTTCAACCCCGGTTCGCTGCAAAAACGGTCCGACTACCCGAACCGGACCGGTCCAGGCCCCGGAGCCCGGTCCGACCGGTCCGACCGGCCGGTCCGGTCCGGTTTTCAAAACAATGATTAATACAAAAAAACAAATATAAAATACTCTCAATTTGTTAGGTCAATTATATATTTGCCATTTTATTTAAACCAATAAATTACTTGAAATCTGATATATAAACTAGTAAATTACTTCAAATATGAAATTACAACATATATTAATGAAGTTTATTTGTTCTTGTCATCCTTTAATTTTGTTTTTTATTTGTTCTTGGCATTTTAGTAAAAAAAAATAATAATAATAATTATATAAAACTAACTTTTTTTAACATGTGTTTGATAAAAGTTGTATACATTTGTTGGTATCCTTAAGAACAAAAGGTAGAGAGAGAGTATCGACTATTTTGCTTATTTTGGGTACAACAAAAGTCGATGTACCAAAAAAGGTGCTTATGCAGTTATACTGGGTACTTCACAGATACTTGACAAAAATGAAAACATGAAGTTTTTGGTGTGTAAACCAAAACTTTTATGATGATATATATATATATATCATAGTTTTATCTTATAAATATACTTAAAATAATATTTTGATTTTTACTCTGTTAATCTTTTAGTTGTATTATTTGCAGGTAAATGTTTCAAAAATTCTAAAAGAATCTAGACTTCAAAAAAGCAAAAGTGCCCCATTTTGAGAAGTGCTTCTAAAGATTTGGCTAGCTTTTTAGGGGGTAGTTGGAAATGACTGTTTTGGCCTTTTGAGTATGTGGTTGATGATGCATATCCCCTATGGGGAGGACATGTATGTCCATATTTGGCATTTTACTATGGTTGTCTCTATCTATTATGGACTTATGTATAATTACCCATTTTGCTCTTTCACCCTTCAACTATGAGTGAGGGTTTCTGCTAGTGAATCAAATCTATACTATATTTTGTTTTCTGCTAGTGAATCAAATCTATACTAATTACCCATTTTGCTCTTTCACCATTTTGCTCTTTCACCCACTACATTTTATCACAACCTCTCATCTTTCACCATTTTGCTCTTTCTCTATGTTGGTAATGACACTCCCAAATGAAATCTACTCTGGGCTTTTACATTGTGAAAGTTCTAAAGAGCTTTAGGACTGCCTAAAAGAGCAGTTTGGAGGAACTGAAGAGGTGATTGCCAAGACCAGAAAAATCATGGCTCAGCAATATGAAACATTTACTCATATTAATGGGGAAACTTTGACACAACAGTTTGAAAGATTCTCCTCATTAATTTATGAGTTGAAATTAAATGGTCAGACATACACAAATGTATCTATGCTTCATAGATTTTTAAGGTCTTTACCAGAAAAATGAGAAACTTACTCTATAGTCCTCAGATTTTCACCAGATTTTAACTCCCTCACTCTTACAAAATTACATGGGAGATTGCTAACTTTTGAAAGAGAAATTGATCAAAAGAAAAAGTTTCAAAATTCTGGCAAAACAACTGATGACTATGTACCAGGTAGTACAACACTTTTAGGACAAGACTCACCTTCTTGTCCAAATAATTTTGGATCTTTTGACCACATTGACATAACTGCTGGGATCTCATCAGAAAGATCATATCCAACTTATGACAATGATGAAAATAGTCAAACTGCTGATAACATGTGTTTTATCATGAATGACTTAAAAATTTTTAACAGTGATGACTTAGAAGAAATGGACATTTTACACCAACTGGCCATGTTAAGTATAAAAACTAACAAATTTTACAAAAGGTCAGGAAGGAAATTTCCAGGACTGAATAGTTCAACAAAAGTTGGTTTTGACAAATCTAAACTTAGATGTCACAAGTGTCAGAAGTTGGGACACTTTGCTAGAGAGTGTAGAAGCTCTAGCTATAACCAACCACAGTCTGGAAATCAGTTTAACCCTAGTTACAATAGGAATAATGGAACACAGGAAAGTGCACATTTTGTACAGGCACAAGCTCTACAAATCCAATATATGCCACAAATACAATATGTACAGATGTCTGCTCAACAAATGCAGAGCCAACAACCAATGCCTTCCATTCCAGCTGCTTAACAACCTCCACAAACTCAACAACCCTCACAACAAAGTCTTTTTACATCAGGGTATGTTGACTGGAGCAGTCTTCCTTTTGACACAACTGAGTGCAATCCTGATGCAGACAACAAAATGTTTGACATCAACTGGGGAGAACCTGACAATAGCAGAAAGAACTTTGCCTTAATGGCATTTGAGGGCTGCACCTCAAAATCTTCCTTATCTCAAGTATCAAAAGAATCTTTGACAAAACTATGTTCAAACTCATGCAAAGAATCTTTTGCTCTCATAAGAGAGACCAATGTGCATTTACAAGGCAAAGCCAATGACTCAGAGAGAAAGTATACTCAAATAAAATGTGATTTAGAAAGAAAACTTGCTGCAAAATCAAAAGAAAATTCTAAATTGACAAATAATGCTATTGAAACCCAAGCACAACTTAAAATCATGATAGAAGACCTAGGTAATGTCAGAAAAGAGCTTGCTGACACCAAGGTTGAATGTGAGAAATGGGTTGAGTCATGTAAAGGGTACCAACTGCTGCTTAACAAACAAAGTGCATCAAATGTTAGGTTTGGCATAGGGTACAATCACACTGAAACACCAACTGATTTTTCTCCCAAAACTACTGATGATGGGAGGAGAATAGTTCAAAATCAAACTTCTGAAGAGAAAGAATGCACATCTTTTCTTGAAAACTTTCTAAAAATTGAAAAAGAAAGTTCTTCAGAAGTACTGAACAAATCTGACTTTAAGCCATCAGTAGTTTCATCTACATCAGGAGTTGAGAACCTGAAAACTACTGATGACCTAAATCTTATCAAAACTGTCAGAAATTTGCCTTCAACATCTCAAAATGAAAAAGAGAAGGCAAAAGAATGTGAAATTTGTGGTTTGTTTAACCACAAAATAGAATTTTGTAGATACAGAAAAGGAAATCAGTATAACAAGAAAATTTCACAACTGGTTATGGGAAAACAACACAAAAATGATTTTGAAAAAACTTTCTTTCCCAACAAACAACAACCAGGCAACACCTTTTCTCAGAAAAAGATGAAATCTCAACAAAAGTCTTTTTCTCAAAATTCTCTTTCAGTAGTTAGACCTAAATCATCAGCAGTTTCACAAACTGCTGAGATTAAAGATCTCATGAATATGGTAAAACTTCTGATGACCAAAGTTGATGGTGGTCCTCAAAAGAATACCACCATTGCTCTTAATGAAAAATCTATTGCCAAAAAAACATGGATTCCTCAAACTGGTCAAGAACAAACTGTTGATGTTCTAAAAAATCTCGTATATAAAAGATATTAACGTTTAAAAATTATGGGAGGAAACATGAGAGAGAAAAATCCAATTTTGTTTTTAAATAATTGAGTGAGCCGTGGATCATAATTTTTTCCTAAAATCACTCAATGTCACATGACATCCTACATGACACTCTCAAATGGGAGAATGGCTATATAAGTGTCATGTAGGATTTAGCCTTTTGAAATATATAACGTCCCGGGGTTTAAATATCTAATATGATATATCAAATTTACATATGAAATACAATGATGTGCTTTACGATTACATGTCGGAAAGCTTCGGGTAGCACCTAACCTAAAACAATTAACAATGTATATCCAATATTAACGCCTAAGCTTAAACAATGTATACTTCTAATATTAATGCTTAACCTAAAACAATGTACAACTCCAATGCTAACACATGTTGAAAATACATCCCGGGGTTGAGAAATTTAATATGACATATCAATTTTACAACCAGATCTTCACTATGAAGTCGTGTGGATCCCTGTTGTGGACAATCTGATGACATGTAATGATTCACATCAACACAAGCTTGAGCAGCTTCAATCAATGATGACATGGCATATGGTGCATCACCCTACATTGCTAGAACCAGCAGTCATAAAGTATATCAAACAAGTATGGCACTTTGAAAAAAAGCCAATTTTGGTAGCTTTAGATCCATAGGGGAGAGTGACATCACCAAATGCCCTCCACATGGTCTGGATTTGGAGAAATGATGCTTACCCTTTCACTAGCTTGAAAGAGGACGCATTATGGAAGGAAGAATCTTGGACACTAGAGTTATTGGTTGACAATTAACCTAGTGCGCTTCCTATGTAACAAAATTTTAAGATTGATCAATTTCTTGAAAGCCCAAAAACGGATGCCAAGCAATATCGAAGGTTGATGGGTCGTTTATTATATTTGCAAGCTACTCGGCCTGATATAGCTTACTCAGTAAATCTTCTCAGTCAGTTTGTCTCAGATCCTCGAGTCGATCATATGACTGCAACTAATCGGTAAAACTGATCGGGATCAGGACTCGAACCCAAGCCAATGGCCGGGTCATCCCTTATTTCCCCTCCACCAATGTCCTTCAAATGTAGCTAGTGGGAATTGAACCCAAGCCTCCCATAGGAAACTTTAGGCCCTCAACCAACTAGGTTACAAGTGTTGGACGCATGTGTCTCATTCTGGTAGTTACGGACATCCTCCATACATATTTTCAATTTAAACTATGTATAATCTTCAGTATAAACTATTGTTTTTTTTAATCGGCAAAGTTGACTTTATTCATCACCAAAATATTTACATGGCTATGACTAGTAAGGCACTAGCATCCACCAATTACATCGCCCATTACATCACCATTAAAACCAAACAGAAATTACAATCAAGTTATTAGAATGTCGAATGCCACCCAGTTTTCCCACGCCCATCTTGTTTGCTTAAGTTTGTGTTTGACCCATATAAACGCCATGGTTTGGATCTCACCAAAAACCCCCATCTATATCACTAATACAAAAGATGGCAATTGCTACCCAAATTTACTGCCGAAGACATTGGTAGCAAAATAAGTTAAGAATTTTTCACGAGAACATAGCATGAATCGTACCAGACGCCTAAATCATCTCTTATTAAACCATAAATCGTCCTTCACAATTCTCCTTATATGCTTCAAATCACCTTCTTTTGAATCAATCGATTAACCCTAAATCATGCCCTAAATCGACTTATTCCCACGATTGGACAAGTATGAACTTGTGTGGATTCATTTTCATGATTTTGTGTTGTTGTTGATATTTGATGTGTATTCATTTATATAATCCGTTATTACGAAGGCATGATGAAACAAATCATTCATATAATTTGTTGTCTTGTCTACTTATTCCGGCTATCTTTGCAACCTCCAGTTCACTTCTCATCCTTTACGGTTTTTTTCTATGCGTGTGATGTGCCATCATTTATACATATTAAACATGCATAATTAGTCTTATAATATGACAAAATTGGGCTAAAATTACTTAATCATTCATACTTGTGTTTTTCAGGAAATTAGAGCTCCAGCCTGATAAGAAATGATTTTTGGGTAAAAACAACTACAACTGGAGATTCCTGAAGATACGATACCCGAAACATGTTTCAAGGATGTGTAAAGACCTTCTCGGGGCTTAAACTATGATAAAATTGGCTCGGGGTTGAC
Organism: Ambrosia trifida; assembly: GCA_028751855.1. Classification (NCBI taxonomy): domain Eukaryota; kingdom Viridiplantae; phylum Streptophyta; class Magnoliopsida; order Asterales; family Asteraceae; genus Ambrosia; species Ambrosia trifida. Next base: position 4,065,469 of record CM054126.1, on the reverse strand, counting down.
CAAGCACGCCCATACTCAGTGGTACAAGGGCCCCGCGCACTAGAAGACAAAGCAGCCAACTTGGGGGGGCAAGAAAACAACCTTTGTCAACCTACACGCCCATTCCATCCCTTGGCATGCCCATGCCAGACACCAAGGACAGACAGGGTTGTTCCCTGCAGCAACAGAACGTACGTGGGGCAGGTCTACGCCTGTGCCCACCATCAACCATTTGGTGTGCCATCTTGGGTCGACTTCCACCCTTCTTGCAGAGTTCTTAGGTTCTTATGGGAAGCCTTAGGGCCGACCTAACACCTCTCCAAGGTTAGGAGCTTTCCTAACTCGCATGACACCGTAGGACTAGTTAAAATAAAGATCCAGGGTTGTGGGAATCACATTAGATGCATGGGATCAAGGATGTTTGAAGCTTGTCTATGAGTGGAAGGCCTTCATGTTCTTGCGTTGATTATCTTTAGATGGTTGTATCCATCTAGTATTCTCCAAACCTATTCGATTTGTTAAACTTTTTATATTATTAGTAGTTTATTTTTAGTTATTTGGTGTGTTTATCTTCTTAACTAACTCTTGTTTATTTATATTTTGTGACAGCTTCAATTAGTAGTTAACTTAACAATCCTAAAATAAACCTAAACTTAACTAATATGAAAAGTAATCATGGCGTTCGATCGGCTTCTGGTAGTCCCAAGCTAGATCCAAGGCGGGGAAACCGGTCGTGAAACAGATCCTTTGGGCTTCTGGTATCCAACCCGGATTCTAAGCAATGGCTTCTGAAGTGGACCAGACCTGGCTGATAAATTTCTGGTATCGCACCAGATGTGTGAATGGTTTTCTTGACAAAGGGAGGATTCCCTACGGGTGCACCAGTGATCTTCGGATTGCATACCTTTAGGATTATGTTCCACCTTTATTAAGGTTATCATTCACAAGTCTTGGGGGTTAAGGGTTGAAATTGTTAAAGTCTTTTAATTACTAAACCAAACTTATATCCTGCTCAGAAGACATCACCAAACCTGCAATTAAGCTGCTACAATGCTGCATTTCTTGCAATTCAATTAAACCGCATGGTTCACGCTTCCATTCCCATCCACTGATCCTGCAAGCAACCACAACATTCTTCTTCCTTTCAAGGGAAAATAAGGTTGGGAACCGATCCATTAACAGACGACAATCGCCAATCCAACAATCTACCCAAAACCGCATGTGTTCTCCATTTTCGACCTTGCTTTTTAATAATCTTGTGACATCCAAATTGAAATCTAAGAGCTCCTTGTGTAGCCTGGTTATTGTAGTCCATGTGCCCAAGATTCTCGCTTTCACTGGGAAGTACGCCAATGAATTCGAATGATGATGAATTGCCACGATTACTCGTTGCCATAATGCGCCTCTTTCTTGCTTAAATCTCCACCACCATTTCATAATCATTTCATTCATTACTTTTAACAACCCCAAGCCGAGGCCTCCTTTATCCGTTGGCCCAATAACCCACTCCCAAGCAACCCAGCTAGTCTTTGATTTATCATCATCGCCTCTCCAAAACAATCGTCTTCTGAGAGCTTCTAATTTTTCAAGTACACCGCTTGGAGCTTTAAAAATGGAAAAATAGTATAAGGGAAGGATGTTTAAAACAACCCTTAACAATATTACTCTACCACCGAATGACAAGTTCTTTGCTTTCCATTTAGACAATCGCTTTTCTTAATAGTTTTGTATCTTTGATATGAATTATCTAACATATATATATATATATATATATATATATATATATTTGAACAATGACTTTCATTAAACCGGCTAGCCCTCAAAACGGGGACCGCCAAAGATTACACATACATATACAAGGGGTTCATAGACCAATCATTCCATGTTAACGCCTTAGAATTAGATCTATATTTAAGCCATAAAAACGCTAACGATTTCACATCGGCCACTGCATCCCTAGCATGTCTTGACTTGTCTTGGAAAATGTGACAACCATCACCTGCGTTTTTCTTCAAGTTGTCAATTCTAGTCCTTGTACTTTCTAACATTTTTGAATTTATTAGAAGTTTGAATTTATGATAATCATTGAAATTTTCTTTTAATGGAGTTTTGATAATAAATTTCCTTTTTAATTAGAAATTTAATATGTCTTAAAGCTACATAAGTTATGAACATAAAAATAAAGAATTTAAATGCTCCAATTCATGAGCCATTAGTGCACCTTCATAAGTTTCATTATACCTTTCTATTTCATTTGTTATAAAATGGAAGAAACATTAGTTGAAACAATAGGTGTTCCTCATTCTAAAATCGATGTTCATAAATTTTTATTCATCTTGACTTTGCCATATTTTTGAGAGTATGTGTCTTAGAAGCATCCCTTCGATTAAATCAAGATGTATCATAATATCTTCTTCAACTCTCATTTCGTGATACTCCAAACAAAAATCAAAGGCTATCAATTATCAATGACGTTGACGTTTGAGTGTGCGTTTGTAGAGCTTGGAACTTCCATTTGCGAATTCAACCTCAATTCTAATCTGATTTGGGTAATTCTGAGTCTAATTTTATTTATTTCTTATCTACTACAAAAGTCCTCTATCAATTTTTTGATAAAGGGAATTTGATTTTCAATGTGACAAATCAAGTTCTATGGTTCATACAAAAATTTTGGGATTTTAGGGCTTTTAAACCTATTCTAAAAATGGCCTTTTGACATTGTAACTTATATTATTTAGTGACTCTATTGTTGATTTGGTCTTAGTCATGCTTGTGATAAGATTTTTGGAATTTATTCATGTTTTATACTAATTTAAGCTATTTTTATTCTATAAAATTCAAGTGGTAATTTTATAACTAAAATTTTGTTATACATTCGAAATTCTATACATTTTGGTTAACATTGTTATTTGAGTACTTTATACATAATCTATATGATACTTATGTATGTATATATTTTATACACCTTGTGTAATTTATATATATATATATATATATATATATATATATATATATATATATACACACGTGCGTTTAGACTTTTGATAGTTATTTAATTTACAAAACAATAATATAGTCTTACACGCATTTTTTTATACATTTTCTCATATTCACTATTCTAATTATATATAAATATTTATTTGCATCGCATTGTATGAGTTATGATATTTATTTATTCAAATATATAATTTGACACTTTCATAGTCATACTATTGGTTGATGTTTAATGCTTTAGATATATTTTACATACACATACACTATATATTACATTTTATTTTGTTATATTCTAATTCAATGTCTAATTCTAGACAACTTCATTTATTATTATAATAATAATACTCAAATGATTATATTTTAATCAAATCTATAACCTATACATATATGCTTTTATATATTTTTTCCATGATAAATATGATGTAAACATATCAAATTTTATTTGATCGAGTCATTATTTACTCTTACCATTTTATATAAATACGAATTGGAATATATATTTTTCTTACGTTAAACTATCTAGACATTTTAGAGTCCTAAACTAAATCCCTAAACATATATGAACCTAGAAATCTCCAAGTCGTTCTAGATTTTATTCTATTATTTATACATATAATATTCATTCTGTTAGGGTAATTTTTGGAGTTACCCAAACCGCTACAACTTGTGCTAGTCGTACTTGTTATTCTTCACAACAAGTGAGTATATCTTTCCCCTTTTTACTGTTTTACATTTTGGGGTGACTCATGTACTTACAATCAAGTTTCTATTTCTTTTACTAAATGCAATTCTCATGTGTGTTTGCTTTATGTTAATTTGTGTGTCTATGACTTGTCAAAATCATTAACCTTTGAGGGCCTGGCATTTCAATGAATAGTACTATGGTATATACCCTTGTGACTCTGTTGAGAGTCCTTGTCATTGCTATGTATTACATTACTACTAGCGCATACTATATATATCTGCTTTTCTTTACATAGGGTTGATTTTGAACGGATATTACTTATTACATAATTGCAAATGGTACCGCACATGAATTGCTAAACACTTTTCCTACTACATTTATTCAAACAGGGTATGCTCACCAATACATTTTGTATTGACCAAAACGTTTTCGTACATGTTTCAGGTTGTTTTGAGATGCATCCTTTAAGCTTTCGGATTTATATTTAGATTTTGATTCATTGTATTACATTTTAGTTGGCAGTTAGAATCGTTGTATTTCATTTCGATGTAATAAATTATTTAATCAATGTATTCAAATTTACACTTTAGTCCATGTGCTATTGAACAATCGTCACTACGTGACACCTCGATGTTTCCGCCATCGGTTGGGGTGTTACAGAAAAGCTTTTCATTTCTATTTTTCCAAATCACCCACACTGTTATCATCATAATTCCATTGATAATCTTCTTCCTCCATTTACCACCGTGAACGCTCTTATATAAGGTGAGTAATTCCTCGAACTCGTAAGCACAGAAAGGGGGGAGTCTACACCATATAAAAATTCGAGTCCAAACCTCACTAGAGAATATGCATCTAACAAACAAATGGCTTGTATCTTCTGCATGCGTTCCACACAAAGGGCAATGTATGTCCATAACTGATACCCCCTTCGTATCAAAGCAGTTCGAGTAGGGATCCTGTCAAATTCCGTTCGCCAACTGAACAAGTTAACTTTAATAGGCACCCACGTCTCCCATTTCATCTTGTATTCCTGACGAACATCTCTTCCCTGTCGCATAAGTTTTTTAAAGTTAGCCACCGAGAAAGTTTCGTCTATGCCATCGTCCCAATACCATGTATCCATGTTGCTCCCCAATCTGAATGAAAACAGCAATCTCTCCAAATCCTGAGCCTCCGAAATTTCACTGACCGTACTCGGAGATCTGTACCAGCAGCTAACAAACTTGCATCCTTCTTCTTGAGTCGTCACAACTCTAGCAGCTACGCTGCATCCTTTCTGTCTTTCAAGTTTGTATAAATCTGGCCACCTTTCTTTCAAAACCGTCGTTCCTATCCAAACATCCGACCAAAACCTGCTGGAAGAACCTGTACCAATCCTGCATTTAATATACTGGGATATATTCTTCCCATTCAACAACAAAGATCGAATATACGTAACTAGAGTCTTCCAACAACCAGTCAAAGAGTTCTTAACTGGTAAAAATTCCCAACATCCCCTCCCCCCATGGATTAAAACAACCACTCTACGCCATAAGGAATTCGCCTCAACAAAGAAGCGCCAAGCCCACTTTGTAAGAAGAGCAGAATTAATATCTTCCAGTCTAGAGACCCCCAATCCCCCATCTTTTTTAGAAGTACACACTGTCTCCCACGCCACCCAATGCATCTTCCTTTCATCACTAACCCCCGCCCATAAGAATTTTTTCATGACGGTTTCAATGGTATCTATAACTTTCCTTGGGGCCTTATATAAAGACAAATAATAGATTGGAATACTAGAGAGGACAGATTTTATAAGCGTCAACCTGCCTCCCATGGAAAGAGTTTTTGATTTCCATTTCGCAAGCCTGTCTTGGATCGTATACACCACTGGGTTCCAATGGCAAATGCGATTCATGTTAGCACCAACCCGAATCCCCAAATAATCAAAAGGTAGAGAGCCCACCCTACACCCAAGAACCTCCGCCATCCTCGTCACTTCACCGTCATGAACCCCTATACCATAAAGATAGGATTTATGAATATTGATTTTAAGGCCCGAGCATATATGGAAAACCCGAAGCACCCTTGCCACCTTCTCAATATTATCAAACGACCATTCCCCCACTATCAGTGCATCATCTGCATAGAATAAATGTGTTAAAGGGAGACCGTTATGGGTAAAATTAATTCCTTTAAACTCCCCCAATTCCACCGCTTTAGACATCAAGCAATGAAGAGCTTCCATAACCACTAAGAACAAGAACGGAGACAACGGGTCCCCCTGCCGAACCCCTTTTTCACATTGGAATTCGAACGTGGGAGCTCCATTGACAAGAACCGCTGATCTCGCCGAGCGTAAAATACCATGAACCCAAGTACACCATTTTTCGGGGAATCCCATCTGCTCCAACATAGATAATAAGAACTCCCAATTCACGTTGTCATAGGCCTTTTCAAAATCAATCTTTATCATAAATGCCTTTTGCCGTGACTTCTTTAACCAGCCGATCGTTTCATTAATCATAAGAGGCCCGTCTAGGATGAATCTTCCTTTAAGAAACGCTGATTGCGTCTCCGAAATAACCTTCCCTAGAATTTTCTTCAATCTCGAAGCCATCACTTTAGATATCACTTTACTCACAATCCCGATCAAAGTAATGGGCCTATAATCTTTCAAACCAACAGGAGTTTTAGTTTTAGGGATTAATGTGATAAAAGCTGAGCTACACCCTTTACTAATACTCCCGGAAGCATAAAATTGATCAAAAAGTCTAATGAAATCAGCTTCAAAATAATCCCAAAATTTCATAATAAACCGGATATTGAATCCGTCCGGACCTGGGGCTCTATCCGGGCCACATTGAAACACCGCCTCCCGAATTTCATCCTTTATGAACCTGTTTATCAGCATAGTCGCACTATCAATATCCAGATTTTTAATATTCGAACATACCAATCGTGGTCGCTTCTTCATGAGGTCCGCAAAATGGTTTCTGAAGTGGCGTAAAACTTCTTTCTTAACCAGTGACGGCTTTGAAATCCATGCATCATTAATAAGTAATCCAGGAATGGCATTCCCAGCTTTCCTCCCATTAATAAACCTGTGAAAAAACGCAGAGTTATCATCCCCGTCAATTGCCCACTTCACTCTGGATTTTTGTTTCAAATCCTTCGTTTGGCACATATTATAATGGTTAATCCCCCTCCTACATTCCTCCAAGACCCATCCCTCTTCTTCTGCTAAATCTCTGAGCTCCATGGCCTTCTCTAGATTTTCCGCCTCCTCTTTTAACAGGATAAACTCCTCGTTTTCCTTTTTTTAATCTGCTCTCCCACCAATTTTTGAGAACCTGTCTGAGTAACTTAAATTTATTAATAATGATAACATCACTCGGACCCTGAAAAACAGCATTCTGCAAGGTCTCAATGACTAACTCTTCACACCCATCCCTATCCAACCACGAATTAAACCATCTAAATGGTTTAGGCCCGAAATTAGTATCCACCAATGTCAATAACAGTGGACAATGATCAGAGGTGTCTCTCGGAAGAGCCCTTAAACAAGCCAAAGGCCACCTGTTGAAAAAATCTTGGCAAACCAAAACCCGATCAATTTTACTCATTTTATAGTCATTACATCGACTAGTAAGACAAGTAAATTTATTTCCCCGCATAAAGTACTCATGCAGCCCCAAATCATCAATAAACCTATTGAAATCCGAGGCCACACCATAATTGAATCTCGAATAACGTCTCTCTTCCGGTAGTCTAACGGCATTAAAATCCCCCAATAAAATACAACAGCCATTACATCCCCTATACTCTTCCGTAATCTCCTGCCAAACTCGTTTCTTATCATTCATCTTTTGTGGCCCGTACACGTTAAAAATGTTCATTGTTGACCCATCCGATATTAACACACCTTTAACTAACAAAAAATTGCGCCTCTGGATAATCTCTTGTTTTACGAAAACTTTAGTATTCCATACGCTAACTAATCCCCCGGACCTCCCAGTAGCATCAACTTTTGCAAAATCAAAATCCCCGTTACCCCAAAAATTATTATTTTCACACTTATCTAAAGCATTCACCATAGTTTCTTGTAACACCACAAAATCAACCCCAAATTTAATTTTCATCCCTCTAATCCAACGATTTTTCCCATCTCCCCTCGCCCCCCTAATATTCAAACAAAGAAAATTCATTGATGACCAACCTGTAATCCTTCACCTGTGATAACCTCTTGCACCATACCTCTTTGATTTCCCAATTGAGCGCCCAGAAGGACCCCCAACCTAATCGTTTTAGACACTTCATTATCTTCATTAGTTCCGCCATCAGTCACGTCTTCTACAGTCAAAGGATTATCAGCCGTATTCCCATCTTGTAACAGTGTCTGAGAGACGAACTCAGCGTTATTGACTTCATGGGCCTCTTTCACAATAGGGCTCTCTTGATATTCCTTGCAAACATTATTTGAAACAGGCCCACAAGTCTCAACATCTTTGGGCTTTTTCCCCACCTTATGTTTTTCCAAGCTACTAGAGTAACTTGGTGTGGCCCGGTCCAATAAAACACCATTTTGTTTTTTCTTCCTTTTGTTCACGTGTGGAATAGGAGTTACCACTCCATCACAGTTGACTTCCTCTTTTTCAAAAACAAAATTATTTCCATCTATAAATTCTTCATTATAATTACTTTCCTCAAATAGCTCCTCATTAAAATCACCATTAACACCCATAATATCGGTTTCCAAATTTCCAACACTTTCCAAAAAACCTTCGTTGCCGGAGCCATCACCGGAATCGTCCTCGTCGGAAACAGTTCCGTCCATCGGCATCGCATCTTCCTTAACAGAATTGTCCGCTTGTTCACTGTCATCTCGTTTACTTTCTTCAGATGCATCACCTTCCATCTCTGAGTTGGTTTCCTTCTTAAAAAATTCTGGTAACCATTCTCCCAACTCCTCGGAGACCCATACCTTGAATTTCTTATTCCGCCACACCAAAGTAATTTCTTCCGAGATCTTCTTACATTCACCGACAAGCACCCCTATACAATCATAGGATAGATCAAAATCATCTACCGACCTGTCCGGAGTATGCATAATCTTGCCGTAAACCTTGCCCACCATCTCAATAACTTCATTATTCATCAATTGTAATGGTAGTCCAACCACTTTCAACCATGCCAATCGTTCGTACCTTAAGGATTGCCCCTCCCAAATATCTAGGGAAGAGAAACGCCCAATAACCTCTCTAGCCATTGTCAAAAACTTATTAGCCGTTTGTGCATCAAAAAACGAGATCAAAACCGAAAGACCACCCAAGAATCGTATCTTCCCCGCTCCAGGACATAGTTCCTCTACTATAACAAAAATATTCTTCAAAGCATCAAGATCTAACATTCTAGCAATAACAGTTCTCCCATGCAGATCATCATTCGCAATAACACGATCCTCCACATTAATCGTCCTCATCTCCAAACCATTACCTTGTCTACCGAGAAAAGTGTCCATATATGATCTTCCCCCATTGGAAAACATCGGTGTCGTCCCTTCTCTATGAATCCCATCATTCCCACCATCCTTTCTTGATGTGTTACCCGCATCATTACCACCAGTCACCGTATTGCCTTCTTTGTTTGTCTTCCTACGTTCCTGCCAAATCTCTCCATCCTCTAGCGTAAATCTTGCTACATTAGCCCTCAGCAAACTATCACCCAGACGAACATGACAGATTTGACGAACTAAATCTCCACAATCCTTAACATCCAGAAAAGAGATAAAACCAAATCGATTGCCCATCTTGTCTCGTTTTCTCGCAATGTAAAGATCAAAAATGTCTCCATATTGACGTATAGCCTCTGCCAGATCTTGCCCGCTACACTTCTCAGGAATATTAGTAACAAAAACCTTGGTGATTCTTCCTTGGAATTTCGCCGGAATAGTATACCGGCGAGTCGCCATCTTGAGAGAGAACTTTATTTTTATCTAAAACATATATATATATATATATATATATATATATATATATATATATATATATATATATATATTTTGCATGATACTTGAATTAAAAAATTAAAATGAGTGAATTAGTAAATTCTGTAGCTACTCTCCTTATGCTCCACCTACTTGTGTCTTATCGTTCATTCAATTGATTGGTGAGAGATGGACGTACATGAGAGTTTTGGTTGTCATCATCAAATGGAGAGGGTGGCATGCCTAGTTGTACGTTACATTCATTACACCCATACACACCGTACGCGTACCACAGAGAGAATAAAGTGTTGATGAGAGAATAAAGGCTTGTCTTTATTTAATTATAGGTATTTAGGAATCATACACTCTCTAATTGAGAATCATACATCCTGACTCACATCACACACTAATAGGAGGCTACCACATACCCTAGAATGTGATGTCACACTTTCAGAATATGATATCACGTGGTGTATGAAACCCAGAACCCTAATTATATGATCTTACTAGAACAGAAAACAAAGATATCGAGTTAAGAGACATCTGCAACTGATAAATCAACCCAAGTGGAAAAAAAAATTGAGTTTGCCACTGCACGTACATACCGATTCTTTCACACCACCGATTATCTTGCTTAGATCCGATGTAAAACAAGAACACAACGATCTCACACATAAACCAATGTTAGACATTGTGGCGATGGTTCGATACTCAGGATTATTTGTGTGTTCATCTACAAATGAAGATTTAGAGAATTGAATCATCGATTAGACTAGACCATTATGACGATTACGATAGGCAAATAAGCTATACAAGATGTTAAATTAGGGGGTGGGAGGACGTTGGATCCGAATGGTATTCAAAGATTGGCCAAATCATTAGAACACGTATTTTTTGGTTGACGAGTCTCGTTGGTTTGATATTGTCTTTTTTTTTTTTGAACGGTCAAACAAAACTTCATTAATCAACTAGCAAGATGCTAGCAAACAGAAACCGCAAAAAAAAAGTCCGCAAGAGCAAATCCGACAACTAAAAAAAAACGCACGAACACAAAAAACAAAACTCCGCAGAAAACCAAGAGCTAAATCATCTTTTGGTCGTCAAACCTTCGCCATGAATCCCATGATATATCCGCCATCCTTGAACGAGCTACAACCCATAGGATAATTAAAAATCAAATGATATAGTAACATAATTAAAGAATTTTAAGAAAAGCACATTTAAGGTATTTTATATACATGAATTATAATAAACTCTTATCAAAATAGGATTCATATATTATCATTCAAGATACAATTATACCAAGCTTTCATTAATAGTAGGTTTTTATAATGGCAAATATTACTTTTACTTTACTTTGTATCAATAATTTTAAACTACTCATTTGGTCAGGTTTGATAATAAATATTCATTGGAGGTAACTTGTAATGTGCTATATTTGATTAACAAGTTAATGGGATTGTTGAGAAAAAACGTTGTAAAGGTAAAATGTAAACTTAGTTCAGAGTTTTAGAGGGTCTCAATTAAAGACATATATGGATGAGTTACACGATGTCATAGGATATCATGGAACATAGTTTGATAGGGTTTACAAAAACATATGAGTTTGATGGTGTAAGAGCATTCACAATAAACACTTCATCTCCATATCTATAATTACATTAAAAATCATTACATTTCTCTCTCATTTTCTATTTAATAATATATTTTTTTTGAACGGCAAATTTCTACTCCTTATGGGACTTGAACCCATGACCTCCCTTTAGGTGTTCCTAGAAGATTTGCTCCTACCATTGGGCCACCAACCCCAATGGCTCTATTTAATAATACTTATTCTATACTTTTATCATTACCTTTTCTCTCTTCTCTACTCACAACCAATTTTAAAAATATTAAAAAATTATGGAGGGTGAAGGGTGTCTCCTCCAAAATCCAAATTTACTGATGAACAATGTCTCCTCTATATATTTTCCCTCTCCTCTACTCACAACCACTTATACACACTCTATATAATATAGAGGTCTCCCTCACACTATTATAGAGCATCTACTGTGAATGCTCTAAGGATCTTACAACCTAAGTGCTATTGCCCCACGTGGTTTGTCAATGATTCTAATATAACGATTCAAGACCAACGTAGTGGAACCAAAGCTCCACGTCCTCCACTCCAAATGAAAGAATTTAATTGGCCCTTCAAAAAGAAGAAACTTCCACGCCTTGAAAATTTTCACGTCAAAGCCAAAAAAAGAAGAAAAAACGGGCGGGGGTGTTGGGGCATTGTGAGGCGTTTTTGGGGCAATCCACGCCCATTTCACATTATCACTACACCCGGTCTACGATGAGATTACGTGATATGGAAGATGTGAAGGAAAATACAAAACTCTTAAAACAATAATAAAAATTATAAAGATGGCATGAATCATAACTTGCAAACTTATGAAAGAAAGAAAGAAACAACGATTGGTTACTATTATAAGACGGTCTATTTGTTTGTTATGATTATAACCTTTTATCTTACTTAATTTATAGTTGACCCTTGTTTACAAAACCGATAGTTACTTTGCAAGATTGTTAAGAGGATGTATCATTGTGATTGGTGGTAGGGTGGCAAGGCAAAGCCTTTTAATACATTTAAAATGTGAGGTCTTGATTTAAGTTTCACAAGGAGCAAGAAGGTCGCCTTTCAAAAAAAAAAAAAATTTAAGAGGATGTAAACATGACATTACTAAGGAACGAGTGGATGAATTTTCACAAGACTCGGACGGATTTAGTTTATTAGACTTTAAATTGTACGATATAATGGAATTTGTTACTCGTTTATAATTATGTGGCGATGTACGATGAGTAAGATCAAACTTTGTAATTCATTTAAATGGTTTTGATACCTTTGGCTCCTCCCGTTCTAGAAATTATTCGTTTCTTGACCAGGATTCAACGTGTTATTCATATTTCATAGTAATGTCTTGACTTCAAGGGGACATGGATTCGTTTTTAGTAGATTATGGTTCATCATACAGAAATGGATGGCGGCATAACTTGTTGTCCGTTTACCTACTATTTTGATGTAAGTTTTACAAGGTATGAAACCAAAGATTCAAAAATAATAATAATAATAATAATAATAATAATAATAATAATAATAATAATAATAATAATAATAAATTAATTAATTATTGGGAATACTCGTTGCTAAAAGAAATTTTGAAATTCACCAGTTAAAAAGAAGTACCAACACTAATTGTTTAGTGTATTTTTTTATTCGTTTATGTATTTGTTATGGTTCGCTTTCTTGAAATGAATGAAGAACTATTTTGTACGTTTGAAACTTAACAAAAATATAACCAAATACTTATTATCCGTTTGAGTGGGTTAAAGGGGTGCCGAGGAAGGTAGCGATTCATGCCTGGAGAGCAATTCAGGATCGACTTCCTACGCTTGTGGGCCTGAAGAAGCGAAAGATTTTACATGGGACGACTGTTTGCAGACTATGCGGGGAAGGGGAAGAAAACGCAGATCATTTGTTCACCTCGTGCACCATTGCGGCTGTGACTTGGAATAAAATATCCTCCTGGTTGGGCTTACAACCAATTTATGCTTTCTGTGTAAAAGATTTATTGGAGTTATACGCGGTGATCAAGACTACCAATGAGAAACGAAAATTAGTCCGAATCATAATCCTTGCAGCGTGTTAGGCACTTTGGCAAGCGAGGAATGATCTCATTTTCAATGGGAAAAGGGTGAACGCCTCAAGTATTTTTGGTGAAGTTCAAGCTTCGACCTTTACATGGGTGAAGAACAAACTTCGGATGGACGTGGGAGATGTGGAAAGCTTTTAATGTTCCTATAAGCTAATGTATGATTAATTTGGGTGTTTATTGGTGATGTATCGGGTGTCGTTTTGTGATTGTATTTAGCGTCTTGCTTAAACAATCATGTATATATTTTGGTGATGAATGAAATATGTGGAATTTGCCGATAAAAAAAAAAAAAACTAAACAATCTTTTTTATTCTTAATTCCAGCTAAGTTAACACTGTGATATAATCATATAAGTTTTATAATAAGACAGGATAAAAGGACATTGCATAGTGAAAAAAAGGACTTGTATAAATGTGAGTGGTTTCGAGGTGAGAAAGTTGGAAATGGACGATATGTTTGTCCATATTTGGCATTTAACTCTCTTCGTGGATTACACTTGGGTTCTCTTGGGGGGACCATAAGGCCGATTACCTTGCACGGGGCCTAATAGAACATCGTCAGGCCAACCTTGGCAGGCTGTCAGTTCAAAACGGACCGGAGGAATGGGTCACTCATAACAAAAGTCACCTTCCAAAAAAAAAATCAAGTTGCTACAATATGGTTTCCCAACAAGACTCGTTAAATATATAAATGGGTAAATTACACACATAGTTGCTTGTTTGAGTATAAATTTTGTATCTCGTTTCAGTTTTAAAAATTTGTATCTATGACTTTATGGACTCGGGCGTTATGATTTTAGTATTGAGATAGATATCCTTAGTTTTTACCATTATATTTTACGGTTTTTATTAAAAGTGTTTATGGTTATCAAAATACTCTCATACCATCCAAGCACTTTAAATGGGGAGAAATAATACAAACTAGTGGGATGTCCAGTCGATGTGTATCTAAAATCTTTAAAGCCTAAATTAATTACCAAGTAGCGAATGATAATTAAGATGTTACAGCAGCATTATGTGCATCACAGCGAAAAACCATTGATACATATGTCCATTGATTGACAACTTTGAAGTCGGGCGTTTTTGGGGCTTGAAATTGAAAAATAGCGCCCAAACACCGCTACGGGGGGCTTTATGGGGCGATATATTGTTTTAAAATTGAAAAAATGGGTGTCAGACGCCATAATGCCATATATATAACGCCTTTAATGTTTTGGTTGGTGTGCCACCAATTATAATTAAGGAGGGGGCGTTATATCCTCTTACCACTACACACACTCTAAACACAGACTTTAGGCATTAAATGTTTACGTCATACTACGAGAGTATTTCATACACCAGAAACAAAGGTGGCCTAATCAGGTTTTCGCATTAAAACTTCCAGCCTCTGCAACATTAAAACAGACAGAAGAATTATATAAAGTAAATAATAATTAGTAGAAATAATGTAACAGAAAGTACTGCAACAAAAAAATGTTAGTCATGATTTGAGCATGTGTAAATTCATTTCTCCACTGAAAAATATAAACTAAGGGATAGCAAGATGGGCGTATTAGGCTAGGTGACGGGTCAACTGGACGGGTTTTGGTTGAGTTTCTACAAATATTTAATGCCTATTCATCGAGAGCTCTAGAAATAAATTTTTTTTTGGAAGGCAAACTTTATTAAACCACAAAAAACGAGGGAGATCTCCAAGACGGAGACCCCCAAAACAACCAGTTACATTACATCAAATCGGAAACTTTGCCAATCCTTCCATCCCATATCCCCTTTATTATATCTACTAGTAAACCAAATGAAACCCATCGCTTTTATATCTGTAATAATGTCCACCACGTTTCGACGAACTTCTTTGAAGATAAGCTCGTTCCTAGCCTTCCAAATACGCCAACACGTTAAGATCAATATCCCTTGCAGCGCCGCTTTCTTCACCTTAGACCACCCACATGACGAAAAAATCTGCATAATGTCATTAACCGAGAAAAAATAAAACTGAGGCAGATTAACCCAAGAAGCAATCCCATTCCAAACACCACACGACACCATGCAGGCCGTAAAGATATGCTCAACACAATCCTCTTGCTCGTCACAAAAATTGCACCTCATGTCCCCACAATCAATGTTCCTTCTCTGTAACGCCTTCTTCGTTGGAATTCTATCCATTAGCATACGCCACATGAACACATTACACTTAATCGGAAGCCATTTGCACCACTCAAAATGATCGCTCGGCAACAACGTTCGATCAGAATCCAACCACTTCCTGACCTGAAAAACCGAAAAAACATCGTTCGTTCCCGAGTCCCATACCCATCAGTCACTATTCTGCCCCAATGATATCCCCTCTAGCAAATTCAAACAATCGCTCCAATGCTCTTCCTCAATATCAGTCATCTGCTCACGCCTCCAATTCCATTGTAAATTCCATCCCAAGTCATTTAAAACCAATCTCTCCACCACTTTGCAATCCTTTACTACTTCTAAACGAAATAGGTCCGGAAACATACATCTTAAAGGAATGCGAGCCACCCATGGGTCTAACCAAAAACGAATATTAATACCATTCCCCACAATGCCTCGGATCATACTCATGCAATTGAAACCATCCACGCTAATATGGTATCCATTACTAACCACCTTTGTCCAAGTACCCGGAATACGCCGATTGGACGGATAAACTCCCCAATCTCTATTAGACCCGTGAATTGCCTCCACCACTCTTTTCCACAATGCATCATTTTCATGTCGAAACCGCCAAAGCCACTTTACCAAAAACGCCTTATTACAGACTTCTAATTTTTTTATGCCCAATCCACCTTGTTTAATAGATCTAGTCACTATATCCCAACTCACCCAATGTAACTTCTTCGCCCCTTCACTACCTCCCCAAAGAAATCTCCTCATCAAAACTTCTAACATATTAATAACCCCAATAGGCGCTTTGAAAAGAGAGAAATAGTAAGAAGGAAGGCTTTCCAACACTGATTTAATTAATGTTAATCTTCCTCCTATCGATAAGACCTTAGATTTCCAATTCGACAATCTAGTTTTAAAAACCTTCACCACCGGTTCCCAATTATTAATTCTATTCATGTTCGCTCCAACTTTAATCCCCAAA
Organism: Ambrosia trifida; assembly: GCA_028751855.1. Lineage (NCBI taxonomy): Eukaryota > Viridiplantae > Streptophyta > Magnoliopsida > Asterales > Asteraceae > Ambrosia > Ambrosia trifida. The sequence goes on along the minus strand of CM054126.1, from coordinate 4,049,028 downwards.
TAAGTGAACGGCATCTCTCCCACCCGACAACCCATTCCTGCGGCCAGATTACCCACCTCCTCAACACTCTTCCCAACCCCATACAGAACAGACTTGTGTATGTTAATCTTGAGACCGGAACACATATGGAAAATTCTCAGTAACCGACGCAAACAACCAAAATTATTCCCATCCCATTCCCCCATGACCAAAGCATCATCCGCGTAAAGAAGGTGCGAAATCACCGGGCCATCGTTAGGTAGATTCACCCCCCGAAAATACCCGGCAGTAATAGAACTTTTAATCATGCCCGAAAATGCTTCCATAAGGATAATAAATAAAAAAGGCGACAGAGGGTCACCTTGACGAATTCCTTTACCACAAGAAAACTCAAAAGTAGGGGATCCATTAACCAGAACCGATGACCGCGCCGACCTCAAAATGCCTTCTATCCACTTACACCAAGTAACCGGAAAATTCATCTGTTTCATCACCGAAATCAAAAAGTCCCAACTGACATTATCATACGCTTTTTCAAAATCGATCTTGAACATAAATAACTCCTTTCCCCCTCTCTTCGCCCACGATAACACCTCACTAATAATTAACGGGCTTTCCAAAATATATCGACCTGCAACAAACGCCGATTGAGTCTCATTAATGAGACTGTCCATGACCAACTTTAACCTGTTCGCCAGCACCTTCGAGATCACCTTAGAAACCACCCCGATCAGGTTTATAGGTCTATATTCCCCCAGAGATACCGGGTCTTTAACCTTAGGAACCAGAGTAATAAAACTCGAAGCGACACCGCGACTAATAAAACCACTCTCTGCAAATTTATTAAATATATCAATAAAATCGTTAGCAAATAAATCCCAATACCTCTTTATGAACCGAAAATTAAAACCGTCCGGTCCTGGAGCTTTATCACTACCACACATGAACACCGCATCCTTGATTTCCTTCTCTGTGAACTGGCCTATCAACAAATCAGCTTGATCCGAGGATAAGCGATTTAAGCCATCGCATTTCAGCCTTGGCCGCACCTTATCATGTTCAACAAATTTATTAGAGAAAAACCGCAGCACCTCTCTCTTAATCTCCTTCGGCTTAGTAACCCATCTCCCATCTACCGTCAAACCCATAATCGCATTGGACATTCTTCTATTATTTATAGACCCGTGGAAGAATCTAGAATTTTCATCCCCTTCTTTCGCCCACCTCACCCTAGACTTTTGTTTTAAATCTTTGCTCTTGAAGTAATCAAGTTGTTTCAATCGCCTCCTCGCTTCTTCTAGAATCCAAACCTCCTCTTCTACTAGATCCCTATCCTCCATAACAATCTCTAAATCCTTGACTTCATTATTCAAACAACAAACCTCCTCCATTTCAGCTTGTATCATCGCATCCTTCCAAACCTTAATACTTGACCGAAGATGTTTAAACTTCAGCATTAAACGGACATCCGGCTCCCCATGACAAGTCACACTACTTAACGAACTCTTAACTAAATCATCAAATCCATCACGAAGAAGCCAAGAATTAAAGAACTTGAACGGTTTAGGGCCAAAATTACGCGATTCTATTTTAAGAACAAGCGGACAATGATCCGAGCCATCCCTGTCTAAAACCCGATACTCCGCATCTGGCCACTCGTTAATGAATGACCAATCTACTAAAATCCTGTCAATACGGCTAAGTTTATCACCTGAAAGAAACGTGAACTTCCTTCCTTTAAGGCTATACTCATGCAAACCCGCTTCGTCAATAAAATCATTAAACTCGGTAGTCTCCGATATATTAAAATTCGAATTTCTCCGCTCCATGCGATCCCGGACACAATTAAAATCACCACCCACTATCCATAAACTCCCATCGTCCGAAATAATATTCTTCAAAAATTCCCAAACCTCTCGTTTATCTTGAGCACGCTGAGGACAATACACATTAACAATATTAACCTTCCTACCATCTCCTTTGAGGAATCCCGAAACGAACAACACATTGCGCCGCTTTACAACAGACGCCTTAGCGAAAATCTTAGGACTCCACAACGTAATCAAACCTCCAGATCGGCCCGTAGCATCCACATGCTCAAACTCGAACTCTGAAAAACCCCATAACCTACTAACATCAATGTTATCCAACGATTCAAATTGAGTTTCCTGAATAAGAAGACAACCGACATCGTTCTCTCCTTTCATCTTCCTGCACCACCCATTTTTCCGATCCGACCCAAGTCCTCGAATGTTCCACGAAAGAAAATTCATTGATCAACCTGTTGAAAGCCTTCTACCTGAACTGCCGCTGCAATACTATCGCTGAAACCACCAAACTCTTCCACACCCACTGCGGTACCCAACTTAACCGTTTCAATCACTTCTGCTTCAATAACATTCAGCCTCGAACCCTCCTGACCATTATTGAAATCAGTAATAACTTCACTAGGCGCTTCAAGCATAACCTCTTCATTCCCATAACCTGTTGACCCATTCCCCTTACTATGAGCCAGATCTTCCCCTTCCCCGTTAATATTATAAATGAACCTATCAATATCGAATAGATCTTCATTCTCCCTGGCTCTTTTCTTTGGTCTTTGTTGCCCCTGTGGAGACGGAGATTTCTGCGAACGATCTTTCTTTCGAAAACCCCTAGGCTTCTTTATCTTCCCAATCGCTCCCTCCAATCTATCCCCATTACAAGACGTATCAACCCTTAAATTCTCAACAATAATAACATCATCCTTGTTTACCTCACTCCTGCTAACAATAACCTCCTCCACCTGAACGTTCCTTATAGCCTCATCAACAACTACCACAACATCCTCCTCCATCACAATATTACTATTATTCACTATCTCATCGTTACACCCCTGAGTACCCGTACCTTCACCCTCCGAGTCCGCAAAAGAATCTTCCAAACATTCCGGAACCCACTCTCCTAACTCTTCCTCCACCAAAATCGGAAACACCTCTTCATTCCAAACCACTCTAACAGTATCACTAATTCTCGTTCCCGGTTTCCCAAGAACACCGATCATTACATAAGATAAATCCACCTTCGCTTCACTGATCTCCGCCGGATGAATTACTTCTCCAAATAAACTCCCAATCTCATTGATGAAATCACTATCGAGTAAACCCAAAGGTAGCCCGAAAAGTTTAATCCAAATCACACGTTCCGTTGGAATAACCTGACCATCCCATCTATCCAAAGACTCAAAACTCTCCTTCCACACCTCCGAATCATTAATAAACTCTTCCATGCAAAGCACCGAGTCGAACAAAAGAACAACCCATAATCCACCCAAATAACGTATTCCAACTCCATGATGACCACCCTTGTTCAGCCAGACACGGAGCTTGGAGAGCTTGTTAAAAGACAACATTCTCCCAACTGCTCCACAACCCATCCATAACAAACTCCCTTTAACCTTCGGATCAACAATAATCTCCCTACTCTTCGTATCCGCTGTATGAACTACATTCAGTAATGAGTCTTTAAAAGATCTCCCATCCTTACCCCCATTCCCTACGCATGAGTTAACCACTTCAGGGCCCTTCACCCCAGCATCTTGAACTGGAATTTCATCTATCTTAACCGAAGGAATCCATTGTTTCCTTGTCACCCAATTAAGCTTCTCCCCATCAACAAATCGAGCGAGAGCAATAAAAAGTTTAAAAGAACCAATCCAAACATCTGACAATTGTTTCTCCAAACCTATCGGATCACTGACATTCACAAAAGTAACAAAACCGAACCGCTTACCAAGTTTATCGAACTTCCTAGCAATATACGTGTGCATAATATTGCCAAAATCCTTGAGCACCTTCACCAAGTCCGTAGAAGCACATCCACCCGGCAAGTTAGACACGAAAAACTTCGTCACACCCCATTCCTTCGTCTTCGACGATTCTCCATGTTCCGTCCTCTTACCCTTCCTAACCGGAGCGTCATACCATGTATCCACCTTATACTTATCCTTATTCGCCATTGAAATTGAAGCAGAAAACCTGTTCGCCTGGTAGCCGCCTCCGAAATTCTCGGAGCTGCTAGGGTTTTTTTTTTTTTTAATTAATTTTTTTAACCTTGTTTTTTAGAACAGCTCTAGAAATAAATAATAAGCCAAATGGCTGAATATGTTAAAAAAAGATATGTTGTTACAGTGATAATGTTAATACTCAAATAACATAGCTCAGGAGAGTGTCTAAAAAGCAGATGGTCATCAACTTTCAACCTATTTGACCTGCTCCTTGTTCCAGTAAGATAAACTTATTTGACCCATTTTAAGATAAGTATCAATTATTAATCATTTTTATCCAGCAACCACCTGGTTGTTCACAATGAAGTGTGCACCTGGTATCAAGGGCGAAGGATAAGAAGGGTCAAGGGTGGCCCTGGCCCCCCTGTTTTCTGGCGCAGTGGTAGAAATTTACGATTTTCATAGGTAAATTGAGTCCGGGTTGAGTCCGGCCCCCACCGATTTACCACTACCGATCGAAAAAAATTGAGTCCGGCCCCCACCGTTTCACAAACCAAGCTTCGCCACTGCCTGGTCTAGACCTTAAAAGTGCTTCCATTTTATCCTTAACTGTGGATGACACATCAGATGCCATGACTAACTTAAATAAAAATACATGGGACTGGATCTTAAAAAAAAAAAAGTAATCATCTAAAGTTGCTAAGGCTGAGTGTAACCATTAAATAGGCGCAAACCTGACTCGCTAACTTATGGCCATGAACCTTGAGGTCGTGAGATGGAAGTGTCAACTAAAAAACCATAATCAAAGTTTTGAAATTATGAGACTCGTAATGGTAAATAGATATCGTAAAGTATACAAAGAAACATAATGTCAGTATGTCACTCTTAAAAGGGATCATGAGAACCTTATGGCAGAAGTTAAGGTAATTATATCAAAAAATGAGAGAACATTAAACCAAATAACTATTTCAAACACTTAACAAACTTTTATGAACTCGGACACTTTTTTTTATGAAAATGATCGACAAAAAAGTTTATAAAGTGACATGCAGGTACCCAATTACTTCCTTTTTTTTAAGGTACCTAATTTTAGTAAATCAAACATTCTGCATTTTTTATCAAATTGATTATTAAATAGTTGTCACTGTTGGCCCAGAACTTGATTTTTGCAGCGGAATATAAGCAAGATATAAACACAGGATATGATAAATAGAAACTGAAATGATGATATTATAAACGAATGTTTAAATGTTTGATACAAAGAACAATAGATCAAATGATTTCTGAAAGTTTTTGACAAGAGGATTGTTTGTGTGAGACAATCTTGATAACCGAAACATTATGCCTTGTGTTTGTAAATATATGTTTCGAATAGTTGTGTTTGTTTTTCTGAACCGTTGTGTTGCTTCAGTCCCTTCGGTTCGTTTTGTGTTTTTGGCGCCAATAATAACCGTTTCAACCATAAGGGTATTTCCGTCTTTTCAGTCTTATTTGCAGCCTTCGAAACATCCAATTAAGATCAATATTACTGCTGCTTTGCCTCTGCTTCTTTGATGCGATTATATGTAAGTATGCAGCCTTGATCTTGTCCTTTGCAGCCGATATTTGACCCATATACAAACTTTGTCTAACTTTTTCTTAACTAAACTATACTATAATACTTATAATTATTCTACTTAATACACATTACACACACAAATATAAGTTCAATATTCACAACATATAAACATACTAGAGTTATATTTACAAATCAACACTCGCCCCTAAATATAACTAGGGCTCATGGGACTTGTTGGTAGAGTTTCAATGGCTTCTTTGAGGGCTATTTCGGCTTGTGTGAAGTCGAAATTTCTTCTTTTCATAAACCTTTTTGCTGCCCTCCAATCACCACCCATGTACAATGCATAGTCTTGTTCATTTGGCTTCATTTCTTTGCTTGACGATTGTGCATTCATAGACATGTTTGGTGATGTATTTACCCTTCTAACTTGACTACTTTCATGCCTTTCTTTCACCATATTTTCAGCTGTTTTGCGGGCATTTTTATGGACAAGGTATTGCCAATCCAAGACATCAAGATATTGTGCATACAAGATTTTCATCATGTCCTTGTCCTCATAGCCAAATCCCAATTCCTTTGCTATCACAACCCATATATTATACATAGATACCCGTTTATGTCCACCTTCTTTTTGTACCATTATGTACAAATCATACAACTCAACATACTTTCCATTTTCAAACCTTGGAGGAATTGGTCTATTTGTTATCCCTAGGAATTCTTTTAGAAACCATTTGTATGAATGGTCCTTTGAGAATGTTTCTATGTGCCCAAGGATACTCCATATCATGTATGATGTCCAAGAACTCAATGCATTTTTCAAGTGAATCTATACTTATGTTATTCACAATATCATCTATATTACTTATATTATTCTCGGCATCGGCCGAAATATAATCAAAGTAATTGTTCAAGTAATTTTCTTTTGATCTTATGTCACACCACGTCTAAGGCGGAAACACGTGGCGCGACGGTTCAAAAGTATTAAGCCAAGATTAATGCAAAGCACAATATTAATTAGAAAACGGGCATTTATTCAATGCTAATAATCATGTCAAATTATTCATACATAATTATAAATTGTTTTCGAAATTGGTAAAGAGGCTTCTCCCTTTATCCCTAGATCCATGGAATAAAGAGATAAGACTCTGTCACGACATTCCCAACGCCCAATTTGGAGACATCCCCGACCCTGCTCGCCATGCCAACTTCCATCATTCAATTACCTGAAAGATATGTTTGAAAATCGTCAATATATAAATATTGGTGAGTTCACAGGTTTTAATTTAATAAATCTTTGTAAAGTGGGAATATCCTTGTTATGACATTTATAGGAGTTGCAAAGTCCTACAATTTACTTGAGCCTATAACCAAACCAAGACAATTAATAATGCCCCCGCCCAAAGTCGTTACTCGGTATTCTTACGACTTTATTTCAGAATAAGTGCACCCCAGGCATACGCCGATGCATAATCGACGCTATCGATTAGGGGTGGGCCTTGTCAGGCACCAATAGTACTATCCAAATATCCCTTTGGTTTCTCATTCCTGAATAAATGATTATAGTGGGGAGGTCTCAACCCCGAGTGGCGATCTTTACTCAAGTATCCAACCCGTCATACAATCCCAACATATCTTTCCCCCGTAAAAACGTTAAATAGTTTAGAAATGGGGCCGTGAGACTCACCTGTAACTGTGCTTGGCTCAAAGAAAATAGTAAAGTTTGTGATCCCGTACCTACAAAGGTTCTAGGCGTATAAGTCACTTACACCTATGGTGTATGTGCCTTGGCAAGTTGTACACCCAACTTCCCGACCACGTCTTTATCCCAATTCCCGTTTAATAGTTTCGTATCCTAGGTTCAATGGCGATGGATTACCCTTTCCTTACAAGTCATATATTATTCTTATAAATATTCTTTATGACTTGTACAACATTATACTTGACACGACTCCACCCAACGTATAATTATTTTCCCATTCAAATAATTATACTTAGGATCCTTTCGCTCAATATAAAGTGTTTTCTTATTAACCGACCCGACTTACTTTGCCACATATTTATTTTCCCATTTAAATAAATATGCTAAGTCTTTGTCGTTTGGTAACATAATCTTAACGCTCGACTAGACTTACCACACCGTACATTCATTTTCCCATTTAAATAAATGTACTAGGATCTTTGTCGGTATTCACGCGTTCGTAGATATATCTCACCTACTCGTCTCGGTTTTCCTTCTCGTATATCTATTTTCCCATTTAAATAGATATACTAGAATTTCGTCGGAAACGAGTATATGTACATATATCGTCGCGTGGATACTACTTGTTAAGTTCACGTGTCGTTTTAGCGTTTTTAATTTGTTACGTTATGTTTCTCCTTTCCCACGAATATTGTTACTACACTTAGGAAAGTGTTACGCACGTTTCACCCTTGTTATATATATTTTACTTTCTTAAAATATATATGTATATTTTCATCTTGACGTAAAGGTCTTTTCCTCATAAGTCCGTTTACGTTGGTTTGTGTAACTAAGTTCGTTAGTTAGCGTTTTTCATATTTATTCCCGTTGCGCGTTCTTATGGAAGTATTGTTCCATCTTCCGGTTCCGAACGTTTATTTCTCGGAAAAATATATCATGTGCGTTTTAGTCCGACTCGTCCAACTTGTTACCAAAAATGTTTCCGATACTTTTATATTCCCATTCATATAAAAGTATCTTATTTTTGTACAAGTCTTCCCAAGTATTTATTTTATACAATTTTACTTTATAAAATACTCGCGCTACTCCTTTTATTTTTATAAAACGTCCATTTTATAAAAATATACTTTTTACTTAAAATGCCCAAGTAGGCTACTATTATTTACCAAATCAACCTTGTAAATCATTACTTACACTTTTTGACACCGATATTTTCATCATTGTGTTTTTGGTCCAATAATTTTCTAAAATATTTATTTTAGTCCATTGGCTTCCAATGTTGTCATATTAATCCTTTAACTTACACTTGTAGCATTTTTCACTCAATCTTTCAAGGTTAATATTTTTCTTCCACTTTAGTGGACTTTGAAGAATCATTTTCACCATGTTTAGTTGTTTTTACTTCTTTTTACTTCTAATGCTCTTCTAATCCATTCTAGGTATCATTAACATGTTTATTTCATATCTTTATCCAAACCATCCAACTTTCACTCATCTAAGTGAGTGGACTTTGAAGAACTAACTTTTCCACCTATGGCTTTCCAACCCATTTTAATACTTTTATGACCTTATTATATCATCCTAAGATGATTAAAACCACTTTTCATCATATTCAAGTTACTTTCCAAAATATAGCTTTTCTCATCTTTCATCATACAAGTATGTTCTTATTATTATTACACTTCCTTCAAAATACTACTTTTATTAATAATAATCTAAGATTTCATCATATTATTATTCTTTCATCTTCATTTTTAATCAAAACCCATTACTTCTATAAAACTCATTTTTATTACCCACATTGTACAACTTGCATTCATAGCACAAAAATATGACATTTTAATTAATAAAACAATGCAAGACTTACAACTAGCTCAAGGCTAGGGAAGACAAAATCTTGGATTTTGGATGTGGTTTAGTGTGTTCTTCCAAGTGGGTTATGCTCCAAGCTCTTAAACACACAAGAAGGGGTTTGAATGATGATGAACTAGAGGTGATTTGAAGTAGTAAAAATTGAAAAGAAAATGTATAATGTGGGGGTGAATGTTACGGCCAACAAGGGGAAGAAAGGAAGAATTTTTGTGATTTTCTTCAAGTGTTCTTCAAGTAGTTTATAATATCACCTTCAAATCTTCCAAGATTATGCAATCTTGCTTGGATTGGGTGGATATCTTAGTGTAAGATTATGGAGGATTTGAAAGGATTATGTAAGATTTGGAGATGATCTTAATAATATTAAGGGGTGTTGGCCGAAAATTTAGAGAGAGAAAGGAAGGGATTTGGTGAATATTATTGCCCAATGCTTTTACATGCAAGATCATGATTATTATCTTTCAAATGATTAATCTTTAGTTAACACAAGTAACCTTCACCTTGGTGGGCCATGGCCGGCCCCAAGGGGTGTGTTGGTGGGGTCCACTTTGCTAAATAATACCCCATTACTTGTTAAGTTAGTTCCTTTCGGGTACCGCCCGGGTATTTCCCGAATTTTAACCGCGGTTTACCTCAATATTAAAATACCGTTAATATTCATAAAATTATGTCCAGTTAAATTACTGATAATTTATTTCGGTTTTTGTCGGGTGAATTTACGTGTTACGCGCGTATCGGGTGCGGTACGCGCACTTTATTCGTTACCGGGAGATTTGTGCAATAAGCTTTCTCGTATGGCTTTGGGTTTCCAAAACTCATAATATTTTGTGAAAATATTATTTATTTTATATTCCGGGTGTCCGGTGTTCGTTTCGCTTATTTAAGTTTTACCGGGTAATCGCCAGTGTCCATACCGGATAGTTTTGTCTGCGCACGATCCTATCATGCTTTGCTATTAAACTCATGCATTCCTATGCATTATTTGGGAATTCCTATCTTTCTAAGGCCTCAATTAAATATTCAGCACATAATTACGGTTAATTACGTTAATCGCGTTTAATTAATTAGTACGGAATTACCTCAATTTTGCCGGTTGTTACATCTTATGTGATCACTATCATCTTCCAACACTTTTGATATTGCTTTTCTTGATTCACTAGTGTGTTCTATGAATCGAAATTGCATGCTTTTGTCCTTGAACATATTTTCAACAATACAAAAGTTTCCCACAATTTTCACTGGATTCTCTGAGAGATACACCGCAGAAATGTTATCGCACGCAGTAGATGATAGTAGCAATAAGTTACGAAGCCAGCTGGCTTCGGCGACCATGTTTGCAACCCCGTTGTATTCAGCTTCTACACTTGATCTAGATATAGTTGGTTGACGCTTGGACGACCAGGGGACCAAGTAATTACCTAAAAACACCCGGTATCCGGATGTGGATCAACGAGGATCGGGGAACTCGCCCCAATCAGCATCAAGGTAAGCGGTGAGTGTCATAGGGGAAGAAACTGATAGATGCAGAGTTTTGGGTTCAGGTTTGGGATCGGAAGAAGACTTTGGGGATTGGCTGCCCATTGAAGCTGTCGAAACATAAAAAAAATGAATAGGAAGAGGGTTGGGCGACTAGAGTTTGGAGAGCCAAGCCTCGGATACCATAAAATTGTTTGATATGAAAATAATCTCATGCCTCTTCCGTTGATCAATGCCCTTTAAACAGGGATAAATAATACAAATACGAGGAAACAAATAATGCTGATTTAATTACATGTTTATCTCTTAATTGAAATCAATGAATATCTTCTAAATATATACGAAAGATATATCTACTAATATTTGTCCCATGTTTAAAAAGGATGAAAATAATAGTTATCGCATATTTCGCACGAACACGATCATCTTCTTCATGAAATCTCCATTCTCTGGCACGATTCTTCTCCGGCCAATCTTGAGTTCCATGATAAGAAGAAAGTGTATGGTTTTTATGATTGATTAAAGCAACCTTTGTTTAGAGATGGGCAATTAATCAATGTGTGATTTTGATGGGAAATTTGGTTGTACAACTAGAGCCTTCAAAAAATGGGTAAATTTGACAATTCAACTTGATAGAACCCTAATTCACATTAATGACAAGGACTTAGTATGCACAAATGAGATTCCAAGTGATTTTAGTTACACAATAAGCACCATAAATTAGTTTTCAATGTAAATGAGAACTCAAACTTTTATGGAAAACCATCATTGGTGGCAACTTAGCCATGACATAAGGTGCATGTGTCGAGGAAGAAGGACAAGGTGTCGCACCCCGCCTAAGGCGGAAACGCGAGGTGAGATGGGTATGGTGATCACAAACATTGTTTACATGAGAAATATTGGGGATGACAATGGTGTTTAGGAGATCATTGGAGATAGTCCCGTAGATCCATTGTTTAACAACGACATCGAGTCTAGTCCAAAGATCATCCGTGGGTTTGGAGGTTTTGTCTTTGTCACCCTCCGAAGAGGCTGCCGCAGATGAGGTGGGTCGAGGAGAAAGGTGGTCTAGGACCTGAAAGGCGCGGCAGTGAGTTTGGAACAGTTTTGACCACAGGCCATATTGGCTGGATTCAGATTCGAGGAGAACGAGTACAAAATTTTTGATGTTGACTGTGAGGGCTGGATGTATTTTATCGGCCATAGTAGCAAGGGGAAAGGAAATCGATGAAGGTGAGGGAACACCGGGAATTAACGGGGACAGAAGGGTTTGGTGTGGTTATGGTTTAAGAAAAGATTAGGAGATGGGGTATGGAGAGAGAGGTGAGTGCAAGAGGACAAGGATGATGTGTATGGCAGCAGGTGGGGGCCGGAAAAAGAAGAAGAGATAGCGGTGGCAGCACTGTGGTGATGGTGGTAGGTTTAGGTTTAATCTCTTGATACCATGATAGAAGAGATAATTGTCAAACCTTGATCGTTTTCATTAATCATTCAAGGGTATAAATAATACAAGGGAGATCAATTTGGGATCTCGTATAAACGGAAATAATCAATTACATTAATTACAATATTAACACAAATAATATTTTATTAGCTAGCTATCCCAGTTCGCCACTGGTGGCAAAGTTATCATTTTGATATAAGATAAAAGGAGTAAATTGACTAAACAATAATATCTTAGTGGAGAAAAAACGTAGTACAACAAATGTATAATTTGTAAGAAAAAAAACTTTTAATTTCATTCATCGTAAGATCATATGTAATGATCCATGAGCGTGAGAAGAAGGTGTGTCATTTTTGCTCACATTTAGGGGTGTATAAAATGCTCGCGGCTCGCAACTCGTTCGAAGCTCGCTCGAAAAATGTTTGAAAAAAGCTCGACTCGAAAAAGCTCGTTTTGTTATCGAGCCGAATTGAGCCGAGCTCGAGCTAGGAGTCTTGGCTCGTGGCTCGGCTCGGTGGCTCAATTCGTGGCTCGATAAACATCTTTTATATATTTAATAATACTTTGAATTAATTAATAAAATATCAAAAATAATAGAACAAAAACACAAATTATACAAATAATACTTTTAGTATGTCTTTTATTCATTAAAATATTAGAAAAATAAAAAAATAAACATGTATATGTGTAATTTTATTATTATTTTTTTATTTTATAAATATTTAAAAAAAATAACGAGCTGGCTCGAACCAACTTGAACTCGGCTCGAACATTTACGAGCCGAGCTCGAGCTCGGCTTTTCAGCTCGACCAAAAAAACGGGTCGAGCCGTGCTGGCTCGTTTAAGTTCGAGTTTGAGCTCGAGCTTAGCCTGGCTCAGCTCGATTACACCCCTACTCACATTCACAGAAACGTTGCGCCCCTCACTCGTGAGAGTGGCGTGAGGGAGGGAGGTGGGCGAAGCTTTTAAAGCCGAGTCAAAATATTATATCACCGTATCCGTGTATGTCACTGGTCACTCTTATAAAAAGTGGCGTTATGTTAGAGAAATTTAAACAAAGAAGTGGCTTTTGACAAAAATATATATTAAAAACACGTATTCACATCATCAAATTCATATTTTTGCTAAGGAAATCATGAACAATGATTCTGTATGCATTCTCTGTAAAATGAAAGCTATCCCAGAATACGTATTCAGACACATTTGTACAAGTGTACTTGCATAAGAAAGCCACCTCTATAGTACCCGTGCCACAACAACCTATGTTTGAAACATCAAACCCTGTAACAAAGAATCATAAAATGAAGTATGTTAAAGTTGAACAAAAGTGTGCATAAGATACATATTGCAATTTATAAGCTATTCTGATGGTATACGGGAACGCTCATCCAAATTGCTTTTGATTATCAGTAGTCACTGGTTAAAGTCCCAAGGCGCACTCGGTGTGCAAATGGCTTACATGTTAACTGCATATAATGCGCAAAAATGCGCATGTCCTAGACAAAAGAAAACTCCAAAGAATAGGAAATGGATATATAGACACACAGACATAAAGGGAGTAAGGATCGCATTCAATAATAATACATAACCAATTTTAAGTAGAGAACTATGAGAACTGGATAAGCAGTTTCGTTTGTCAGCTAATGTGGAGAGAGATAGTGGGGGGCTATGTAGTTACAGAAGCACCTAACACATCATAACTAAAGCAACGAGTACAAGTGTTTATACAGTTCTCATAATTAAGTACTCTAAACCGGTTTTGTATTGAATGTCCCTCTATATATAAAATAAGCAATAGAAAAGTATAATAAATATATATTTTTTTACAAACTAAATAAAAAAGACGCTTTGCTTGCGTGTGGCCTAAGCGCCTGCGGCGTACTCCTGGTACGCTTTTAACTACCATGTTATAAAAAAGTTGCTTCGAATAAACACTTAAAAGTTGTTTATTTTGTAATGACAAAAACATACCATATTTTGTAGGGTTCTGAATCATGTCAAGTGGAAGATAATAACCATCAATGTAAACCATCCTTGCAGAAGGTAGATTTTGGTTCAAATAATTGATCTCCATTGATAACTTGGTGTTGAATAACGCTGCTAACTCATTAGACTTCTCTGCACATTCTCTTTGTGTTCCTCCTTTCAAAGTTCTTTGTGATGGTAGACATCCTATTGGTGGTATACCAAAAACACCGATTCGTCGAGCACCTAAATTATATAAATTCTGTTGTATTTCATTCATAGAGTTAGTGTCAGTTCATGTAATAGGGAAGTGCAAACAAAAATATTAAATCAAGTTGAAAACCTTTCAAAAGGGGTGGCGGCGCAGCTTCTAGCAACAGTTATTTAGAAGGTATGGCAAATATGGGTAACTAATCTCTTTTCTTGTTAGGTTAGTACTAACAAAACCAACATACTTTCTTATTTTGGACGAAAAAAGTCCCTCAACATATATTTGGTATAATAAAGTCTCTAAACTTGTCTAAAATACGTTGAATCAAGACAAGTTTGGCGGCCTTAATATACCAAAAATGGGTTGAGGGCCTTTTCGTGTATTTTGCCAAGTTTATAGGCTTTTATATACCTAAATTAGGTTGAGGGACTTTTTTTTCGTACATAGGAGTTACCTGTAAAAATGAGGAAGCAGAGTTGACCAAAAGATGAGTGTAGGAGTCAAAGTCATAGTGGTATAGCCTTAGAGGGTTATTGAAGTAGGTGTTGGTGACGTCATTGCTGCCGGTTGCCACTACGAACAATCCTTTGCTTAATATTGTGTTTAACACTTCCTCGCCCGCCACTGACTTCACCTTCTCCATGTACTCTTTAAACAACTCTATTTGTTCCTCAAGCGAGATCACCGACTATGAGCAAACAAGTAAATTTACAAGTAAATTCACAGATTATGGAGATTGTTATGAGATTGTTTGGAATGATGCTTATCTTTGTATTGTTTTTTTGAAATAAGAAATAGGGGAAGTGGAGTTTAATAATCCAAACTTTGTCTTATTGGCTGATAATAATCTGTATTTAAAAAATTCCCTACAATAGTCTCAACTTTCAAAGTATTGGCCGTCAATGAACTTTTGTTAACTGAAAACTAACACATTTTCAAAACTGAAAGAGTTTGAAAGTTAAAAAGTTCATTGTCGGTCAATATGTTGAAAGTTAGGACTATTGTGTGGAATTTATTAAGTACAGATTATTGCCGGCCAACGAGGCAAAGTATGAATTATTAAAATCCAATTCCCCTAAGAAATATTAGATAAACGATTCTAACCAGCTTAGTTAAGTCATAAATAACTAGATAAGAAATCCCATACTACCCTATGAAAGGGTTGTATTAGGGGTGTTGATTTTTATCAGTTATTGTATTTTTTTTTTAAATACATACATCAAAAGGAAATAGGTCAATCGGGTCAAAACTTTCCCAAACTATATTTTGTATAAAACATGCTAAATTTCGTTAAAAAGAATCTCATATTATATATTTTGTAATCATATGAGACGCATCTATCTATATAAAAATTCAGAAATTTGTGTGGAAAATGTTTTGGGTCAACCAGACCCGACGCACTTTGACGCACACAAAACTACTTGTTTTCATTTGTTACACAGCCGCCCAACCCGGCCCATCTTTCCCCTTTTAGGTTGTACATACCGCAAGCACAGATGTAAGGGGGTCATATCCACCACCTCCAGATGCAAAGTTCACCCCTGTCAATAGATCTTCATCTTTTAGGTTCGGGTCAAGATACGGTGGCAATACATCTTTAACACCTAGTTCTTCCACTGCAAATTATCATACATAAATAAATTTGCAAATTTTTTTTTTAGCAATCAATCGATCAATTCATTCCATGACTAAGAAAATTACATCAAGATAGCAGGCAGACGGGCAACAAGCTGCGCCGCCACCCCTTTCTGAATAGCAAATTAAAAAAAATATATATGTTTTAAGGCTTCTTATATAAAATATGCCAACAATAATCATTACTTCCATGTATGATATACAATACACAGAAATGAACCATACACAGAACTATACTTGTTCAATACACAAAAAAATATGAGCCAAAATGCGCATACATATCTAGTGACTTTTTGCTAAAAGTTTGCAAAAGATAACCTTATGCCCCTTAAATAGTTCAACAATAGCCTACTTTGTTGAATAAGAGAGTGTATTAATCTTAATATGATTATCAAATACTGCTTAATATTAACTATACATTATAAAGAAAAAGATATGTATGTGTGTATATACCAAGGAAATCAGAAGGAACTTTGCCATTAGAAAACCTGCCAGTGGGTTGACCTCCAGAAAAATCTTGACCATAAGGAGGGTAATTCACCTTAAATATTGTCTTTAAGTAATTGTTGTTTCCTGTATCTACTACTGAATCACCAAACACTATAACTGCTGGCACTATTGAGTCATTGCTTCCATTACATTGTACATGCAATAGGAGCAAAAACAGAAGAAAAATAATATAAGATGGTTTATAGAGGAAAAGGTGCATTGTTTTTTTTTGTTTGAGGAGAAGTGTGTGAAAGAAATGTTTAGTTCATACTCATATTTAAAAGCATTAAAGACACACATATCCAATTCTTCTTGTCATGCTTTTTTTATTTAAAAAAAATAACTAAAAATAAAAAATAATAATAAAATTTTTTTAGTGTGTAATTGTATTTTATTTCAAAATAACTGTAAATTTATAAATTTGACAAATTCATGTTCAGTTTTAAAACTTTCGAATTAGAATAAACTGATTTGAATAATCCAAAAATGACCTGATAAATACTCCTACAGAAAACATAGATTTAATGAAATTGTTTGACAATTAATCATGCACGTGTAAACCATGGGACCCATCAATACCCTGCTAACTAATGGGATTAGGTAACCTAGCCCATAAACGGATGATGATTATGAGTTTAAGACTTAATATTATATGTATTTTATTTATCCATATCTTCTTTGATCATATCATTATGTTGAAAGCTAATCTTGTTATATCATGCAACATGGATGTGAATGCAGGTTATTCATTGTGAATTTATGAGGTTTTTGCCTTTTCCAATGCTTCTAGATATACTTCATTGTGGTGTATCAAAATCATATTATCATATATAACTAGTGGCTTTTTATTAGCTATACATCTTACATAGGCTTTTGATTTAATATTAATAAGTCATGTGTATTATCCATCCATAGTGGTGGAGTGGTGGAGAGGCCTTATGTTCACTTAGGTGATCAAGGGTTCAATTCCCACTTCCAACATTATGGTTTGGTATCCGGGTGAAGATCGAATACGGGTGGCACCGGTTCGAATCTGACGGGCGGCGAGGTTTTACCGAGTTCTATAACACTGTCGTGCCTTCGGGCGGGTGGGGCTCGGGTTTCCGCGCATCGGGAGAAGGCGGGGGCTGCTGGAGGTCGAGTAGTCGATTCTTGGGCACGGCGCCCCGCAAGGGTGGTTGCCACACAGTTGTTCGCCGATCAAAAAAAAATAAGTCATGTGTATTCTATTTTGTTTCTAGTTAAGTTAGTTTGGTATCACTGGAAAAAATATAAGGTTTAAAAGGATAAGTTGTAAAGTAATATTTAGAGAAGCTTATAACTTTGCCCAATATAGGGTATGTTTGGCAAGGAGCTTTTAGGAGGTTCAAGCTTCAACCTTTTAAGAAAAAACTCTTACTCAATAAAAAACCTTGTTTGGTTGAAGGGGTTGTAAGCTTTTAGGTTAGAGAAAAAGCTCTATATTGAAAAGCTACTAGTACTAGCTTTTAAGAAAGAGTTCTACTAGCTACAAGCTTTTAATTAGTAAATGACACAAATACTCATTCTACTTTAAAAAATAAATAAAAATCTTCTTTACAAGTTTTTAATTATGCTCATTTTGGTCATTTTATACATTTTATTAAAAGCTTCAGCTACTCTGCCAAACACCAAAATATATTTAAAAAGCTTCCAGCTACCAACCTCCAGCTAATTTTACCAAACATACCCTAGGTTTGTCAATTACCACAAAGATACACATATATTTTTATGTATATATGTCTTTTAGAGGTAACAATCATATCTGTTTGGCGGACATGACAAAATCCATGTAAGCCGGACACGACTCATGTAAAACGTTTATCTAAATAGATCAAACGTGCTGACGGGCCAAAACAGGTTGGTGGACTATAATCAAGTAAACATGTCGCAAATGGATTGGCAGAATGTAAACAAGTTGTATGACGGGTTGACATGTCGACTTGTCTATTTATAACCCAAGTATTAAATAGTTTAGGTGGGTCAACCGTTTATGACATGAACCCGTTTAGATCCAACCAAAACAGGTAAGACCTGATTATTTTTGTGTCATGTCGGAAATTGTCACCCCCTGCATTATCTTGAGGGCTAATATTGTTATATCATGCAAGATGGATGTGAGTGCAGGTTATTCATTGTGAATTTATGAGACTTCTCCAATTTCCAATGCTTCTATTAATTGTCGTGTAGGTGTATGAAAATAATATTAATATATGAAGATAATTTTTTTTAACAGGCAACGAATCAATTTCTGAGCACTCTCGGGCACCCTTTTAACGAATCAGGTACTTGAGAGTACCCGGGCCACCAATTGCCACCAATTCTCGGGAAAACCCGACCACTCACCCGCCCGAAGGCACGACAGTGAAATAATCGGTAAAACCGGTCGGGATCAGGACTCGAACCCAAGCCAATGGTCGGGTCATCCCTCATTTCCCCTCCATCAATGTCCTCCAAATGTAGCTAGTGAGAATTGAACCCAAGCCTCCTATAAAAAACTTTAGGCCCTCAATCAACTGGGTTACAAGTGTTGAACATCATATGAAGATATTCCATTAATATTATTTAAACACGCCATAGTGAGACTTCAATGAATTTTATGTTACCTAAGTTCAAAGAAACAAAGACATTCCTGATCTTGAGGAAGACATATCATGTTCAGCAATGCAGTATCAAAAAGAAAATAAAAGATTTATGTTGTATAAACTTGAAGGGATATGGTATCAAAACATCACAAATACCGTATCAGTGCCTAGCTAAAACATACATCGCCCATTTTACGTCAGCGGAATGTCTAGTGTCCATCAGAGAACGGACGCAGACTCACCCGCCCGTTTTACATCGGCGATATACCTGGAGTCCAACTGACGCCAGACGCAGGTTCACCCGCCCGTTTTACGTCGGCGGGCCCGGTACGCTTCAAAGCTTCTCAAGCAAGTTAGATGAAGCTTCGTCAGCACGACTAGAAGATGCCTTCTGGGGCAGTTCGGGGCACACACCCTGCCCCAGGCAATTGTTCCTGTCGCAACAGGCTGCCCGTCAGAGTTCTCGATCAATCAAAGACTGCTCCCAGTCTGACACGCAGAAATGACGATGACGTGGCGGCCTCCCAGCCAAGATATCTCTCTGACAGAAAACTTTCTCGACTTGTCTCGGGTTTCAAGAAGAAGAATGATTACCCACCGCCCACGTGTCCGCCGCCTACCAGCGTCCATTCAACGGATGCCATGTACACTTACGCCAGGACGGTAACATCCCCCCTTTACTCTCTCCTTTTACCAAACCCACTTGCACCATTGGGCTTAGGGACTTGGGCCGGAAACTTGGAGACACCTCTACCTGGACCGGGCCCCATCAAGGGTAGAGGATGGGCTGAGAAAGTGTAACGTCGAGGTACTACAAAAGGAGGAGCTCCTTCTCCATTTGTTGACATCCGATATTCACTAATACTTTCATCAAAAAGACTACGAACTCATTCATACCTTTTTCAACCCCTTGTTTATTATACTACCGTTTAGAGGCTTGGCTCTTCTGATCAGTAGTCTCTTAAACTCCTTGGTCTTGTCCTTAGACCCACACGTTTTTATAAATACACCTCTTCATAAAATACCGTAGAACCACTACCAGGATTAGCGTCTATACAATAATCTAGGATTCGTGTTTCTTAAAAACTTTATTTAAAAACATTTGTAATGCCCTTAATTAAAAAAGAAAGATAATTATTAAAAAAAAAATAAAATAAACAGACATCAGTGTGGCAAAGTATTGATGAGAGAAGAACATGTTCAGCATGTGACAGGCTACAGAGAACACAGATTCAACAAGGAACTTCAACTAACAGGTTTACATTCATAAAATTATTGTTTCTTTTCTCTTTTTTTTTGTAAAATTATTGTAATGAAACATCAATTAAGGTAATATTGTCATGAAACATTAATAAAACTTATGAGTAAAGAATCGTGAATTTAGTTATTTAAAGACTTAACTCCATCTAATGTATTGTTAAGCAAAGCTCAACCATGAGAATTGTCTAAGTTAAAATAGTTAAAAGCCCAATTAAGATATAAGAGGTTACTAAGCCCAAAACCCCTGCGGTTTTTCCCTACGCATTCAAGAATAAACCATAAATCAAACCGTTTGGTATGGTTTCGAGTATATAAAGGTGACTTGTTTGAGAGGTTTCATTGTTTCAAACAGCCCATGATTCGAAACCAATGATATTCGAGTTGAAAAAATAAAAAATAAAAAAAAATAAAAAAACTTTAACAAGATAATCAAACAAATTGTGAAAATGCTATGGAATTTAGACAACAAAAAAAAAAAAAAAAAAAAAAAAAGTCATGTATCAAACGTAATGCAATGTTTGCGCTCAAAGGAGTTATTTAACTCATGCCAAACTTGAGTCAAGTAGTTGAAGGTGGCCAAAGTACCTCGCAGAGTTAAGAACCAATGGTTTGTATTTAGCAGAATAGGCTTTGTAATTCGAAAGGGTTAGTAACGCAGCTTGTTACCCGCTTACCCACTATCCAAATAAAAGGTATAGCACTCATGTTTGAAATCAGTTGTCAGAAAACACAAAGAATGAAAAAAAAAACCTAACAAAGAGATTCATCATATAGTATATAAACAGTTCCATCGTACCTGAGAAGGAACACCAATGGTGGTCAGATCACCATTTTCAGGCAACAATGACAATGATTTCGTATTTCGATAACATCGACAACTACTGATAAATTTGATTGCTTCCGTAATCATTGACGCTATTTTGTTGGGTCGGTTGTCATGGTCCTCATTGGCCCGTTATCAATTATCCTAAGGACAGGGTCTTAAACGAACTAAATGTTCAGCGAACAGTTTGGTGAGAAATTCATTTACGTTTGTTCGTTTATTAAATGAACGAACAAGAACAAGAACAAGAAATTTCGTTCGATTAGTTAAATGAACGAATATGAACAATTGAACAAAGGTCTTGTTCTTTCAATTGTGTTCGTGAACATTCGGTAACGTGTTCGTAAATGTTCATTCATTTACGTTCATTCATTTTCATCTGTTAACAAGCTGCCTTGGACAACATTCGCAGCTCTCTCCCGGACTTCGATTTGGGCGGGTTTATGGATAAGGACACCGCCCCCAAAAAACCTCAAAATATTTTGGCGAGTGCTTTTACCGGTAAAACCCTTCAAACCATGGGAGAAAAGTTTTCCATGTCCCCGCGCCAGAAAGCTGTGCTTGAATGCCTTAAAGGAGCGCATGCCCAAGATTTTTTGACTGCCCTTCCCATCGATGGGCTTGGACAACATATGTCGGCTGTTGAATATCGGGCTATCCTTAAGTATAGACTCATGATTCCCATGTTCCCAGTTGATGAGCCGTGTCCAGTTTGCAAAAAGGCATGTTTAGACAAATTTGGGGAGCATGCCCTTCACTGTAAAGAGCTGCCAGGATTTAAATACAGGCATGACCTGGTCAGGGATGTCTTATGGGACGTCTTACGAAGAGCAGGGATTTCAGCTAGGAAAGAAGCCCCGGTTAATTTTTTGACGGATCCACTTGAGGGGCGGTCTACCCTAAGACCAGCGGATGTCCTTGTGTTCGGGTGGGCGCAGGGAAAACACGCGTGCGTTGATCTCACAGGGGTGTCTCCTTTGGTGGGACTTCGGGATTCGGGGTTTGTGGCAGGGCAAGCAGTCTTAAAAGCTGAATCCAAGAAAGTTGACAAACATGAAGCTGCTTGTCCTGAAAACCAACACGTCTTTGTGCCCTTCGCTTTTGACACATTTGGGGGCCTTGCTCCCGATGCAATCCGGTTTTTAGATCGAGTGCAGAAGGTGGTGCAGAGTAACTCTCCTGCGGCCAAGGACACAAGCTTTATATTTAATAGAGTAGGCTTTGCTGTTCAAAAAGGGGTTGCGGCGCAGCTTGTTGCCCGTCTACCCGCGCCTCACTTGTAATTCTTGTTGCTGTTAGTATGAAAAGAATATTTATTAAAAAAAATATATATTTATTTTAACTAAACCTTCGTATTCTTTAACTTTTGTTTATTTTAATACCCTAATAATTACGAATATATTAGTTTTTCAACTTTCATGAATAGTGTTATCACCATTCACAAGGTTCCACGTGGCACCATGCTATTGGTCCACGTGGCAACGAGTTTTTTCTTTTTTACGTTTTGTAGGGTTCAGGGTTCAGATATTAGGCTTTTTATTTTATTTCCTTTTTGACGCTTTTTAACGGTTTAGGGTTTAGACGCCGCCGTATTAACCGGGCTTTTGGGTTTTACATTTTTTTTACCGGTTTAGGGTTTCGGATTTAGGCTTTTGGTTTTTTTATTTCCTTTGTGACGTATTTTACAGTTTATGCTTTAGACGCCGCCATACTATTCAACAAAGTTTAGACGGTACAAATTCGAGTTGCTTTGAGTTTGACGCCGTCGCAACGCGCGGCTGGTTAACCAACTAGTTACAATAGTAAACTCTATTCCCACATCAATTATGCATCGTTCTCATTTCCTTTCTCATTATTTAAATTGATGAATACTATTAACTTCGGTTTCATTATTAGGGCTTAAAGACTTAAAGTTCTAGTGTTGCTCCTCTGCCTTCCACTTGTAGCCTGCATCCCTTTCGCCGATATTATTTGTGTTTGCGATTTTTTAAAGCTTCTTATGACTTATTAGGGAAAATTACCTAACATGCCCGTATGACTTTTTAATGCTTCATATAACTTATATCATTTTTGGTTATGTTACATGAAGATCCTAAACCAAACACTTTTTACAAAACAACTTATTAACTTATTGTTTTTTTCCATCGTATAAGCTAATCAAAACACTTTTTAAAATTTTTTTTTTTAAAGTTATAAGTTAGTAACTCCTTTTAACAAGAAATCCTTTTAAACTTAAATAAGCTTACCTAAAGTACCCTAAATGTAAAATATATTCGACTTTTAGATTTGATCTGTTATATCAAAAGAGTGTTTGGACATGTGTATTATGGGTTTTCGCACAAATATAAGGGCTCGTTGTTACCTGGAAATGGGCCCAAGTTATATTAGAAAGTTGAATAATGTTTAATGTTGGCCTAAGCTAACACACAGCAACCACCCATATATTATGCGTGTTGTGTCAAACCTAGGGGTGAAAACGAGTCGAGCCGAGCCCGAGCTCGATCAGGCTTGAGCTCGAGCTCGTTTAAGTTATGAAAGCTCGAGCTCGAGCTCAGCTCGATTCGAGCATTGTTCCTAAAGTTCGAGCTCGGCTCGAATGTAGGTTTCCAAGCTCGGACTCGACTCGAGCTCAGCTCGTTTTTTAGTTATTAATTAATTTATATTAATTGTAATACTTATTTAAATATAATTTGGTTATTTATTCAGAATTTTATAAAAATTACTTATTATATTTAAATATATATTTAATATATTAATTAAAATTTCTATAAATGGTGGGCTCATTAAGGCTCGCGAGCCGGCTCGAGCTCGATAAACAAAACTCTATCTCGGGCTCGTTTACTAAACGAGCTTGTGTTTTAGGCTCGAGCTCGTTTAGGCTCGGCTCGTTACGAGCTTTTTTTGAGCTGAGCTCGAGTAGCTCGCGAGTAGCTTGGCTCGTTTGCACCCCTACTCAAACCCGTTTAAAATCAAGTTTTTGTCTAAAGTTAGTTTGTGAAGCATAGTAATAAGTGGTGACTTCATGTGAAATCGGTTGAAACGTGAAGGTATTTTATTAATTTAAGCCCGGAGATAGGTAGAAAACAAGGGACTTGCTTTGGATTATTTATTTAGTCCAAATCAGGTTTGCAATGTAATTATTGGGTTCGTGTCGGAATCAAAACTCGGGATTTAAACGTGTAGACTGGAAGAAGCTGAACCAATTACACTGGAAATGGCGCAGCATAGTTGGGGCGGGGAGGGGCGGCCGACCCCCCCGGATTTTCGCGCAGAAGTTCCGATTATATAGTATTCGTATAGAAAATTTTGAAAATATAGGGTTTTGACCCCCCGAAACTAGTGACTTCCGACCCCCCAAACCTTCGGGTCAAGCTTCGCCACTGTACACTGGGATCGACATCTATTACCTACGGTCGAAGGAAAAAGATGGTGGAGGACGAAGGATCAGAACTTGTGAAAGTTAACCAGAATGCAACATCACTTCAATGTCCTATGCTAATTTCGGTTAATTATATGATTTGGGTGATACGAATCCGGGCTATCTTTAACGTTCATGGCGTGTGGGAGGCCATTGAACAAGGTACAGGGTGGATGCGAAGAAAAACAACATGGCAATTGCTTTGTTATTTAAGTTTAAACCTGAAGATCGGATCTTGCAAGTTGGCAATCTAAAAACGAAAAAGGAGATGTGGCACGCGATAAGGCATGTCAACTTGGAGCCGATCAGGTATGAAAAGCGAGGCTTCAGACTTTGATGGCGGAATTTGAGGCAATGAAGATGAAGGATTCGAGTACAATTGATGAATTTTTAAGCAAGTTATTAGGAATCTCTTCAAGATCGGTGTTTTTTGAATCCAGAATTGAGGAAGCACGACTTCTGAAAAAATTTCTCAACGGGTTACCAAGACGGTTCATTCACAAAGTAGCTTCGATTGAGCAACTAGTAGATTTGAAGTCCATTGCATTCAATGATGTTGTTGGTCGAATGAAAGCGTATGAAGAACATATAAAGGATGAAGTATCTCTTTTGGATAATTAAGGTATCCAAACAAAATTAAGGTTTAATAATACTAGATATTATTCTAGTTCGAGATAGAATTCACCCGAATCTAGTAAGGGGCACGAGAAAGGATCAACTCGTGGACGTGGTGGTGGTGGTCAATCTAGTCAAAACCGTGCTCACAAAACGAGTCCAATGAAGAGGATAAGCAAAATTGTAAAAAAGATTATTCGAACGTTCAATGTTTTTGATGTGACAAATTTGGTCACTTTGTATAGAGATGTCCGAATCGAAAGAAAGATAACCAAAACCAAGCAAATTTGGTTGACACGAATGAAGTTGATTCGTCTTTGTTCGTGGTGTAAAGTGTTTTCATCTACTTGAATGAAGAAAAGGTTATTCCAAAGAATCACGAGAACGGTTCAAAAGAAAAAGATTTTTCAGATGTGAATTCGAAATCTGAAGGTGATTGTTGGAAACTCCGAACTATGAATCCAACTCCAAACGTGCAAAGGTTTAGAAGGGAATTAAATGGAGTGGATAATTATTATTAGATGATTAAATGTGTTAATTGATTTAATTATCAGTTATAACTATCATGTCCAACTATTTGAGAATTTAGCATCCCTATGCATGTTATGTTAAGATTTCTTTTGAACGGCCAACGAATCAATTACGAGCACTCTCGGGCACTCTTTTGGCGAATCAGGTACTCGAGAGTACCCGGGCCACCAATTCCCGG
This sequence comes from Ambrosia trifida, assembly GCA_028751855.1. Classification (NCBI taxonomy): domain Eukaryota; kingdom Viridiplantae; phylum Streptophyta; class Magnoliopsida; order Asterales; family Asteraceae; genus Ambrosia; species Ambrosia trifida. The sequence goes on along the minus strand of CM054126.1, from coordinate 4,023,281 downwards.
GAAAACCCGACCACTCACCCGCCCGAAGGCACGACGGTGAAATAGTCGGTAAAACCGGTCGGGATCAGGACTCGAACCCAAGCCAATGGCTGGGTCATCCCTCATTTCCCATCCACCAATGTCCTCCAAATGTAGCTAGTGGGAATTGAACCCAAGTCTCCCATAGGAAACTTTAGGCCCTCAACCAACTGGGCTACAAGTGTTGGACAAATGTTAAGATTTCTATTTAAATAATTCTAGTTATAGTCTAATAGGTGTGTTTAGATTAGAAACACCATGGTGTGGGTATCTAGAATTCTAATTCAACTTTTATGTTAGTTTCCTGAATAATAAAACCAGTTTGGATGTTTAGCTGGATTGTTTCTTGTGTCATATTTTGTCTCTCTTCGATTCCAAGTACTTTACATGTAGCAGTTTCAATATGTATTTAAAAAATAACGGGAGAAGAAAGAAACACTTTAGATGATTTCAATTATTCGACTAGTAGGTTAAAAGCAATAGTGGAATACTAACATACGTGTGCTTAAATAGAAGATTATGGTATTAATAGAAAGGTAGTAGCGATTTTAATGTAATTAAACCCATAAATGTCCGTATATCACCTCCCGTTTTCTCTTAGAAGTCAGATCACTCGTTTCTAGGAACTAAAGACATTTATTAACAGCTTAAATTTTAAACCAAATGGCCTTTGGCCTAGCGGTAGTACTGGATTGTGGCAAAATCATATAGGTCAATCAAAATAACGTCTTAGTGTACGGATGAATTGTGGCAAAATCAAAGTTGATAACCTACACATCAGGAGATGCAACCCATTAGATAGTCACATCGATCAAAATAGGCGCCAAAACCGAAGACACGTTGACTCACAAAGGATGCATAGATTCCGATGGGTGCAATGATTATGATGATGTTGATTCGGTGTATATATAGGGATTTGATTTTCAAGTTTTTAATCATGCACAATCATTGTTACCAATTATAAAGGGACGACTATTAGTGTTCTATTATTGTGCTTCATCAAGGATCTCGGGCGACTGTGGTATCAAAGTCAAAAGACTTGAATCGATCAAGAAAACGTTCTTAATTAGTGGAAATTGAAATCCGAAACCGTTCCCAGTTAGCGGAATTGAAATCCTAATAGTTATGGTTTAGCGAGATTAATGATGGAAATTGATAATCAAACAGGATTGTAATTGAGAACTTTGATAGAAATTGATAAGTAGACAGGACTAAAATTGAGAACTTAATTGTTCTTCAGGTTTTTTTTTTGTATGTTCATACAAGGAACAAGACAAGACAATTTATAGGAGTTCTACAATGACAAAGAATGGAAACGATGTAATATTTGGGTTGTTGAATAGCTATCAATTAGTCTTGATTGTAGAGCTTCTAGCTGTCAATTAGGACATGATAGTCAAATCTGGTCCTTAAAATCCTCTGTCTTTGACTTTCCTTTATGACAATTAGAACCTGTTCAACAATTTCAATTGCATTAGTAGGGTGTTCGATTTGTTCGAAGAACTCCCGAATCAAGAGGGTTTTGGGGCTGTCCATTTTTTGTACAATCAAAAGGATTGTAAAACTAATCTTGGTTCGATTCATCAGAAGAGACATTGACAAAATATCAATTCGGTGTTATCTAGGTTATCGAAGGCAAAAGAAGAAGATAAACACGAATTATTCTAATTTTGTCTTTTTAACGAACTATAAATTGAAGCGTAGTATAAATTTGTATGATTACGTGTAGGAAAATTGAGTTTTAGCATGTCTCAGATGGTTTGTACATATGTGTAATTTATTTGGTTCTACGGTTGTCTCAATTGGTTTGTACTTATTTGATTGTGAGTTAGACATATATAATTTCTTAGGGCATGTTTGGTAGCCTCTTAATGAGAGGCTCTGAACCATTCAGCTCTGAATGGTTTAACATTCAGACTGTTTATTTCAACCTAAAAAATGCTTTGAATGGAATAGTTAAGAGCTAAACCATTTAAACTTTGTGCATAGCTGAATCATTTAGCACTTAATCATTCAGAGCCACTTAACCATTTAGACATCTTAATGATTCAACACTTAATCAACCAAGCAGCACCTAAGGTTATGGTTAATCATGATTTCCATGTGTGTTAATAAAACAAATATCCTTCAGAAGTAATTTTAGGGTATGGTGTATTGATATAAAAAAAAATACATATTGTGTGTAGGGTGGGAGTTGAATACTTGTATTATAGGCAAGAAGTTAACACCGCCAACCAGAATATGGAATCATTGAATGCAACAAATGAGGACCCTTTGACACCAGGGCACACACCAATTTTGGAAGGCAACATTATTAAGTTTCTTAGGTGAAAGTAGCTTTAAAGCTCATCTTTCTAGCCAAGAATGGAACCACTCCATATTACTTTGCACATCATCTATTGCAGTAGAACAGTAGTCTCTATCTGCCCTACTAACATGTCATTATTATTTTTATATACTAAAGTTTAAATATAAGGACAAAATGAAAATGTATTGTATTATTTTTCTCACTTTGTGTATATAGACAAAACAGGGAGTTCCATCTTTATCATTAATTATAAAATTTAGCTGATTATTAATTTCCTTATTAATATATACATATATTATACATCACACAACTATTTATATGACTTTTAGTTCGAAATAGAAAGAAACCAAAAGACATAAATACCCTTGAAAATTCTAAAACTACAAAAGTACCCTTAATGTATTTTCAGATAAATTAGATAAATTAATGTATTTAAGGATCTTGTTTGGTTGGATTGGTGTAAAAACCCCTTGTATATAATGTAACGGTTTGAGTATCGGTCCTCGCTTTGAGGACCGTTTACATTTTTTTTTTTGAACGGTCGACGGTACACCTATAACGAAGCCTCCCATCCTTCGACCGTTTACATTTGTTTAATGAAGTTGATCGTAAAAAAAAAGGATAAATTAAGAGTGTTTTTTGGATTTATTATACTTGATTAAATTCTAAATCTATGTTATCTTATTAAGGAGGAGAGATGGCTAGGATAGTAATTTCACAACCATTTTAAGATGGCATATCAAGAGGCACAAGCATAAATCCCTAACTTTTACCATTTTCTTCCTATTGTGCCCCTATGTACAATATTTGATGGCACATTATAAGTCACTAATACAACTTGTATAATCCTCCCTATCCAAATAAGTAGTAATGTTGAAAAGCAATTGTCTTTTTCAATTAGTTGCAAATCTTTAACAAGTAGGGGTTAAAAGTCCTAAAAAAATAGAGGATACACACACATACATGCATACATACATATAACTTCTACATTATTTTTTTATTCATATTAAGGTTTGAATTATATTCCCGCCTTATATTATTGACTCCGCGGCAACGCGCGGGTTCCCCACTAGTTACTTTTAGTAAGTGAGTGTCTTTAGTGAAAAAGACAACAACCCTAGAGCTTGACTAGATCTATAATATAATATAATATATACAAATGTAATTAATAAACTTTATTTAATACAATATATGTATAGATATACATATATTTCATAATAAAATATTACATGTATAGTTATATGAAAGTGACTAAATAATGCAAGATATATAAAATTATTCACTAACCAAGCTTGAAATTAAGATATAAAAAACGAATTCTAATCTAACTTAAACTCTAGCTCTCTTAACATAAACAAAATCAAATCAAATCAAGCTTCACTCAACTCATTTACATTCCTACCAACTTCCTATCACATATTTTTCATAGCAATAAAATTCTAGTCATAATTTAAATAATTTCAATGAAAAATCTAAATATATGAATAACAAAAGCACACCCTCCATTAATAATTTATAAATGGGAAATGAGTGATGACCCGACCATTGGCTTGGGTTCGAGTTCTGATTTCGACCGGTTTTACCGACTATTTCACCGTCGTGCCTTCGGGCGGGTGAGTGGTCGAGTTTTCCCGGGAATTGGTGGCAATTGGTGGTCCGGGTACTCTCGAGTACCTGATTTGCCAAAAAAGGTGTCCGAGAATGTTTGGAATTGATTCGTTAGCCTTAAAAAAATTAATAATTTACTAGTAAATTACCCCGCGCGTTGCGGCGGTTTTTAAACCTGACTAAGTTCGTAAAGGTAACCCAAGTTAAAAAATAATTTTTTTTTACCAAAATGGTAATTTTAAATTAAAAGTATTTGATATATATAAATCAGGATATTAAGTTTTCTTTTAGTTAGTTGTAATATACAGAGAGAAGGAGATAGAATTATTGGCAAAAAATACATATATTATATGAGGTTAGACATCATGCTTTAAAGAGTTATACAATTCAACAAACAAAAAAAAGACAAAAATGTCCAATTACTACAATGTTTATAAGCTCCAACAAAGCCTAATAGAACCATCACAAACATTGCTTGTTATTATTAAATAGATGTGTAGAAGGATTTAATGAAAAGCTTGGGTTTTATTGAAATTGAATGAGGTTTAATTAGGTGTTGGGGTTACATGTTGAAATGGATATGAAGTATGCATTACACATATATACAATGAGCATTATAGGTTGTACATAAGGGCATAAAGGGAACAAAATGATCAAATATTGGAAATTTGTGAAGGGACTCTTCAACTCCCATCTTAAAAATTGTGTAAAATTACTTTCTTACCTATCACTCCTCCTTAATAAGGTAGTAGAGATAAAACATTAAATGATGAAAGAAAACAAAAAGGCAAGTGAAATAAAAGGCAATAATGTTTATTTTGGTAGGGATATCACAAAGATATTTATATAGAGACCAATCCGATCACTCTCTCACACGCACAAAACACGTCAAAAACACACACACTCACTCACTCATCTTCATACAAACTTGGAGCACATAAACCGTTGCCGACACTCTTCTAATCCGTTAGGTAATCCTCCCAATATCCACATCTCTTCATCTCCGTTTCAACTAATATAAAATACAAACTGTATATTTAGTATTTACTCACACACACATATATATATATATATATAATGTATGTAATTCAGTTCAATTTCGTTATTAATTGCTGAATTTGATGCGATAATCACAACCAAATCGTTGTTTATTTGTTTGTTCTTACAATTACAATTTTGCCTCTCAGATTCTTCTTCAGTAACCTATCACACGATTCACAGCTCATATAATGTGTTTAATTTAGTTTACTTTCTTAATTTACGTAGCGGCACAGCTTGTTACACGTTTACCTGTAATTGGTTTATGTTCTCTAAGAAAAAATAAATAAATCTAATTAATAAAAAAAATTATATATTATATTTATGTATTTGATGAGATCATCGCAACCAAATCGACTTGTATTTTTTTTTTTTTAATTTTAAATATCATTAGTATTCGAAATTTCAAACCTAAAAGGAAACAAGCTGTGCCGTTACTCTCGGAGTCATAACATAACGCATGTTTGGCTATTTTGGTAACCTATCACATGTTTTACAGGTGATTTTGTGTAATTATTATTATTATTATTATTATTATTATTATTATTATTATTATTATTATTATTATTATTATTATTATTATTATTATTATTATTATTATTATTATTACAGATGGTGATAGGATAATGAAATTGTGAATGAGAATCGGGTTAGGGAGGCTAGTGAGGCAGACAAGGGGAGTGAGGATGGGGATAGTGAGTGCGATTGCAGGGACGTTTGGGTTTGGAGTTGGAGTGTCGATTGGGCTTGTCATGGGTTACTATTTCTTCATCTACTTCCAACCCTCTACTGTTGAGGTTCGTTTGACTACTTTTTGTTTTGTTTTTTTATTTATTTTTTATGATTTGTGTGATTTGGTTGTGTTGATGGAAGATTGTTTGACTCTTGACAGAGTCAACGCGTATGTTTCGGTCTTAGTTTTTTTAAGGCCTAAATTTTTTGTTACCTATGCGATTTGTTGATTGAAAAGGGAAATCCAAAGTGACACCTTGATATAACTAAAGTAAAGTCACTTTGGTGGCTAGTATTCTGCTTCAAATATTCCATTATTTTAACACAATATTTTCTAATTATAGGGGGAAAGATCCGGTACAAATAGTTTTTTTAGTAAGAACTGTGAGAATCAAATGAGGGTATTTTTTTTTATTTTTTTTTTTCAATTTTTTTTTCCTATATTGTTAAACATGTATTATAGTATTGAAAACAAAAAAAAAAAATTGGTGTAGAGTAATTACATGTAGAGTAATTACATGTAGAGTAATTACATAATTACTCTAGTGTAAACTAATGTATTTACCTTAATGACGTAATTACACTAAAAAAAAATTTTTTTTAATTTTTTTTTTATTATTCATCTAGAAAGAATGCTTAAGCACATGGGAAAAAAAAATTCTAAAAAAAAACAATTTTTTTTACACCCTTTGATTCTCACAGTTTTAAAAAAAAAACTATATGTATTTGATCTTTACTCATAATTATAGATTAATTTTTTTTACATATAGTTAAAAAGAGTGAAAGTAAGTTAAAATTGAACTACCATCTTAATAATTTATTATCGAATATGTTTATTATATTTGAGTGGTTTTTAATAATAATCTTTTGTGCTAACTACCACTTAACTTTTCATGTGTATGGATTTGAACGAATACTATTTTTGTGGGTTCAAATAGTCTTAACACTATATATACTATTAGACCACTAAGTCACGAGTGACTTAGTGATCTAGTGATATATATATATATGATGTTTGCCCCTTTAGGTGCTGTTCGTTCTTTCAAATTCAAAATTGTGTGATATTTTTTTATATAAAATAATATTTATAATACACCTAAAAAGTTTTTTTTTTTAAATAAAATCACAACACATTACAAGTGGATGACTGGTAAGCGGGTAACAAAATTGCGCCGCCACCCTTTTTTTATATTTAGGTCTAAAAAATTGTTAAAAATATGAAAAAAAGGAAATAATAAAAAAAATTGGAAATCCGGTCCAACCCTCGGTTAAGTTTTGTCGGTTTCAATATGATCAATGATCAAACGGTTTATAGAGGCGGTTCGACTCAACCAGACTGATTACTAGGCATTCCAGACTTCCAGTCCGATCGGCTGTAGTAGTTTGGAAATAATGCTTTGTAAGATTATCTTTGTCCTATGTATATAGTAGGGATGAGCACATAGCGCCGAATACTGATCCCGTCCTGTCCGGATCCTGTACCGAACCGATACCGAATTGAGGGTTTTCGGTATCGGTATCGGTACCCACATTTAGAGGTTTTTGGTTTCGGTATTATCGGTATCGGTACGAGATCGGTATGATATCGGTATTTTAAGGTAAAATACCGATACTATACAGGTACCGTACCGTATGCTTTCGGTATCGGTATTGGGTTTTAGGAGTTTTCGGGATCGGTATTTTCAGGATCGGTATCGGTTGGTACTGATACCGTCCCGAGCTCATCCCTAGTGTATAGTAGTATTCTATTGTATAATGGTGTGATATATTTATTTTAGTAAATTTTAAATATCTTTTCATGTTATTGGTCTATTATAGTATTTATGTAAACTCAACTTATTTCACCTTATTAGACTATAAGGAGTGGTGGGGGGGGGGGGGGGGGGGGAAGAGGTGGGGGGAAGCGCCATGTGGCACTTGTGGGGCCCTTGTGGGGGGGAAAATAATTGTGGGGAGTGGAAGGGGGGGGAAGAGGTGGGGGGAAGTGCCATGTGGCATTTTATTTTTCTTTTTTTTTTTTAACTTTTTATATAAAACAATAATAATAATAAATACTTTTTATTAATAACAAACCTAGAAAAATACAAAAAAAACCTAGAAAATTAAAAAAAAAAAAATAAAACCTTAAAAAATTAAAAACTAACAAATCAATTCAGATTATATTTTTCAATAATATCACGCTTCATTTGAAGCGTCATCTCTAACTCCGGCCCTTGCATATGGTCGGTGTTCATGGCGAGAAATCTCAAATCCTCGCGTTTTTCGCGCTGCTCTTTGATAGACAATTTGCGCTCTTTCAAAGTCACTTTTTTTTCAAACGCCTCGCGAATATTTTTTTTCTCCTCGAGCATTTTTTCTTGAATCGTATTGAACTGGATCATGGTGGCATTTAAATCTTGCAAGTCAGCGCTGTAGGCGCCGGTTGATCCAGAACCCGAACCTGAAGCAGTTGATTTCCCAGCCCGCTTTTTTGACTTATCTCGGCCGGGTGGGCGACTCAATTCCTCTTCAAACTCGTCATCATCCAAATTAACGGCTTCTACGTTTTCCGACTCGCTTATCCACGCTTTCGTTATAGCGAGCTCTTCATCGGTTGTCCACTTAAGTGGTTGGCGGTTAGCGGCGGCTATTGCTTTCTCCTCCGGGGTCTTCCTCCTGTGACTTCTTCTTGGAGGGGGGGTTTTACCCGAAGATGATCCCGCGACATTTTGTGGTTGTGTTTCGGGTACGGTTTGGGTTAAAGGAAGTTGTGAAGGAGGTTGTGAAAGAACGAGAGAATCATTGAATGGGAAATTCGGATAAATTTGCCCACTAATGAAACCCGCATAACCCGCGTAGTCGGGACAAGGTGAAGGAATGGGTGGACGGTTTGGGATCGGGCGAACCGGTGGTGTATTCGGGTTTGGGACATACGCGTATGGGTTGTTCGGGTCGAAGCCTCGGTTGTAAGGGTTCATTTTTGGTTGAGGAAGTGTATAAAATATGGATGAAAATTGTATAAAATTTGGTTGAAAAGTGTATAAAATTTGGTTAAAGTGGGTGTTTTGTAGTGAAAAGGGGGTAATTTATAAAAAAAAATTTTTTTGGGCCGTTGGTTTACTAGCCGTTGCATAATTAATTTTTTTTTTTTTTTTTTTTTTTAAAGCTAACGTTCAAATGGAAGTGGGCCAATAAGATCGCGCCACGTGGCAAATCAAACTCCCCCACGCCGGTGCCCTTCTCCCCGCCCCCAGCCCCACGCTCGTCTTCCCGCCCCTATGGCGGCGGTGTTCCCCCCCTCTCCCGCCCTTCTCCCGCCCCCACTCCCACTAGTCTTAGAATAAACACATTCTCGGTTTAAGTAAACAATCCTGAATGCCCCTAGCCGTTCTTGTCAAATGATACATATTTTAATTTAATGAGAATGAGTAACCTTTTTTTTTATATGAAATTAAATAATTTATCTGTGTTTTTGTTACGTTAATATCATTCAAGGATCCCAAAGTACGACCTTTGATTGAACGAGATTCAAAGTCCCTGCAACAGATGCTTCCTGAAATACCAATGTGGGTGAAAAATCCGGATCATGATCGGGTATGTATGTTCTTGACCTAGTCAACTATCTATAATAAAATTTGAAAATATAGTAATAATTATAAAAATAATTTTGCAACGTCAAAATATTTCGTTTCATACCCTTATAATAGTACAAGTTATTGATTACATGGCTCTTTAACAAATGTTAACATTCGAAACATAATTATATTCGAATTTATCCTGTGCAGGTTGACTGGCTTAACAAGTTTATTGAGTTAATGTGGCCATATCTTGACAAGGTAATAAGTTCGTATAACTTTTAATAATTTTAGTTATGTTTTATTTTGGTCCAACGGGTCAAACAAATTAAATAAAAAAACAACTTAAAAAGAGAATAAGTAAAAAGTCTATGTAGATTATTTATATACAATATTAAATAAATAATTTCCCTTTGTTAGTGTAAAAATGTAAATTTAAACATATTAGCAATTAATTATTAATTACATAGGGGAGGGTTATCTTGAGAACGCTAAATATTGTGAGAACCGTGCGAACAAGTAAAAAAATCAATCAAAATCAAAATTTTTTAATACAAAGCTCATTATAATCAAAATACTACATTAATAAATGAATTTTCTTTCCAAATAATTCATCTTTTCTTGCAAAAACACTTTCAAATTAACTTTTATACATGTGTATATGAAACAGTTTACACATGCATAAACAGTAAATTTACACATGTGTAAAAACAATTTATTTTCGTATACGTTTGAATTTTTACGCGTAAATTGTGTTTTTGAGATTGTATTTTAGTAATAAAGATAAGTGTAGAATTTTTTTTTTGAATTTGAATGGTTTTAGATGCCGTTCTCATGGTTCGCACGAAATATAGGTGTTCTCAAATTAACTTTCCCCTAATTACATATTCAAATTAGCTTTTTATAATAGTAGTGCACTAGTGCATATGGGATATGCCAACATTACATTAGTCATTTAAAACTGTTACATGTGAGAAAACCTTACATGCTTTAATTGGAAATTAGTGGCTAAACTATTTTTGTGATTAGTTGAATAAACCTTCTCAACTTCTTCGGTAAATTGAAAATAGAGATTGAAAACTTAACCACACAAAAATAAAAATAAACAGTTTTATACATCTATGAATAGCAAAAAAACTTTGAGGACTTAATGAATCACAAAAATAGTTCAGGAACTAAATCACATTTTCAGTGGAAGTGTATAGGAAAATAACCCTGGCTTTAAACTGTTTTGTGTTCAACACTTTTAACAGTTTAACGGCATAAAAAATCACACGTTTTAACCAAACCAGTGTGACCCGTTACACGCCCTATAATATGACCTGCACCTGATCCTAGAGAAGTGAGAGTTTAAATGTTTTGTAGGCTATTTGCAAGACTGTGAAGACGATTGCAGAACCAATCATAAAAGAACAGATTCCAAAGTACAAAATAGATGCAGTCGAATTTGATGCACTTTCCTTAGGCAGCCTACCACCTACATTTCAAGGTTTTTATGATATCTAAAGTGACTGCTAATTAAAATTTAAAATTCAATATTGTAAAAGTTGATTAGTTACAAGTTATAACTGTTATGTTTTATGGTCATTCAGGAATGAAAGTTTATGCGACAGACGACAAGGAGTTGATAATGGAACCATCTTTGAAATGGGCAGGCAATCCTAACATACATGTAGCTGTTAAGGCATTTGGGATGAGACCCACGGTTCAGGTATGTGTGTATATAATGATGATGATACATACATCTCTGCTTGCAATGGCTTGTATAAATATAATGATAATGTAGGCAGAGGTGGCCTAAGTATTCAACCTTTTTCATCAAGGCCATCCATATATTGAAACTATTCTACATATCACTCAAGTTTGCAGGGACGGACCTAGTGTATAACTAGGTGACGCGTCCGTTGCTCCTCAACTTCGCGCGCGTAGTGGAAAATTTGTTTTTTTTTTACGAAATTTGGAAAACGTTGCTACTAAAATGAAAAACGTTACTACTGAAATTCATTTCTAGATCCGCCACTGCAAGTATGTGTCAAGTTTCTATTATGCCAAATCTTGTCGAAAACATGCCTAGTGACGAAAATGTCCCTAAATTTTTCCCTCAATATTTGTATGAATTTTGGTTTGATGACATATTGTCGAAAACTTCTTAAATGTTGTATTAAGAAGAATTAGATTATTATTTGATGATAAAGTTTTTTAATATTAGTTAACACTTAACACAGGAACAAATCTATAAAATTGTATGAATTTAAGAAATTGGTATTGATGAGGCGGCTCAACCTGACCCGTCCCATTTGGTCCCATAAAGAAGCTAACTATCCATAGCCATTTTTGAAACTTTACCCAACTTGCCCGACCCATCTATTTTGCAAACTCTTAACCGATATCATTGGACTAATGGCCGCTAATTCGTTATATGCTCATATCACACTTGTAATTTTTCTTTTCAGGTAATTGACTTGCAAGTATTTGCTGCGCCTCGTATCACCTTAAAGCCATTGGTTCCTAGCTTCCCATGCTTCTGTCAAATCCTTGTTTCTCTCATGGAGAAGGTAATAATCTTTATTAAAATATCATTTAGAATCAAATTTGATGAAGATTTTGTAGCTATTCAATACCCATAAGGTTTCTACTTGATTCTCAAAGACCCTTTATGTAGTTAAATATGACTGTCATTTGTTACAAGCTGTCTGACTTTGTAACTTACGACACAAAACAGTAATTCTATTCAGTTGTCGTTGTAACTTATGCACTTTCCTTTATCCAAGTACTTAAAAGAGATTATCTGAGTTATAAATAAGACATCTCAAACACCCCATTACTGATTTTAGTCTAAACTTGTTAAATATTTTCAGCCTCACGTTGATTTTGGGCTAAAAGTGCTCGGGGCTGACCTCATGTCCATCCCTGGCTTGTACAGATTTGTCCAGGTATGTAACATATCAAAGTAAATGTATTCAAGAATCAGACTCAAGATTCAACTTTTATTATTTTACACGCATTTTTGTTCAGGAAACTATTAAAGATCAGGTTGCAACTATGTATTTGTGGCCTAAAACACTTGTCGTCCCTGTCCTCGACCCTTCAAAGTAAGTATTTGACTATTAGTCAATAATTAATATTTGTCTAATTATGCTTCTGAACATTGGAATAATCAGTTTCATACTAGCTGCAACAAAACTGATTATCAAAGCGTAAAATAACATAAACTAAATACTCTTTCTGACTAGTCGACGTTTTAATATGGCAGAGCAATGAAGAGGCCTGTTGGAATGCTACATGTGAAGGTTGTAAGGGCAATGAAACTTAAAAAGAAGGATCTTTTGGGTGCTTCTGACCCGTACGTAAAATTGAAACTTACTGAGGACAAACTTCCATCTAAGAAAACCGCTATAAAATACAAAAACTTGAATCCAGAATGGAATCAGGAGTTTAATTTGGTTGTCAAGGACCCGGAATCACAAGCTCTGGAGGTCATAGTTTATGATTGGGAACAGGTACATTTCTTTTATCTTTTAACGGTTCAATATCAAAAAAGGTCTAACGGGTCAAAAGCTTGGTTTTAAAAAGCGCTAGGCGCACAAAAGCGACGAGGTCTAAGCGCATCGCGTGAAGCGCAAAGCGCAAAAAGCATGGGATTTTCGTACCCGAAGCGCACACTAATTATATAATTTTTTTATATATCCCATATATATTCCATGAGTTTTTAGCTTCATTTGCCCAAAATATAGCTATAAATAAGGTTTTTATGCGATTTTACCTATATATACAAGCCAAAAACACCAAGGTACAACATTTTTATGCATAAAAAACACCCCGTGTACGTGAGGCGCGCGCCTCAGGTGAAAAGCGACTGATTTTTTGACAAAAAAGCGCCTGAGGCGCGCACCTTTGGAAAATGGATAGGCGCAAAGCCCTGAGGCGCCCTAGGCTGCACCTTGATGCGCCTTGCGCCTAGAGGCGCGCTTTTTAAAACCTAGGTCAAAAGTTACCTACATGTATTTAACCAGTTACAACTAGAGGTGGCAATTTCGAACCATCAGTATGGATCGTTTTGGACTTTTGGGTTGTAGTTTATGTCAAATGGTACATTATCATGATGCGTTTTATTCAAAGATTTAGATTATTATTATAGCATCTCCTATGCAAAGTCCACAAATAGTTTAAAAAACTTTAAGAGGCCCTCTTTATAAATAACTTTGAGCTTGTGTTTCATCATTCATGCTTATGTAGCATGAAGTTATCCGTTTTGACCCATTACTCAACCCGTGTCCATGTACCATTCACCAGTTTGGGGTAAATCTTATATTTTGACTTTCATGGTCAACTCGTGTGGCATGTAGGTAGGGAAGCATGATAAGATGGGAATGAATGTTGTACCACTAAAAGAGGTTACACCAGAAGAACCAAGAGTCATGACACTTGAACTCCTAAAGAACATGGACCCAAACGACCCGCAAAACGAGAAATCCAGGGGCCAGATCATGATTGAGTTAGAATACAAGCCTTTTAAAGATGATCAAGCTCCAGCTGATGGGGAAGAAACTGTGATTGAAAAGGCACCTGATGGTACCCCTGAAGGTGGTGGTTTGCTTGTTGTTATTATCCATCAAGCTGAAGATCTTGAAGGAAAACATCATACAAATCCATCTGTTCGTGTGATTTTTAGGGGGGAAGAGAAAAAAACTAAGGTAAGTTTCATAATAATCATTTTTTAATGGATAATTTACTTTTAAAATAAGAGTAAAAGGATTATGTTATTTCAAGAATAATAATAACTAGCAATTTTACCCGCCGCGCGTTGCGGCGGTGCGTAACGGATTGAACCGTGAAACAAACATTTGGCCGGTGAAACCGATAATAAAACAAAACAAATATAGGGGGACTGAAGTTGCAATCAACTGAAACATGAGGGGGTGGCAGTGGAAAATAGAGGGACTAAACTTGCAATTAACTGAAACATAAAGTAAGGGGACTGAAGTTACAATTAGCTTAAAGTTGAGGGGGTAGCAGAAGAAGTGTCAGCCGACACTTCATAATAGTATATATATATAATTCTTTTTGGGTAACCTTTTGTATGGATAAAATGGGTTGTGTTAGGTTGGCTTCACCTAGAACATATTTTAATTTTTTTTTTTAATGATTATTAGTAATGGTTTTTGGAACAAAATTATTAGCAGATTTTATGTGTTAAAATACACTTAAAAAAGTCAATACTAAAGCTGTGAGGTGTTACAAGGCTTTATTGTGTCACGTAGGGTTTGGAACAACAATGACACCTCCTTTAACATGAGTGGGGTGATGTTTAGCGCCCCATTTGGAACAACAATGACACCTCTTATAAACCTTTGTTTGGATGATTGTCAACAATATATTATGAGGTCACTATTGATAGTTTATATAACTCATGCTTGATTTTATATTTTATGAAGATGGTGAAGAAAAACCGTGATCCAAGATGGGATGAAGAGTTTTCGTATACTTTAGAAGAGCCACCAACGAATGACAGGATTCATTTTGAAGTCGTTAGTTCGTCTTCAAGATTGGGTCTACTTCATCCCAAGGTACAACAGTTTAATCCTTATTTGACCCGTTTAATATAAAGCAACAACTAAATGATGGCAAAATTATGGGTGTGTTACAAGTCTGATTGTGTCAACCTGCTAAAATTTTCAAATATCTCATCTCTTTTTTTTTTCTTTTAGTAAATAATTACGGCATTATAAACACATCAATCATATTAATAATCTAATGCTTAAAACAAAAATGATTTAGTAGCTTATAGACTCAAAAATAAATGGTGTGTTACACAATCCAAATTTTTATATGTAAATGATTTTTTCAAAGGCGTATGTAACAATCATGATTGTGTCTGTACAATAATATCGCTTCATATCATTAACGGTTTTTTTGGTAGGAAACACTGGGTTACGTGGATATACAACTTGCGGATGTCGTGAGCAACAAGAGAATCAATGGAAAGTACAATCTAATCGACTCTAGAAATGGTAAACTTCAAGTGGAGATGCAATGGCGAACCTCATCGTAGTGGGCGGGCATAAGAAGCTATTTGGTAAAATGATGTTCAAGATTTTACTATCTTAAGGATAGAATCAAACACTGTCAATTTAAATGTTTGATACCGCATGATATTGTCTTTTGATTTCATGTTTCTTATGTGTAAGTTTGTCAAATAAATAAATGTTTTTGATGTAACATACTAACATCAGACGTCATTTGATTTCAGGTTATTAGTCACACACTAAAGCTCATATTATCAATGTAATTTGTGTTCAAGGTTTAAATTATTATTGTATACACGTGGTTCGGTTGCTATGTAAGCACAACTAGATGGTATATGAGTGGTGTGGATTGTTGACATTGGGTAAATTAAATAATTCTATGATGTAACCTAGTTAACAACGTCAAACTATATGTTAGATAAATAACTAATAAGTAGTTTTTTATCGGAGTAATGAAAATATATAATTCCAACTATTGCTTTTTTGCCGATAATGGTCTTAATTACGAAAATAACCACTAGCGGTCACAACTTTCGACATATTGGTCACCAACAGACTCAAACTAACAGAGGCTAACTCCGTTAGTGTGATGCTGACGTAGCATGCCACATAAGATCATTTTGCCACCTAGGATCATTTTGCCACGTAGGATCATTTTGCCACCTAGGATGCCACGTCGGATGCCACGTAGGATCATTTTGCCACTTAAGCATGTCACGTCAGCATCACACTAACGAAGTTAGACTCAGTTAGTTTGGGTCCGTTGGTGGCCAATATGTCGAAAGTTGGGACCGCTAGTGGTTATTTTCGTAATTGGGACCACTATCGGCCAGAAAGCAATAGTTTGGATTATTTATTTTCATTACTCCTTTTTTATCCTGCACCCCGCCTTGTTCAGGTACCTTAAATTGGGTAGTGGGTTGACGTTGTAGTATCCGTGTACGGAAGGAGAGAGATAGAGAGAGAATATTGTAAAAGCTGATGTCCGTAGTTGATGTTAATGTTGCCTTCAAATAGACGTTTTAGAGTAGTGAATCTGGATAATGATTAAGCGGGTAATACACGATTGAAAAGGATCAGGGTAAGAGTGATGCCCCGCCTGCCCTAAGGTAGTCCCCCGCATCCACACATTCCCTCTAAAACGTGTCCCGTTTTAGTAATCTAAGTTATATTAGGGGGACGGGGTGTCACCAGAATCGGTCACTGGTACTCCACTACCAGCACGGTAACACCGCCGCCAGTGATGTTGGTAGTGGATCCGTTGACCAAATTCTGGTTTTAGTTACCGCACAGTAACGCTGATTTTTCTGTCTCTCTCTCTAGTTGATATTTTCTCTCTTTCCTCTCCTTGATATCTTCTCTAATTAACAATAATAAAGCCACCGTCACTATTCATCTCCGGCGAGTGTAAAAATTTTCTGCCGGTAGCAATCCAATCTCTTTATTATTGTGGGATTTTGCTAGCTTTTGTTTTTTTTTTTTAATTAAAAAGATTGTCAGATATGTGTTCCTCCAATTTCCGGCAGGAAAACGGTGATTCGAGACGGTGGTTGCCGTACAACGACGGGCGGAACCAAGTGTATGGCTTTTGAGTAGGGCTGCAAACGAACTGAACTTTCAGCGAACAGTTCATGAACCGTTCAGCGGGAAGTTCGTTTAGTTAAATGAACGAACATGAACAAAGGTCGAGTTCGTTCATTTATGTTCGTGAACGTTCGGTAACGTGTTCGTTTATGTTCGATAGTTTATTAAGTTTTTTTAATTTTTATACTTTTTTTTATATTCTTTTATTTTTATTTACTTTACAAAATAAATAATATATATGGGGTAAATATATGACAATTATGTTATATTTTGGGTGGATCTACCTAATGTCTTAATGTATGTGAATTTGATGTTATTCAAAAGTTAATATATGTCTGTTTGTGTTTGTTTCCGTTCATGAACACTTGTTTGTGTTCATTAATGTCTGTTTGTGTTCGTGTGCATTCATGAACAAAATTAATAAACGAACACGAACATGAGTGTTTTCTTAACAAACGAACACGAAAAGAAAATCTTGTTCGGTAATTATTCATGAACACATAATTTTCTTAACAAACGAACACGAACAAGGTCTTATTCGTGTTCGTTCGATTCGTTTGCAGCCCTACTTTTGAGTACTAATGGGCCTAATAATTCTTGTTTAGTGTTTTAGTGATTATTATTATTATGTATGAAAATAATTGATTATTTGGGAAAGAATCGTTGAAGTGTTGCCTCTAAAAAACGGTTTTAATGAAGTAAATAAGTGAACTGATGTGGCAATGTAAGATTCGTGTAAATCAGTGAAGTTGAAAATGTTTCGGTAGAGTACCCGGCCCCTTACAATTTATGATACCGCATTGCCATCCAAGATTCCAAAATTGATTATTCGGTAAAGAATCGGTGAAGTGTTGCCTCTAAAAAACGGTTTTAATGAAGTAAATAAGTGAACTGATGTGGCATTGTAAGATTCGTGTAAATTAGTAAAGTTGAAAATGTTTCGGTGGAGTACCCCGCACCTTACAATTTACGATACCCCATTGCCATCCAAGATTCCAAAAGGATACTAAATTACATCAACCGTCGGATCACACTACATCCAACGGTGCATACACAACCGGATCCCCTCAGCCTCACCATACAAAAAACCAAGTGCCCCCACCCACCTAATTCTTTTTTCTCATCTCCCCAACACTAATGGCCCAAACCTCAGCACCACCACCACAACCACCACCGCCACCACCACCACCTATATCCAATAATAATAATAATAATAATAATAATAATAATAATAATAATAATAATAATAATAATAATAATCCAGATCCTATACAGTACTGGTGCTACCAGTGCAACAAACGAGTACCTATTGAAACCATACCTAACAACCCTAACGCCATCTCTTGTTTCGAGTGCAACAACGGTTTCGTTGAGTCCATCACTGTTGCTTCTACTAACGAAGAGACTCCTGTCTTTGGTAACGAGTTTGTTCAGGTTTTAAGGCTAATTGCTCAGGCGGCGCGTGAAGACGACGCGCCTCCTCCTCCTCCGCCTCTCTCCGGTCATAACGATAACGATTATCTACGGATTGAGCTTGACGGTTGGGACGGCGGTAACTATACAGTTACTGATGATGAAGATCACGAGTCTCGTGATCACGTTAGGTCTCGCTGGTACTTCGATGAAGAAGACGAAGACGAAGAAGATAATAATAATAATAATAATAATGAACACGTGGAAGAACAGATCGATGAACATGACGATCTCGATGATGTTGACGTCAGCAGAGAACGGCGTGACGTACTCCGTAATCTAAACGATGAACAGATCGAGAATCGGATCGATGAGAACAATGAACATAACGAACACGGTTACGATGACGTCAGCAGAGAACGGCGTGACGTACTCCGTATAAGGCTACGTAATCGAAACGACGTACAGATCGATGAACACGATGAAAATACCGAACAGGATGATGATGATGATGACGTCAGAAGGGAACGGCGTGACGTACTACGTGTACGGCTCCGACAGGTGGCGAGCCGAGCCGCGAGCCGACACAATCGGATATTGGATTGGGCGGAGATGCTAATGGGACTAGAAGATCAATCGATTGAGTTTAGGTTACGAGTTAACGATAATGATAACGATAACGATGATGATGATGATGACGATGATGCTTACGTAGGCAATCCTGGAGATTATGTTGATGCAGCTGGATACGAAGCGTTGTTAGAAACCCTAGCGGAGAGCGATATGAGCGGGAGGAGAGGCGCGCCGCCTGCTGCGAAATCTGCTGTTGAGAGTTTGAATTCAGTTGAGGTGGATTTGAATTGTAGTGAAATATGTGCTGTGTGTAAGGATAGAGTGTGGAACAATGAGGGGAAGGTGGTTAAGCAGTTGGAGTGTGGGCATATGTATCATAGTGAGTGTATTGTGCCATGGTTGGGGTCGAGGAATACGTGTCCGGTTTGTAGGTATGAGTTGCCTACTGATGATCCTGAGTATGAAGAGGATAGGAAGAGGAGGTTGGTAATAATGGCTGCAACTGCTGCAGCTGCTGCTGTTGGTGGTAGCGATGGTGGCTGTTCGTCGAGTTCAGGTTCTGGTGAGTAAGAACTGGTATGGATTTGTTTGGCATTGGTGTTGATTGTTGTTGTAAGGTGATTATGTTAAGTTATTGTGTTGGTTATGTTGTAAATACATGTTTGTTTAATTTGAAACATGATTTGTTATCTTTTTTGTTTTGCTGTATAGTTATTTGGTCTTGTTATTGTCTTTGTAATTATGTTATAATAATAAAGCTGGAATGGATGATCTTCATGGTTATTTTAGTTATGGCTTACTTGATAAAATGACTGACATGTAAAAGAGATGATGATACATTAGGGATGCAACTTTTGGTTGTACATGATACTTGTTAAGTTGTGCTCGCGTATTTGAAGGACTAGCTTTTGAGACCTAAACGCTTCATGGTTTTTAAAATCAAGATGAACACCGATTGTTGAAATCAAGGGTGTCAACTACTAAAACCCGAAACAGACAAGGTACCCGACATAAAAATAGTTACGTTTTAAGTTAGGCGTTGGCGTTGTGCTTTGGTCGATATGTGCAACAGTGCTAGTCTTGGTCGTGTTTGGGTTGTATTGAAATTACTAAGGCCAACTGTTTCTAACTTGGGATAAGATCAAGGAACATATAACATGTTTAGATAACAGGCTAAATAATTGTTAAGCTCGAGTTAGGGACATGCTTTTGACACAAATAATATCTTTCTCATTTAAATACTGGTTTGAAAGGAGTTAGGTAATATGACCAGGTTAGACCCGCTTAGATAAACAAGTTATGAGCTACTCTAGGTTAGTGTTAGACCAATTGGTATGGTTTTGGGGAATAGAGTCGGTGTGCTGATTTGGCTGCTTCCCCGATTGGGAATACCGCCCCCCACGTTTTTAATTCGGTGGCAAAGCACCGATGGTGCCGAGTGTTTTTATTGGTCCATTTTTCTTTTTTTAAGTCAAACTTTATATAATAAAAAAAGGAAGGAATGGGGGAAACCATTTCCAAACTTTGAGAGAGTAAATGGGGAAAATGAGGTGACGCTGACGTGACAATTGAGGGAGTTGAGGGAGGTTGCTCTCACACTATATAGCCTTATGTCTTTGACACGAAATCCTTTTGTATTTGAACACATATGATCTGTGTAGATAAAGAAGTTGCATGGTTTTTAAGTGAGTTCATATTAGGGTTATGTTTTTCACACGAAAAATGTACCCGTCGTATTTAAATACATGGTTAAATGTGTCCCGAGTTTGGGAACAAATGTGACCCGTTTAGATAGCAAGTTACGAGATTTATTAACAAGCCTAGGTTAGAATGGCGTCTTTAACGCGAATAACATGTATTTCACACCGTCACTCAGAGACTCGGAGTTAGGTTTGTACTTCGATTATTCAATTCAAATTCATTCAAATATATTTAAACACGAATAAAATGAATAGTCAGTATTCGCTAATGTGCGTCGTGCCACGTGGCACCACCTCATTGGACTGCAACAAAATCGAATCTCAGTTCTAAAGTATCTTCTAAACTACCATATACACCCTTCGAACTTATATCAAACTAGATTATACCTCGGGAGCGTCCCGGTTGAGAAATTTAATATGA
Source organism: Ambrosia trifida (assembly GCA_028751855.1). NCBI lineage: Eukaryota > Viridiplantae > Streptophyta > Magnoliopsida > Asterales > Asteraceae > Ambrosia > Ambrosia trifida. The sequence goes on along the minus strand of CM054126.1, from coordinate 4,002,306 downwards.
TACATTAATTTTACATATCAAATAGAGTGATGTATAACTCTAATATTAATATCTAACCTAAAACAAATTAACAATGTACAACTCCAATGCTAACACCTAGCCTAAAAGAATGTACAACTCTAACATACTAATATTGATACTTAACTGAAAACAACGTATAACTCTATTAACTTATTCGGCTCTGGTTGATTTTTTTTTTCATATTTACTGATTTGAATATAATTAGTGACTTGCTTATACATGATTAATGATTTACCTGGACACTTTGTGTGTTTTTTTCCTGTATGAACAAAACCCCACAAAAAATTTCTCCTTTTTTTATATAGCACTATACTACTCGTTGGAAAGATAATAAAACGCTCGTTAATTTGATGTAATTTTTTTCTTTAAAAAATCTCGTATATTAAAGATATTAACGTTTAAAAATTATGGAAGAAAACATGAGGGTGAAAAATCCAATTTTGTTTTTAAATTATTTTTTTCCTAAAATATCTCAATGCCACATGAGATGACACATGACACACTCAAGGAAGAGAATGCCTCTTTGAGTGTCATGTCATTAAAATGGCTTTGGTTTATTATATGTATAGATATACAAGATATGCAGAATAAACACATCATATTATGTTCTACTATTGCCCTTACAAAGCTGCGCAAAGTGCTTAGATGCAAATTTGTGTTCACCTTATAAAGAGAACACACAAGAGATAGAGAGAAACAGAGGGATAGGTCTTAGATAATTAGCGCTTATCAACCTTAAAACAAAAACCTAAATACACGACTTTACTCATTTTGTTTCAGACGACCTGGCATAAGTTTTGTTGAGAGAAGAGTTGGATTCAAAATAAGATGTCTTTTTGGTATTCCAATTAAACAGTTATTTTTCGATCGATGTAAATAACATGTTCCTATTATTTTAGTCATATCCGGTTTTATTTATTTATCTTTCCTCTTTTGGTTGCTATAACAAGTGCTAATATCATGGCGTGAACAAACACCAACCAAATTCTAGCTCCATAGCGTAAGGAATCCACGGCGCAACGCGCAGGGTTTTATAACACTAGTTAATGTTAATTAACCATACAAAATACTTGAATAAAGCATTCACAATATAGACCCTATTTTTCGGTGACAAAACCCTACAATTTTTTTGGGGGTTGGAAATGGTTGTGAGTGAAGAAAATTGGGAATCTACAGTGTGTCGGTATATATTGGGTTCTTTGGGAATTTTTTAGGGAAAACAGGAAAACTGTATTTATTTTTTAATATTTGTTGATAGTGGTTGTGAGTGGAGGAGAGAGAAAATTTAATGGGGTTTAGTGTAATATGCGGTTGTGATTGGTTGTGAGTGGATGGGGGATGAGGATTCTATTGTGAATGCTAAGGTTTTGTATGTTGGGTCTAGGTCCTTGATGTGTCGAAAAATTGATATGTTTTCACCCACAGTTACCACCTGTTTTATGGTCTAAATCGTGCTTTTATCTTTGTTTTATCACGGTTTATCTTTCTTTATTGATAAATGCAGATTTGGAGGCCCGGTGACGAAAAGAAGTGAAAACCCGCACAAAACAGCACAAAAAGACGAAGATTTGAAGACTTTGAAGATCTGCCAGACATGGCACGGCCGTGCTCACGGTTGTGCAGCCTTGCCGGGTCAACAAGTCAACATTTCCAAGTCAAAGGAGGTCAATTTCAGAGTTTTAGGAAGTGCACGGGCGCGCACATTGATGAAGCATGGCCGTGCTTTACTCCAGCGTGTTCTCCAAGGCAAAAACCGACCAAGACTGACAAGACGGTTAGCTTCCAAGACAAGCACGGGCGTGCCACATGTGGTGGCACGGGCGTGCTCAGTAACTAACCAATATCTTCTGCACAAAGGACTCTGCAACAGTACCCGTTGTCGAGCATGGGCGTAGCAGAACGTTGTCAAGGGCGTGCAAGAGCTGAAATGCCTATAAATAGAGGCCTCCACCCCACATTTTGAAGCATACCTTTCCACTCGCAATCCAACACTTCTCCACGAAGTTTCTGCCCCCTGAGAGGTTTAGAGGTGTCCCTTGGAGCCTGGGATCACTCCACAAACACCTTGAGAGAGAGAGAAAGAGAAACACCTCAAAATCATCCAAAAACCTTAGAAATCTCTACAACACCCTCCAACATGTCTTGTACACAAACCCAATCTTATGAGCTTGTTGTGACAACCATGCTAGGCTAGATTTCTGTTGGCGTTGTTAGGGTGAGGATGGATACTTGGTATGAGTTAATATAGTTTATCTTTTATTTTAAAGTGGTGTTTTGTGTTCTTAACAATTCTTACTATTCTAACTTTGTTTAATGGTCTAATTAACAAATCACTTAGTCTTTGGTCTTGTGAGTGTCTTGATAAGTAATGGGAAAGATTCATGAGTGTACCCATGATGTGTAAAAACCCATGCACTTGTGAACTTAAAACCCAAAAGTGGGAAGGACTCATGAGTGTACCCATGGTGTGTAACAACCCATGCACTTGTGAGCTTAAAACCCATGAGTTTATCAAGATCTCATTTAGGGTCGGTACGGTCTATATACTTGGTCCTAATGATAAGTCAATCCTTAGTCTTACATCTTGGTTTCATGGTCTATGTGAAGTCTTGATGTGGGTTATGGAGTAATGAACCCGTGTTGGAATAAAATGGTCTTTATTTTGTTCCATCATTATACTGCCGCACAGTTAATGATAGACCAGACACTTTTTGATAAGTTAATTAAACCAAGTAGGGGATGCACGTGTGCGGGAAAAGTCACGACTCCTCTATGATATTAAGTGGTAACTTATTCGGTCATGCTCCGGCCACCGACAAGTTATTCATAAAAGTCTAGAGTAGTTTGATGTCTATATCGCAACACCAGGAGGCGGGTAATTCGGGGTTGAGTCGACACAGTCTCGAGTCACTTTATTTTCAGTGTTGAGAGGTGAACTCACTAGACCAGGGAGACCCTCATAATAACATTCAGAACACAGTTGTTTGTACAGCTTTGCGATAACAGTCACCTCTAGAAAATGCAGTTGCAATTCTAAGTTAAGCATAAGTGCGTGCTCGAACACACTACTATAAAACAAAGATAGCTATTTCATACCTAGGTTCCATCCGATCCCGAAGCAACACCATTGTTTTGATATTGATTTTCCTTAAAAGTTTTCACCTCTCATTTTACTTTTCTTCTTATTTTAAAGAATTTTTTTTTAAGTAATTTTAGGAAGCTGGGTAGTAAAAATCGTGTCTACGGATTCGATACTCGGTACTTGCATATTTCTATACTATATACGATAGTTACGCCTTCCTATTGTGTCGTGTTTAGAACATTAAGCAACTATCGTTTTAAATTATAAATTTAAAACTTGTAAGTGTGTCTTTTGTTTTTCTAACTAACTCGTCTTTTCATCAAAAACTTTTGGCATCTCCCCCGCGACTTTGCCCTTTTTGAAAAGAAGTCTAATTTTTTTTTAAAACATTCACACGACACCAGCCCTAGAGGTGTACGAAGCTAGTTTCCTGTAGCCTGTAGGAGGTGTTATGATGATTGAAAAACAAGCTTTGTGAATGGGCCCTGTTTCCCTTTATTCTTTGACTTTTAGGCTTATGACCGTGATGATGTTTGATTGTTTAGAAGTGCACACAAAAACCGGTTCCGAAACCAGAACCAAGAAAAAGCCGGCCAGGAACCGGTTATCAAGAAATCGGGTTCATACCCGAGTCTACCCACCGGTTCATCTCATCGATTCCAAGTTTTTTTTTTTTTTGTGTTCTAGTTCTACCTTGTTTTAGTGATGTTTTGCAATTTATTATTTGTTAAGATAAAAAAAAAAGTGGAGTTAACAATATATTTTTTTGTTTCCATTTTTTTTATACTTGGTTCCTATCTGCTAGGGTTTTTCACTCTAAAAACCGGTTTGGAATCGGTGTCGAATATAAAAAAAAAAAACATTGTCAAATTTTAGATGCTTTTGTCCTTTTTATCAAGGCAAGTGAATGAAGTGAAACCATGGAATTAAAGGCGCTAAATTATGCAACTCAACATGCTGCTGTCACAGGTTACGGTTCGGGAGGTAGCAGATGTTTGGTCGTGGAACGGGAAAGGGTCTGACTCTTTTATAGTATGTTCGGTGAAACCAATGATACAACAAAACAGAAGTGATATTAACTGGTTTAAACTTAAATAGGTCTCGTGGGTGCCTCTTAAATGTAATATTCTCACATGGAAGGCCGAGATGGACAGGATTTCTATGGACTCGACTTTGGCTAGAAGGAATATCTATGTTCAAAATGCGCTTTGTGGACTATGAAGTAGCGAAGTACGAACCACAATCCATGTTTTTACGACATGCGGTTATTCGTTTGGGGTGTGGTCCAAAGTGGGAAGTGGCGTGGCTTGGATCCGATATTCGCTTTTGACTTTCAGGACCTTTTGGTTTTATAGAAACATGCTACATGGGTTAAGATGGGAAAGAAGGTGACGCACGGAATTGTTGTTACTTGCTGGGCTATATGGAGAGCAAGAATTGAAAAGATTTTTAGAAATAAGGAAGCCAAGGTTAATGAAGTGGTAGATTTAAATACCTTATTTGGAAGGATTGGTGTAGCTCTCCATTGTATATGTTGTAGTTGTGTTGTGGTACGGAGGTCTTCGTTTTGAAGACGTACTTTTCTATTTTTTTTAATGAAAGTTAATATTAAAAAAAACCTCCGAGTATTGAAACCAAAAATTAGACCCGCGTTGTTGCAAACATCGAATATATTAGTCCAAACATTATGTGATGCGTTAATCTTATGAAAAGATGTGTTTTGACATATGCGATTTAACTGATTAACACTGGAGTTGGGTCAATCAATTATTCGTCTATAAAAAAATGAGTGAATTTGGTCAATTTCTCACCCCAACAGTGGTGAAGAATGTTCCATAAAAGGCATCTATGTAAAGTAATCCAATTTACATTGTACAGTCATAACGTATATATATGTGACCCAACTCATATATAGGAAACGTACAAAAAAACCATGAAACGTGTATAAAGTGAAACTTATACGTCTAATCAAAATAGATATTCACGTCACAGATTAAAATTTTACACATAACGCGTGCAAGGTCAAAATGCAGAGTAAAATGGAGTAAGAGCATTCACATTTGGTCCATCAAATGTATGTGTGTGTTTCCCTCAAATTATATGGGATGGGTGTAAGTGGTTATGAGTGAAGGAGAGAGAAAATATTTGGTGAAACTGTTCACCCTTATATTTGCGGGGACACTGTTCACCCCTATAAATATTTTAATATTTTTGTAAGTGGTTGTGAGTGAGAAGAGAGAAAATATAATGATAAAAGTATGAAAAAATATTATTATTTTAATTAGGAGAGAGAAGCTTTAGAGGTGGAGTAGTGATTTTTAGTGTAATTTTTTTTTGAAAGGCTTAATTCAGTGGAAATCCTTATACAACCCTAACATAACGGTCCCAAGTTCGAATCCATACCCACACACTGGTGTTCTCCTTGCCTAAGTTCAAACCGTTACGGAGAATTTTTTTGTGATGTGCCTGGATTGAACCTGTGACATACCCCCTAGGATGAGAACCCCTAAGGGAAAACCCACCCTACCTCAAACGAGCTGGGCTAGACATCATTGACGATTTTTAGTGTAATTTGATGGAGGGAATTTGGTGGACCAAATGTGAATGGTTTAGTAGACTAATAGTGCATGAGTTAAAAAATGCAAATAAAAAAAGTCGTTATAAAAGTTGTAAAATGGAGTAGTAATAGTAATATGGGAGTTGAAATTGCAATTTCAAAAGTTGAGGGGTGTAAAAATAAAGTTATAATACATGGGTTACAACTAAAAATAGTAGTATGGTAGGTGGTAAATGCCACCAACTTTGTGTTTTAAGATCATTGCAATTTAATTGAATAACCTTGCTGTTGGATCAAAACATAGAATAGCTGAATTTATATTGTAAAATCATTACGTATTTACATGTGACACGACTCATATATAGAAAATGTACAAAAAAACATACAACGTGTATAAAGGGGAAACTGACTCGTGTAATCAAAAGACACATTCACATTAATGGTTGAAATTTGTAAGATAACGTGTTACGACGGGGTTAAAAAGTAGAGTAGACCGAAGTAATAGTGCATAGGTTAAAAATACAAAATTTAAAAGTTGTAAAAAATGTAAAATGAAATATTAGCCTGTGGGTTAAAATTGCAATTTCAATAGTTCAGAAGTTGTAAAAACAAAGCACTAATAATCAGTTAAAATTGAAATTATTCAAAATTGAGAGGGTTGATGGTAAGTACCACCGAAGTTATGTAAGTATATAAATAAATAAATAAATAAATTTAAGAGACTATACTGGATAGTAGGTATTGAATTCAAAGTTTCCGATGAAAGAGTCAAAATGTTGATATTTTTGAAGATAATCATTTTTTTTATCGGCTAACGACATCACCTCGGTACCCCGTTTCGAATCTCTATTTCCATATTATCCCTGAGGGCATAAGCCCTTTCAAGGTCAAGGGTTGTATTTTTGCTGGCCTTAGGATTTAAACCGTGTATCTCTTCTGGACAGGAACCTCCCTAATGAGTAAACCCTATCACCTCTCCCCAACAGAGCTGGGGGTCATTGGCTGAAGATAATCATTTAATTTATACATGTTTTTGTATTTAGCACGCCATTGCTTTTAAAGTCAATAGTCAAAACTCGGCCTTCTAGTGCCTTTGACTTCAAAACGTTTACCTTTACCTTTTCTACAAAAGACTTTAGACTTTTGATCAACACCACATGTTATATATATATATATATATATATATATATATATATATATAGGACCCATATATAGTGTTTGTATTTCACAAAGTAATCATGCAACACTATATTAGCAATGCAAACTCATAGTATTCTTACTTTTTCCTTCCGGATGCTAGGCATACTAGCTTGTTTTGCTACAAGCAATGCCCTTCAGTCCGACATTGATTGCCTAAGATCAATTAAGGAATCGCTCGAAGACCCTGGACATAAGTTATCTTCATGGACTTTTAGCAACTACACCGAAGGTTTTGTGTGTGATTATATTGGCATTATGTGTTGGCATGACCAAGAGAGCAGGGTCGAGGCGATTACTTTAAGGGGCATGGGACTCATAGGACCATTTCCAATGGGCCTGAGAAACTGTACCTTCATGCAGCGTTTAGATCTTTCTGGAAACAAACTCTCAGGATCCATTCCTTCTAATATAGCAAATGATTTACCATACATAGTGTCTTTAGATCTCTCAAACAACAATCTATCAGGTTCAATTCCACCTAACCTTGCCAACTTTAGCTACATTAATGTTTTGAGGCTTGATAACAACCACCTAACCGGCCAAATCCCTACCCAATTGTCTAAACTTCCACGCTTACGTATATTTAGTGTAGCTAACAATAGACTCCTAGGACCCATACCCATATTACCATATTGTATCTCCTCTGCAATAAGCTATGCAAACAACATAGGGCTTTGTGGAGTTCCCTTAAGTCGTTGCAAGAAGGAAGACGATAAAAATCAGTTTTTCTCAGGGTTGGTTATTGGATTATCTGTTTCGACTACCTTAACTATGTTGCTTATGTTGTTTTGTATGCCTAGATCTTCTGTGATCAACATGAGATCTTATCTTTCCACAATCAAGAGAATTAAGGGAATGAAGCATCACTTGATTCCGCTAAGATCCCAAATCCTATCTATAGAGGAAGACATAACCGAAGAAAGGAAGGTAAAATCCTCCACCCCTTTATCTCTTTACACACACACACACACACACACACACACACATATATATATATATAGGGAAAGTATAAACTGAAAACCACATTGAGTTAAGAAAACTAAGAAAACCCTTGTAAAAACCATCTAAAATTTTTTATTTTTTTTTTGAAAAAAATACACAAGGTAACATACATGTATTAAAACGTTTTGGACCAAAAAAATAAACGAAGTTTGTGCTGTTACATTGTAACAGCTCTGTTACATATGTAACAATGCAAATTTTGTTTATTTTTTTTTAAAATATCCAATCGGCGCTTTTTTTTGTTTTTTGACCCAAAACACTTTAATACATGTATGTTACCTTGTATATTTTTTTCAAAAAAAAAAAAAAAAGATGGTTTTTACAAGTGTTTTCTTAGTTTTCTTAACTTAAGGGGGTTTTCAATTTATCCTCCCCATATATATATACTAGTATTATGCTCGCGTGCTTCGCTGCGCAAATACAATTCTAAAAAAACATGGCAGCGTATTGCATTCTAATTTGGCTAAATTTCGTAAAGCATGTCTCTTTCTCGCTCTCATTCTCATAAGAGACGGATTTTGAAAGTAAATTTAAGATTTAACTATCAAAATTACAATTCTTGCTTTTTTTTACAACCCACATATGTTTTTATGTTTATTTTGTTCATACAATCATTCAAGCTTAACTTTCTTAGTATAATATAATGATTTTAGAATTTATATTTGTATTATAGTCATTTTGCAATTGATCTAGACGGTCACTTTATCTTTTTAATTGAAATCATATAAGGGTGAGGAGCTTCAAAACAACTCATATGATAGTAATGAATGTGATAATTCAAATACATTAATAAGTCTCTAAATTGATTATATAGTTATAGTACAAGTACAAGTGCATAATGCAATAAGGGGTATTATGGGGAATTTTTACATGACATATCTATGTTAAAGCATGAGTCTCTTGATATCCCATCTTAAAATGGGTGTAAAATTACTTTTCTAGATATGTCTCCTCCTTAATAAGGTAAGATAGATTGAGAAGAAACAATTTAAGTCATGCATTTGTTATGAATTTGTCTAAGACCCAATATCATTAAAATATAGGATTATCATATGAATTGATATGTTTGCATTTTACGTGTATTGTATAAGCATATAGTATATACATATGTGTAGGTTCACTATAGTTCTCTAATCCACACAAAATAGAAAATTTGTTATGAGTAACCGAGAGATGATCAAGGGAATGAAAATTAAATAATGAAGATAGAGAACTCATCTAATATTTTACATTGTCAAAATTTCCATATAGATATATAATTTAGATTAGTTCGGGAGTTCTTCCAATATATATACACGGGCACATGCATACATTAAATGCAAAGATCAATATGCAATTAACTCTATCTTTTTAATTAAGCAGATAAGTTCCATGGAAAAGTATGTATGTCGACTGAGTTTAATGGAACTTGAGGCTGCAACCAATAATTTTGACTACAAAAAGGTAATTGGCTATGGAATCATGGGACTCATGTACAAAGCCACGTTTCTAAACGGTCTAACGCTTGCGGTTAAGAGGCTCCATAAGTTTGAGAGCTTTGAGAAAGAGTTCTTATTAGAAATAGAGATTTTAGGAAGACTACGGCACCCAAATTTAGTACCACTTTTAGGTTTTTGCTTTGAAATGGAGAAAAAGTTTCTGATATACAAATATATGTCTAACGGAACCCTCCATCAATGGCTACACGCGAGGCCACAAGTGGAAGGTAAGAAGATGGGATGGACTATGAGGTTGAGGATAGCGGTAGGGATAGCAAGAGGACTTGCATGGTTGCATCATAACAACGTCCTTCGGGTAGTACATCTCAGAATGAGCTCAAATTGTATTTTACTTGACGATAATTTTGAACCCAAGATATCAAATTTTGGCGATTCAAAGATATTAATGAATACAAGTGGCACCCCGTCGAGTGCTTGCAATTTTGTGGTACCACATTCTAGTCCTGGCCCTTACAAAGAGGATGTTTATAGCTTCGGGCTTTTGTTGCTTGAGTTGGTTTCTGGAAGAGAAAGGCGATCCGAAGGTTTCAACTCCTCGTGTGATGAATGCTTAATAGGGCAAGGATTCAGTGAGGAAATATGTGAAACACTTAAAATAGCGGAAAATTGCATTCAAACACACAAAGATGGGGCAACAAACATGCTTCAAGTGTATCAAGCAATTCGTGTTGTTGGAAAATCACGGAATGAAAATTCTGTAAATTCATGTATGAGTGTAGAAGATAACGAAGGCAACCTATAGCATCAATCTTGTGAGTGTTTGGGATTGCTTATTATTAAAATGTTTATATGCTTATAGCTTATTGATCTATTTTGTAACATCAAATACTTCCCATACCCTGACCTATTCATACCATAAAAAATTTATACGTAACAATATTATATATAAAGGGGTAAGTTTTAGTACATAAAGTCCTTAACCTAAATACATAATATTAGGTTATAGATAACAATATCATGATGTTAAGAAAAGTAGTCTCGACAAAAATCAAAGCTGGTAACCTAAATTTTTAGTCATTTCTCATGCAATATAGCCTTGTGTTTATTTTGATACTAGTGGGTGTCCGCACGTTGCGGCAGAGAACACAACATTTAGGTTAGTGATTTCAGAGGGGTGCACAAGACGGTTCTGTTTTGAGGCATAACCATAACTAAAACCGAGCTAATTTAGAGCCGAACATTTTTCAATCAAGATATGAATGCATGTTAACATAGTTTATTATGAGAGCCATGCCATTAACTTTGCCAAAAAGGCTAAAAGTATAACTTTATTTAGTCAAAGAGTTTCGTATATAAGTTACACAAGAATTAATGGATTCTTGGTAAACTAAGGGGTCATTTCATAGCAAATTATTTCATCAAATGTTTCTTTCTCAGCCAATGTGGGATGAGCAAAATTGCAAAAGATTTGGGAATTTAGAGGTTTTGAAGGTTTAATAGATTGCTCTTTGTGTTTTAATACTTGTAATTATTTAAAATCTTAATTTTCTGTAAAATGATTTTTTCGTCCTCCATTTATGCATTATAATATAGTATAGATATATACACAAGTATTAGTATTATAACCTAGTATTATACTCTTGATACATTTGATACCAACAAATAGAGTATTAGAACATCAAAGACGTGTGGCCCACGCGTTGCTGCGGTAATCTGTTGGTCGACATAATTTTACAAATTTGTGATTTCTATCAAAATAATAACATTGAACATGAAGAAGAACAGATCGATTAACATAACGAACACGGTAATGATAATGATGACATCAGCAGAGTATGGCGTCAGCAGAGAATGGCGTGACGTAATCCGATTACGGCTTCATAATCGAAACGAGAATCGGATCGATGAGAACCATGATGAAGATGACGTCAGAAGAAAGCAGCGCAGTGTAAAGCTCTGTCAAGTGTCGAGCCGAGCCATGAGCTGACATAATTGGATAATGGATTGGGCGGAGATGTTAATGGGAATAGAAGATCAATCAATTAAGTTTAGGTTACGAGTTAACGATAACGATAATGATAACGATGATGCTTACGTAGGCAATCCTGGAGATTATGTTGATGCAGGTGGATACAAAGCATTGTTAGAAACACTAGTGGAGAGTGATATGAGTGGAAGGAGAGGCGCACCGCCTGCAGCGAAATCGGTTGTTGAGGGTTTACATACAGTTGAGGTGGATTTTTTTTTATGGAATTCAGATGAACAACAGATGATCTAAGAGGCATGTAATCACTTTCGGATCGAATTATTTCGGTTGTTCTTCCGTAAATCCCATCGGATACAACTCAGATTGAGAATGAAGAACTTAGTATGTGATTGAGAGTGAATTCATGAACTAAAGATGCCTTGAGAAAACGATCTTTTGAACCGTACTTCTAGTTAGACCAAACTCTCCTATTTATAGGAATCAAAACTACCCTTGGTAGTTAATTAACCACCATTGGATTTTAATTAATCTCCACACAATATCCACCCATGGAAGTTAATTAACCTCCACACAATAATCACCTGTGGAAGTTAATTAATCTCTACATAATAACCACTCATGGAAGTTTCTACACAATAACTACTATTGTTAGTTATTTAACCACCGGTGGGACTATGTCGGTTGCTTAGTGATAGTCGCCCATTTAATATGTCGGAGCTTTTAAGTAACAACATTAAAATAGTCCTGATCAAGTGCGCACTCCGCACCTCCTAACTTGTATCAGTGTATATTTTAATTTCTCATTTGGTCTTATGTGAATCCCGATTACCAAGACGGCCCGATGACACTAAAATCACCAACAGGTTTGAATTGTGGTGAAATTTGTGGTGTTTGTAAGGATAGAGTGTGGAATAATGAGGGGAAAGTTGTTATGCAGTTGGAGTGTGGGCATATGTATCATGGTGAGTTTATTGTTCCATAGTTGGGGTCGAGGAATACGTGTCCGACTTGTAGGTTTGATTTGCCTACTGATGATCCCGAGTATGAGGAAGATAGGATGAGGAGGTTGGTAATAGTGGTTGCGGCTTCTGCAGCAGGCGGTGATGGTGGTTGTTCTTTGAGTTCGGGTGCTGGTAAGAACTAGAATGGATTCATTTGGCATTGGTGTTGGTTGTTGTTATAAGATGATTATGTTAAGTTATTGTGTTGGTTATGTTGTAAATACATGTTTATTTAATTTGAAACATGTTTTGTTATCTTTTTAGTTTTTGCTGTATAGTCATTTGGTCTTGTTCTTGTCTTTGTACTGATGTTATATAATAAAGCTAGGATGGATGATCTTCATGGTTATTTAGTTATGGCTTACTTGATAAAATGACTGACGTGTAAGAAACCTAACAAAAATAGTTATGTTTTAAGTTAGGCGTTGTGCTCGGGTTAATATGTGTAGTGCAGCTTTTGGTCTTGTTTGGGTTGTATTGAAATTAATAGTTATGTTTTAAGTTAGGTGTTGTGCTCTGGTTAATATGTGCAACTTTTAGTCGTGTTTGGGTTGTATTAAAATTTATCAGGCCAACCGTTTCTAACTTAGGATGAATATATAATTATAACACATTTAGATAAGGAGGTTATATAATTTTTAAGCTCGAGTTAGGGATATGCTTTCAACACAAATAATATCTTTCATATTTAAATATTGGTTTGAAAGGAGTTAGGTAACACATATGATCCGTTTTGACTATCAAGAAGTTATAAGCTAAAGCTTTTGACATAGATAATATATCTTTCATATTTAAAGATCGGTTGGAAATGTGTTACCAAAAGGGGATAACCGCGCAGCTTGTTACTCGCTTACTCCCTATCCAGATGTAAGTTGTTGTTGTTTTAATCCTATTAAAGAAAATATGTAACAGTACTGATTTCTGGGAGATTAACATGGACCTTTGTATGACACCCTAGGCAAATCCCACATCGGCCGTGACCAGGAGAGATCCTTGGTTCATAAGTAATCCAAAGCCTCTTAAATCACCAACGCGTTTTGGGCTTAATGCTAGTGGATGAGAGGAGAACTCCACAGTTAAGTGTGCTCAGGTGGGAGTAGTATCAGGATGGGTGACCTCCTGGGAAGTCTCCACCAGGGCGACCAAAAACAAATCCGTGAGCTCTGGATGGGCAACCCATCGTGGCAAAGCGGACAATATTGGTGGTGAGAGGGGCCGGATGTTACAAAATATTTCTTTTAAAAAAAGTTATAAGCTAGTCTGGGTGTTTGGGATTTTGCTTATTTAACTTCAAAAGTGTTTTATTTTTAAAATTGTTTATTGACATATATGAATTTTTGTAAATGAGTTTTTTTTTTTAAAAAGTGTTTCGATTAACTTTTGTGATGGAAAAAACTAATAAATCAATAAGTTATTTTTTTAAATGTTTGGCTTGGCTTAGCTTATTGTGAAGATTGGTTGTATGGGTAGGTAAATTTGTAATTTGTATTCCAAAAACCAAAAACAAAAAGCTTTGATTTATGACGTTTTAAAAATAACTTTTTTTAAACTCATATAAAACAGCCAAAACAGAAAGTTCTTCTGCAATAGCTAAACAACTTATTGACTTATTAGCTTCCTTAAGAAGCTAATAAGCCATTAAGTTGTTTTTCAACTCAATCCCAAACACCCAACCTTGGGGTTACGTCTTTGACACAAACTCTTTTGTATTTGAATACATAGGATCTCTCTAGATGAAAAATTTATCCGTCGTATTTAAACACATGGTTTGAAATGCGTCCCAAGTTTGGGAACAAATATGGCCCGTTAAGATAAGCAAGTTACAAGATTTGTCAACAAGTCTACTTTAGAATGTGTCTTTAGCACCAATAACACATATCTCACTCGGAGAGTTAGGGTAGGTATTTTGGTTATCATTTTTAACCCTACGAAATACTTGAAAGAGGTTTTGTTTGTTGGGCCTAGGCCCAGTAGGTGTACGAAGATAGTTTTCTATGGGAACCTAGGAGGTGTTATGATAGATTGAAAAACGGGCTTTGTGAATGGGCCCTGTTTCCCTTTATACTATAACTTCTGAGTGTGATACTGGTGATGTTTGATTGTATGGTATTTAGGTTTTCTGGTTTGTTTGGTTGGACTTTAAAAGGAAATTTGATCCGTTGGAACATTTGAAACCCAAGCCCCTTCCCTATCTTTTGGGGGTTTTAGTTGTAGAGCGCGCCTACTATTGCCACATCATAACTCATGCCCCCAATTCAAGCCCCCCACTCCTTATAGTCTAACGGGATATTAAGAGACTGGATTAGTTTGTTTCCCCTTTTAAAGCAAAAACCATTCAAAGGAATGCTTATGTGAAGTTAAACTATTTCTTATAGGGTGAAGTGGAGTGAAATGGGGAAAAGAGGATGATATGGCATCTAGGAGTTGAGGATGGTTAAAGTATGCCCAATGGTCTTGCTTTTTTTTTTTTAACGGCCAATTGGAATCACTCACGGACCACTGGAGTATCATCGTGCCACCAGTCTTACCACGCGATCATTTTCCACCACCAAGTCACCAATTCAGGAGGAAACTCATAATTATGAGAAAAACCCCTTGTAAGATACGAACCAGGGACATATTAGTCCCTGAGTCTTATCCCACCACCAAAATGTCGCTGGGCTATAATGCCTTTGGCATACCCAATGGTCTTGTGAGCAAGAGATTGAAAGCTTGTGTAATGATTATGACTCATAATTTCCTTAACAAACGAACACAAGTATTTTCTTAACAAACGAATACGAACTTGTTCGTGTTCGTTCGGTTCGTTTGTAGCCCTAATTATGAGTACACCTACTTGTCTTATTGTGCTTTGCAAACAAACTTTTTTTCTCCCATATTATACACCGGACTCAGTGGCGCAGGTTTAAAGGGGCAGGGGGTTTCACTCAGAAGTTCTGATTATATAGCATTCGTATATAATTTTTTTGGTATATACGGTTTCGACCCCCCCCCCCCTTAAAAAATAGGTATAAACAAAAACTAACGATATATCGGACGATACAATGTTCCCAAATATCGGTTGTTTTACCGAGTATTTTCACCGACCCAAACATATCACCCAAAACATAGCTATAGAAAAAAAATTTAGGTCCCGTCCCATGACCGGTGACTTTCGACCCCCGGTACTACAAGCAAGTTAAATTAAGTATAAGTAAAAACAGTTAAGATGCAGTCAATGTTGAAGTATTCAGCACGGAGGTGCTTAGCGTGCTTTGGAAGTATGAACAAGTCAAAACTAGGGTTGGTATATGCATGGGGTCGTCATCATCAATTTTCTAACCTTTCATGCACGTCATTGCCTTCGCATTTATCGGGATTGTGACCCACAAAATACTTAGCACACTTTTATTCAACACCACATGTTTCATTTATATATATATACACACACATTATGCATGACTAGATTAACAATGGAAAGAAATAACTTTCATTTTTTGTGCTTGCAAATCATATTAGCTTGTTTTGGTATATGTAATGCCCTAGAGTCTAATATTTATTGCCTAAGATCCATTAAGGAATCATTGGAAGACCCTAGGCATGTATTTTCTACATGGGATTTTAGCAACAATACTCAAGGTTTCATATGTCATTTTGTTGGCGTCCGATGCGCGTCAGACACCCAAGGAAACCACCTTGTTATCGGGGTTTCTCTACAAGACGCAGGACTCAAAGGACCATTTCCAATGGGCATAAGAAATTGTACCTCCATGCAACATTTAGATCTTTCTGGAAACAATCTCTCAGGATCCATTCCTTCTAATCTAGCATATGATTTGCCATACCTTGTGTCTCTCATTCTCTCTAATAACAATCTATCAGGTCCAATTCCATCTAGCATTGCCTATTTTGTCTTTCTTAGTGTTTTGAGGCTTGATAACAACCGCTTAACAGGCCGAATTCCTTTAGAACTATCTCTACTTGAAAACATTATCGAATTTAGTGTTGCTAATAATAATCTCTTAGGTCCCGTACCGACATTTCTCAATAGTAACTTCTCAACAGAAAGCTATGCAAACAACCTAGGGCTTTGTGGATATCCTATGAGTCGTTGCGAAAATGAATACGATTAAGAAGATTTGTTTCTACCCGAGTTTGTTGATGGATTCTGTTTAATAACAGATTAGTCAAAATTATCTACAAGTTAGATAGTTACATTGTTACTTTGTTAGTTACTTTAGTATTATGTATTATCTATTATAAATAGGTGACATGTGATTCCTTTACAATTTCTAATTGTTTTTTTCATATTGATTTAAATATATAGAACATTATGAAACATGCTATTGTTTAATACAAGGGCGAAGGATAATGGGGCAAGGGGTTCCCGCATACCAATTGTTTTTTTCTCATGATGGAAGTTTGTGATTTCCGTAGGTAGTTTTTATATGCATTGGGTCTGGCCCCCAGTGATTTGATCTTCCGGCCCCTATCGATAGGAAAAAATTTGGTTCTCGTGATTTTCGGCCACCATCACTATTTTTCTCAAGCTTCGCCGCTAGTTTAATTATGTTTCTTTTCTTTCTTTTTTTCTTCCTTCATAGTTACCTACTTGTTTAACCTGAAAAAACAAATTACTATATTGGAATTTTGAAACTTGTGCTTTGATTCAACCCTTGAATTGGTTACTATAGGATCCATCATCCATGGATGATTGAAACAATTCATCAATCTAAGAAATACAAAAGAAGAAAAAAGAAGAATAGAGGAATTCGAATATGGGGTGATGCCCCTTTTGTTGGATGATTTACAAAGATAATACACAAATTGATAACAAAACTGATGAAACAAATGATGATTTTATTGAATTGATAATAGAATACAAAGAAATGTTTTCGGTTTCTTTTGGTTTGTTTAACAAACTTGAAAACCGAAAATGTTTACATACATACTAATCTTAACTATAATAACCGCCGGTTTGTATCAACAGTTGCGTCCTTATAATGAATCGACGTGTCTTTGTTTGTGAACCGTTGTGATAATATGTGAACCGGTTTGTATCTAGCTTATATGAATATGTTCGTCTAATACCTTTTGTGTTTTACATCGGTACATACAGTGGCGAAGCTTGGTTTCAGAATCAACGTGGCCGAACTCAATTTTTTTCGATTGGTAGTGGAACATCGGCGGGGCCGGACTCAACCCGGACTCAATTTACCTATGAAAATCATAAATTTTCACTACTGCGCCAAAAAAACAGGGGGGGCCAGGGCCACCCCTGGTCCCAGCAATACTTCGCCCCTGGGTACATACACACATGGAAGAAAAGTCGTGTTTCTTTACCAATCAACGTAAATAACCAATTACTAAAATAATAATTGTAGGCCCCTGAAATAGATTGATCAAATATGTAGAATGCGGATCCTTTAGAGAATCTGTAAGTGGACGAACAAGCAATCTGAATAAGTACAACGACACAATAATACTTTAAATTGATCTTCTATCGATTATAATCATAAATCAATCCAAGATCCCCACGAACTTGCCAGCACCAAGAACTCACGAACTTGGTGGCCGAAACAACTATCTATATTGTCTAACATAAACCCTACGCGAAACATTTATTTATACATATCATTTTCGCATGGGTTGGGCCGTTAACGAACTTAAACAATTTTGCTCAGACCCATGGTCGCCTACCACTATGTTCGTTGAATACAATAAAAACGATTACACGTTATACAAAATGACCTATCTACTAAGTTATTCTATTTAGAAAGTTATTATGTCACACAAAATGAACCAACACAAACTTAACATACTCAACCTTTTAACTTGACATAATTACATAAATATAACTATTCACTAAATACATATTTGACTCTAAAACTTTCATCAACAGTTACGAGGGTGACTGTTAGAAGTAATTGTTTATATAAGTTTTAGGGCCAAATATGTATTTATACAAGTAGTGAAGAAGTTGATTTGCTAGGCCTTTATGAAGTAGTAAACGTCGAAGGTGGTTTTGATTGGGTCGGTCAAGAATCCCAATAGGGAACTGTATCCTTGGTTTTGCATGGAATGATGCTCAAGATATGAAGCATGTGTATATAAGATATCTTGATTTGATTGAGTGGTACTACAATGTTATGAAAGAACGATATAGGTTTCCGTCTAAAAAAAGATGATTAGTTTCATCTATATAAATGGATCATTCTTAATTGGCCGAAGGCAAACGACCTAATGAACCCAACTACGGCAGGGAAGCCTTTATTCTGGGTGTCAGAATGAAAGGTTACCCGGGCAGAAACTTCAATCAATCCTATGGCATTGTGAAATCTCTAATCGGAGGCATTAGAGTTCCCCTATGAGAATGGGGCTGGTGAAATAGGAGACCTCAAGCTGCCATACTTGACTAGAACTGAAGGAAGATCTCTCACACCTATATTGAAATTCCCCATGGAGGGCGTCAAATGCATCAAACACACCTATCCATGAATTCCTTGCTCCGATCCGAAATGGCCAAGCAACAGAAGAGGCTACGGTAATGCTTCTACACCTTCAGCAAAAGGAGATTGGGGTCATTCTCCCAACTAAGTGATACGCTACCTAAATGTCAACCATTATTTAGGATATGGAATGGGAATAGGGCTACGCCCTTAGTAGTATGACTACGTCCATGCTCATCCTTGTCAGGTTTCTATCCTCGTGAACATGTAAAGCTCTCACAACTAGTGATATCTTTGCTGCAAACCAGCATAATCAAAATATACACAAAGTAACCACATTCCTAACATAATTCCTAGTAAAATTATAAGTACTAATGACAAAACAATGACTCATCAACACCCCATTCCGTAAGGGCTGACATGACACTATTTCATTGATTAGAAATAGAAGACACACTTTCATTTATTTAAAAGTCGGAAATGCATAGCAGAAAAATAGTACGAAGCACTAAGGCAAAAATACATATTTGGAAATACAAAGTAACTTGTGTGTGTTGGTGGTAGTTGGGGGGGGGGGGGGGGTTCCTTTAGGCTCGAGTAATGAAAACAATAGCAAAACAGTTACGGTAATCTGTAACTCAAAACAATTACAGTAAACAGCGAGTCAAAAACATTATCGCTAACGGTAAGTCTAAACAGTATCGTAACGATAAGTCATAACAATATCAATAACATTGTTTCAAAACAATATTTGTAACCGTAAGTCAAAACAGTTACGATAAACGATACTAAAACAGTAATGACAACAATAGACGGTAGTAAAAAAGTTATAGTAAATGGTAGTAAAACAGTTACAACAGGCAATAGTAAAACTGTTACGGGAAACGACAAGCCAAAGCGGTACGGTAAATAGCAGTAAAACGGCTCGTTAAACGGTAATGCTAAGTGGTGACAAAACGGTATCGGTTACGGTAACCGAATGAATATTAATATGGGTAGCATTAACAAGTCACATACTAGGGTAGTATCGTAAACGATATCGGTATTAGGATTAACATAATGTCTAACTTTATTGGCCTAAAAAAACCTTAACATGTCAACTCAATTAGTAAACGATATTAGGTGACTCTATCTGTAAAAGTCGAAAAAATATTGATTTAAACTTTACGTATTCTTTTAATTCGAATAAGTCAAATAAACCCGAATTAAAATAAGTTTAGTCACGTCGGTTTACTCGAATTTCATGGAAATTCGAGTCGACTCCAAATACAGGTTTTACAACCTCAAATTTGAATAACTCGAAATTCGACTCAATAAACACACCTTATGTGTTACATGTATTATGTTATGTTTAAGAAACTGACAAGTTAAGTAAAATATGTCATGTAACACTATTAATGTGAAACATGTCATATCAAAAAAGCTATTCAACACAACATAATTTCTCTTATGAAAATCAATTTTGTATAGAACAAGTCTCGCATACAATACATATATATACATTACATATAAACTCTTCAGTAATTACTAATTACAGTCATAAAAACAAAATAAGAAAAAATTTACAAAGAAAAGACAGAAGAACTATACAACACTCTGTTTTTTTTTTCTTTTTACATTATTTTTTTTACTGTTAATTAATTTTATCTTATCCTTGCCGGTTCATAAGATGACGTTGCGGGAGCCTGAACCGGATCTCTGAAGCCGGCGACTTAACAGCAACACCATGCCAACATATGCCACCTCGACACATCTCATGCGCCACGTCATCATCCCCTCGATTAACATTCGCACACGTCACCACCTTCCTAGACACATCCCACGTCAGCGCCACCACCAACAAAACCCCAACCACCGTCGTCGACAGAACCAGCACCGCCACGCCGCCGTAGCACCGCCCAATCAGATGCCCGTAGCCTTTGATCGCTGCTATCACTGTTAAGTAGACGATCGTTAGATTACCTGCTAGTATATCTGAGATTGCCATGAGGAAGTTATTAAACTGATTGATGATGATGAAGTGATGAAGGATTAGAAGAAGAATCTGGAAGAGCCGAAGAGGGATTGGAATGATATTAATAATAATAATAATATTAATATTAATAGTAAAGGAGGAATGTTTGGTTGGTGGGGTTGGGGTTTTGGAAGAAGGTGAAGTGATATTTACGAAAAGATGGATTATGCTTTTCCTAGGCTCATCATTCTTTTCATGATATTGGCTTATTTGGGCAAAGCTTATCCATTAATCTTTTTTTTAACGATCAACTAAAGTATTGTCGGGTACTCTGTACGCGGTCCCTAATGGCTGAAAGGGGCCCCAGACGGCCTCTAGTCTGTACGGACAGAGCCCTTCGGCCCACCCGTCTCCTGTTCCAGGGAAAACCCGGCCCACAAACCCGCCCGAAGGCACAATGGTAGTGAACCGGTAAAACCTGGAGGGATCAGGAGTCGAACCCATGACCACAAGGGTCAAGGGTCTCTCCATCACTTTCCAACCACCTACCCCACCACAAGGGTGAGGGTATCCATCACATGCTTCCCGTGGGAATCGAACCCAGCTCTCCCAAAGAGAGAATCAACCCTTTTACCACTAGACAACATGATCAGGATCACGATATTGGCTTATTTGGGCAAAGCTTATCCATTAATCTATTTTATTTTATTTATTTTTTTGATTTATTAAATCAATCGATATTATCTTAAATGATACGTATTTAAGATACATATATAAAAAATCGAATGGTATCATTCAGGGTTTTTTTTTTATTGTCACATCTAAAGTGTTTTGTCATCATAGTGACTCAGAAGTTTTATTCTCTATGGTTACCACCTTCTTTCTCGTCAAAAATGTTTCTCACTGCCTTTAAAACTCAAAGTGGTCCCACCCTTTTCTCCTTCTCACACCATTAGTCCGTTAGACCACCCGTAATAGTTGGTGATTTGGACGCTAAAAAGGCATTTTCATCCCCCTTTCACCCAACACGCCCCCCCCCCCCCCCCCCCCCCCCCCTTGGTTAAAGGGGAGTTTTTTGGTGCCAGGCGAAAAATTTCGCGAGGTGAAATTTTGGTTGGGCTAATCATTGTTTGACATTTCAATTTATTTTTTTCATTTAAATTTAATGTCATTATATATTCACCCCCTTCACCTACCAAATTTCACCCACCATTAGAGTGTGTGTAGTGGCAACGTTTTCAGGCGTTTTATGCCACCATAGCGCCGGGAACACCGCCCCCAGGCGCTATGGTGGCGTTTTGGTCAAGAATGGTTTTGCAGACAACTAGTGTTGTGTGTTAATTTTGGTGAAGTGACCGTTGGACAACGGTCCTATTTATAATTTAAAAAAAAAATCATCCTCTATATATATATATATATATATATATCCATATACTACACACACATACAATACACACATACTTTTCAGTAACCCTCAAACAAATTCAACACACAAACAAATCATCAAAATGTCGTCCCCTCCTCACTCCGATGATTCGTTTATCGATCTATATAATCGGTTTTATAAAGATGACGGCGTGGAAGAGGAGGCGGCCGTTACGAGTGCCGTTCAACTAGCGTGTAGCGCGGTTGAAGCTGTAGGTACTTCCGTCCCACGGCCGATATTGTCTAGGCAATATATAGAGCGAGACCGTGTAGCCGCCAATGAGCGTTTGATGAATGACTATTTCAATGCTGATCCGGTTTACGGCCCTGATTTGTTTAGACGAAGATTTCGGATGCGTAAAAACTTATTTTTGCGCATCACCGGAGATTTAGAGTCCGCCTATGACTACTTTAAGCAAAAACCCGACGCTAGAGGGTGTTTAGGATTCACCGCAATTCAAAAGGTGACTTCCGCAATACGTGTACTCGCCTACGGGAACACATACGATATCAATGATGAGTATTTGAAGATAGCGGAGAAAACCACACGCGATACTTTGGAGTATTTCTGCTACGGTATTTACAAATATACATTTGATTTTTTTATATATACATATAGTAGGTACATATTTTTTATATATACATTTGATTTTTTTAGGTATATGCCAATTATATGGAAAAAGATACTTGAGAAACCCGACATGGAGCGACCTTCAACAACTATATGAAGCGCATATTCAAAAACATGGATTACCCGGTATGATTGGTAGTATAGATTGTCGTCAATGGCGATGGTATGCTTGTCCAACCGCATGGCGAGGTCAACATACATGCGGTGACCAAAAGGGACCAACGTTGGTTTTACAAGCAGTTGCCTCACAAGACATG
Source organism: Ambrosia trifida (assembly GCA_028751855.1). Classification (NCBI taxonomy): domain Eukaryota; kingdom Viridiplantae; phylum Streptophyta; class Magnoliopsida; order Asterales; family Asteraceae; genus Ambrosia; species Ambrosia trifida. The sequence continues at coordinate 3,979,322 of CM054126.1, read as the reverse complement.
TGGGTTTGGTCGGCCTTCTTTGGTCTAGCCGGGTGTATGAACGACATAAATACTTTTCAGTTTTCGCCATTGCTAGAGTCTTACATTGGCGGAACAATACCGAAATGTGGGTTTTATGCAAATAATAATTACTACGAGCATGGATACTACTTGGCGGATGGTATATATCCGGAGTATTCAATGCTCGTCAAAACGTTTAGTCAGACACAAGATGAAAAAAGGCAATATTTTAAAAGAGTTCATGAGTCTGCAAGAAAGGACGTTGAGAGGTGTTTTGGCTGTCTTCAAGCACGATGGCATTTTGTAAGAAATCCTTGTCGTATGTGGGAAAAAGAAAGGATTAGAATGGTGATGTATGCTTGTATCATAATGCATAATATGATACTTGAAGACGAAGGAAAGGCAATATGCCCAAATTATGTAGCAGAAGAAGATGTTCCAGTGACGCAAGCGACACAGCAGGAGAGATTCCAAAACAGTGCCATGTTGCGTTCCAAGGATATACATAACGCGTTGAAGGCGGATTTGGTGGAGGAAGCATGGTCGATTCGCCCGATTCATCAGAGCCAGGAAGAAGAAGAAGAAGAAGATGATGAATTTTATGAAGAAGAAGGAGAAGAAGAAGAAGCAGAAGAAGAAAAAGGAGAAAACCAAGAAGGAGACGACGACGACTAGTTTTTTTAAGTATTTGTAACTTTTTTTTAAGTATTTGTTGTTTTTTAGTATTTCTAAATTTTTTTTAGTATTTGTAAGTTTTATATATTTAATGAAAAATAATTTAAACTATTTAATATTCTTATTTAAATAAAAAACAATAAAAAGCAATGATTACCTTCATTTATAACCCCCACATAACCCCCCTTCCCACTACACCTCTTTTTCCATAACCCCCACATAACCTCCTTTCTATTACTTTTTAATATTTTAATCCCATAACCCCCACATAACCCCTCACCACTACACACACCCTTACACCCCTTCCAATTTCACCCCCCTTTCACCCACCAAGTGGCCCCACATTGCCACGTGTTGAAAAACGCCCATTTCACCATTCACCAATCACTACACATGGTCTTACTACACCAATGCCCCCAAGGCCCCCAACACCTTCACGCCCCGGTGTATCACGCCGCTTTACGCCAGCAAAATGCCACCTCACTGGGCATGAGACCGTAACAAATGGTTTGAGGGATAAGCAGGTTGTGGTAGTGATGACGTGTGTCCTAAAACGACAACGTCTAGACCTCTCGTCAAAAAGATAAGCAAAATAAGTTTGATTAAGAGGTTGCCTGACTTAGTGGAGCTGATATAAGGCAGCTGACCTGCTGTATAGGAGCCTCAGGGCAGAAAGCAAACAGTAAAATGTCTTGGAAATATAAAAAGGGATTTTGGCTTATTATCTTTGCAAGGGACAAAACATCACACAGCTCCATACCTTGTATTGGGAAAGATAAAAGCTGAAAATATCCCAAAAGGGAAAAGTCTCACTGCTGGGAACTAAAAGAGGGTCAAAATACATCCAGGTATGATAGGGAAGCTACCCTGAGGGAGCTCCTGGGCAGAATTTGACTGCCTATATAAGGAGACCCTTGGGTAGACATTCCACACACACTTCTCACTTCTTTTCTCTACTCTTATACTCTCTACTTCATTAATTCCCAACTCCAAATGAATATGTACTTATTCTCACGCCGGAGTCCAAACGCAGGAGGCTCCCTCCTGCGTTAAGGCTAACGGTGTCTGCTATCTTTGTGCAGGTCCCTTCCAGGAGCTTGAAGACCCCCGTTCTCAGAACCAAACCTAAACCTTAACGTATACCCTTAACCTATAATCCTAAGCATCTCCTAACCTAATACCGGTCATTTTCCTTGTTTAACCAACAAGTGGCGCCCACCGTGGGGCTGTCGCTACTTTGAACAAACTGTTGAGAGTCTCTACAGTCCCATTTGTTCCTAAGTAACCTCCTTTTGTGATGACTGGTGGAGATAACCGCCTAGGAGGGGGTCTTCCAGAAACTCCGGCCACTAGCCACACCTCAGGTGATGCCTCTGGCCGTGAAACGCCTGGAACGGACGGACAACAAGTCGAACCGTCTCTAGGGGACATGCTCAACTTCCAAACACCGCCATCCTCAAGGGCTGTTAACTCGTCTCCTAGGGACGACTTGTTGTTTCCAGTTGAACGAATGGATATCACCCCGGAGGGAGTACGAAGAAATTTCTTGCAACTCCGAGACCTCCTGAATGGTTATGTGCGAGAGGAGAGGTCCAGAGGAGTCAGGGTCAGGTTGTCCTATGACGAAGAGCCTGTTGTCACCCTCTCACCTAGCCCTCCGTTACTGGGAACCACCACCTCGCCAGCAACCCAGCGCGACTACACTAACCATCACCCCTACTTGAACAGCCGAGGGGACATTTACCCAGGAGGAGGAGGTCCTAGCAGCTCTGTGCTCTCTCCGGGGACCTCATTACCACTTTCCTATGAAGAAGCTTTAAGATCGTTACCGTTGGCCAGCAGTGCCGTATCCACCTCCCTTACGGGAGCAGGAAGTCTTGCCGGAGGATTCGTCGTTCCTCCAGGAGCTATGTATCCTAATTATTCACAGTCTCAATACTTCCCCATATGGCCGGGAGGATATCCCTGGCAGTATCCTTCGCCTTTGAACCAAGTACCAGCAACTCCCCCTGTGGGAGGGCAAGGTCCCATGACCTCCCAACCCTTGGTTCAAACTCCTGTAGCTGAAGTTAGAGCAGAAACTACACCTTCTAAGCCGTACCGACCTAAGTCATTGGAGTGCTTTGCTGAACACATCGCTCATTTCGATTTCCCCAACAAGATCAAGATGCCGGCTAATGTGAAAACATATGACGGCACAGAAGACCCGGATGACCACTTGAACGTCTTCTCCGGGGCAGCCACTGTAGAAAAATGGAATGATGCCGAATGTTGTCACATGTTCATGCAGACCCTGGTAGGGCCAGCTCGCCTATGGTTCAGCGGCCTACCGTCTCGGAGCATCTCTTCGTTTGATGATTTAAGGAGAGGTTTCACCTCAAACTTTAACCCCCTCAGGAAGTGCACCAAAGATGCCGCCATATTGCATCAAATCCAACAAGGGGAGCACGAAAACCTCCGTAGTTTCATTGAGAGGTACAAGAGGGAAGGTCTGCAGTATAGTGGTGCCACCGAGAAGATCCGGGTGTCGGGATTCATGGGAGCCATCCGTCCCAAGAAGTTACTAAGAAGATTTCATGAAGATGTTCCCCAAACCATGGAGGAAGATTTCATGAAGATGTTCCCCAAACCAAGAAGTTACTAAGAAGAGCAGAAGCCTTCCTCAGGGGAGAGGAAGCACTAACTCGACAGGACACCAGGAAGAGGGATCGAGGAAGTTGGAGAGACAGCTCAACGAGCTCCCGGAGGCCTCACTTTCAACCCTACAACGAAAGACGATCAGGAAGATCCTATGACAATCAAAGGGGGGAAGAAAGACGACGGTCCCCAAGATCAGGAAGGTACCATGACAAAGAAAAACAGGTTTTCACTGTCCTCACTAAGACCCCTCAGGAGATACTCTCCACAGAGGAAGTCAAGTACACCTTCCGACCTCCCAGACCTCTGTCTAAGCCAGCTAGCAAGAGGGATGCCAGTAAACATTGTGCCTTCCACAATGATACGGGGCATCACACAAACGATTGCTACCAGTTGAAGAAACGGATAGAAGAAGCTGTTAAGTCCGGGGAACTCGCTCACCTGATCAAAGACATCAAGGGGAGGAGAGATGAAGGGAAGAAAGATAAAGAGGTCAACATGGTCAATCTTGAAGGAAACCAGCAAGTCAAGAAGGCCCGAACCGAGCCCTGGAACAAACAATACATCTGCCTCCCACCGGCTCCCGATGAACTGATAGTTACACCCGTGATAGTGGAAGCCGAACTTGATGGCCTCCCTGTGGACAGGGTATACATGGACTGTGGAGCCTCGTCAGAGGTAATGTATGAACGATGCTTTGAATCCTTGAGCCCGGAGATCAAGTCCAAGCTCAAACCATCCGACGCCTCACTGGTGGGTTTCTCAGGGGAACGAGTGCATCCCCTCGGAAAGCTCACACTTAGCGTCTGTTTCCGAGACGGAGACTTATCAAGGACTGAGGAGCTAACATTCTCCGTTATCAGGTACCCTTCAAATAACATTGTCATCTTTTCACTGTCAAAGACAGAAGAGTTGACTTGCTCTGTTATCAGGTACCCTTCAAGCTATAACGTTCTCATTGGAAGAATGGGCATCGCCACTTTCGGTGCGGTCGTATCAACAACTCATGGCTTAATGAAGCTCCCCACTCCTAATGGAATTGCAACCCTGAAGCCAACGGCAGAGGCTCTTTTGATAGCCTCCGTGGAAGAGAACAGAGGTTCCAAGAGTCCGGAAACACCAAGCAATGGTCCCATCCGGGAGGTTAGCATTAATGCTGCCTGTCAGGAGCAGACCATCAAAGTAAACAACCTGCTTCCCGATAAGGTTATGAGTGAACTAATTAACCTTTTGCAGGATAGTCAAGACGTGTTCGCTTGGTGCCCCGGAGACATGACAGGTGTCCCCAGAGATATGGCTGAACACTCACTCAACATAGCTCCCTCATATAAACCAGTTGTCCAAAAGAAAAGGAGCTTGGCCCCGGCAAGGAGCCAAGCTGCCTGTCAGGAGGTGGAAAAACTGGTAGAAGCAGGCATTCTAAGGGAGGTTCAATATCATTCGTGGGTGGCAAATCCGGTCATGGTTGCCAAGCAAGACGGATCTTGGAGGATGTGTGTCGATTTCAAGGATCTCAACAAAGCCTGCCCTAAGGATTGCTATCCCTTGCCCGAAATTGATTGGAAGGTGGATTCTCTCGCCGGCTTCCAATACAAGTGCTTCTTGGATGCCTACAAGGGATACCACCAGATTCAGATGAAGCAAGAAGATGAAGAAAAGACAGCCTTCCATACCGACAAGGGGATCTTTTGCTATAAGAAGATGCCCTTCGGTCTGAAGAATGCGGGAGCCACCTACCAACGGTTGGTGGACCAAGCTTTCTCGAAACAAATTGGAAGGAATATGGAAGCTTATGTGGATGACCTTGTCATCAAGAGCAAATCCGGGGAGGCCATGATCCAAGACATCCGAGAAACGTTTGACAACCTTCGAAGAATAAACATGAAGCTCAACCCTGTCAAGTGCTCCTTTGGGTTTGAGGAGGGGAAATTTCTAGGCCACATTGTTGGAAAACAAAGCATCAAAGCAAACCCAAGCAAGGTCCAAGCAGTCCTTGACATGAAGTCTCCTACCACAAAGAAAGAAGTACAGAGCCTCAACGGTAAAATTGCTGCCTTAAAACGTTTCTTGCCCAAGTCCGCGGAAAGATCCTTACCTTTCTTTAAAACACTCAAAAACTGTGTCGATAAAAAGGATTTCCGGTGGACAGCTGAGGCAGAGGCTGCCTTCTTGGAACTCAAAAAACACATAGCTTCCCTGCCTGAAGTGGCAGCCCCTGAGGTAGGGGAAGTAATAACAGTTTATTTGTCTGCAGGAGCGGAGGCTGTGAGCTCAGTCCTCTTGGTTGACCGAGGAAAGGAACAAGTCCCAGTATACTTTGTCAGCAGAGCCCTCAAAGATTCTGAAATTAACTACACTCCCATAGAGAAGCTTGTATTGGCACTTGTGCACACCGCCAAGAGGCTCAGACGGTACTTCCAGGCCCATCCCATGAAGGTCATCACAGATCAGCCCATACGAGCCATCTTAGAAAAACCAGAAGACTCGGGGAGGTTAGCCAAATGGGCCATTGGCCTAGGAGAACACAAAATAGAGTACCTACCGAGAAGGGCTTACAAGGGACAAGTGTTTGCTGATTTCCTTGCCGAGTTACCCCACCTGCAGGCAGATGAAGAAATGAACGAGATTGAGGAGCAACCTGATCTTCAGGGGAAATGGTGCCTTTTCACTGATGGAGCCTCAAGTGTAGAAGGTTCCGGGGCTGGTCTTGTCATCAGGGACCCTCACGGAACCGAATACACTTATGCCCTCCGTCTGGACTTCCCCTGCACCAACAACGCTGCTGAATACGAGGCCCTACTGGCCGGGTTGCGATTGGCAAAAACAATGAAGGTACAAGAGCTAAAAGTCTTTGTTGATTCAAATCTTGTGGTCAAGCAGGTGAATGGAGGATACACAGCCAAAGAACCCTCAATGATTAGGTACAAGGACAAGGTCAAAGAACTCATCAAAGAATTCAAAGAGTTCTCATTGGAGCAAGTGTCAAGGACTAAGAACAAGCAGGCAGATGCCCTCAGCAAGCTGGCTTCCTTGACTTTCGCTCACCTTACCAAGAAGGTCCTAGTTGAGGTGCTGAAAGAACCATCCATTGATGACAGAGAGGTACAAGATGTGGTCACCGAAACAGACTCCACATGGATGACACCCATAATGTCCTACTTGAAGGAAGGGAAGCTGCCAGAAGACGAGCTGGAAGCTAAGCGGTTGGTCCTAAAGGCAAGGCAATATGTAATCGAAGATGACAAGCTCTACAAGAAAGGGTACTTGGCACCCCTACTAAGATGCGTGGGCCCTAACCAGAGTAACTACCTCATCAGGGAGGTACACGAGGGCATATGTGGCATGCATTCTGGGCCACGGTCCGTGGTATCAAAGCTCATGAACTTGGGCTACTACTGGCCCACCATGCACAAGGATGCCTCCGAAACAATCCGAAGATGTGAAGCCTGTCAGCTACAAACACCGATCAAGACCAACCCCAAGCATGACCTTGTCCCCATTATCTCAGCATGGCCCTTCTACAAATGGGGGATGGACATTGTGGGTCCCTTCCCGCAGGCCGCAGGAAAATTGAAGTTCCTTCTCGTGGCAGTAGACTACTTTACCAAATGGCCAGAGGTTAGACCATTGGCTACCATCTCAGGAAAACATGTGATAACCTTCGTATGGGAGCAAATAGTCTGCAGATACGGCCTACCAGGGGAGATGGTGACAGACAATGGGAAGCAATTTGCCAACAAACCTTTCAGCAGCTGGTGCTCCGAGCTAGGCATCAAGCAGGTCTTCAGCTCAGTAGCTTACCCCCAGTCCAATGGACAAGTTGAGCGGATGAACAGAAGCATCGTTGAAGGAATTAAAACGAGACTAGGGAGATATGGCAAGAAATGGATTGATGAGCTCCCCAGCGTCCTGTGGGCCATAAGGACCATGGAAAAGACAAGCCATCAAAGGACCCCATATAGCCTCGTCTTTGGAAGCGAAGCTGTCATACCAGCCGAGATAGGGGTAAGCTCAAGAAGAAGTACTCGCCAAGATGCTCACCACAATCAAAGGGAGGTCCTGCTCAATCTGGACCTACTCGAAGAATCAAGAGACCAAGCCTCCATCAGGGAAGCAAGGTACAAAAAGAAACTCGAAGCATACTACAACACAAAGGTGAAGAAAGAGGCCTTCAGGCCAGGAGACCTCGTGTTGAGATGCAATGAAGCCAGTAAGCAGCAGAATGTAGGGAAATTGGGTCCCCGATGGGAGGGCCCCTATGTCGTAAAAGAAGCCCATAAAGGAGGATCCTATAAGCTAGCTGATCCTAATGGCAACATGATTCCAAGGCATTGGAGCGACAAGCATTTAAAACGTTTCTATGTTTGAAAGTTGTAAACGTCTCTATTGTACCATCAAAGTTATGATGAATGAATGAATTATGTTTCAAATTATTAACTTGTCGCTTATCTTATCAAAGGGTGAGCCCCTCCAAACCAGGCTCCATGGGATCCGGCGCTATACCTACCCATGAAACGGGGATGAGCTCCCAGGCCACAACTGCTCAACAGGTAACAAGGCTAAGTAACCTTCCTGTATACAGGGTGAGTCCCTAATACAATCCACGACTCCATGGGACAAGTCCTTAGAAGGAATACCTAAACCCATGAAAGAGGGTGAGCTCCTCACACCAAGACAGCTCCCACATGTTCACACTCAATATAAAACGAACATAACACTAAGAAACCGTTTGAAAAAAGTTTAAAACATAAACGAAAAAGCTGATAGGATGAGCATTGCATCGGCTCCTTAACTAAGTATCCTAAGTTGGATGGCTGCAGCATCCGCCTTTGGGAAAAAAGTTAAAGACATTGCAAACACTATGAACGACAAGTAACAGAGTCAAAACAACGAAGCAATAAACATAGATAAAGCATCACCCCCTAAAGGGGGGAGCATTCCATTAAAAGATAATAATTAAAAGCCCCAAGGGCTGAGTACAGCATAGTTCGGTTACAAAAGACATGCTAAAAACTTGAAAACATAACTAAGGCAAGTCACGGGGTAGCTGGGTCTTCGGCTTCATGGGTGGCAGCATCCTCACCAGGGGGAGCCAAGGCTCGGTTACCAACATCATCATAAAGGCCCTCCGTGTCAAGACCGGCAAAGGGATCATCTTCGCTAGAAGGAGGGAGAGACTCAACCTCCAGAGCCTGTAGGGGGGAAGGACTCTCAAATACCTGCTCTAAATTTGGAACCTTAGAAGAACTAGCAGGTTTTATACGTTTGGAACTGCCCTCCCCACCGTCGGCTCCCTCCAGCATGATCATAAGAGGCCTTTTTGACACATAAGAGCCAAACACTTGGTTGGCCACATCCTTTTTAAGGCCTTCCGGCTCCAAGTCTTGAAGGAAGGAGAGAGGCTGCTCAGAAGCCTTGGCAATAGCAGAGATATAGGGGTAAGTTGCAAGCTCCATTGCCTTCACAGCATTCACAAACTCATCACCGGAAGAAGGCATTAAAGGATGGCAGCTCTTCAATATCCTGACCCTCCCGAGCCGCTTTAAAGCCGGCTTGAATCCCTCCATGGCGACCGAAAGCTATGGCCTTTGCATAAATGTCAGCCAGGGGAGCATTAAATTCTTGGGAGTGCAGGAGGTTGGTGACAAAGCGAGCTACCCCCTTGGAGACTAACCACTCTTTCTCTTCGGTCAAACGGTCCACCTGGACTCGAAGCTCTGTACCCACCCTCTCCACCGAGGCCAACTCCTGCTTAACTGCCTGACGTGCCCGAGCCAACCCCTCCCTCTCCTCTGCAACTTTAGCCTTCTCATCATGAAGACCCTTGAACATCTTCTCAAATTTTTCCTTCTCTAAACCAAGCTGAGTCTTCGACACAGCCAACTCTTGAACCAAGTCTTTCTCCCGAGCAGCAAGCTTGGTCAACTCCTCCCTCGCCTTCACCAACTCAGCCTCATGCTCTTCAAAAAACTCTTCCACTTGTTCCCTCCTTGCCATCAACTCACCCCATCTGGCCATACCATCCGGGAACAAAGAAAGAAATTGCCCGAAGTGGTAATACATCTTCTTCATCACGTCCCTGTCTGTCCATTCCTTGTGAAGCTCTCTCTCAGCATCTGGAACACAATGGTCTATCAGATCACGGCACACGGAAGCTTTCTTCAACAAATCAGTAGACTTGATATCCCAATCTGGCACAAACACTCCTTCAACAGGCTCCTGCTGGGCAGGAGCATCAGAAACATCTTCAACGGCAGCTTTGGAACTTTCACCACCTTCAACTGACAATAACTTTGAACTTGGACTTGGTGCAGCAACATCCTTTGGTTTCTTGAAAACAACATCGTCTTTCTTCGGGGAGGACAATGTCAGCTTGCCCTTCCCAGGGGCAGGGGTATACCCCAACGCCGAAGAAATCAGAGAAGAATCTTCATCTTCATCTCCTAAGACCAAGGGCACAACAGAAGAAGCCCCCTGACCCGAAGAAGCAGTTTGAAGTCGCTTGCTGGAGCGACGGGCAGTAACAGACCTCTCCACAGAAGGCTCTGTAGCAGCAGCAGACGATGTGATCACACTTGTGTACACTCCCTTGAAACGAACATGCTCAGTCTTCACAACAACATTCTGACCCTCAGCAACACTCCGAACCTTGAATTTCACGTCAGCAATATCATCCAAAGCCAGAAAATCCAAAGTGCTCATCTCTGCAAAAAAGACAAAAGGGTTAGACAACATAACAAGGATAAGGATACCAAAGAGGAGACAAGGAGACACCTACCCTTCCCACCATGATATATCACCGGGTCAGTCCCAAGATCATGCCAGTTGGCACTCAAACCCACCATCACCAGAAAATCCTCAGGAAAGGTACGAAGACGAGTAGGGAAGCCACGCAGCTTCTCCAACAACACTTGGTCGGGAGTACCAGGTTCAGGCTCCTTCTCATTCAGGGGAGCATCCGAAGATCTCCGAGGAGTTTTAAAAGGTAGGAAGTCAGAATTTAAGAAAAAGAATTTGTCTTTCCAGGAGGAAACAATCCTGATGACACTAGAAATAAGAGCCGGTTCACATTGAGTCTTCTCAATGGTAAACCAGTTCCCATTTTTAGCCAATCTGAAAAACCGCCGGTACATGGCCAAGGAAGGCTTATGACCAAGGCAGCGACACACTATCTCGAAGTGCAAAATCCTTGCAACCCCGGACGGACACAACTGATCAAGGGAGAGTTGATGATATTCTAAAACATTAAGGAAAAAGGTGGAAAAGGGATACCTAAGGTTACCCTGATCAAACTGACGGGTATACACCGCCACTTTGCCAGTAGGAACGGAGGTCACAGGGGTTTTCCCCTTTGGAACAGTAGGATTAAAAGACAGAGGAATACCGATCTCGGTACAGAATCGCTCAACATCGGACTTAGATAGCCGAGTAAATTGATTTGCGAGATCAGTTTTCGACATAATGAAAGGCAAGGTATGACAAAAGAGAGAAGTTACTTACCAGATTTATAGGGAAGAAAAGAGGATCGCCGGTTGAGAAATAATCGTGGGAGAGAATGTGACGGTTTTCTAGTTTAGGAATGAAATGGAGAAGAAAGAGGGTTTATCTCTTTATAAGAGATTTAAAATTTGAATTTAATGGCATTTAACGGTTATCAAGGGAAACCATCATTCAGCTGTCCTAGGGGATGACGTCAGCCTAGACCCTTGTCATGTCAACAGTCGCCTGGGACGGCTGATGGGACACTCGTCTGCTCCCTAGGAAGTAATGGTGGATAGCCATATTAAATTAAAAAATCAGGCCATCATGACAAATGCAAGGCCAAAAGCTTGCACGAAGTTTGATGAAGGAAAAAATAATAAACCAACGCTCCCATAAGGGAGCCAGGGGTTTGAAAAAATTACCCGGTGCTAACCTCAGCTCGAGCAGCGTTACCACCAGGGAATAAGACAATAAACAAGTCACAAGCACTTCTAACTTCTTTACAAATGCTTATGACTGGGGGGCTGATGACGTGTGTCCTAAAACGACAACGTCTAGACCTCTCGTCAAAAAGATAAGCAAAATAAGTTTGATTAAGAGGTTGCCTGACTTAGTGGAGCTGATATAAGGCAGCTGACCTGCCGTATAGGAGCCTCAGGGCAGAAAGCAAACAGTAAAATGTCTTGGAAATATAAAAAGGGATTTTGGCTTATTATCTTTGCAAGGGACAAAACATCACACAGCTCCATACCTTGTATTGGGAAAGATAAAAGCTGAAAATATCCCAAAAGGGAAAAGTCTCACTGCTGGGAACTAAAAGAGAGTCAAAATACATCCAGGTATGATAGGGAAGCTACCCTGAGGGAGCTCCTGGGCAGAATTTGACTGCCTATATAAGGAGACCCTTGGGTAGACATTCCACACACACTTCTCACTTCTTTTCTCTACTCTTATACTCTCTACTTCATTAATTCCCAACTCCAAATGAATATGTACTTATTCTCACGCCGGAGTCCAAACGCAGGAGGCTCCCTCCTGCGTTAAGGCTAACGGTGTCTGCTATCTTTGTGCAGGTCCCTTCCAGGAGCTTGAAGACCCCCGTTCTCAGAACCAAACCTAAACCTTAACGTAATATACCCTTAACCTATAATCCTAAGCATCTCCTAACCTAATACCGGTCATTTTCCTTGTTTAACCAACAGGTAGAATGTGAGAAATGGAATTCAATCCAGTCAGTTCTTATTGTTAAAACATAGTGGGTGTTTTCTTGTGACTAGACTATTGTGTAACCCGTTAAAAAGTTGAATATAAAAATATTTGATTTAGGTGTATTAAATGTGCCCAAAAAATAAGGGTGTATGTATGGTCTTGAACTTAAGTATGAAAATCTATTTTTTACGGCATATAAGTTTATAGATTCATCTACTATAAAAGGTGTGATTTGTATAAAGTATTTACCAATTATTTGTGGAATAAGCTTGTTCCAACTTGTATTTGGTTATGACATCATTCTTGAATATCATGATGATTCTTTGAATCATGTAGTCCAATTTTTAATCTCAGCATTGAAAAATTTATTCTTTGTTTCAGGTATATTTAAAGAAAAAAAACATTGTCTCTAAGGCCTCAATTATATTTATAAATTCATTAAATTATATTTATAAATTCATTATGTAAGTTTTTTTTCTTTATACAACCGACTATCATTCAGAATTTCAATCTTGGACAAAAAACAAGCAAGGGTAGAATACAACAAAGAGAAAGTGTACCTAATAAAAAGAATATTTAGTAATTGGTATAAGTATCATATTTTGACTTTTTTTTGACAAAATATCCAACAAGAGTTTTCATTGAGTGAATAACGTATCCGGATCCTAACAAGAAAAAATATCCTTAATGCGACTGCGGGAAGACTATTCCTACTACATTTCATTGTGATTTTTTAATGGCAAATCCCCATTATGATTATGATTGATGTGAAGACCATATATGATTCTTAAGACTATGAGGTGTGGTGATGGCAAATTTTAGGAGGACTTGTCGCCTCGTCAGCAAATTGTGGGCCCTCCTCTTATGATGACAACCCGAGGACTACCCAAGGTGTGGGGTAGTCTTCATTGGGTAGTCCTTCACATCTATTGGTCCAATAAATTTTTAATTCCAAATTCAAAGTTAACCCACGTGCGTTTGTTTTATCTGTTTTGTTTTTAGGTGGGTAGTGCATTATGCAGTGATGATGAGTTTAAAATGAGAATTTGTGCAATTGTATGGACAGATTCAATCAGTCTAGAGACGTTTGATTTCGAGTGGGGTGTAGTTATGGTCGATTACAAACTAACAGAGAACAATGGGTTGACCGACATGTTCAACATGAGATCAATGTGGATCACTGCTTTTTACCGGGATGAATCCATGTCTGGCCTAATGATGACAGCATCAAGATCTGAGAGTGAAAATCATTTTTTTGCCAGGTTGCAAATTCTCAGTTGACCCTTGTTGAGTTTTTTTAACCATTTTGATACTTCACTTGAAGCACAGAGATTCAACCATAGGAAGAATGACCATGATTCAAGGCATACTGTTCCTGATTTTTAGACTAGAAATCCTATTGAGGAAGAGGCATCCAAAATATTTACAAGGACTATCTTCTTTGATATTCATAAAGAAATATGTGCCACATATGAAGATTTAATAGGTGTTTATATTCAAAGGGTTGAAGAATGTTTTTTAAAGATTTATGTTGAAGATTCACAAGCACATAGTCAAGGTTTTATTGAGGTATGTAGCAAAGTCAATATTTTATTAATATGTGCGTTTAAATCTTATATAATGTGCGTCCAAAATAAACAAAAGTGTTCTTATCATTTTTACAAGTGCTTTTCAAGAAGGAAGTTCATGAGGGTGAAGAAGATGTTACTTCATTATGTACATGTAGGAGGTTTGAGTAGTACGGGCTGCTTTGTAGGCTTATATTTTTTATATTAAGGATGTTCAAATTTAATAGATTCCCGAAAAGATACATTCTAAAGAGGTGGACAAAAGATGTTGTTCCAAATGAAATCAAGTATTCATTTGAAACATGAGAGTTTGGTGATGACAAGACGAAAGAAGCTAGACATATTGCAAAGGAGATACTCTTGGCTGGTGAATATCTTGCAAACACTTTAATTGCAGATTTATCCGAGTTAACTTTGGTTAATGATCAAATGAAAGAGATGGTTAAGAAGGTTGATGAGGGCAGGTTTAAGAGACCTAGCCATCATAAGAAGTATGACAGGTATGCTTCTCTTATTGGTTATGAGAAACCATCAGAGGTCAAACCCACTATTAGACTCCCTAATGGGATCAAGAAAAAAGGTCATGGTAAACAGAAGCGTATAAAGTCCAGCAAGTAAATACAAGTTAGTCGAATGGGTAAAAGGAAGAGAACATGTGCGATATGCGGAGAGAAATGCCACGATCGACGTAAACATTCGAATGAGGTTGGTTCAACCCAGCCACGGGTTGAACAAGATGATCAGAATTTCGAAGATGCCCTTGAAGATAATGAAGAGGTTGAATTAGAAGATTCTGATGATCAGGAGTTGTATTAGATACATTGTTACTCTGTAAATTTTAGTGTTTCTTAATAAGCGTGTCTGAATGTAAACAACGTGCGTTTTAAGTTTGTTTCTTTTAGTCAGTTATTTTTTTAAAGTTTTAATGCGTGCATCTGATTGTAAACAAAGTGCGTTTAAATAAAAACAATAAGTGGATTCAAAATAGTTAATAGGTGCGTTTATATCATTCACAAAACCCATCAAGCACAAGCATCACCACTACCAACCATCATCATCCATCACAAACACAACAAAAAACCACCATTCACAACCACCTGCATAACCACCACCACAATAAAAAAAAATATATTTACAAACTTAAACCACCACCATAAACTAAACAACCCCAATCCAACCATCATTTGCCACCCAAGATCTTGTCCCTTGCCTTCTGTTTCCCTGCCATGTTTCTCATGATGCAGTCTTCTGTGTTGCTTAGTGTCTGAGAGATGAGATTATCAAAAGCTACTTGGGTATGGAGTTGCTCAATTGTTGCATCCATGAATGGTGTTTTTTCTTCGATCAGTAGCTTCTCAATGAGATCAAAGTTCTTCATACACTGTATTTGGACATCATTTTGCACTCCTAGAACTACACATGAAGAGTTCAGGTCATATCTGACCTTAGAGATTGAATCCACCGTTATCACAGTTTTCACTTGCATATTGTTGATTGCATCACTGTAGTTATCTGCCATTTTATTATTATTATTTTATTTATTTTTTTGAGTTTTTTGGTTGGTATATGAGTCTGTATTTTATAGTGTATTTATAGACCAAAAAAGTTAAAAGTTAATTACATATGATATGTGGTTGTTGAATATTGAATTTCAAAAATTAACTATAGTTATTACCAATCAAATCATATTTAGTTCTCAGTAAGATATTTTGAGTTTTTTTTACCATTTAAATATTCATGCAACTTGATAGGTTGACGTTTTACCATTAATAAGCTATACCACTTGCATTTTTCATCATTACATGTACGAACACAATTACAAAACAAATTATGTGTAGTTGTATTTCATGTGCTTTTAGATAGTATAGTATGAGGGTTTAACTTTTTGAAACGTGCGTTTAAATTTATAGACGTGCGTTTGTTTTTTTGTTTTGTTCCACAAGTTGAACTTTAAACGCACGTTATCTAGTAACATAGATATAACGTGCGTTTAAATATCCTTGTTATCAGTTACCTTTTCTTCTTCGTTTGAAACTTTTTTAACCCATTTTTTATCTTTAATTCTTCTTCTATTATTAAAATCGATAGCTTCTGACAAATAATACGTGCGTTTTTAATCATGATTCATATGATTTCGACTGATTTATTGTATAATTATAATACTCTGTTTTTCTTATTTTTAATTTCAATTACTGATAATACGATATGATTGAATGTATTCAATTTTGTTTTTTGTATTTTGATTGTGTAATCATTCAGATTGGTTTAATCTCTTGTTTCGATTTGAAAACACTTCAGACGTTTTTTTCCCAATTTACCCTTGGTTAGTTAGACCAAAATATGATTAGGGTTTTTAATTAACATATTACCACCTTATTAATCTAACGGCTGAGATTGCTTCTTACCCTTCCCACTCAAAATACCCCTTTTAAATAATCTCACGTATAACAACAATTAACAGACTATTAACCAACACACAAAAGAATAGACAACGTACTTCATCACGTAGAGAACAAGAAACACACCACATTACTCACGTTCAACGGTGGCCGGAGACATGGACGGTGCAGCGTACGGTCAACTTAATGTTGAAGAGTCACCGTCGTCGTCATGGGGCTCTCGAACCATAGACTGCTTTGAAAAACTTGAACAAATCGGTGAAGGAACATACGGGTCGGTCAACTTTCTCGTTCTTGCCTTAATAATAATATCACCATTATCACTTTCTTTTCAAACTAATCATTACTCATTAGTATTAATGATACTGGAGATTATTATTTATTTACACTATATATATACATATATATGATGTACAAATATTAGAGGAATTACAAAGAACACAAGGAAGATTTAGACTATATCATACTTCTTTTCCTCCCAATATTATTGTTACGGTTTAAAAACACGGGTGACGTGGCGCCTCATTGGTTTATGTTGTACGTGCGTCTCGAAAGGCTGAGGTGTTAAGAAAACTTGCCCCTTAGGTGCGTCTCATTGTGTTTTTTACTAGTGTTTTTGATGTTTTAGACTTTCTTTGTCAATTATTTTATTTTTACGTGTGTTTTTTTATGTTTTTGATCTTCTCTGGCAAGTATTTTGTTTTTTTTAATAAGATAGATGTGCATATGTTTGGGCCCTCCGGGGCAAAAGTAGTAAAATTGCACTAATTTCAACGTTATGTTACCAATTTCATGAAAATAACGTTAAAAATGGCATACTGTTAATCATGCATCATGAGGTGGCGTAGATAACCAGAAGACATGGGCACCAATCGGGCTTGTCCAGATTGTTAAGTGTTATGTGCCTTATGTCCAAGGCTTGATGCAAAACCAGTATCGAGCCGAGGGTCTCACTGGAAGCGGTCTCTCTATTCGCACGGGGTAGAGGTAAGGCTGTTTACATCTTACCCTCCCCGGACCCTACCTTAGCTTTCTGTTGGCCGGATAAGCTGAGTATGATGAAGATATAGTTTTTGTGTTTATTTTTTAATTCTGCCTCGAGGCTTGATTCCGTTCTTTTAAACTTTGACGCCCAGTTACACGTGGGACAGGGTGATGTGAGTGGCGTGGAGAGCTTGCATTACTTAACCTACGCCGAAAAGAAAGAAACAAACAAGGAACTAAGTGAATAGATGAAAGAGACATACTTAACCTACCATTAACCATGCATTACTTATACCCATTACCCCACTACTGTTGTTGATGACTTAGAAGGCTTCCTCACCCTATAGTATACAACCTCCTGCAGGCAATGTGGATGAGGAATACCGTGTGGTTGCATCATGCATGGGTCGGTAAAATGTGCGCGTATCATATTAGTATGTTTGTATCTGTTTGTTGTGTTGCTAGTTGGACTGTATCAAACAGAAGTTGTTGAGGCGTTGAGCATATGTTTGTATTTGTTTGTTGTGTTCCTAACACTAATAATTAACAAAGGGTCCATGGGTGTTCAAGTGCACATACTGGTTATTTAGGGCCTATTTATAATGTTATCGCAAACGCTATTCCAGACTTGTAGCTCCTAAGATATAGATGTCGCGCTAAACATTTTCTCTAATTATGCACTGTAGGTTTTGATCTTTCTTTGCAGTTAAAAAAGCACGTAGAATTTTTGCGCCGTTATTTATTGACCTAAGCGCTTGTTCATACTTGTGGCTTATTATCATTTTGCATTTATGTTTTCTCAGTCAAGTATACATGGCTAGAGAAATAGAAACAGGGGAAATTGTCGCTTTAAAGAAGATACGGATGGACAACGAAAAAGAAGGGGTGATTTTCTTTCCCTTGTTCCAATTTAACGTAGAACATGTTTCGTAGACGAGGTTTCTTGTACATATATCTTATCATCATTACCTTTTCTTGTTTCTGTAGTTTCCAATAACTGCCACCCGTGAAATTAAAATTTTAAGGAAGCTGCAGCATCCAAATGTGATCAAGCTAAAAGAGATTGTGACCTCACCAGGTAACAAGGTTTTTGCTTATGTAGTTATGTTACCATTGTATTGCAAACTTAGCATCAAATATTCTTCAGTAAATCGTACGTTTTCTAATGTTTTAATTCTGTTTACAGGTCCAGAGGTGGATGAGCATGGGAAGTCAGGTGATCAATTTTACATGACTATTTTTTGCACTTGCCAAAATTCATTCTTTTTAAGTGTAAATATCCGAAATCATTAAGTTATTAGAATTAGATTATTGTTGAAAAACCATCATTTTTGTAGCTACATCAACACATTGATTGTTTATAAATATAATCATATACTTTGATCAACTGTTTCTGGTCAACACAACTCGATCCGTTTTAAATAGTTCAGAAAATGATATGTTTTTGAGCTTTTGACAATTGACCCATTAGCCAACGCGCCAATTTCGCCATCTCTATATATGTGGTTTCTATTCAGTTTTTGGATATTGTTGTTTAGCTCTTAGTTTTATACTGCGCCAATAATATCTCACGTGGATTATACATTTCTTCTGAGACAGTTGGTCACAAATACAAGGGCAGTGTATACATGGTTTTTGAGTACATGGACCATGACTTAGCAGGCCTTTTTGAGCGTCCTGGACTGAGATTTACAGTTCCCCAAATCAAGGTAATAAATCTAAAATTCATGAAATGAATGTATGTGGGTTGGTTGGCTAACGGGTCAAAATTGGACGAGTTCAGTTGGGTGACGTCATGATGAGTAAAACTTGTTAATTATTCGGTGCGGCCTGCGGGTCATAAAGGGAAGTGATTTGTACACTTATCTTTGTGATGTGCACAACACAATATTAACCAATATGAAGAGTTAAACTAGTTTAAGGATTAAATACAGTTTGAGTGACTTTCATCTGTTGGCGGTTGGCCACTTTGCGCTTTTCTTTAGATAACATGAATTGACCCATACATAAGTAAATGGGTCATCAACACACTCAACCCTTGACAATGTTTACTTGCAGTGTTATATGAAACAACTATTGACAGGGCTTCACTTCTGTCATGCCAATCAAGTACTTCATAGGGATATAAAAGGTTTTTTTTTTTTTTTTTTTTTTTTTTTTTTAAGGTTATTTCCATATTAATTTTTTCAATTTCTGGTTATGTAAGTCATCTAATTTGTTGCTTATATACATTGAAACTCTTCTGATTTAGGTTCTAATCTTCTTATCGACAACGAGGGGAATTTAAAACTTGCTGATTTTGGGTTGGCACGGTCATACTCTTCTGATCATAAGGGAAATCTCACAAATTGTGTTATAACTTTGTGGTATAGGTAAGTGCTTAATTGCATATACACTATACAGTACAAGTATTAGGGGTCGCAACTTGTGTCGGATTCTGGCTCATATGACACAACCCGCCTAATTTTGTAACCAGGACATACGCAACCCGTGTAACCTGAGCACAACACATGAAGCCCATGTAATCGATTACATGTATGGTCTGGTAGGCAGTGTTGCAGAAGGCGGCCTAGGCGGCCGCCTAGGCGCTAGGCTGAACAAAAACTAGGAATTATGCCCTAGTCGGATTCCTGGGCGATTTGTCCTTTAGGCGGCAGTTAGGCGGAGCCTAGGCGGTGTTATTTTTTATTTTTTATTTATTTATTTTTTATTTTTTTATTAAATTTCTAAGTATTTCTAGGTATTTCTAAGTATTATGTGTATATATCTAAGTATTATGTGTATATATCTTAACATATTTTCAAAAAACACCTAAATTTGTGTATATATATATATATAAAATACGTATAAAATACCAAAATTCCGCCTAATTTTCGCCTAGTCCCGACTAGTCCCTAGGCTGGACCTCACCGCCTACCTAGCGCCTAGCGACTTCTGCAACCTTGCTGGTAGGTTAAATGGGTAATAAATGTGTTGGTCAGGTTAACGGGTTGTAAATGTTACGGTCAGGTCAACAGGTTGTAAATGTGTTGGTAGACTGGTTTGACTTTGGAAGTTTTAATTTTAATCAGGTTGGGGGGTTGGAACTTGGTACAGGTCATCCCTCATTCAGCCGGTTTTTTAAAATGGTTAAGCAATGTCAACGCGTTTACGACCCAAACCTGTTTAGCCTCAACCCTAACCTATTATCCATATTCTTGAGTATTGCGACTGTTTCTTGAGCAGGCCTCCAGAATTATTGCTTGGAGCTACAAAATATGGTCCGTCTGTTGACATGTGGTCGGTTGGTTGCGTCTTTGCTAAACTTCTGAATGGGAAACAAATCTTAACTGGTAACAATGAGGTTAGTTATGCAACTGATTATTTATTTTTTGTTTTTCCTAAGAGTGGTTGCGCACTCGGACTGCTGCCTCCGTTTTAGTGACGCGTATAAGTAAATACCTATCTCAAGTTACAGTGACAGACTGACAGGTCTGAGTTTATTTTTATTTATTGCAGTCTGAGCAATTGAACAAGATATTTGAACTTTGTGGATCTCCTGATGAGAATAACTGGCCTGGAGTTTCTACAACTCCTTGGTACAACAACTTTAAACCAAGTAGGCAGATGAAGAGGCGAGTCAGAGAGGTTTTCAAACAGTTGAGCACATTCCATGTTCTTTTAAAGTTTTTTTTTTTTTTTTTTTTTTTTTTTTTTTTTTTTTTTTTTTTTTTTTTTTTTTTTTAAGTTGAATATAATTGTCTAATTGTATTGGAATTTTTTAAATTTATTCTGCTTAATATTTCCTATGCAGCTTTGATCGTAATGCCCTTGAGTTATTGGATAAAATGTTGACTCTTGATCCGTCACAGGTTTAAGCTTCGTTTCGCCAATTTGTATTTTCGACACCTCCTTACATTTTTTTCTAGATATTGAGCCGTTTAAAACATGTGTTGATGTATTTTTGGTAATCATGTTTTAACGTGATACTTGTTTATGATTTTTTTTAAATGGACAAAAAAGTGTTCGATAGCCAACCTGAGATGTCTCATATGTGACCCATTTCAAATGGAACATAACTTGACCCATAACGTAGCGTGTCTGATCCACCTCTGTATTCAATATTATTCTAGACATTAATTTAAATCTCTTTGTAAAACACCAACCTTTGATTCTGTATGCTTTTTACGAGAATAGCATTAGCGTTTAAATTGCTGGTTTACTCCTAAAATGTAACAGTTTTGAACAAATTTACATAAAATTTGGTTGATGCTTGATTAGTGACCCGACTTTCTTTCGTTATAGAGGATATCTGCTAAAGATGCACTGGATGCTGAATATTTCTGGGCTGATCCGTTACCTTCTGACCCGAAAAGGTATGCATCTTTCATCAAATTCTCTACTATTTCCGCAATTTGAAGTTTATCCAGCCAATTACATTGCCATTCTCATGTTTTTTACTTGCAAAAACCTCTTAAAAAGCGATATACAGGTGGTAGTTTCACCCCTTTATTTGTGAATGGGTCGATTCGGGTTATGTTTTTTTCTCTAACAAGTCAAACGGGTCAATATAAAAAAGAACTGAAAAGAAAAAGGTCAATGGCTCGGAAGACACCCAAACTGTATATTTAACGCATAAAATCTCTTTAAACGTTTGATTTAGATTACCTTGCTATTCAAGTGATATAATTTTGTGATCATATTTGACACTAATTGTTTACCACTACTACACCTATTTGTTACTTTGAGAGGACACTAATTTAATATAGTTTTAATATCATCAGTTTGCCCAAGTATGAGTCCTCACATGAATTTCAAACAAAAAAGAGAAGACAACAATGTCGAAACGAAGAAATGGCTAAGCGACAAAAGGTACAACGCCTGCAGCAGCATGCTCGGTTGCCACCTGCGCAACAAACGGGTCAAGCCCAAGCGCATTCTCTGCACTGGGCCGGTGGTCATAAACATCCCATGGGAAATTCTGGTCAAGCTCACTTAGCCACAGGTGCACCTAGCCATCATCAATATGGCAATCCTCGTGGGCCCAACCGTTACCCTCCAGGTGGCAACCATAATCCTAGTGTGAGTGTGTATTATCCAGACTGGTCAACAGGTCAAGGTGGTGTCGGGTTTAGCAGTGGACCGTATCCCCCACATGCTCGGGCCTCATCTGCTCGTGGGCCTAGAGGTCCGAATGTGGCGGGTAGCCGAAGCCTGCCATACAGCTGGCAGCAGCAATAGTATTTGGCTCAGCTGGTGAATAGAAATGTACAAAATTTACTATAATGTTACACGATATAAAAGTATAGTAAGCAAAATATAGAGCATGAGGTAGTAGTGACTAGTGACTCGGTCGGTATCTACTTCATCGGTATATGAATTTTTAGAAGGAATAAGAAATAAATATGAAATTTGAAAGCCACACTAACCAACCGGTACGGTATGCTGGTCTAACCGATGGCAGGTGGTTCGAATGAACTTAACCGAACGGGTGTCCCGGTCAGATCTGATTGTGAGAACACTGCATACAAAACATTGGCCTCCTCTTATATTGTGAGTTGGCCTTGGTTTATTGTATGGAGGAGCTGGTGCAAACTTACTTTTTTTTTTTTTGAACGGCCAATGGTACACACCCATAACAAAGCCCCGCACCCTACAGGTCCGGTCCCCCCCTGTTGCAAACTTCTATTGGGTTTATGGAGGCTCCATTGGTTATTGGGCCAGTTTTAATTAAATTGAATACTTGGCCTCTTTTATTTTATTTAGCCCATTTAGTTTTCTTGAGCATTAAGTTTGGATCCAAGTAGTTTTTTTTTTCCTATTAAAAAAATTGGATAAATCCTTCACGATTCTAAAAAACAGTTGATGAAAAATGAATTGTCTTGTTTTATATATTCTAGCTATAGAAAAACATATTTTCTGACTATTAGTGTTGTTATTATTGTTATTTTAAACAATTTTAACTTATTAAACATTCACACAACTAAAAACTTATTCATCACAACCTTAAAAAACAACACACATTTAAGGATTCTAATCTTAAAATTTACTTTTTACCATAAACTAAATAGGGGCGAGATAATGTAGAAAGGGCTCCTACCGTACGAAGGAACCATTTCAAATTACGCAAGCATAAAATTGAAATTATGCACCAGTAAGACTGGTAGTTACACATCCATATGGAAATTCAACGTCCCGCCATGCATGCATCCAAAATCAACACTACGCATTAATACAAATAAAAAATACGCAATAATATAAATCACACAATATTATTCAAGTTATAAAACAAAATTACGCAACCACTTTGTACATTCACACGTTAAGAGTCATTTGTATCTAATCTTTTCTTAAACTAAATATATATTTATCATAGTAAAAATCATAATAATTATTTTGAAGGCATAGTTTTTTATGTACTAATACTAATATTGGACGA